>OX276353.1:25337113-26537113 GCA_946251885.1 Cosmia pyralina
TAAACAGTTTTTCTTTCTTTCTTTTTCTTTCATTCATCAGTCATTTAGAGTTCTAAAACAAAATGTGTAATCTTGTTTTTATTACGCCATTAAAAATCAAAATACAAATTTAAAACTCTAAAGCGATAACCCTATTTTTTTTTACCTAAAAAAAAAAGTAGTAGTCTTTTAGTCTGAGTCAGTCTGCATTAAATGACATCATAATAGTTACCATTGGTCTTCCAAAGTTTTGAAATACGATTAATACTCTCGGTCATAACGTCACCCGCGTTGGGTTCCCGCGCGCCGCGCTGCAGTTGTATACAGGGTGTCCAGTAAATAGCACGACATACTGCAGGGGGTGATAGCTTGGGTCAATACCTACCAAAACAACACAATATATGTTCAGCAAAATCTTACGGATTTACAGTTTTACAAAATTTTCCGAAATATCGAAAAATCTCTACCTTGAAACAGATTTTTAAGCATCTCGTAATGAAAAATTCCTTTTCTAGTATTTTTTTTACATCAAATTATTCGTGAATAGTTACTTTACTCATTGATGTCTTTTTTCTATCAAAAACAAGAATGTTTTCAAGAAATAGTATTTTTTGTTTAAATTTTCACAGAACGATTTTCTTTTCGCATAACTGTGACCTACAGTGGTGAAAAAAAATCCGTAAGATTTTGCTGAACATATATTGTGTTGTTTTGGTAGGTATTGACCCAAGCTATCACCTCCTGCAGTATGTCGTGCTATTTACTGGACACCCTGTATATGCAACTCAATAATTTGTCATGCCTACTGCAACCAACGCCATCTAACCAAAATATCAGGAATTTCAATGGCTTTCTGTCAATACAAGAACGACGGCTGTAGCTGCATTCTAAAAATTCCAAAAAATAAAAATAGAATGCGGTTGCTGTCACCCGTCCGTTCCGAGTAACTTTTTGCATTCGGACATTCTGCGATTTGCGTTTCGGTTGGTTCCGGGTGACTTTTTGACTTCGGACGTTTCAGTGGTTAGTAATGGGAAAACCAAGTCAATTCAACGACGGCCGCACCGCCCGCCCCGCCGCGTGCACCACCCTTCTCGCCCCACCTCCCGCCTAGCGCCAGCGCTCAATCGTTTAAAATGAAATCGACTTATTAATCCATTTTGTGACAGAGTAATGAGATAGACTAGGCAGAGGTATGAGATAGCCAGGAATGAGATGCTTTTTCCTTTCAACAAACAGCTCAGCTTGCTTCCTCAAAATGTATCGAACAAATAGTGCTACACTTTGTTGGGCAACAATCTTTATTTGCCGTCGCCTGAATCCATTTTTCTTTTAAATCGAGTTCATGTGGAAAACTAAAAACATCTCGAAACATTACGATATAAACCCATTAATCAAATCACAAACCTCATCACATTCTCACATACTCAACAATAACATTATTCTAGCAGCTCAACAAAGCTCAACACATGACCTTGAGCAATATTCTTTCTTTATATATATGTGTATATATAAATAAAAAGAGAAGTTCTGACTGACTGAGTCAACGCCCAGCCCTTGAACCTAGAAAGCTGAAACTTTGCACAGAGGTTCCCTTTATAATTTAGCCAAGGAATAAGGAAGGAATTCCCGGTAGCACTTTCCCGAAGGATATTTACCGACATCCACGCGGGCGGAGCCGCTGGCAAAAGCTAGTTACAAGATAATTGCGTCGACATTGGTCAGCCCGAGCGAGGAATAATATACCGGTGTGGTTTAAAAGTCATTAAAAAACTTTTTTACAAAAAAATATAACCGACTTTCAAGAAAAACACTATCGTACTAAGTGAAAAATAACTTTAATATCGGAAGTCGGTGTCTTTTGATCTGTATGTTAGTTTTTTGCCACCGAGTTCCAAAATTAAAGTTATTTTTCACTTTGTAGTGATTTTTTTGTATTTATTTGTAAAAAAGTTTTTTATTTTTCACTTTTCAGTGGGTCAGAACTGAAAAAAAATACCAGTAGCTAGGTACGGTTAGCACGTCACGGAGCAGTCACGCAGCAGTCACGGAGGAGCTCGTGGCTAACAGCCGTACAGGTCGATCCATCAGGTTAAGCTGCGCTTGCTGGAGTTGGTCCGTGGATGGGTGACCATCTTTACATACCGAGACTCCTCCGTGCCTCGGAAAGCACGTTAAGCCATTGGTCCCGGCTGTCATTCGTGGATCTTTGACAGTCGTTAGGGGTCGCAAGAATCCCGAAAGTCTGACAACCAGTCTTACCAAGGGTATCGTATTACCCAGTAATTGGGTTGTGGAGGTCAGATAGGCAGTTGCTTCATACAAAATGCTGGTATTCAGCTGCATCCGGTTAGATTGGAAGCCGACCCCAACATAGTTGGGAAAAGGCTAGGCAGATTATAGGTACGTTCAGCAACAGAAGAATTTAATACTCTTTATTATGCACACTCTTTAGATTATAGGTATGAAAGTACATTGACACACACACATGACATAGGTACACACATACACATGACATGACATCATGATGATGATAATCATCATCACCATCATGCCATGTTGTACATGACATTGATTAATTGATGACTGTTTTAATAATGATTTATATTGTAATTCTTTTAATTTTAATTTTTATAATTTAGTATGTAATTCTTTCATTTGTTTTTTTGTTTATAATTTAATGTGACATTTCGATACAATGTACAAAATTTTACTGAAATAAATGAAATTTTATTCATAAAAAAATTATTTGAATTGAGTACCTATCTGAAATTCAGTATTTTCACTCACCAAGTTTATTATCATGATTGTTGCAGATACAACATCCGACTGACAAGATGACTAGGAACCACACACGCATAACTACTGAATTAATTAACAAAACAAAAAAATATAAAACGATTTTAAAATGGCGCACCGAGCCGGCCCGCACTACTGATTAATAGTAAACGAATATTATTCAAATATCTTGCACGGCCACTGCGGCTGCGGACTTAGGAACAATTTCAACACGCACAGTTTCTATTAAGGTTATTTTTATTTCTATGCACAATTTCCTCGTGTTTCTTCGACCGCTGCCGTACATAGTTGATTTATTCCATCAGGAGGTACCAAACAGTGATTTTCATGTTTTTCTGACGTAGATGAATTACGTAGGTTTTTTTTCAGAAATCTGTCTCCGAGAAGGTCCGTGATACCTGGTAGAAACACATTCTATTTTCTAGAAAGTGGTAAAATACAAAGTCGTATCTCTTTGATAATTTTGCTGAAGACCTTGTTTAGGTTTTCCTATGCATATTTTTGCATTTCCTTATTAAAGGTATTAATAATTTATTTAATTAGTTGAATAAAAAAGTAATAGGTAATGGGAAAGAAAACGTATGCATATTTGCATATTATAAGTATTTTTAGGAATGACAGTAATGCAGTTAAGGCAACGATAACAGACTTTTAATGATTTTAAACTAAAGATCACGTCTAAACGAGTAGTTTTAACGAGTTGGTAAAAGTATATGTTAAATTAGAGCATTTTCTTAATAACTTAATATTATTATGTAAATATTTTACATTATATTTATATTACATAGTGTAATTAATTGGATAAGACATGTCTAACGCTGATAAAAAAAACTGAGAAACACGCAAAAACTATCAAGCGTATTTTTATGAAACCTTCACCATTTTAAAGATAATTTAATTATTTATCTTTTAGTATACGTGTTTTAATATAATACCTTTTGTTTTAAGTTTAATAAATTAATAATGCGTTTAATGTGGGACAGCGCTTCTTGATTGGCGAGTCCTATTACAGGGCGGACGTACGACGCATTGCTAGCACAGAACACGCAAGCTAACCACTGAAGGCCGTTGGCATATATCTGCATCTTAACTATAAATAATGCTATTTATGAAGACAGTTATTAATTAGAGATAGATACAGAATGTAGAGAACAAAAAATGTTGGTCTCGTGCTTTTGTCATTATAAACTCAAACTCCTCTAAAAAAGCTTTCTTTCACATACCTAGATAATGTACTGGATTGACCTGTAGCTCAAAAAGCTATCATAAAATCTGTTCCATGTATTAGACTATATTAAAGTCAAATAAGGTCACTCTACACACACACTCAAAATACCTCCTTCTAAATTGTCTTGCGAACTCCTTAAACAGTGACTATTAACTGACTAAGCAGGCAAGATGGGTTCCGAGATAATGTCAGCGTAAATTCCCTCCATAATATATGTAAATAGCGATCCCTTTCGTAATTGTGTGACATAAGGGAGGACATGGTCCGCATTCGAAGGGTGTGTCGAGAAACTTGGAGGAATTTGTGATTCTGACAGTTTACGAACGATTAGGGACGAGATGGGGTAACAAAAGAAGGCTAACTGCAATGGTAGTATATGCTTTTGGAGCATACTGGGACTGGATTTTTGATTATGATATGAAATCTAGAGGATCCATTGCGCAAAAAATGACATCAATAGTTTCTACAGCTTCATAATGGATTAAAATTTTAATAATGACGTTCTTTAATAACCTCATAACAAACATACCACCACGTCTGTTTCCCCGAAGGGTACAACCACAGAACAGATGAAGAGGTTTATTTGTTCTGTGGGTACCACCACCTCTGCCCAAGAGGTATACCTATAATACATTTCGCCAGTTATTTTTGAGTCCCATGTAATAGGATTCGAGTTGTCATCATTCTGTCTCTCCTCCACATAAATATCCCAGACATTTCTAGAAACAACAGACTATTTTAATAGCATATCGATTATCAAAACAGCTGTCTCATCCTCTATCATCTAAAACCAATTAAAAAACCGACCAAAACCGGCCGCCCGGTTTGCGAGTATCAAAATATGTTGCATAAATGGCCGTAATTTTTTATTGCGTTAACTTAGAAGTTTGATTTTTTTAGAGCTCCAAGGGACCTATGGTTTCTTTACCTCCACGCATTCCCGGTAAAAAAAGGGTCTTGACAAACTGACAGACAGACGGATAGGGCAGGAGGATAGACAGGACAACGAAGTGATCATAAAAGTGTTCCGTTTTTTCTTTTTGAGGTACGGAACTCTAAAAATGCTCAATTAAAAATGTGCCCAACTCCTCAGACACAGTGATCCCGAAATCTTATTGTGTATAGTATAGAAGACAATAGCATTGATTCATTCATTCACCCAAGATGTGTAGCCGTAGATACTACAGCCTCACTGTCAGACAAACAATGCTGTCATATTTTACAATACGTTACATAAACTTAAGCAAGCTAGTGCAAAGTGAAGTGCTGCTGACACAGTCGCCTGTATTAACAAGATTTTTATTATAAAATATTGATGTTTAGCTTAAGGTATTTTTCTACGGGCCTGTATCGCCTGAAATAAATGGTAATATTACCTACTATTAACTTTGACATATCTCGGGACCCTGGGGTCCCGGACCTTTGGAAGTCGTACGAGGGGCCGAAGCCAACTCGCAGAGTCCCTTAGACAATCTTAAATGATGAGGAGGCACTAACCGACGATTATCCCTGTATGCACTATGCAAGGGCAACCCCTAATTGGTGCAGGACTATTGCAGAACATGGAAACAAAACATATTGGGTTACGGGGTTGGGTGGCTGCGGAATAGTTACTTAGAACTATGGAAAGACTATGGCCCTTGCCTAACCAAATGTTTTATATACAATACACAGATAAAATGGCAGGGGGTGACTTGCACACTCAATAATGGGCCCCCGAAAACAGTCGCTAGCACATTGTGTTGCAGCGACAAGAGGGCAACATCCTGAGGTGCTTATAAGAAGTGGAGAGGTATCCCACGGCTATCAGGACAATCCCGGAAGGACTGTCAAGATCCCTACCAACATTTTACTGGAATACTTATTCCTTCCTCCGAGCACGTTTGCTCTTGCGAATATCCACTCGAGCCAGCCAATAAAGGCAAGAAAGAGGTGGGAGCACTGTTCCTTGTCATTGTTCACTCCAGCCGGCCAATAAAGGCAAGCCAGAGGTGAGGAACAAGAATGCATCCTTGAGATAGGGTTCGTGGGGTCGCTACTGCCCAACAGCTCGCCACATGCTGCCCTGCGGGTTCATGTAACTCTCTTGGTCTGGCTCCTGGTCCTAGACCTAGTTACGGAAAGTAAACTCTACCGGCACAGACTTACAGTTCAGGAGCGTGCAAACCCCACCACGACGTCAACGTAGAGATACGGCGGTGGGGTTATTATATACTACATTACTAGGGCTAGCATAACTAGGCTAGGCATAACTAGAGCTAGGGCCACCCTAGCACGAACACCATGGAGCGTTCCATGCTTGGCATCAGGCTAATAGACGGAGTTCCAAACGTCGAGATCCGAAGACGTAGGTACGAAGGTCTTCGATATCGGAGAGCGTATTATGGAACTCAAATGGAGTTGAGCAGGACACCTGGCAAGGTGCAGTGATGACAGGTGGAGTAAGGCTGTGACAGAGTGGCGTCCGAGGACTGGAAGACGAGTGGAGTCGTTTGGCGACAAGATGGGCGGACGAATTTGTTACCATCGCGGGTAAAACCAGCATAGGGCTGACACAGGAGCGTGGGGATTGGCACAAGAAAAGAGAGGCCTATGTCCAGCAGTGGATGAAGTCGGGCTGTGGATGATGATGATGATGATGACCGGAAAGCTTATGTCAATCTTGTAGAAAGTATTAGCAGATATATGAAACGGTTTGAAAGAGATCGCCACTTGTGTAGGCCCTCTGAAGTTATTCTCTATCGTAGGATGGAATTACTCATGTAGTTTTTGTTATTTATTTTTAAACACGATATTATAAATATCTATTAAAGTCGCTTTTCGTGTCTGTCTGTCTGACTGCGATGTTATTCTAAACTAAGGAACGGATTTTGATGCGGTTTTTACTCGTACACACGGCTGTTATACATATCAAGGTATACATTTCCAGTATAAGCGTACCTTTCATTGTGCGGAAATCTTATATAAAAAAAAACAAAACAATGCCAGATCAGCTTATGTATAGCTTAATATGCAGCCGAATTAAGATTAAGTACCTACTTCATTTGAATCTGGTATGCAGCTGCAGATGCTCGATCCTTTCATCTTGGTCCCACTCGTCTTCAATATTATGTCTGTTCGTCAGAGTTGCATTCAGTTTCTCGGATGATTAAACAACGTATTAATCTAACGACTTTAATATCCTGAATAGTTCTAGAATGGATAACGTCACAAGTGAACAGCTAGGTAGGTAGTACATGGTAATTAATACGTACCGTGGATGTACAATTATACAGGGATATTAATTTGGGTTTTTATTTTTTTGGGGATATTTTATTTTTATTTTTCTGTCTTGTTAGTCTAGTGGTCGTAAGCGCAACTGCTGATCATGAGGTCCTGGGTTCGATTCCCAGGTCGACCAAGGTATTATTGGGTTTTTTTATCAGAAATTTCTTAGTGGGAGCCCGGAGTCTGGATTTGTGTCCGGTTGATGGCAAATGGCGTGGGTGTACTATAGGTACTCTGCCTAATAACCCTTCGGGGAAACAAGCAGTGATCTTATGATGATGGTGATTAATTTCGGAATAATAATTATGTGGAGTGTGTATTGTGCGTTGATATTTGTGGGTGTACTACAGGCACAGACTAGATCACTTCTGGCCGACCCTTCGGGGAAAACGGGCGCGATGTTATGCAATGTAATAATTCTGTTTAACATTTGATCCCTTCCCTGCCATAAACCTACCAGTTAGTACTATCACTGCTATCACCCTTTGACTTTTTCATGTATGTATTAATAAAATTACTCTTTAAATAGATAGATAGATTTTTTTTTTGTTTTTTTTTTTTTTTTTTTTTTTAGATTATTTTTTGATAGATTGTATTTTATGATAATTATTACAATCAGGATAACTTAGTTATTATCAGTAGCTTTTAATATAATTTTATTATGTTAACCACGTCTTCATAGGTCGACCGTTCACAGCGAACTGCACGACACGAGCGACTTCAAGTGTGAGGCAGAGTGAGCTGTATTTCAGTCCACTATGATGCTATTCGAACGGCATCGGCATGGCGGTTGGTTGTGTTGCCAATTGAAATAAATTCCAGAACATCCTAACTAATATTATAAATGCGAAAGTAATTTTTACCTTTTCACGCCTAAACCCCTGAACCGATCATCCTGAAATTTTGCACATACGTTGTCAGGTGTACAGAAAAGGACATAGGGTACCTTTTTTTAGGGTTCCCGAGGAAAACAGCAATAAAGTTCTTATGACAATAGATGGCGCCAAGTATCTTTCGAATCATTATTGAAGTATATTCTTACAAGCAGAGTACAACCCGAATTGATTGTCAAATTCTAAATTAACGCGAGCGAAGCCGCGGGCAAAAACTAGTAGTATTATAAACAAGAAATCATGAAATAAATATGTAACTACATACTTTGTATACCTAAATCTGTCCATCCTGCGAATAAATTGACAGTTTTTCCATACAAAAACTATTAGACGTCCATTTCATTCCATAGATAAAAGATACTGATAATATATTATACAATATCTGCCCTTAGATGTAAAGGTTGGGTTTCCTCCCAGATATCAAACTGTACAGCCTGTCAACATTCTATTAGTACGAGTAATATTGCGCGATGTTGACTATTTTTGCTTTTCGTTCATATAAGCTGAACATTTTAATAACGTATCTTCCTAGAAAATCTGACTTGACGTAGCTTTATTGGCAGGTATACGATTATTTATAAACTAACTTGTGTGCTTTATTATATATGCTACCTATTATAAAAATATATTATATAAGTTTTATAGTTGCTGGCAGGAGTCGTGAGCACAAACTGTACTCTTAAACCTAATGAATCTTATTTCCTATCACGGCAGGTTGCACACATGCGGGAGCAATGACATCAATACATGATCAAGCATATTTAGATACAGATAGAAAACAGAATACAAGAGCACGCTGACGAGGGCAGTTAAAGTTTAGGTGGAATTTGTGCTCACGACTCGTGCCGGCAATTATATGTATGCACTAAAAACCTAGCTAAAGAACATAGATAAAATGTATGCATCAACAAGAGTTAATGTGTGGGCACTTAATAGTAGCTAAACATCATCATCCTCTGCCTAGCCTTTTCCCAACTATGTTGGGGTCGGCTTCCAGTCTAACCGGATGCAACTGAATACCAGTATTTTACATGGAGCAACTGCCTATCTGACCTCCACAACCCAGTAACTGAGTAATACGATAGCCCTTGGTGAGTCTGGTTGTCAGACTTTCGGGCTTCTGACGACCCGTAACGACTGTCAAAGACCCACAAATGACAGCCGAAACTAACGGCTTAGCGTGCTTTCCAAGGCACGATCTGTAACTATGATTTAAAAAATAACCACGTAAATTCGGATAACTGGTTCACGAGTTATATTCAAGCCAACGTACAGACAGACAGAGAAACTTTGCATTTTTATAATTTGTAAGAATAAGCACAAGTACTGCAGTGCTATTTGCCAAGTGCTCACTGCAACTCATACTTTGAGTAATATGTTGTAATCAATGGATGCTTGGCGGAGCTATATTTCAATCCAAGTTGCTTGTTCAAGTTAGCGGCGCTAATAACTCACTACTTGACAGGGGCGAACTTGGTACCGGTATGTTAGGTAGCGGACACACTTTAGTGTTCTCTCATTTATTTATTTTTTGACAATGTAATCAGCAAAGATAAAATAAAATAAAAATAGCTTTAACTCCTCTGACCCTTCATCGTACGTAAACAAGTCGCCACCATCAGCGAGACATCAGAATAAGCATGACATACTATCAGCCACCAGGGCACATTCATGTCAAAGAAAGACGTACCCAGTAAATGGTAGCTAACTGTACCGTAACTTACACACACAAAAATCACGACATCCTATTTTTATCTAGAAAAATACAAGACAATGCTAAAGAGATTGCTCCACCGGAAGCAAACAAATGCTTTTCCATGAATAATAAAGAAAGCAGACTCTTATTGTAGGTTATATCATGTAAAGTGCTCTCGACGCACATAGGCGTCAGTGTCATGTGTCGCTACCCTTATAGTGGGGTAAGGAATGTTTGTACTTGTGTTAGTCAGCGCTAAACTGTTGGGATTAATGCAAGTTATACTTGTTCCGGGAGCGTAGTTTTAGGTAAAATATGTATAAAGATATAAGTGAAATGAATAATGTATGGAATTCCGAGTTTATTTCAATAGTTACTCAATACTCAATATTTTATTTGTATTCCACAATGCGTACTTATGCGGTAACTTATTATTTAAGTAGGCTATACTTCTCGATGTGGATTTTTGTGGATGTAATAGCAGTTCTTTTGGAGCCACGCGTGACTCGTATTTTGTGGTCACAGATGATAAAAAAGCCGGTCAAGTGCGAGTCGGACTCGCACACGAAGGTTTCCGTACCACCGTACAATATTTAACACTGCATATTAAAAAAAAAAAAAAAATACATCAGTATAAAAAAATAGGTTTCTTGTTGTTATAGAAATACTTACACAATTCGTAAAAAATTCAATTGTGTACCTATTACGGTTCATGAGATAAAGCCCGCTGACAGACAGACGGTTGGATAGCGGGCTTAGTAATAGGGTTCCGTTTGGCACCCTTCGGGTACGGAATCCTAAAAAGTTGGTAACTTCCATGTTATTCTGGCTTTGCCTGCTCTAGGATGCATGTCCAGTACGGCTCTAATAATCCTTCCATATCCGAAGGGTCTTCCCTACCATTACCGCGCCTCCAGTCTACTCCTTGTTATGCAATAGTCTCTGTAGCCCCATTAAACACACCATTAAACTTGAGGCTCCAGGGCAAGCGTGATGTGGCTTGTATTGTCTATTCTATAACATGTGTAATCAGCGTATATAACGTTCCCACTGCTGGGACATAGGCTTCTCTTCGAGAGGGAGTGAGCCGTAATCCACCACGCGGGCCCAGTGCGGGTTGGTAGATGTCACAAATTCTAGTTCTAGGTCATGTCGGTTTCCTCGCGATGTTTTCCTTCACCATTTTCCAAGACCCTTCCTAAAAGAGCTGACTATTGTGCACTTCTAGCAAAGCGGGTGTTCAGTATACCAACTCCGCCTGCGAAGTCCCTTTTGGCCAGACGGAGCCCAGCTTACTCTCACCTACACAGATTTAACAAGGTCTGCAAGTCACTGGACATCAAATACTTGTTCACCGCTCGTCTAAAAAGTGTACTAAAGAAATGGCTTCTGGAACTTACATACACCGAAACAGAATCATTTCCCTAACGTTTTGTCGACAAGCCACTGTGCCAGCATACAACAACCATCTCTCACACTTTCACCCTCCCAGTCACTCACACAAACACACTCACACACCCACCCACACACACACACAGCACAATACACGCCTTACTAAACTAGCCTTAGATTTGTAAACCGACATGTTTCTCTCTGCTCAATCGCACTCCGACCCACAAGATACAAGCCTTACTTAGTTTGTGGGTCAACGGTCAAACCTTGCATTGTTGTGATGTACAAAGTTAAATTTGTGTTTGTGTATACTGTCATCACCTTTTCTTTTGCCAATAAAACTTTTTGTATTTTTTTTTTTTTTTTGTATTTTGAGAGCAGTGGTGATGAAAATATTTACACAAAGTAAAGCGTCTGCCTGGGTTCGAACTCACGACACACGACTTGTAAGGCGCGGCCGATACCACTGGGCCACCACTGCTGTTTACAACATGGCCATACTTCAATATTGAACTACTCGAGTCTCTCAGTGTTAAACAGTTGTAGATTGTAGATTAGAACTACTTGTTATTGTTCTTGTTCTAGGCTCCGCAGTTTAGGGTTATATACACAACGTATGAAGGTATTATGTGAGGGGTTAGGCGATGAGTACCGAGTTATTAGGTACTTGATAAACACGGAGTGTTTTGGGAAATATAAGTACAGTATGATACAACTTAGATGCTTTCATTTCAATTTTACGAATGAATTTGATTATATGACTTTACAAGTTATTGCGTTTGCGTAAAGATCATTTTTGCCTAAAGCAGTAATAAAGATTGGTGATTTTGAAGGTGCACTCAGTTCGGATCGTGATCGGTTTGACGATTTTTGCCGATGCTACATTTAAGTTGTGTCGTACTGTACCTGCATGTTGTGTAGCAGAAAACATATGCTATTCTGACTAAGGAAACCCCAAAGAGCCTATTTTATTTCTACAAAGACCTTCAGGGATTGACTCAAGGGATTTTTGGATCTTATGGCAGTTTCATGCATTTTGACTTTACCATCATCTTTATCACTGACAGAATGTCACTACCTAAAGTCAGGATGTATGAGCGACATAAAGAGATAGGATGATTTCTAAAATAATATTTGTCTTCTTTTTAACCGACTCCAAAAAAAAGGAGGAGGTTCTCAATTCGAATGCTTATATATATATATATATATATATATATTTTTTTTAATATATTCCATAACTCCATCATACATAGACAGACGGATTTGCAAAATTCTTATTTTGTTTAAAAGGGTATGCTGTCAAGGTGGTACCATTGTCACCAAGTCGAAATCTGATGAGGGGATCCCATGGAAATTGAGGGAAACCCTCAATTTTTATAGGCACACCTAAAGCGATTTGGGTATTTTTTATAGTAGGAACTCTTGGTGAAGTGAAGACCACAGATGGCCATCGGAACTAGTCAATTATACGGATACCTAAGTATTTCACGGGTTACGATTTGATTACCTATTTTAATATGGTTTTTTTTTTAATCTTTATTTATTTACGGGGTTTTTTCTATAAAGAATATGTCACCCCGATGATTACATACAGTTAAATAACATGTATATACCTTGTATAATAAACTATTTTAATATGGTTGCTAAGCAATTTATGCTCGTCACAATGCCTAATGGTGACTTCATCATCAGCTCCAGTTTTCTCGGTACTAGGAGAACTCCTCATTAACGTCCCTGCATCGGGAAAAGCAATATGTTGTAAAAGGTGATGAGTAGTTGACATTAGGCTATTGTAACTTAGCTAAATTACAAACTGACCCACTAAAAAGTGAAAAATAAAAACTTTTTTACAAGAAAAAACAACCAACTTTCAAAAAACACTACAAAGTGGAAAATAACTTTAATTTCGGAAGTCGGTGGCAAAAAACTACAATACAGATCCTAAAAAACCGACTTCCGAAATTAAAGTTATTTTTCACTTTGCAGTGTTTATTTTTGGAAGTCGGTACTTGAGAACCTCTTCCTTTTTTTCGGTATGGTTTTATGAAGGCATAGAATAGGTACTCATGGCTTTACACTGGAGTTACCTACTGATACACTACACTAATCCAACTATCCTACTGATACACTAGACTAATCCTACTATCCTACTGATACACTAGACTAATCCTATTATCCTACTGATACACTACACTAATCCTACTATCCTACTGATACACTAGACTAATCCTACTATCCTACTGATACACTAGACTAATCCCACTATCCTACTGATACACTACACTAATCCTACTATCCTACTGATACACTAGACTAATCCTATTATCCTACTGATACACTACACTAATCCTACTATCCTACTGATACACTAGACTAATCCCACTATCCTACTGATACACTACACTAATCCTACTATCCTACTGATACACTAGACTAATCCTATTATCCTACTGATACACTACACTAATCCTACTATCCTACTGATACACTAGACTAATCCTACTATCCTACTGATACACTAGACTAATCCCACTATCCTACTGATACACTACACTAATCCTACTATCCTACTGATACACTAGACTAATCCTACTATCCTACTGATACACTAGACTAATCCTACTATCCTACTAATATTCTAATTGCGAAATTTTAGATGGATGGATGTTTGTTACTCAATCACGCCAGAACGGCTGAACGGATCTGGATGAAATTTGGCACAGAGATAGATTAGTCTGGAATAGCACATAGGACATGGGTTAATTTTCGAACTCCACGCGGGTGAAGCAGCTGGCAAAAGCTAGTATTCTATACAATAAGCTTATTTATGAAATGTATGGCTTGTTTCACTTTAGTGAAAATGAGCCAAAAAAGGATAATACATCTTAACATTGTGAAGAAGTTTCCTCGCTCTAAGAATATCAACGTGTATGTGGTTGATTACTCACGCCTTACTGCGTCTGAGCAGGATTCCAAGCAGAGTTGACATGAAACGTATTAACGTCTCCGAGTGACGAATACGAATAACGTTTCGCGAATAATGTATAGGGAGGCCACATTTTCACGCTTTTAGTTTATTTTCTTAATGGAAAGAAAAATAGCTACTTTTCTACGTGAAAAGATTGAGGGTAAAAGTTTTACCGGTACCTTTTTTTCCTAAGGAAAAAATTGAAAATTTATAGGATCACTTAGTTGTCCGTCTATCAGTCTGTCAAGACCCTTTTTCTCAGGAACGCGTGGAGGTATCAAGTTGAAATTAATATCAAATACGTAGGTTAAATTCATCCCAACTACGAAACCCTTCATTGTGCGTAGCCTGACATGCACTTGGCTGGTTTTTTTTTTGGATCTATCTTTGTATCGTAGTAGGTTACAATTAAATAAGCTTAAATTTGTACCTACTGTTAACCCATTTCAGAATACTAATTTCTGTGAATAAAAACTTTTTTTTTAGCTGTACAAGGATCTTTTGGCAAAAATTGGAACAAATTCAAACTCAAAGCATTTATTTCAAATAAACCAATTACAGGCACTTTTGAATTGTCAAGGGGTTGGTCAGTCAGAAAGATGAAGCTAGTCGCCCATTCCAAAGCGTAGTAGGTAACCTATGGAGAAGAACGGGTAAGAAACTCCACGGACACTCTTTTAAAAACGTCGCCATCTTGATTTTTTAATACATTACTCAAAACAATTGAGCGTCAAAATATTCTAGTAGCAGTGTGGAACACTTGGCACCATAAAAGAGAGATAGTAATTTCCCCTCACAAGCATAACACGAATATCGATTCCAAAATCGAAAACCAAGAGAAGCTCAAATAAAAATCTATCAAAGCTCGATTGTGTATGCATGGAAAAATTCTAATATTCTCGTAGAAAAAGATGGCAAAGAAAAAATATTAAAATGTATAACTTGGCGACGTTTCAATAAGGTGGTGCTGAGTCTAGGGTTGTAAGGAGCTCTTCAGCATGGGGTCTGTGATTCATACATATTTATGTCGTACATAATCATGCATCATTACGTTACTCTTACCTTATAAAAGCTATCAGATCCTTCTGGAAAAGACTAGGAATTAATCAGAAGAATTTGCAGGGTAAAAACCGGTACCGCGTTTCCTGATGATGTTCGCGGCTCAAACTAACTAAGCAGATTTTTAAAGCTGATGATACTTTTAAGTATGATAATTGATAATAGTTCTTAACCTTTCTGTACTTAGTTAGGAAATCGCGTTTCAAGTTTCTTTTATTAACCGACTTCTAAAAAAGGAGGAGGTTCTCAATTCGGATGTTTCTATTTTTTTTTTTATGTTTGTTCGCGCATAACTCCGTCGCTTGCCAACCGATTTGAAAAATTATTTTTTTGTTGGAAAGGGTATACTTTCCAAATGGTCCCATTTTTGTCAAAATCCAGTTCTGATGATGGGATCCTGGAGAAATCGAAGGAACTCTTCAAATATTATAGGCACACCTATAGCGATTTGGGTATTTTTTGTAGTAGCTCGTGCAATTGCTCTCGGAAAGCACCACTTGGTGAAGTGGAACTGATGATGAAGACCACAGATGGCTACCGGAACTACACAATGATAAATATTTCACGGGTTGCGATTCGATTACTTTAATAAGGTTGCTAATCAATTTCCGCTCGTCACACAATGCGTGTGATGAGTGGTTGTTGAGGAGTTCTCCTGGTTCTTACCAGCAGAACTGCTCAACAATTAACGTCCCAGCATCGGGAAAAGCAATATTTTGTAACATGTGATGAGCAATTGACATTAGACTATTGTAACTTATACAAATTATAAACAGAACCACTAAAAAGCGAGAAATAAAAACTTTTTAACAAAAAAAAAAACCGACTTCCAAAAATCACTACAAAGTGAAAAATAACTTTAATTTCGGAAGTCGGTGGCAAAAAACGAAAATACATTTAACCAGACACCGACTTCCGAAATTAAAGTTATTTTTCACTTTGTAGTGATTTTTGGAAGTCGGTTTTTTTTTTGTTAAAAAGTTTTTTAAAATCATCTATCAGCTGACCATTCCACCATGACCACGACCACACATAGGAACAGCAAAACCTCGGAAATATACCCCTACCTAGTCAGTTAGGTAGGTAGCCTACTACAACTGCTTGTATGGTGTATACAAGAATGGGCACAGTTCCCAGGACTTCATGATTATAATCCCTTGGACACCTATCATATCTGCCTATCCTGTAAGACAACACAAGCGTCAAGGGGCACTGAAGCCAGGCTGGCTCCAATGTTTGCTCCAATGCTTCCAATATTCCACCCAAATTGGTTGACAACACAATCTGATCTGTGGTTGACAACATCAAATTTGGGGCCTACGTAAATAGATGGTCAGAAATAATGTAAATCACACTAATATTATAAAGGTGAAAGTTTGTGAGTGTGTGTGGGTGTGTGTGTGTTCATATGTTTGTTACTTCATCACGCTCGAACGGCTGGGCCGATTTGGATGAAATTTGGTATGTAGATAGCTTATACCTTGGATTAACACATAGGTTACTTTTTATCCCGGTATACGCGGGTGAAACCGCGGGGCGCAGCTAGTAAAGTATAAAATTAGATGTTGGACAGCCCAAAACGAATTTAATTTATTGGGAGTAAAAATATTATTTCGTTCTAGGCTGATTGTAAAATCAGGAAAATCATCCTTCCTACCACAAAACTGTGTTTAGCAGTTGTTTACGTAAAACAATGTTTAACACGGCATTTATACAATATGTCCCAGAATTGAATGCACAACCGCTTAAGGGGTCATTGTACTAATCATTA
This sequence comes from Cosmia pyralina, assembly GCA_946251885.1. Taxonomy (NCBI): domain Eukaryota; kingdom Metazoa; phylum Arthropoda; class Insecta; order Lepidoptera; family Noctuidae; genus Cosmia; species Cosmia pyralina. Next base: position 25,354,166 of record OX276353.1, read on the forward strand.
TGAACAACTTTTACTATGGAACTAAACCTGAAATCGTGAAAAAAAACCAGCTGTTCCGTACATTTATTATTTCCGTATTAATGATCGCATAACTCCTCAAAATGTAGGGAACTGCTGATTTTTTTTTTTTGCGATTTCAGTTTTTAATTCAATTCAATTCATTTTATTTCAGATAAATTACAAGTACCTACATCACAGTTATTGTAACCATCCATACATTAAAACAATATAATACGAACACAAGAAACAGTCATAGACACAAAACAATAAAAACATTGAATCAGGACCGCATTACTCGCAGATGTAGTGTTGTCCAATGCTGCATTAAGGAGCAATCCACATCCATTCTCCCTGTAATAAGCTGCAGGACGCTGTGTGTGTGTTGGTCCCATAGTAAAAGTTGTTCATAATGATGAGTACAACGACCCCTTAACAGGATAACAGTGATTAAAATATAGCAAAAGTGAACACTAAGGAAGGATTTTTGAGAATTTACCCCCTGAAGGGGTTAGATATGTATGTGTGTGTGTGTGTGTGTGTATTGGATGTGTATGTGTGTATGTAGGGGTGAGAGTTGTAAGAAAGGTCGTCATTTTGCCGATGGGAAAAATTCCATCGAATACACGGCATGTCTTAAAATAATAGTAAGTACAGCAAAGCAACTATACTCCACTGCACTGCACTGATGTTGGAGTGGGTGCAACACCCACCCCAACACTCCCTACTTTGCTGTTTAAGGCGGAGATTTCTTGAAAACGGTCAAAAAGGTGGTTTTTTAAAGCAGTGTATCTCATAAGCCGTAAATAATTTTGACAAATAAGAAAAATGATATTTTCAAGTCCTTTTCGCACACAGTGACGGAACTCAAAACATAATTAAACATACTTTATAATGCACCAAAATAAACTTTAATGCACCAAAAAAATCTTCAAACATACCTCTTAATAATCTTTAAAAACAGTTTATACCTTCAATTAACAATTATAATTATAATTAAAAATATACTATAAAATTTCAAATGCCAAACTGCATCCAGTGATGGATTATTTATTATTGAATAGTTAATTTCTAATTTTATACGATTTTATTTGCAGTTTTACGTCATAATTCCGGTGCGCGTGAGTCTTCTATCTCGCGCTTCAAACTAGACGGCCATAACGCCATTTCACTTACACACCGAGCTAAACCACGCTTGGATGTAGGGCCTTAATTATTTTTTTGTTTTTCCTTGTTTTAAATTGTTTTTATCTCAACATGTTCATCTATAATTTGTATTACTGTCCGTGTAGTTTGGAGCCCTGGAGACCTGTAACACAGGTATTCCTAGTACAAGCTCCAATCCCCAAAACATCAATGTATTTTTGAAAACACAGATTATGTATTTTATTATGTTTTCAGTATGTGGTGGAGAAAATAAACGTTTATTTTATTTTATTATTAACCCTTTTACGAACGGAAAACTCTTGAGCTGAAGAGGGTGTACATAATGAAGTTTTGCAACAGCAATCCGGTTAGCTCGACTCCGCTGTACGCAGGAAATGGCGCTTACAACGTTAAATGAAATTACGTTCATATCCACGTCGTTTTATGTCGACATAAATGATATAATGGAAACGTAGGTATGGCGATAGGGCAAAAACTGTAGGATAATCCTTACACTCTTGGTGGAATTGCGTAAGTAATATTGTTATTTATATTGTGACCAACTGGGATAATGCATCTAATAAAGCCGATTTCACTAGTGTGAAGGTTAATTTTTAGGGTTCCGTACCTCATAAGAAAAAAAAACAGTATCCTTATAAGATCACTTCGTTGTCTGTCAAGACCATAGAAATATAATTCATATATCTATGGTCAAGACCCTTTTTCTCAGGAACGTTTGGAGATATCAAGTTGAAATTAATATCAAATAGGTACGTTGGTATATAGTCCCTTGGAACTCTATAAAAATCAAGCTTCTGAGTCAACGCAAGAAAAAATACGGTCATTTATGCGACACATTTTGATACTCGCAAGTAAATCAAAACCCAAGAGTACTTCCCGTTGATCTAGAATCATGAAATTTGGCAAGAAGCAAGGTCTCTTATCACAATTAAGTAAAGGAAAATGCCAAAAGTCGTTAATTTGTAGGTTTATTTAATAAAAAAATAGTTTTTTGCGATTACAAACTTAAATTTGCAGTATTTGTGTATATCAATGTATGGGAGAACATGTTTTTCAACTACAATGTTAAGTTGTGTTTTGGGATAAATTCTTTTCAACTACGGAACCCTTCACTGTGCGTGGTCCGACACGCACTTGGCCGGCTTTTTGATTCATTCCACGTTCACAGGACACCGACAAAATTATACGGGAATGAACGTTCATCTGCTCCTTTTATTGAATTTTTCGATCATTTGACAGGCGAGTACCCGTTAATTCAAATTCTTTATTTCAGACCATAGATCCATAATTATAGTGTTAGCCTAATTGTTAGTAATTATTTAAAATTTTACTATAAACACATTTACTTAGGTAAGTGGGTGAAAAGAGGTAGTCAATGTTACAGGGCAGGGTTTCACTGCGGGGCTTGATTAACTCGAATCTTTCAGTCAAGTTACGGAAGTATCCCAAGCGATTTTTTAAAATTCTACCCTGTGGGGGTGAAAACAGGGAATATAGTTTAATTAAAGTTCTTATTCATTTGGTTAATTAACTTGAAATTTGGCACACATACTTGCGTAAGTAAGTAATAAAGCTTGTCATTAATAGTTTTTCAAAACTATCCCGGAGGGAAGGGTAGAGGGGGAGGGTGATGGAGGGAGGGGTTGGTGAGAGGGGAGAGGGATAGGAGGGTGTAGTGAGGAGGGAGAAGGGAGAAAAGGGGCGAGGTGAACGGGGTGGTGAGTGAAGAGGGGAGGGGAGGAGTTAGCGAGGGAGAGAGAGGGAAAGGGAAGCGGTGAAGGGGTGTGAGAGGCTGGAAGGGGAGGTTTGCGGGAAGGGAATGTGGTGAGGGGGTGAGAGGGGGAGGGGGTTGGGCATGGGGAGGGTGAGGGGGTTTAGAAGGAGGAGGTGGGGTGAAAGTGGGAGGAACGAGTGCCTTTGCAACTTAAAGTTGCTTTGTGTATAGCACTGATTCATTGAAGAAACCCAGCCCGACAGAAATCACTGAAATTGAATTGTCCAGTCGTGCATCGGAGCTGACTTATACACTGTTTTTTGTTTGTTTGAACGCGGTACTCCCTGGAACTACCAGTCGGACTTTAAAAAATATTTTTGCATTTGATAGCACAATTCGTAAGGAAGGCTAAGACATATTTTCAGGACTCTTAGGTGCCGAGCAAAAAAAAAAAAGTCAGAAAGAATGCCTTAGCGAAAACGAAGTAATAGCGCGGGCAGGCTATGTGAAGCGACGGGGTGGGTTGGGGGATCAAGAAATTCCACACGGACGAAGTCGCGGGCAGAAGCTATCTTCACTATTTAAAAAGAAAAGTCCTGACTGATTGACCGACTCATCAACGCCCAGCCCAAACCCTTAGACTTAAAAAGCTGAAAATTTGCACAGAGGTTCCCTTTATAATGTTGACAAGGAATATGGAAAGATTTTCTTTCCCGTGGGATATTTTCCGACATCCACGCGGGCGAAGCCGCGGGCAAAAGCTAGTAAAATATAAATTAATTGGCGACATGGACATCTGTCCGCAGACGTCTACCCACCCAGTGCCTGATAAACGGCCCATCTATTTTGTCCGCCAGTGTAGCAAAGATATTGTTAGGACTACCTCTGAAACGCCGTTAATGAATTAATTTTTCACTTTTGGTTCATTTGGTGTTTATACGTTTCATTTCGAATGAAAAATGCCGAATGAATGGCAAAACAGTACAAAAAAGGAAGAGTCTGTTATCAAATTCATCATCATCATTCTCCTGCCCTTATCACAATTTATTTGGGCTCGGCGCAACGTGTCTTTTTCTTCCATACTTCTCTAATAGTCGTCATCTCGGTAGTAACATTAATATTTTCACTTTATTTTCCTATTCTTTTCACATTAATATTCTGACAAGCACCTCTACCTATGTTTATACGAAGTCTTTGCTCGCAATATGGCAGCCGAGTGATTATCTGTTTACGAGCGGAATCCCGCGGATACGGCGGATATTCGCGGTAAACGGCCCGCAGGCGGTTATTAGCTTCTCTGTTCCAGCTAGACGGTTGGAGAGGGCTAAAGCGGGTACTAAGTAGGGGGATACAGAGGGGTTAGTACATATGTGGAGAGATAAGAAATCCTCTGAAAATAGTAGTTGATAAAGTGTGAAATTGTGTTACGAGTCTTTGGCTGTTTCGACAGGTGCATGGGGCGCCTGGTTGAGGAGCCAGTCGACATGATTAATTGATGTTTATCATCTTTCCTCTCGCTTTCCTGCAATCTGTGGGAGTGATTTCGTAAAAAGGGACGGAAGTGTGTAACAGGAAGCCGGGGAAGCGCGCGCTATTTGATTTGACCAATAAGCGCGCGCGTTGCTAGAGTTGGATTTAATGTTAATGTTGCTTATTACCAAGGTGAGATGTCAGATGTTACACATCATATGACTACTGTAACGAAAGCGATCAAACCAAAAACGCACCGTGTGTTATTGCGGTACACGTCGTTAATATTGCGTGCTGTCTGTGCTGCGTTGGTGCCACGAAGGAACTCGTATTCGAAACAAGCGCGCAATTTCGATTTTTCCATGGTTACGGAAACATCGATATCAAAGAAAAATCGGACGGCGGGAATCAAGTGAACTAATAAAAAAAAAATGTCATGCATATTATTTAATTTATAACATTAATTTGAATTTGGAATTCTAAATAGAATGAAAGATATTGATCTTCACAATAGCCGGTATCAAAAATCGGCAATTTCTTAAGTAACCTAATAATAAACATGCATTTTTTAAAAGAATTATAACTTCATTTTAGACTAGCTTCTACTCGCGACTTGATTCGCGTGGAAATCGATAAAATATAACCTAAAAATCTGTTAAGTATTTTTTGAGCAGTAGTGTCCCAGTGGTAACGGCTGCGATTTACGAGTAGTAGGTTCGAACCCCGGTCGGCGCTTTCCTTTGTGTAAATTATTTCATCATCACTGCTGTCATAACGGCGAAGGAAAACATCGTGAGGAAACTCGGCATATTATCCATTAATCAAAAATTCGAAGACATGTGACATCTACCAACCTGCACTGGGCCCGCGTGGTGGATTATGGACCGCTCCTTCTCACCGAGACGAGGGCTGTGTCCCAGCAGTGGGAATATTATAGGTTCATTATGCTGTTATTATTATGCTAAGTATTTTTTGAGTATATCTATTACAAACAAACATACAAAAAAATCTTTTCTCTTTATTATATTAGTTTTAAATGTAATCACAAATTCCAGTTCCAAAATGTCAGCACTCTGACTGCAAAATCCCGACCACAATATGACCAAAATCTCTGCTCCGACCTCCATTCTAAGATCGATCCACACACCACGAATCTCTAAAAGACATCCCTGAAATATTCCCGTCACCCGCCTCGTAGGTAAATTACGACTACATAAATTACTGTCAGAGCTACGTCCTGTCAAGGTTTCGTGATGTGTAAATCGACCCTCGTTTCAATGGAATGGATGTGCCATGATGCTATGGATCAGGTAAGGTAATGTGTAAAAAATCAATCTATTTCAAAGCTTGGGAGTGAGTGACGGATTTTTTGGGCTGGAGGTCATTAAGTGCAGTGTCTGTTAGTTTCTAGAGTCTGCTTTATTGTAAACGGTTGTGAACCGTATTTAAAAAAAAAAAAACCGGTCAAGAGCGAGTCGGACTCCCGCACCATCATTTATATATAATTTTTGTTGATGATTTCTGAAAAACTGTGCTATTTAGAGACATCGTTTTATTTTTCTTGTAATCTATACATAAACTTCTTTCACATACAATAATTTCAGATTTTTCTTTATGCAAACTTCGGAGATAAGAGGAGGGGGAAAGGAACGGTATTTTTTTAAACATATTTCATCATAAGTCGAAAAATAATGCTGCCTAAAAAAATGTTTGAGAATGTAACGTTTCAAGTTGATAGCATTAGTAGTTCTTGAGATATCCAGCTGTGACAGACAGAGACTGAATCCACACCATAAAGGTTTCCTTTTTATCATTTTGGTACGGAACCCTAAAAATAGATAGGAATTAGGATCCTCGATAAGTTTAATCCTTTACATGACACAGTAACACTAAGTTACTTTGACACTGTAATGTTAATCGTATTTATCTTCGAGATTTCAAACATTAACTTCTTACGAAGTTATCGAAGAATAATAACAATTTATTACTACATTATAGACTTAAAAATGTTATGCGGGCTCATATTTTTCATCTTGAAAGTCCCCCAAGCAAACAGGAAAAAAAAAAACAATTTCGCAGTTTCTTTTTAATTAAATTTTCGCTCTGCGGTCATGTTGCAGCGCCGCGGCGATCCGTCTGCCGTACAGTTAGAGACAAAAGTCAATTATCATTTCGAAATTTATTTTTATTCGGTACCCAGTAAATTAATAGAGGAGCTCGTGGCTTAGTAATTACAGCCACGCGGGTCAATCGATCAGGTTAAGTTACGTTTGCCGCAGTTGGTCCGTGGAAGGGTGACCATCTCTACATACCAAGCCCTCTCCGTGCCTCGGAAAGCACGTTAAACAGTTGGACCCGACTGTCATTCGTGGATTTTTGACAGTTGTTACGGGCCGTCAGAAGCCCGAAAGTCTGATAACCAGTCTGACCAATGGGTATCGTATTACCCAGTATCTGGGTTGTGGAGTTCCGATAGGCAGTCGCTCCGTGTAAAATTCAGCTGCATCCGACTGAAAGCCGACCCCAACATGGTTGGGAAAAGGCTAAGCAGATGATGAAGATGATGATTTAGCGAAAGTGATTGTTGGTTTGTTCCTCTATTACGCATGAATGGCGCAACGGATGGACGTGATTTTTTGCATATAGATAGTTTATGGACCGGAGAGTGACATATTCTACTTTTTATCTTGAAAAATGTCTTTAAAAAATTCTACAAGTTTATTTATTTCTCTGTAATAATTAGTTAAAACAAACAAATATTAAAAAAAGTAAAAACCGACTTCAAAACCAAAAACGAATAAAATAACTTTCAGAAAACACATAACAGCTTCTGAAGTCGGTGTCAAGCTAAAGTGCATTGAAGAATTGAAGACAGCGACTTCAGAAGCTGTTATGTGTTTTATGAAAGTTATTTTATTCGTTTTTGGTTTTGAAGTCGGTTTTTACTTTTTTTTAAGTAAATTTATTTTTCCATTTTTAGTTGAATATACCTACAATTACATACTCGTAAGTAGGTAAGCCCAAGTCGAACGAAAAGAAGAATCATCACAAAATTCGCTTAGAAATGTCGGAGATACAGTTCATTTATGCGTATAAATTCTATAAGAATAATTACATATACTAAAACCTTCCTGAAAATGTGCAGATCACGTTAATCAAAAAATCATCAAAATCGGTTCATTAGTTTTTGAGAAAATCGCGGACAAACAAACATACATACATACCTACATACATATAAAAATCTGCCTAGCCTTTTCCCAACTATGTTGGGGTCGGCTTCCAGTCTAACTGGATGCAGCTGAATACCAGTATTTTACATGGAGTGACTGCCTATCTGACCTCCACAACCCATTAACTGGGTAATACGATACCTTTTGGTAAGACTGGTTGTCAGACTTTCGGGCTTCTGACGACCCGTAACAACTGTCAAAGATCCACGAATGACAGCCGGGACCAACGGCTTAACGTGCTTTCCGAGGCACGGAGGAGTCTCGATATGTAAAGATGGTCACCCATCCACGGACAACCCCGGCAAGCGTAGCTTAACCTGATGGATCGACCCGTGCGGCTGTTATTACTTAGCCACGAGCTCCTCTATACATACATATATACATACATACATACGGGTCGAATACAGAACCTCCTTTTTCGAAGTCGGTTAAAAATAGCCAGTTTTAATTCATAAATATCTTTTGAAACTTTGGACTACCTACTTTCGTTGCTGACTGTACAGTAGGGTTGTAATATTCCCGTAATTAAGAGTTCTGGCACCCCTGCCTTCCCGTACATTTATCAGGGAAGTTCAACCTTCGTACAGCCCTCACAATCGTCCCGGTATTGCATCAAGCAGGTAATTAGTTTCAACGCTGTTTGTAGTGGTTCATTCTGATTGTTTACGCTGCTTAGTGTAATTAGAAAGGGTGAATATTCATGTATGGTGTACAGAAGAGATTCTCAAGTAGGTAGGTAGGTATACTACAACTGCCTTTTGAATTATGGCATGCAGTGGAAAAAAAAGCCTGTAAAAATCTTTGTGAAAACAGGATTAAGCACAAAACTATTCAGCTGTTGCACATCGTGCACTTTGGTGGTTTGAAGTACCAACATCCTTAAACATTTTGACAATCTTTTGTTTGAAAAAAAAATCTTAACACCTTTGAGTTGCCACCTTTGCTTAGTTTTATTTCTTTTTGTTAAAATTAAATTATGTTTGGTACACCACTTTTACCATTTGTTAATTTGTTTGGCCTCCTAGCACAGGTATATCTTTACTTAAAAGGAGGTCCCTATGTAAGATTTACTGTAAAAGTTGTACATGTTACTGAATAAACTTTTTGTATTTTTTATTTATTTATTTTTTGTGAGTTAGGTAATAGTCTCGACTGTGTGCAAAATAGATACCGTCGCCGTGGAGTGAAAACTTCGTTAAGAGAAAAAAGCCGGACAAGTGTGAGTCAGACTTGCAGACGAAGCGTTCCGTAACACAATACAAAATTTAATACTAAAAAATAAAAAATACTTCAGTTTAAAAAAAAACATGTTTCTTGTATGGGGACGGACCCCCTTTAATTTTTACTTTATTTTATTTTTATTATTTTTTGTTATAGCGGCAACGGAGGAGCTCGTGGCTAAGTAATAACAGCCGCACGGGTCGATCCATCAGGTTAAGCAGCCGGGGTTGGTCAGTGGATGGGTCACCAGCTTTACTTAACGAGACTCCTCCGTGCCTCGGAAAGCACGTTAAGCCGTTGGTCCCGGCTGTCATTCGTGGATCTTTGACAGTCGTTACGGGTCGTCAGAAGCCCGAAAGTCTGACAACCAGTCTTACCAAGAGGTATCGTATTACCCAGTTAATGGGTTGTGGAGATGAGATAGGCAGTCGCTCCATGTAAAATACTGGTATTCAGCTGCATCCGGTTAGACTGGAAGCCGACCCCAACATAGTTGGGAAAAGGCTAGGCAGATTGATTGCTTTTAAGTTTTATTAGTGGGTAGAAAACCTCGTAATGGATATTTAGAGCAAACGTGCACAGCTCTAAGATGCTTCTATTGTATTTTATTGATGATAATGAGAATATCGGGAAACGTCAAAGGCAGCCATATTCCCCTGTAAAATACCGATTAATTATTGCAATCATGAGGATTTCACAGGACGGCGATGATACGCAAGCACAAACAGTATTAAAAAAAAAATAGGAATATTAAATCCTAAAACAATCTAAAGCAAAACTAGCAAAAGACCCAGTGTTGTCTACAAACAGAAACTTCGCCACTCTTTACTTAGACGTGGAGGCAAGGACAGATGGAAAAACTTGGAGCAACTTGAAATGGCCTTCCTGCAGCGGGATCATATTTCCTTGTGTACTTCAAAGAAGATTGCTTTCACAGTGCAGTGCCTTTTCTTTATTTACTATGTTTTTCTTGTGAGTTGGTTATACTTGAGACTTCGCTTCACATCACTTTTTTCGGCATATCTATACCTACTAGTTAGCCTGATTTTGTAACTATTGTTCTAAAAAAATTATGTGGGTATACTATCAGTCATGACAATACCTTTTAAATAGATTACAATATGTCGCCAATTCATTTAGTCAAAGGATATTAAAGCAAGTCATGACTATCCGGCTCGAAGGACCATCTTTAATGTTGGGTTCTATCTCAATGATAAACTTCAGGTTCAGCAGGTGAAATAATTTATTTACACACCTAATGAATAATGTTATAATAATAGTATTTTTAAACGAGGAAGAGAAGGCTTATGATCTGCCTGCCCATTAGTGAACTGGTTACAATGACGGTTACTCATACTATCAAATAGTTTTATGGTAGTTTCGTAGCATGTACTCAAGGTGTAATAAGTAACAACTTTCAGTATGGGAACAAACTCCAAATCACAAAAAAAAAAATAACCTAGATTTTGCCAAGTTATGTGAACATAAATGTTATTTTTTTCGCAATTTATGGCGTGCCCAATAGTAAAAGTTGTTCGTAATGATAAGTACACTGATCCCTTATGAGGTTTACAGTATTTCAATTACATCTTGTATGCACGGGTCTAAGTACGCTGTTGGACTTGTTCAAAGTCAATTAATCCTTAGTTACCTACTATTTATTTATCAGCGCAGCTTATTCAATTATTGGCGGAAGTCAAAGTTTTGTTGAGGTTTCCGTCGCTCCTTCAAACGTTTATCGAGAAAAGTTTCTCAAGTTGAGATTGTAACGAACTTAACTTTGCAAATTGAAAAACAGTATCTTTTCCAACGCAATAAGGAAAATACGAACAAGTTTATTTGTTAAAGTTGTTCTTATTTAGGCTACTGACTCATTTAGTGGAGGAACTCGTAGAAAAAAAAACAATTTTACTACAGTTTTGTGAATTCTCGTCAGTTATAAGTAGGTAGGTTGTGCTACAGGCACAGAATACATAAATACCTAGTACAAGTACAGAAGATTCTCTCCGCAAACTCATTTAAATAAATAGCGACTCTTACTACGACATAATAAAGTGCAATTCAGGTCACACACTGTTAATTACCTACAGTTATATTCACCTAGAAGTTGCCTCTCTTTCAATCGCGTAGCTCTTATACCTTCTGACTCGTTAAGTTTGTCTTCTTTCACGACGCGGCGCGTGAGTGAGTATCGAACTAACGTGCGAGCCGGCCGGTGTGCGGCAGCCCACACTGAATTAGCGTCGACAAGTCGAGCCCGCCGCGTACTTGGAACTTCATACCTATAATGAAGGCCTAACCCTAATTATGTAACACATTATCAATCGGAGTTGGTTTCATTTTGATAGTTCAACAACATTCATTGCGTTAGGTTGTTGAGCAGACAAATTTTTCGAACATAATAGGTTGGGGAAAAAGTTTCTTCGCATTTTTTAAGAAAATTCAAAACATTTTTTATTATACATTATTTACATTTATCTAAAGTATGTAGGTACCATTTTGTTCGATAACTTTTTGCCATCTTGTAGGTAGGGACATGATCCCATTGCTATAGAAATTTTCGGACTTCTGATCAAAATACCGCGACAAGTGGTTTTGGCAGTCCTCTCGTGATGTTAACCTGACACTGCCTAAAGAATTCTGAAGAGACCGAAACAGGTGGAAATCTGAAGGTGCAAGGTCAGGACTATACGGCGGATGCATTAACACCTCCCAGCCAAACTCTCTTAATTTTTGCTGAGTGGCTAAAGATGTGTGAGGTCTAGCGTTATCATGATGAAAAACCACACCCCTTCTGTTGATTAATTCCGGCCGCTTTCTCTCAACTTCTTGCTTTAATCTCATCAGTTGTTCGCAGTAGAGTTCAGAGTCGATGGTCCTGCCTAGTGGTAACAGCTCATAATGAATAATGCCCTTCCAATCCCACCACACACACAGCATCACTTTGTTGCGAGCTAACCCGGGTTTCGCCACAGTCTGTGAAGCCTGATCGGCCTTTGACCACGACCTTTTTCGCACGGTCTTATCGTACGTGATCCACTTTTGATCAGCAGTTATCAGCTTCTTCAAAAATGGTTCGGTTTCATTACGTCGTAATAAAGAATCACAAGTGAGTACACGGTTTATTAGGTTTCTTTCAGTGAGCTCGTGAGGTACCCAAATATCGAGCTTTTTTGTGTACCCAGTTTTTTTCAAATGCGCCAAATCTGTTTTGTGGTCAATTCCCAGTTCTTCAGCTACGTCGTCACTACTGATATGCCGATCTTCATCAAAATTTCCGGATTGAAAACGCTTAAACCAAATTTGTGCTACTCTCACAGACACTGCACTGGGTCCATAAACATCGCAAATTTTTTTCGCGGCTTGCGTTACATTTTTACCTTTTTTGTAGTAAAATTTTAAAATTTATTGAATTTCTTCATTAGATTCACTCATCTTCACAGTACGAAAAACAAATGAAAATCACACATTTTCCTAATTTGAATTTGGAATTATGTTCTTTAAAATTTAAACTTTCAATGATACCAAAACCAGCCAGATACAAATAGTATAGCCAAAGAGATTTTATTTTAAGTTCATACATACTATAATGCGAAAAGACTTTTTCCCCAACCTAATATAAAGCAATGGATTAGCAATTTGTTTCAAAATGATTCAAATTCCGATTGATAATGTGTTACGCAATTAGGGTGCGTTCAACGCACGACCTCTCAATCAGAAGTCTGATTTCACCCTTTGGTAGTTATCACTGAAGATGATTGTCAAGAAGTGTTCAATTATTATGACATTTATTCTATTACGAAACTATCGGTATGTACTCGTAAGTAAGTAAGTATTGATCAAGAACCTACTCGAGAATATAATCTACGAGAATCTTCAATGTTGCAGCATCATAACACTCACTACTTTCTACTGAACATAAGCTACCCAATAGATTTCTAAATCAATCCGTTCCGACCCGTTTCAATCCCCAAAATCTTTCACCACCACTATTTTCAATAAAGGTGCGTTCATACTATCGCGGCGCGTCTCGTTGACGCGGGTACGCGGATACGCGCCGTGTCACGGTGTAATGAATAGTTCCAGCAAATCACGCACCGAACGAGCCCGCGTTCATGCCCAGTATTTTTCGGGATATACGGGATATTGAGTGGGAACGGATTTTTGTTGAACGGATTTATATTTTCGAGCATATTTTTTGTGGTCTATGAATGAATGTGTACGACTGTTTTATAGATTCGTGTTGCTGGCGTATTGGTGCGTGTATGCATTATGGTCTAAGCATATTTTACGACGGAGCGAGAGTGCATGGGAGGCCGTCACCTCCTTCTGCGAAGCAGTAATGCTCGCAAAGGAGGAGGCGGGACGCGAGAGGGAGAGGCAACAGCCGCGCCCTCGCGCCCCTAGCCGCCGCAGGAGACGCCCTGGGCGGCGGGAATCTATCGCCGATTCCCGGCCACCGTAGGCGCGGGCTTGCGGACGACGAGTAATGGGCAGCTCGCCGTCCGGTAAGGACCAGGCCCGGGTCGACGGCGCGTTGTGTTCCACGCGCGCCTCAAAGAGATGTCAGCAGTGACGGGGTCCAATAGGGCCGAAGCCGCCGGGGTCGCGGGTAGTTCGAAAGAGATACCGTGGCCCTGGCACGGGCAACTGAAGGAACACGGGTGGGTTTTAGTCAGTAAAAGTCTGACACACCCTCCCGCTCTGCCCGGAGCGGGAGAAGTCATTTGATGATTTCCCATCCACAAAAAAAAAAAAAAAGCATATTTTACGAAAGTGACTACGAGTTTAAATGGCGACTAGGAAGTCATATTGTCGTAGTGCGATGAGGTAAAACAACTTCCGATTTTATTAAATAATGATACGGCTAACATCTCAAGAGAAACGACAATGACAATGTGTCAATTAGACCAACTTTCTTTTTAATTTCTAGAACATAAATTGAAATATTTACCTACAAGATAAGTTTGCATGCATTAATTTTAAGCAAAACATGTTTGATTTCATAAATTATAATCTAATATCTTTGTATATCATATTTTACGCAAATAAATATATTAATTATTATTAAATACGTCAATAAATAAAATAAGTAGTACTTTGATAACAACTTTCGTCTTAAAAAAAATCTATAGGTATAAATTTTTGGAGACATCAAAAGTTTTTCTTTCCTTAAAAATGCCCAGTAACCGGTACACCAACAAAACCACCCACCGAATAAAATTAGTTTTTCATAAGTCGGAAGTTGTTATCACAGTAACCCCATTCTGCCATGGGATCTGGAGGCAAAAGTCCTCGCGCACGTGTGGGAGTGGCGCGAGGAGGTGAAACGCCGGGGCGTAACTCCGCTGCCGCGAGAAATCACGGTACAGCGGACAGAGCTCCGGCGGGATCTCATGGCGACATGGAGAGTGCGATTATCGCAACCCAGCGCTGGGCACGCCACAATTGCGGCGATAAGTCCCCTCTTTGAGGAGTGGTTGGAGAGGCGCCACGGCGTCCTCACCTTCCGCCTGACGCAGGTCCTCACCGGACACGGTTGTTTCGGGAGGTTCCTGTTTCGGATAAGGCGGGAGGAAACGCCCGGGTGTCACCATTGTGTGGATCACCCGGAGGACACGGTGGAGCATACAGTGGAGGTCTGCCCGGCTTGGGCGGAGCACCGCCGTGTTCTCACGGAGGCGATCGGCGGCGGCGATCTCTCGCGTCCAAACCTGGTCCAGGCCATGGTGCGGAGCGAGAGTGTATGGGAAGCCGTCACCTCCTTCTGCGAAGCAGTAATGCTCGCGAAGGAGGAAGCGGAACGCGTGAGGGAGAGGCAACAGCCGCGCCCTCGCGCCCCTAGCCGCCGTAGGAGACGCCCTGGGCGGCGGGAATCGATTGCTGATTCCCGGCCACCGTAGGCGCGGGCTTGCGGACGACGAGTAATGGGCAGCTCGCCGTCCGGTAAGGAACAGGCCCGGGTCGACGGCGCGTTGTGCTCCACGCGCGCCTCAAAGAGATGTCAGCAGTGACGGGGTCAATTGGGCCGATGCCGCCAGGGTCGCGGGTAGTTCGAAAGAGATACCGTGGCCCTGGCACGGGCAGTTGAAGGAGCATGGGTGGGTTTTAGTCAGTAAAAGTCTGACACGCCCTCCCGCTCTGCCCAGAGCGGGAGAAGTCATTTGATGATTTCCCATCCACAAAAAAAAAAAAAAAAAAAAAAAAAAAAAAACCCCATTCTACCGTAGCTACAGAAGTCAACCCTGAGGGTATGATTTCCCTGTTTCCACGTCCACTACCGACAAGGGATGAGCCACAGAAATTCATATGTATAAATATGGGATGACCGCTCATGTGTTATGTGATGAACAAGTGCGCCGCATGGGACCGCGCGCTGCATTATTAAAGACGGTCATTATGTAGCTATTATAATCAAGTATGAAGACCGCCCCATGATTTAATGATAGCTGTAGTACTTAGTAGAGCAGAGTAGAGCTAGGGGTTATCCGGGAACTTACTGCCTCCTTACTTTTTGCTGCCGCTAAGTACCATTGCTGTGTTTTGGTTTGGATAATGAGATATTATTTTCATCTTCGTCATAACATTCACTATCTACTGAACTTAGGCTACCCGATCTAAATCAATCATTTAATTGTAGAGCAGTGATGGCCCATTGGTACCGGCATTGGCATTGGCGGGCTTATGAGTTGTAGGTCGTAGGTTCGAACCCAGGCACGCATTTTACTTTGTGTAAATAATTTTATGACCACTGCTCTCAAAACGGTGAAGGAAAATATCGTGAGGAAACCGGCATGTCCTAGAACTAAAAATTCGAGGACATGTGACATCTACCAACCCACACTGGGCCCGCGTGGTAGATTACAGTCCACTCCCTCTCGAAGAGAGGAGGCGTGTGTCCCAGCAGTGGGATAGGCTGATTATGCATAAATATCGGAAATTCATTCGGAAAACTAACTGTTCCCATCTTCATAACAGGATGTAGTATTCTCTTTGGCAGAATCTACATGGTGTATGATGGGCATCAGTTGGTAATAACTTGTGACATATAGGGTCTAATATAAAAATGCAAACTAAGCAAAAGATTTTATCCAACCAACATAAAACGTCAAATAATAAATTCCTTGTTAATCTCTTTCAAATCTTCCTTTTTCTTTCTAAAAGGATTATATCCGACGTCTTTATATTCACGGCTTTGCAAGCAATTAAAAGTTTCACTTAAGATAACCGAGTCCCGGTGTCCGGGTGTCCGGGTGTCCGGGGTGTCGGGCTGGGCAGAGTAGGTGCCAGACGCGACTTTTAGCGACTTTACACTTTAGTCGCCTCGCATAATGTGGAGGTGGGTTTTAAATAGACTTTGCAAAGATGGTGTGGATTAGGACAAGTTTTCACACGTCAGTGTACTTTCTAAAGTTGCTTATCAATTAATTATTGAAAGAAGTTCTTTTGCTGGGCATGTGCCTCTTTCAAATTGCTCCACAACAACCAATTTTTCTTTATTTACAAGCAATCAAAGTCTTCACCTATCATGATTTCCAAATCATCATCTGCCTAGCCTTTTCCCAACTATATTGGGGTCAACAACAAGTACTTACGTCAATTAATAGTTAGGCAAATTGACACCCTACGTCAATTTGCCGTGCTACGAGTATAGTCATTTATTGCGGCTGTAAAAGTATGACAGTCGTGATTTGACTATACGGACAATTTAAGGTGGTATTCAATAGGGATGATACCTGGGTAAAAAAAAATGAAATTCTATTTAGTCCGTCAGTCAGAGAAGGTCAGAGTATGTGTAAAACTAGCAAGGCGTGACGTCATGCCACACTTTAGCTCAATGTATCGCCATAGTCATTTGATTACTTAAAAAAAGAAAAAATACGTGCCCAATATTTTTTAAAAATCTACGTGACGAACAAAACTTTGCTTAACAATTAATTTCCCTGACTTTACCTATTGCATGCCTATATTTATCCCTAGATATTCATAAAATACTGCATGAATAGATTAAAAAACTTTGTCTATATCATGAAATTGAGGATTTTCTTGCCAAGAAAAACTGCAGTGTCCTATTTTAGTTTTTAGTGAAGTGTTGTTTGCGTGTTTTAATGCAATAAGGATCACTTTTGTTCATGGGATCGATATTTAGCGTCGCAGTGCGCATTATGGTACAGGCGACCGTTAGAGCACCATGCCGGAATAATTAGTGAAGTGATTCATTAACTGGGGCCGTCTCACTAGCATTTTACAGAATGTATCAGAAGGATGTGGTCAAATTTAAGAGTGTAGTACAGTCCATCAAACTGAACAACTTTCTTGATGGGAGCAACATCGTAATCGATCAAAAATTATCAGCTGTCCCATACTGCCTCGACCCAAATGTATGGGACGACTGATATCTTTTTTCTCGATTACGATGTTGGTTCCATGGAGAAAGTTGTTCAGTTTGATGGTCTGTACCACATCCTTAAATTTGACCACACCTTTCTGATACATCCTGACGGTAGCTAGGTGGATAATACTGTTAGTGGCAAAATTTTTTGCATCAACGTTAAGGTAAGAAGTTGATGTTTTTCGACTATTTTGTGTTTTAGGAATTTTAATCTTAAGACACACATAAGGTAGGACTTGTATTTGACACTTCTGGACCAATGCTTAGTTAAACTATCTTGAATCAGTGCCATTGTTAAGTATCTATATTTTACCTGGGAAATATTTAGTGGCATAAAACTGCGTTCTTTTTTTAGGCTGTAGGAAGGCTGCCGGTATTCCTATATCTCCCCGAAACAGTGGAAAGTTGCTATGTAAGAGCTCATTTACCTCTTATATAAAAATATCTTTTTAACAATTTATACAAGGTATTCGAAACTACAAAAAAAAAAACCAGCCAAGTGCGTGTGTGGACCACGCAAAATGAAGGGTTCCGAAGTTGAAAATAATTTATCCCAAAATTAAGTTGAAAAAATAGAAATCCCAAAAACAGGTTATTCTAGGTCAACGGTAAGTACCCTATACTCGTTTCAATTTACTTGCAAGTTTCAAAATATGCCGCATAAATGACCATATTTTTTTACTGCGTTGACTTAGAAATTTGATTATTTTAGAGCTCTAAGGGACAATAGACCTACGTATTTGATATTAATTTCAACATGATACCTGCACGTGTTTCTGAGAAAAAGGGTCTTGACAGAGAGACAGACGGACGATGAATTAATCCTTAAAGGGTTCCGTTTTTTTTTCCTTCGAGGTACTTACGGAACCCTAAAAATAACTAAATCGCAACTGCATACTAAAACTTCCAAACTCACACGCAACACATGTTCAAAACTTCAAGTAAACATAGCACCTACCTAATCCCGGCTGAATTTCAAATCTTTAGTAAATATTTAATCCTGTGCTTGTGGGACTATCAATTTGATCGCATCCCCGGGGCCACTCAAATCTGTCCGGGTCGCGCATAAGGAGCAAGCTTAAAGGAATTCATGAATAAAAGATGGATGCCGGCCACTCCTTGTTGGACTTTATGTTCTTAGTGGAACTTTCGCTTATTCTGTTGGAGATCCAGTTTTTGGAAAGGGTTTAAGGCCCTATGATCCGGCGCTCGAGCCGCGTACTGAGTTGAAGTAGCGCTCGCGAGTGGTTGCCTCACGCATTTGGTAGGCATTTAGACATAGTAATTGTTTTAATCATTGTATCATGACAAACTCAGCGAATTGCGCTAAAAAATCTTACTACCTTTTCATTTATATAAAAAATAAGAAAAAAAACGTCTAGTTTGCAGCTATGAGATTGATTAATAAACATTACGAAAAGGGGTAACATTTGAGATTTTTTTTTATCCAGCAAAGTAAATCTAATCGTGTTAGTAAAAGCGATTGGCCATCGCCAGATCCTTAAATAAGATATATATATATTTTTTAGAATTTTATAACGCTGTTTGTTATGTTTCCCATGGATTCAAAAAACTTAAGCGCGGTCTCTGTCGGGTCATAGCGCCTTAAATATTGTTGATTTTATTTCGTGTGATTGTGAGATAGGGTGTTCTTCTTCTTATCGTGTTGATGGTAATCTAAATGGTCTCGCCAGAATTCAGCTACGTGTTTGCCGCCATCACTAGCGCCCATCAGTTCCTGTAACGTGCTGCTAACAGGTCCGCAGGACATGATATTAAGTGTCCCTATTGATTGTGGAACAGCACCATATGTCATACTCCAAAGCGGAGTCATCTATGAATCTCCACCTGAACAGGTATTCCTTGCTTCGGCCAACCTGGGTTCGGAGTCTTGTTTATAGACTTCCAGATTACCCAAAGCAACCCATGTCCAGGTGGGAGAGGATAGGGTGTTGATGTGGATAGTTTTCTGGTTGCATAAAAGGATGCTATGGAATTTTCCTGGCTGCAGGCAGCCGGAGATCAGAGGGAGGCTTACTGATTTGTGTCTATTGTAAACATGCTTTTTGAAGAGTGTTATGATTCAGTTTTTGTGAGGGTTAGGATACAAGCTAGGAGGAGCTCGTGGTTAAGTAATAACAGCCGCACGGGCCAACCAGTTAAGCACGCTTGCCGGGGTTGGTCCGTAAATGGGTGACCATCTGTACATACCGAGACCCCTCCTTGCTTCGGAAAGCACGTTAAGCCGTTAGTCCCGGCTGTCATTCGTGGATCTTTGACAGTCGTTACGGGTCGTCAGAAACACGAAAGTCTGACAACCAGACTTACCCAGTAACTGGGTTGTGGAGGTCAGACAGGCAGTCGCTCCATGTAAAATAGGTACTGGTATTCAGCTGCATCCGGTTAAACTGGAAGCCGACCCCAACATAGGCTAGGCAGATTGATAGATTGATTGGGATACAAGCTAGGTAATGAGTTTTCACTATATGAGCTTCCTCTTAAATCTCTAAACCGAACGGCATCGACTCTTTATTTCTGACAGAAATAGGACGATAAGAAAAAAATAAAGGGGAACACTTCGACACCAAAACAATGCACTAAAAGTCAACAACCCCGAAACATCCCATTAATTCCCTCACTCGGCATCCACAACCATCTAATTCTTTTACCCACAAATATACTAGCAAAGCCGGCAATTATAGCAGAGCTTACAATCATGTGTATCAATTTGTTACGTCTGCTGCTTCGCTGAATATTCCTACACAGTGTAAGGATTGTGAAAATAGTGCTAATTTTCATCCCATTATTAACCGACTTCCAAAAAGGAAGAGGTTCTCAAGGATTGTTTTTTGTTTGTTACGCGATTACTCCGCCAGTTATGAATTCATTTTGATGATTCTTTTTTTGTTTGGTAGGTCATAATTACTTCATAGGTGGTCCCATATTAATTTTTGAGTTAGCTTCGATAATACGTATTTAATCCACTTTGTGTATCTTGATGACGTTCTAATTGTTCCTGTCACTGTTGTTGACACAGCAAGTAGTGGTATACGAGTTGAGGGCCAGGTACCATAACTAAAAAGTGAAAAATAAAAAGCTTTTTTACAGAAAAAAAAAAAAAAAAAAACAACCGATTTCCAAAAAGAACACTAAAAAGTGAAAAATAAGTCGGTTGTTTTTTTTTTCGAAACATTTGGATTCAGTGGACATCTACAAAAACTTAGCTCCAAGATATTAAAGATTATAAATCTATTTATTCATTAACATAACTAACATTTCATTTTTTTTAACACATTAAAAAAAAATATGATTAGTTTATTCTCGTAACGAAAACTCGTAAAAAAAAGTTAATCTATGGGTTGCAGACATATCAAAACTTTATTTACTGTACTTACCACTCACAAAAAGACTACCAAAAACAGAAATACAAGTATTCAAACAATAAAAAAAAACACGAGCATCTAATTCTTTCACCCACAAATATGCCAACAAAGCCGGCAATAGCAATGCGTCTCAATTTGTTAGTCTACTGCTCGCTGAATATTCCTACTCTGCGTATTACCATATTGTGGAAACAAGGTGTTGGCGCAAGAAGCAGTTTGTTCCGGATGCAAATCTACTACAGACTTGAAAATATAGGGTGGAAATACTTTGCTGTACCGGAATCTATATGGGCTAGGAGCTACATAAGAAGATAAGAAGCAATGCTGAATTTTCGCAGTTAAATTTTCAAGTCTAGCTGTGCCCCGTGACTTCGTAAGCATGGAAACATCGATCACTAATAAAGCATGGAAGTCGTAAGATAAAATAACAGCCACATTTTTAACCGACTTCAAAAAGGAGGAGGTTCTCAATTCGTCGGAACCTTTTTTTTTTTTTTTATGTATGTTCCCCGATTACTCGAAGATGGCTGGACCGATTTGGATTTTTTTGTTTTATTCGAG
Source organism: Cosmia pyralina (assembly GCA_946251885.1). Taxonomy (NCBI): domain Eukaryota; kingdom Metazoa; phylum Arthropoda; class Insecta; order Lepidoptera; family Noctuidae; genus Cosmia; species Cosmia pyralina. The sequence continues at coordinate 25,375,301 of OX276353.1, forward strand.
AGGGTATACATCACAGTTGGTCCCATATAAAATTAATTAACTTTGCTTTGGTAGTTTTTGAGTTAGCTTCAATAATACGTATTTTTTTCCCACTTTTATATGGATGATGTTCTAGTTTGTTTTGCAGATAGTGGTATTAGAATTTGTGTGGGGTAGATACACAACTAAAAAGTGAAAAATAAAAACTTTTTTACAAAAAAATACAACCGACTTCCAAAAACAACACTACAAAGTGAAAAATAACTTTAATTTCGGAAGTCGGTGGCAAAAAACGAAAATACATTTAACTAGACACCGACTTCCGAAATTAAAGTTATTTTTCACTTTGTAGTGTTGTTTTTGGAAGTCCGTTGTATTTTTTTGTAAAAAAGTTTTAATAAACCCGGCTTGATTTTTTTTGCGCGGAACTCTTAATTATTTTTCTAAAATAAAAGCAGCCTATATTACTCCTTATAACATCAGCTATCTGCGAGTGAAAGTCCCGTCCAAATCGGTCCAGCCGTTTCAGTGATTAGCTGGAACAGACAGACAGACCGACAGGCAGACAGTAAAAAATTTTTAATTTTTTGTTATTACAAACAGACCGGCCAAATTGAGTGAATTACTATAGACTTATAGAGGGATTATCTGAGGACCTCAAAAACCGATCGAAGGAAGGAATTCGCTTAAATAGATAATTTTATCGAATCAATAGCTATTGAGAGTTTAAACTCCGTTTAAGGATTCTTCTTCTTCTTATTCATTACTGGTGTTATTAAAAAACTTAAATATATTTTAGATATTCAGTCTCTGCAACGAAGTAGTCTTGTTAATTCAAGAGTTCTTTACTTATAAAAGTATCTTTATTTTTTATCCGTTTTTTTCAGCTTGCTCCAGTTTTTGTTAGCGTTTCTTTTTATGAAAACTATGTTTTTTATTACACCACCGTCTGCAATGGGAAATAGTTTAATTGTTACTTATATTTTGCTAGATGCTTCCAATCGATTTAGATATTTTGTTTCAGCTTCAAAATTAAAGTGTTAATACCCTTCTATTCTGGCACTCCTAATTCTATACGAATAATGTCTACTTTTAGCTAGATTATCTACAGAAAATAATATCAATAGTACTATAACTATTCACAATTTATTTGCAGAAAACGTCAGATTTTTTTAATATGGCGGGCTGATTGAAGGAATCACCTTAAGTAGGTAACGCTGTGGCGGCATCTACATCGCCACATGCGAACTACGCATCACAATGACATGACGTCACGCAAATCCTGCATCGCGCAATCAGAATTTATTGCGCGACCCGACATCAATCGTCGGGCAGTAGCCAACCAGACACGACACTCGTCTGGTCGGAGGATCCTCCTTTTTCTATGGAGGATGAGTGAACTTTACACTCTGTTCCTAATGCCTCTATAACGCTAACGTAGAGTTTGATAAACTCAAACTCAAAGCATTTATTTCAATTAAGGGCTGATTGTTCAATAGGCAGATAACTTTTACCCGAAGAATAAATGTGACAGTTTGACATATTTTCATTACAAAAGCTGTCAAACCGCCTGATTTATTCCTCAAATAAAATTATCTGACTATTGAAATATTAGCCCTTAACCAATTACAAGCACTTTTGAATTGTCAAAGAGTCGGTCAGTTAGTCGGACAATTTCTCAACTTCAAATTCAGAAATCAATCAATTCATAAATCGGGTTTTAGGATCTTAGTTGGAGCCGTTGCATCTATCCCGGACAGATTTGACTAATGTGGTGTCTATCGATCCGTCTCAGCCAAGTTAATGTCCAAACTCGTAACCACCGGTATTTCGTCCGCTGCTAATATATTCTAGACTAAGGGCCTGTTTCGCGACCTAGGATTAGGTTCCTATTAACTTACTTGGCAGATAATTTCATACAAATTCTGTTCCATTTTTGAATTTATTCGGTGAGTAGTGGCTATTCGGATATCCCTATCCGGCCCTTAGTCAATTGAGTTAAAGTCTAGTTTGGTTGTCAATATTGATAGGGTTTAGCATCAAAGACAAACTTCACGTTGTAACACGTAAGAGTAATTTATTTATTTATTTATTTAAATAATATGGGAGACTTACAGCTAAAACAAACAGATCAAGGACAGTACATTAATCAGAAAGCCAATAACAGGTCTCCACTTTTAAAAAACAGAAAAAAAAAGAACCTAAATTCTAAGGACATTCACACCCAGTTACTAAGTAAACAGCATAATTGCTATGCTGCTCGCACTGCATAACAACCATCATAACATTTTTTAGTTAAAAAAGTTACGGCTTAAGCACTTCCTGGCTGACGACACTAGTCAGGAACGGATCTATATCATACTGTTTACAAAGCTTATTAAAATTTTTGCTTGCACGCACAACGCACGAATTCTGCCTATAATTAGTTGAAGCAAACAGCAATACTCGGGTAATACTCCCCTCTTTGTCTTCCTCTCAACCGTCTAGCGCGCACTTGGTGTGCGTAAGGAGAAAACCTTATATAATATGTATATCATTTAAATATCAACGTTAAATACCATCATCCAATGGCGGCCACGGGGTTACAAGTAGTTGTTAACTTTTGACGACATGTGACGGGTTATTTAATAAGTTGGCAACTATACAAAAGTGTCATGGCGAAACAAATGAATTTCTTAACAAGTAAACTTTTGTGTCTAAATAGCTACCCAGTAAAATACCCATTACTTGACGAAAAGATTTTCTCAAAAATAAGTTCAATTAAATCTTATGAAATTACAGAATACGCTTTCAATCACTATCATTATCTTTCAATTCAATCATCTTTTATGATTTTTATCATCATTATCTTTAATATTTTTATTTTTTTTATTTTTTTTTTTATTTTATAAATTACAAGTTCCTTAACTAGGTGTAATAGCAAAGCACACAATTAGACCTCTGGGGTCTGTCCTAGCGTGCCATGGCCTGAGATTGATCAACGCGCTATTAACAGCTGTTTAACAGCACTACATCAACTCGACTACAACTCAACTAGTTAAGTTATAATCGAGTCGATGCAATGCTCTTTAAGCTTACGCTTTATATTTTATTTTATTTTATTTTTTTTTTATTTTATAAATTACAAGTTCCTTAACTAGGTGTAATAGCAAAGCACGCAATTAGACCTCTGGGGTCTGTCCTAGCGTGCCATGGCCTGAGATTGATCAACGCGCTATTAACAGCTGTTTAACAGCACTACATCAACTCGACTACAACTCAACTAGTTAAGTTATAATCGAGTCGATGCAATGCTCTTTAAGCTTACGCTTTATATTTTATTTTATTTTATTTTTTTTTTATTTTATAAATTACAAGTTCCTTAACTAGGTGTAATAGCAAAGCACGCAATTAGACCTCTGGGGTCTGTCTTAGCGTGCCATGGCCTGAGATTGATCAACGCGCTATTAACAGCTGTTTAACAGCACTACATCAACTCGACTACAACTCAACTAGTTAAGTTATAATCGAGTCGATGCAATGCTCTTTAAGCTTACGCTTTATATTTTATTTTATTTTATTTTTTTTTTATTTTATAAATTACAAGTTCCTTAACTAGGTGTAATAGCAAAGCACACAATTAGACCTCTGGGGTCTGTCTTAGCGTGCCATGGCCTGAGATTGATCAACGCGCTATTAACAGCTGTTTAACAGCACTACATCAACTCGACTACAACTCAACTAGTTAAGTTATAATCGAGTCGATGCAATGCTCTTTAAGCTTACGCTTTATATTTTATTTTATTTTATTTTTTTTTTATTTTATAAATTACAAGTTCCTTAACTAGGTGTAATAGCAAAGCACGCAATTAGACCTCTGGGGTCTGTCCTAGCGTGCCATGGCCTGAGATTGATCAACGCGCTATTAACAGCTGTTTAACAGCACTACATCAACTCGACTACAACTCAACTAGTTAAGTTATAATCGAGTCGATGCAATGCTCTTTAAGCTTACGCTTTATATTTTTAATATTCATTGAGTCTCTAATGTCTACAGGTATTTGGTTCAGTAAACTGGGTATTAGAAAAGAAGCGGTACGCCTGCCATAAAAGTTATTTTTGCGTGGCACTTGGAATGATTTTGATTTCGCTTGTCGCGTGTTCACCTCAAATTTAACTGGAATTTGAATATCACTGTTATCAAAATGTTCTATGAGGAACAGATATTCAGCTCGCGCTAGAACAGGTAACACTTTGCAATGTTTAAATAACCCTGTGTAATTGTCATTGTATTTATTTTTTACATAGTTAGGTACTATAAGTTTCAACAAACGTGTTTGCAAATTATGTATTTTATCTAGGTAAGTTTTAAATGTGCGTCCATAACTGGTGAGTCCATAAGATATTATGGACTCAGCAAGAGCTGTGTACATTTGAAGGAGGGTTCTGTACGGTATATTACGCTTTATAATGGAAAATTTGGTGAGTATCGCACGTAACTTGCCGCACACAGATTCCACATGGTAACTCCAGTTGAATCGGTTATCAATTATCAATCCCAGATAGGTATGATATGGGACAATAATTCGTCCAGATTGTAATATTGTCTCCCTCAATGATTGCCAGACCAAGTCTAGCCGGTGTTCATTATAGACAATAATAATTTGTCAAATAAATTCAGCTAGTCCCAAAATCTTCTTGGTAAGCCCCGTTTCCAACTCAATTTGTCTATGCTCGACTTAGAATTTGGTCCGGAGCGAGCATGGGGCAAATGGTGCTGTAAATTCAAATATTGGTAATTCTGATTTAAGTTTTCCCCCAAGCTGCACTATTAGATGTTCAAACTAATTTAGTAGGTACAGTCAATAGCTCATCCATGGTAACATTAATTTGACTTAATAATTATTATTTGAGAGCAGTGGTGGCGCAGTGGTGACGGCCGTAACTTATGAGTTGTAGGTCGTAGGTTCGAACCCAGACAGACGCTTTACTTTGTGCAAATTATTTCTTCACCACTGCTCTCAAAACGGTGAAGAAAAACATAGTGAGGAAACGCCGGTTTCCTCCTCCGTCCTAGAACCAAAAAATTCGAAGACATGTGACATCTACCAACCCGGACGCACTGGGCCCTCTGAATTACGGCCCACTCCCTCTCACTGAGAGGAGGCCTGTGTCCCAGCAGTGGGAACATTACATGTTTATTATGCAATAATTATTTTTTTAATTCAGAGAAAACTACATATGTATAAGTTACATAATGTTAGTAGGTATTGTTAGTAAACATGTTTTTTTTTTGTCAAAACGGGCAGTAACAACTTTTAGGATGCAGATGTTGCTCTTTGTAGACAGTGCAGCAAGGAGTTTGCTGTCTTGCGCATGAAAAGCGCCTTTGTTTTAAAGCAGTTAGCAGAATTTCATAGTTCAGTTAATAGGAATGATGCCAGGTTAAAAAAAAAATCAATTTAGTCCGTCAGTCAGATAATAAAAAAATATTAGAAATTAAATATTATTAATAAAAAATTACTTGGATAACACGCATTAAAGTTGGGGAGTGGGCGCTCGCTACGTCACTTCTACGTATAAAATCTAGCTAGGCGTGACGTCACGCTATATTTTAACTCAATCTATCGCTGTAATCTTTTAATTACGTAGAAAAAGAAAAATTATGTGTCCAATATTTTTAAATAATCTACATAACGGACAAAAATATTTTTTAAATAAATAATAATCATAGCAATCTTTATTTCGGGTAGTATTTAAACGCACATCAAAAATTACCAACTTTTCCCAACAGAATACGTACATCAAAAATACTGTTTGCACATCAAAATTTGCACGTTTAAATAAATTAAACTTAACGTCAGGTCGACGGAGCCCCACTGGGCGGGGCTCCTATTTCTGTCTGCAGGGTTTAAAGGAACCTAACCAAACCTAACCTCGGGGTGCCCAATATTATTTGTACAATTTTTGATATTCAGTTAGTTAACTAGTAGTGAAATAATAAGTTTTTTAGATGCGCATTATATATTTTTGATGAACAGTTAGTATTTTTGATATGTAATTAATATTTTTGTTGTAACTTTGGACAAAAATTGATGTATAATAATGATTATTATACGTGGAAATTTTGATGTGCAAACAGTATTTTTGATGTACGTATTCTGTTGGGAAAAGTTGGTAATTTTTGATGTGCGTTTAAATACTACCCATTTAATATTTTTCTGATGTGCGATTAATAATTTCTCCTTTATTTCTCTCTCTTCACAAAGGTTCACATAGTTTTAAACATAGACAAGAATTATAACGTACGTTTACGTTTTTTTTTTTTTTTTACGTACGTACAGAGGCCTGCACATCAAGCTACCTCAATCTGTCAAATTTTCCCTATTGAATATGAACCTTATTTCTTTGCGATAAAGTTGAAAATCTATCAAAGAAATTTGACAGATCGCCACTTCGGGGAAGAAAGGGCGTAAAAGCCAAAATAGCAACTTTACAGGGCAGCGAAAAAACGTTTTTTTTTTTAAATTTTGGAAAATAACTTTTTTTGCAATAGAGTTAAATTCGAATGAATTGGTGATATTTACTTGCATTTAAGTGCTCTTTAATATCAAGAAGCTTAATTTTAAGTAGACCTTATGGTTTAGAAGATAGGATGGATTTACGACCCAAAATTTTAATAAAAATGGCTTTTACACCGTCTATAAATACGTACTATAGGACGTAAATCCACAAATATCTATAATGCTAACATACATCGTGTCGTATAAACCATCTTTAGACAGTGAAAAGGTCGTAATGACTGCACCACTTATAACAATTATCGTGAGTAAACCTACAATTATTATAATTTTGTAAGATTTAATGTGGTGAATATTGAAATTAAGGTGCATAGAAGCTCAAAATAATAGCATAATAATTATTATTATCTGATTTATCATAGTTCTATATTACAAAATTTATTATAACGAATTAGGTTACTTACCTGTTAAGTTAAATGCACACGATTCATGAATAGTGAAACAAAAGAAAAGATTTAATTGAATTGAACTTTGATTATTTTCATTAATTTAAATTTTAAGTTAACTGTGATAAATAATTACTATCATCTAATATTAATTAATTAAGAAATAAATTAACTAAAATTGATAAAATAGTATAAAATAATGGTATGTTTGTAATTTATTCTACTAGGTAGGTATTGGTGTATTAAATAAATAAATTTAGTTAAGATGCAAATCAGTTTTATTCATTCATAAATCAAATCAAATTGACAATAATTAGTAATCTTCTTTTTTTTCTATTTCCTTTTCTGTTTTTTGTTTCGTTTTCTTACTTTTTTAATTTTATTGCTTGTAATCGTATTCTTCTTTATTTTTTTTATCTTTTACTTTCTTTTTATTCATCTTCTTTCTCTTCTTATATATTTTTTTCTTTTTCTTATTTGTTTAACCTTTTTTTTTAATTATAATTTGTAAAATAAATCTTTCTTCTACTTATTAATCATTCATGCATTATTCTAATGAAATTAAAATGTAGATAAGTACCCATTCATTCTAATTCCTCTACTACATCGTCTTCTTCGTCGGTATCTAGTAATTGGTCTACTACTGTTTTAAAATGAGGCAGCGACAAAAAATCTTGTTGGAACGGTCTGGGTATTGTGTGATTGTCACAAAGAAGTTTTAAATCGTTATATTTTGCAGTCGAAATTGGTAATCTGGCGTCATATAACTTACGCAACACAAATTCGTTTGATTTTTCAGCTTGGCAGTGATTATTAGTTGTATCTAAACAAATATTTTTTTAGGTCTTCCTCTCGCTTTAGATTTCCCTTTTGTATTTGGCCTTTTTTCAGGTACTTCAAATAGAATGACTTTTTGTACTGATGTGTCTTCATGCATGGAGTACTTAATTTCAACTTGATCAACATTCTTCTTCTTAAATGTAGCAATCCGAATATTTTTAAATTGCATGTTTTTTAGCGTTTCCTTAGTGAAAGTCTTTGTAGCTAGTTCGTCCCAACTAATAAAATCACTATGCTCCATGACAATAACACGATAAGGTCGTGGCCGTTTTCGGGCAGAAGCAATGTAAGGCATCCACTGGGAAGGACTCCAGACGGTGAGTTTTTTTATTTCTCGTTCTATTGTTGCATGCACTGAATCAACAGGCATGTATGTATGTCCAGGCAACAAAAAGTTAAGCTGTATTGTTTCTAAATTTACGGACTTTTTGAGGTAATAGTTTATGGCAGATAGAACTACTTTATTTTTATTTTGACCTGTACAGGAATCGCAGTATAAAATCAAATTTTTTATTTTTCTTTCGTCAACTTCTTGTAAATACTTAAAGAGACAAGTTGCTATTTCTTGGCTACCTCGTTTTCCGTCACACTCTCCCCAAATGTAGCAATTCACATTTTGAGTTCCACTTTCATAAATGGTGAAATTAAAAACTGCATACTTTCTTGAGTACCTACCCTAACAACATGCTATCTCCGTGGGGTGTTGTCAATACCTTTTGTAAATCAAAGCTAGCTGTCAAAGTACCATTAATATTATAATGAATAGGTACTTAAATTTTGATGTGCTAGAAACCTTTTATAAGTAGATTTTTTTTCTTTAATGTGATTTTCTAAAATGGTTTTATCTTCTTCGCTGCTTATTTCTTTTCGGTCGGCTCTTGTACACAGAAGACATTTGTCTTTTTTTGGACAATGAAAGCTGATATTATATTCATTATTAAATATATTTCTAAATATAGTATCTCCAACTGCATCTTGATTTTTATCTTCACATTCTTTCACATAAAGTCTATACAAATTGGATACATTTTTTAATTCTTGGGGAAGATACACCCTGCTGGTTCGTTTCCGGTTATAGTGTGAAGGGACTGCTGGCAATTTTTCAATAAAAGACTTTGCATGTGCTTTTGCTTCTGGAGAATACTTATCCGGAAATGTACGTGTCCTCCGATCATCCTGAGACATATTATATTCTTTAGAATGAGACAGATTGTATAATAAATATTTCTGGGTCACATTCAATGTCTCAAGCAAGAACTTTTGACAAACTTTTTGACGATCTTCACCATTATTGATAAAGTACTCGTATGTTAAATTTCTCCTACTATTTGGAGAGTCCGTTCTTTTCCTGGAAATTGATACCTGGCGAGTACAATTAATAAGCCAATCTTTCCTCCGTTGTGAACTTATGCTCCAAAAGAAGTCAAACAGAGACTTTCGCCTTTCTTCCGTTATATTAAAACAACCTCTTTTACATTTATCCTGCTTACATGGGTTTTCTCCCATAGATTTTTCTTTAACTATGTCCCCTTTCTTGGTTTGGTAGGATTTTCCCTCATCTTTTAATTGTTTTCGTTCTTTCCGTTTATTTATTAGTTTCTGTTTCTTCCTTGTTATATTTTTACTTGTATCATCCTTTTGGGCTTTCTTCTTTTTTTCTTTTTTCTTCTTTTTCTTTTCAGGTGAACCACTAGATTCAGATTCATTGCAAGTCCAATCATCAGAACTACCACCAGAAAAGTCTAAAGCTTCCTCGTCAGATAAGAAGTCTATATAATACATCTTGTATTTTGAAGTTGAAGTTTTGCGTGTTCTTTTAGTCCGATCTTTTTCAACTGTGTGTGTAATATTTAAATTGGCCAGTGCTGTACTTGTAGATGGATTAGGAGGTCCAAGCTGAGTTTCATCGTGAGATGCAGCCAGTAAAGGACTCAGTTCTAAAAATGGCGTCTTGGAGGTGGTAGGTATACAACTATCAGATTGAGGTATATATGTATTTATCCAACGGCAGAAGGTTGGTCTTCAAGTCAGATGATTCAGGGATCGGTACAGAAGGAACTTCGGGTTCATCAGCGGCATAGTCATCTTGTGGCACGAGATTAACATATAAAGTAGGTAATTCAGCAGTCAATACGGAAGAAGATTCAAGCTGCGTGCTATTGTCGTAGGTAGACAATGTATTAACAATTAGAGACGAATTAGCGATCGGAACTGATGTAACTTTGGTTTCTGGAGCATAGTCAGCTGGCAAAAGGTTTGAAGAAAACGACTCAACGGTTGGCACAGCACATGAGATTTCATTTTCAGCAATTACTGGATCTGCAGGGAGGGCAGTAATATTTGGATGTGGTAATACAACAGTCGACGAACTATCAGCCTGTTTTAAGACTTCCATAGAAATAATATTTATTTTGTTACTATTGTTTTTAAACGGGCTTTTTGGTGGTATAAGGCTACCAACGTTGTCTCCAAAGAATGAAGCATGTGCTCGGGGTAAAGAAATCATAGAGGTATTGATATCGCCATCACTGCTTGAATTAATTATGATTTTTTTGTGTGTTGCTTTTGATATTTTTATTGGTTGCATTTCTGTGTCGCTGTTTTCGATTATATCATTGCTTTGATCCGAACTACTATTTTGATCAAAACTCCTAGTCGACTGACTCGGCTCGTAGTCAGATCTGGAAATAAGATGATAATAGAATTACTTATACAAAAATTATACAAAAAAGTCGTCTTTATTTTTAATGCTAGTAAGAGTTAGGGCGTAAAAGCCATTGTAGTTTTAGTTCCCTGTAATATTGGGGTCGTAAAAGTCACGCACGGCATCGAAAAATCAGAAGACATTAGTCATTAGGGCGTAAAAGCCAGTCTAACAAATCAGTTTCATGGAGTTTATAACGGAATAAATAGAAATGCATGTAATTTGAATAAAGAAAATGATTAAACAAAATAACTGAATAAAAATATTGTGAATAATTAGATAGGTACCTACGTAACATGACCTTTGTGGTAAAGTTAGTTAGCACTTAGGTACGTAAGCACCCATCTATACAACTATACATACAACCATAATAAACCCGACCGTTTTTACACCGTGAGTACCTAATATTTTAAGTAGTAAAAAAATAGGTAAGTACCTATCTTCCTAGAAATTACTACGACGAATGCACTCTTAATATTTATTATAAAATAAATACGAATATCTCTAACTAAAGAAACATCACATTAGGTAAGCACGTCTAAACAGTTTGAGCCAAGAATAATAGATAGGTACTGTCTCAGACCAATAAAAAAGTACTTTTTTATTGGTCTGAGGGTACTGTACTATTACTTAAAACTTACCTTTGTGATGAACGACGACGGCTTTGTAATAATGCATTAACGATATTCCTTCTTTTTAGCAAGGAATCCAAGGCTTTCGGCTTCGTATTATCCATTTTTTTAATTAAACAAGTAACTTATTCGCACTGTATTAATATTCAAACGGAACGTAAACAATAACAATCCGGTAAAGAAACTGCGATTGACAGACTGACAAGATTGGACACGTGGACTTCACTTGTGGTAAGTCGTGTACATGCAGGTTGCGATTGTGTTTGTGCGTGTGTCGTCGGCAGCGCGCGCGCTTTATTGGCTAAATAAATTATGTTTCTATCTCACTCCATTGTAAGACTGTTTAACGTACGCATAAGAGACAACGATAAATGACATGATTATCTCTCCGATTTTTAGACTAAAGAAATTGTTATTGTTACGATTTGAATGCTGTAACTCCCAAGTTTTTATTTTTGTGCAAGGGCGTAAAAGCCAAATCATATTTAAATTGCCAAGTAAAAATGTCGTAAAAGTCATTACGTAATAAATATTGTATTTACGACCAAATATTCTTTCATACTATGGTGATACGCCCTTATTAATTTGAAATAATTAAATAATGTCATATACGTCAATTTTTTTTAATAAAAATGGTTTTGGTGAGAAAAAAATCATGGGGGTAAAAGCCATTTTTTTGGGAATATTGAAATTTTAAATATACAGATCGATAGAGCGTCGAAAACTAAACAAAGTTGCATTATTAACTCATTTTGGCCAAAAGTGGCTTTTACGCCCTTTCTTCCCCGAAGTAGCGAGATTTTGGTAGCTTGATGAGCTGGCGTCTGTACTATTGTAACTACTGACGTACACTTGGCCTCTGTATTTACTTGCTACCTCTCAAACAAATGTTATCTCTCTAATAACTAATACAGAAGATGAATCATCTAAACTGTGTGACATTATTTTGTTCTGCTTTATGAGAAGGTCGCACGTGACATAAAACACGCTGTCTACGTTTTTACAACGGGTTTATAGTTTACTGTTTCGGCACGGAATAGCCTTTATTTGAATATATTATTTTATGTAAATGTACCTACTAATATACCTACAAAATTTGAAATATAAATTACATTTACCTAAGGCAAAGGCATATCATTTTCAAAACAAAATTTTATTTTATTCAGAAAGGAACTCCAACAAAGGATACACATTACATGCATTATTATACAAAGTACTTTGAAGATTTGTGCTCCTTCAGTTATAGGAGAACACATCATGCATACATCATCATTTTAAACATAGTTTAGAATTGTATGAGTTTAAGTATTTAAACACAATAAAATTTAAATCAAAGAAAAATTAAACAATATTAAATTAAACAACACATGAACATAAAATTAAATTAAACATTTGAAATTAAAACACGGGTTAAATAGTAAACAATTGAAGAGTAAAATTAAAAAAAAAAAAAAAAAATTAAAACATTAAGATATTCTAAAACACAAATAATACAAATAATAAAAATATTTCATATCATAAATATAGTCATACCTAACAGTCGTATAATGATGTTCCTGCATTTACTGTAGCATGATAGTCTCAAAAATTATGTTATTAACTGAAATGATGGAGTTTCTTGCCCATTCTTCTCCATAAGAAACTATATTTTTGTAGGGGCAACTAGAATAAAAAAAAAACAAAAGTGCCTTTTACATAAAAGGCACTTTTTAAAAATATTTTATTTCAAATAGGGATCGTATTACCCAGTTACTGGGTTGTGGAGGTCAGATAGGCAGTCGCTCCACATAAAATACTGGTATTCAGCTGCATCCGGTTATACTGGAAGCCGACCCCAACATAGTTGCGAAAAGGCTAGGCAGATTAATTTTGATAGGCACATGTCTACTTGAAATAAACTTTGGTTTCCTAAGAAAGCGGACAACGGCCACACAATAAGGGTGATTTTCCACCAGAGATTTATTTATTTATTTATTTATCGTGCCGTTTTGAGCTGCATAGCTGCATCTGCAAGGATGTGAACCCTAAGCTACGAAACTATGTGACCGTTTCCACTAATGCTAAGCTGTGTAGGCCAGTAAGATGTGCCATGAAGATGCGCCGCCGCGAGGTAGCTGTGCGAGGAAGATGCACACACTCCCGCATCCATATCTCCCATCCATAGCACATATTCATAGCACGCACCCTTCCATATTAAAAACATTGCTTAGTTGAATCCGTTTGCATGTTATGTGGACCAATGAATATGATTGGTGGATATCAAACGCATCCGCAACGTAGCATAGCACATCTCTGGTGGAGAAGTACCCTAATGGCTGTCCAAATACAGAGCGTTTTTGACACCAAACACTGGTGAAAATGACAGATCATGACAGCCGTTATAAAAAGACGGTACCGGTTTCTTGGGAAACCGTAGTTTTAGTAGGAAGGTTATAGTATATACGTACTACAGACATTTTACATCATAAACTTACTCTTTACATTAATATTTATAATATATGTATATATCATACTCCTATATTGATTTTGCATTAATATTTTGCGAGTCGGTCTAAAACGATTTGTTTTCTTTAATTTTCATTGATAAGACACTTATGTCAGGCTGTCAAGCTATCATTACTTTTTCTTCCAAATTTTCTCTCATAGAGTTTATTACTAGCTTAGTCTATGAAGGTTACTTTTGATTTATGTAATTTAAATTATTTTTATCAATATGTTGGCTCAAATATTGTATTTTATAGATAATTATGATTGTTTACTGAATAACTGCATCCTAAATTAGATTTATAAAAATAAGTGACACACTCAGAATTCATCGAAGAGATTCTTGAATGAAGACTGATATTTATGGCCGTTTCGATGACTGTCAAGTGAAAAGATAGGAGAAAAATCTCTGAAAGAGACTCTAAAAAATGAGACTGGAAAAACTCTGAGAAAGAGGGAGGAGAGAGCGAAAAGAGGCTTGGGGGAGTCCGTGTCTGCTCAGTAAGATGGTGTCAGGGGTGGGGCTGTTCTATACCCACCCCTAGTTGAAGCAGTGCGCTGTGGTTGAGGGCTGTTGTGGAGTGTGGAGTGCAGTAGATTGAATCTGCATCTTATGAAGAAGTCCCCCTAGTGGGCAAATGTAGCGCCAGTGTGGCCAATGTTGTAAAGACTGCGTGGTGACCAGTCGACAAGTTTTTTAAATAGTTTCTGTATTTTTTATTTTTATTTTCTAAATTATATTTTGTTTCGAGTCTATTTTTCCCTATTATTCCACTAGGTTAGCAGATTAGTCACAAGGTACAGAAAGTTTGTTGTCTTGTTACATAAATATAAATCAGTATGCAAAACAAAAACAGTTACATTATTCAAAAACTCAACCGTATTAAAATTCTGTTCTCTACAAAAGTATCTTGTCCAATTATCTCAAAAGCTCTTAAAAGCCTCGAGACCTATTCGAGAGGGTTCTAAAATGTTATTCCGTAATACTGGCTGTAATATTAAAGGATTGAGAGTCGTGTTTTGAATCCAGATAGTTTTATTTTACCTGGGAGTTCCAGATTTTAAGGTTGATTTAGAAGTGAAGAGTAATGTTGGAATTTAGTTGAGAATTACAGAACTAGTGTGAAAATAAATATTAAAAGTAATACGCTATTCTGTAAACATCTCACCGTGATATCTTAGTTGAAGTGAGCGTGAAGTGAGCCGTCATTCCACCTGTAGTGCTATTCTGTAAATATCTCACCGTGAAAACATGAGTGAAGTAATCTTAAAGTGAGCTGTCAATAGTGTCAACCGCTAGCATCAGGTGGAATGACGGCTCACTTCACGCTCACTTCACCTGAGTTATCACGGTGAGATGTTTACAGAATAGCACTACTGATGCTAGGGGTTGACACTATTGACAGTTCACTTTAAGATCACTTCACCTAAGTTTTCACGGTGAGATTTTTACAGAATAGATCGGCTGAGCCGGTAGTTTCTTCATTAGAGTAAGGTAAGGTTTGATTGAAGATTGCACGCTTGGCTTATATAACAAAAAAAAATAAAATATCTAAGGGCTGTGTTCACCAACATTAAAAGTTGGTTTATGTCAAACTTCTTAAGGAAAGAACTGATTAAACATCTAAACAGCTGTTTTAAAAGTTGGTGAACACGGGTACGTATCAAAATCCCGAATTTTAAAATACCAATGGACGAAATCCCGAAAATTGAAACGCCGAATGGTTGTTTGGTCGAAAGTTCAAAATCCCGAAAGTTCATTTGCCCGAAAGTTTAAAATCCCGAAATTGTCAAAAAATTTAATTGTCAAATTGTTGAAATTCTGTGTAAAGGGTTTAAAGTAACCTTACCAAATCTAACCTCGGGGTGCCCTTCGCTCGCTCTTGTCTCCTATGTTGACGAAGCCCCGCTTCGCGGGGCTCTGTATAAAGGGTTTAAAGTAACCTAACCTAACCTCGGGGTGCCCATTTATGAGTAATCGCGGGAACTACGTCGCCGCTCTTTGGGATTTCATCCATTCGGGATTTCGTCCTTTCGGGCATTTCAACATCGGTATTTTGTGTTTCGATATAACGACTATCGACATTTAAAACTTTCGGTATTTTGAATTTCGGTGTTATGGACGTCGGTATTTCAATCATGGGTATTATGAACTTTCGGGATTTTGATACGTACCCGTGAACACAGCCCTAAGGATCCCATTTTATGTAAAACAAAATTCACATTTAGGTGCCACTGTCTACAATTCTTTTTATTGTCTCCTTTCACAAGTCTGTTGGAAGAAATTTCTGAAGAAGTAAGCATTTGTACTCAAAAACTGTGTGTCGTTTTTCAATGTATTTTACTAAGACACAATTTTACCACACCACTAATTAAGATGCGGATAAGTGCCAGCGGCCTTGAGTGGTTAGCTTGCGTGTTCTGTGCTGAGCTCACGCATCGCGTCGTACGTCCAGCCAGTAATAGGACTCGCCCATCAAGGAGCAAAGTCCCAAATTAGACGCATTATTAATTTATCACACTTCATCACACTATAATAATATTAATATTATTATTATTAAGCCTTTTATTTCCCAAAAAAAATAAAAATTACATTAAAAAAATTCATTATATAAAAATATTAATTTGTATATCAATAATTCATTCTAGTTTAAACATGCATTTTAACAACAATTAGGTAAATCAAAATAGATTTTTAAATAAATAAATTAATTAGATTGAATAAAATAGAATAAAATAAATAATCTCTTTTTCAATTAATATTATGTATTGGGTGCCCATTTAAGGGCGAAGGCCTCCTCCATCTTTCGCCATACCTCTCTGTCTTGGGCTATTCTAGTCCAGGTGGGGCCGGTCACGGCCACAATATCGTCGCACCACCGGCGCCTGGGTCTACCACGAGAGCGTGGTGCATCGCGAGGGTACCAATGGAGGACCCTCTCACTCCAGCGTCCATCTGTGGCTCTAGCTACATGTCCAGCCCATCGCCACTTCAACTTGCAAGCTAATTCCACAGCATCTATTATTTTAGTGCATAGTCGTATGTCTTTGTTTCTTTTACGGTCTCGGAGTTTAATTCCTAACATTCTCCTCTCCATTGCTCGTTGGAAGGCTTGAATTTTGTTTGTAACTGCCTTTGTTAGTGTCCAACTTTGACAACCGTAGAGTAGAGTAGGTAATATAATAGTGTCCATAGCTTTTTTTTTCAAGCGAATCGGGATGCGTGATTTAAACACTTCTTTCAACGACCAATATCTTCTCCATGCACTCTTTATTCTGCGATCCACTTCATTTTCTGTCGGTCTGCTAAATGAAATGCTTTGCCCAAGGTAAACACAGTTATCCACGTACGCGATTGGCATGCTTTGTATCACCGTTGGTACTCTTGTGCTGTTGGTTAACAGGCATGTTTTTTCAGCGTTCATGTGAAGACCACACTTTCGGCTCTCTTTGTCTAGAGACTTCAGCATGCGCTCGAGATCTGAATGTGTTTCGCTCATCAAAACAATATCATCTGCGAAGCGGAGATGGCTGAGAAACTCGCCGTTTATTTTGATACCGACATCGCGCCAATTTAGCCTTCTGAAGATATGCTCCAAAACTGCGTTGAATAGGTTTGGTGAGATGGGGTCACCCTGCCTAACTCCTTTTTGAATGTTAAATGGCTCTCCCTTTTTCTCTAGTTTAATTATTGCTCTACTGTTCTTGTAAATTTCTTTTAAAATATTTATGTATTTTGTGTGGACTCCTTGTTCACGAAGAGAGCACCATAGAGATTCATGGGAGATAGAGTCAAATGCTTTGGAGTAGTCTACAAAGGCCACGTAGAGCTCTTTATTGTGTTCATTGTACTTCTCGATTATCTGTGTTAGCGTGAAAATGTGGTCGCTAGTAGAGAAGCCCGATCTGAATCCTGCTTGCTCTCTAGGTTGGTTTTCGTCTAAGGTCTTAGAGAATTTTTTTAATATTAGGCTGGTAAATAATTTGTAAAGTGTCTGTAGCATACTCAGTGGTCTGTAGTTGTCCATTTTGCCTGGATCCCCTTTTTTATAGAGTAAGGTTATAATCGCAGTATTCCAGTCAGGTGGTATTGACTCTTGTTCCATGATTTCATTGAATATTGTGGTTAAAATAGGTGTTAATGGCTCTCTGATGGCTTTTAATATGTCATTTGTTATACCATCTTCTCCAGGGCTTTTCTTCGTTTTCAGTTGATAAATGGAATTGCTAATTTCATACTCCAGAAATTTCGGTACACTGTCTGCATCAAGTAACTCCATATCTCGTAGTGAGTCTTCGTATGAGGCCGAACGCTCATATAGTCTAGTATAAAATTCTGTCGCAACTTTCAATATTTGCTTTCTGTCCGTTACTTGGTGTCTGTGTTTTGTAAGTTGTGTGATCCATTTTTTGCTGCAATCTATTCTTTTGTAAGCTCTTTTTACTGATGCAAATTTCTCCAATTCATATTCAATAATAGTATAAAAAAAAATAAAAAAAAAATAAATATGTTTGGACATATCACACAACGCCATCTAGCCCCAAGCTAAGCAACCTAATGCTTGTGTTATGGTAACGAGATGGCTGATAAACTACTTATATACATTTTTTTTTTGTAAATACATACATATTATAGATAGAAAAACACCCAGACTCGGAACAAATACTTGTAGGTCGTACAAATATTTGTTCCGTGCGGGAATCGAACCCGCGACATGCTGCGCAGCAGTCAATCGCTCAACCACTGCGCCAACCGTGTCGTCGTGTCGTAGTATATCTATGTTCTTTTGATTTCCTTTGTATTTGCTTTCTAATTAATTTGTACAATGCCGATAAATGTTTCCTTTCTATGTTAGTTTTGTTTTTCTTTTCTTTTAACAGAGTCCTTTCCTTTATTAGTCTTGCTAGGTTTTCGTGAATAATAGGTTCATAACACTTTTTGTGGTTTTTTAGTTTGTCTTTACTGTTTCTAATTTTTGTGACTAAGGTAGAGTAGGTGCGCTGTATGTTTATAAATTCCATGTTTCTTATTTCTTGCGAAAATTCATCTTTCAAGTGCTCTTGTTCAGGAGGCGCAATAACGGTAAAGTTTTTTTCTCCAAAATGTTTTCTTGAGGTAACTCGCTTGTTGTGAAGTATCAGTGACGCACGTACCAGTCTATGATCCGTAGGATATGTAGTAGGTATGACATTGACGTTATGTATACTGTTATTGTATTTTGTTATGATGTAGTCGATTTCATTCCGTGTAACGCTATTAGGGTGAGTCCAAGTCCATCGCCGATTCGGGTTCTTCTTGAAGTAAGTATTTGAAATATGCAGTTGATGTTCAAAGCAAAAATTTATTAGTATCTGACCTCTTGGACTCCGTTTCCCGTATCCCCACGATCCCATAACATCTTTATCATCATTAGTGGGCAGACCAATCTGTGCATTGAAATCACCTATGATCAATGTGTCTCTGTTCGTGTTTTCCATCGCTTTTCTGAGATCGTCGTAAAATCGATCTATGTCCTCCAACTGCGATTGTTCTGTTGGCGCGTACACTTGGATAATATGAATTGTTTTAGATTCTATGTATAAGCTTAACTTTGCTACTCTGTCGGATACTGGTACAAAGTCTGTGATGTTTTCCTTTAATTCTTTTTTTATTAAAAATCCAATACCGTTCCTGTTATGAGTTTGTCCGTAGTACATAAATATAAAATCTTGATGTTCTATAATTTCCTTGCCTTCAAGTTTTATTTCAGAGAGTCCAATTACATGCCAGTTTAGCTTAGCAATAGCGTATTTCAATTCAATAAATCTCGACGTAGCAATCAGCGATCTCACATTCAATGTGCCAATGTAGAGGGTAGGCGCTGCTGTCAGCACAGCAAAATCGGCTCTGTATTGTTATCGTATTTAATATTAATCTAGCGAATAAAACCAAGTGAAAAGTAAACGCAAGTGTTGATAATACAGTAATACAAAGACTAAACTAATTGGTGTTGTCTGGTGCTAAGTGGAAAATAAGAAATTACGAGAAATATATCAGTGACAGTTCTAATTCTATTTTTGAAGATTGGCCAGCGGATAAGGAAAATACTCAGCTGTGGATTAATAATTCATCAAGAAGCTGATGTTGATATTAAAAAGTGTGCGTAAAAGTGATAAACAATGAATTTGTAGATAACTTAATAAACATAACCTAACTTTGGATTGTCATTGAATAAAATATCGATGTGGCACCCTCACCCAATTAAATCGGTAGAATTGGACAACAACGCCATCTGTTGCACACTGTTGGAAACCAAAACCGATAGCCATATCTAGCAGAAACAAGTTGAAATACCAAAACAAACACTGAAAAGCAAATTACCATCAATAGCTAAGTTATTTACATACTAGAAGGCGCTAAATTAAAATTGAAAATGGAAGAAATAACAAAATTGTTGAAGAAACTGCAGAATGATTTGTCACAACAAAGTACAGAAATAAAAAGTTTGAAAGAAGATATTTCGAAACCAATAATCGAGAATATGAACATAAAATTTTATGAAATTATGTCTAAAAATGAAGAACTGGAGGAAATTATTAACAATCAACAAAATACAATAGAAAAACTAGAAAGACAAGTACGTATGAAAAATATTGTTTTATTTGGGCTAGAAGAAAAAGAAATAAGCTACGAAGACTTGGAAAAACGAATTATCTTAATTTTCAATGAGCATCTCGCTGCAGAATGTACTACATATGATATAGAATCTGCCATAAGGTTGGGAAAAAAAGGAGAAAAAACAAGACCTGTTAAAATAACATTCTCTAAATTAAACATGAAAGTAACAATATTAAAAAGGAAAAAACAACTAGAAAGAACCAGCTACTACATAAAAGAAGATTTCTCGCCACAGGTCATAGAAAAACGAAAAGAATTACAAAAAGAAGTAGACATAGCAAGAAGCCAGGGCAAAAATGCTGTACTGAGACATGATAAAATTGTTTACTTAGAGCAAAAAAAAACCTATCAAAACAACCAACACAGCTCTAAAATAAAACCATCGAAATCACCAGAGAACCAAGGAACTTTAACACCATATCATGAAAGCAGAACATCGCTCACACAACGCACAACCAAAAAAACTAAAGTAGATATGAGAAATTATTTTGTACCAATAGAAATAGACATAAGTTCTTCTCCTACTCTTACTTCAACCCAAACCATGTGTGATACCCAAATTGAACAATAGCAACTAGCAGGCCTTCCTCCTAAATACTACGAAAACCGCAAAACTACCCTTACTAACCTTCACTCTCCCGACACGGCTGGTCCCCGTGGGAGCAGTAGACCAGAACCCTCCATCAAAAACAAAGTCAATATAAACAATAGAAAAAGCAAATATTAATATACATATATAATATATATCACACTAATATTATAAAGGCGAAAGTTTGTGAGTGTGTGTATGTTTGTTACTTCTTCACGCTCAAACGGCTAGACTGGTTTGGATAAAATTCGGTATGTAGACAGTTTATACCCTGGATTAACACATAGGCTACTTCTATCCCGAAAATAAATGAAGTGTTCCCGTGGGATGAGCAAGGAATTAAAATATATCAGCTAGTTACACATAAAACAAAAGGTATTCGCTTGTCGTCGCCTTAACACAAATCTTAAAATCATTAATTCACTGACAGACAACGCACAGCCTACACCGCCGGGTCTAGAAGCATTATACATATAAGTACAAGCAATATTAATATTTAAATTGTAACCTACTACTTGAAACCATCCCCGACTCACCTTTTTCAACAAGAAAAGATCCGCACCCAAGAATTCTTATACTTAAGCTAAGGTCACGTACTAAAAATATTTGCTTCTGCTTATGCAGGGACATTTTAGACCCCTGAATAATACCCGATATTTAAATGTTCTTTTTTCTTTCCAGGTAAGTGTGACCCACTGACCTACGGTACTGTTCGTGTCACCTGGGACCCTATCAAAGGTGAGCACATCAATATTTGCGAATACCTTCGTTCGGATGGCGATACTGATTGTGGACACTGATACTGTTACACTGTGGCATTCTATTTTTAACCGACTTCTAAAAAAGGAGGAGGTTCTCAATTCGGATGTTTCTATTTTTTTTTTTTTATGTTTGTTCGCGCATAACTCCGTCGCTTGCCAACCGATTTGAAAAAATATTTTTTTGTTGGAAAGGGTATACTTCCCAAATGGTCCCATTTTTGTCAAAATCCAGTTCTGATGATGGGATCCTGGAGAAATCGAAGGAACTCTTCAAATATTATAGGCACACCTATAGCGATTTGGGTATTTTTTATAGTAGCTCGTGCATTTGCTCTCGGAAAGCACCACTTGGTGAAGTGGAACTGATGATGAAGACCACAGATGGCTACCGGAACTACTCAATGATAAATATTTCACGGGTTGCGATTCGATTTCTTTAATATGGTTGCTAAGCAATTTCCGCTCGTTACACAATGCGTGTGGTGAGTGGTTGTTGAGGAGTTCTCCTGGTCTTACCAGCAGAACTCCTCAACAATTAACGTCCCAGCATCGGGAAAAGCAATATTTTGTAGCATGTGATGAGCAATTGACATTAGACTATTGTAACTTATACAAAATATAAACAGACCCACTAAAAAGTGAAAAATAAAAACTTTTTTACAAAAAAATACAACCGACTTCCAAAAACAACACTACAAAGTGAAAAATAACTTTAATTTCGGTAGTCGGTGGCAAAAACGAAAATACATTTAATCAGACACCGACTTCCGAAATTAAAGTTATTTTTCACTTTGTTGTGTTGTTTTTGGAAGTCGGTTGTATTTTTTTGTAAAAAAGTTTTTTTGAAATTATTACGGTGGAGTTCATTCTAAAAAAGTTTAACGTCCGATTGCACAACAAATCGCTAAACACGTTTATCGCTAGGATATTGTTTTTGAAGCTAGGATAGTAGGTAGGTAGGCTAATGTTAGTGAGCTAGCAAAATCGTAACTCTGGCATCGTGTGTGATGAAAACTGTACTAAAAGTCACCATGTTTGAAACCACGAAAGGCCATAGATTATTGTCATCATTTAAGTTTAATAACCTACATGCAACATAAATGTTGATAGCATTATCAGCCTATAATGTTCCCACTGCTGGGACACAGACCGTCTCTCAGTCAGAGGGAGCGGGCCGTAATCCACCACGCGGGCCCAGTGCGGGTTGTTGGAAGCCACGTGTCTTCGAATTTTTGGTTCTAGGATGAGCCGGTTTCCTCACGATGTTTTACTTCACCGTTTTTGAGAGCAGTGGTGATGAAATAATTTACACAAAGTAAAGCCCCTGTCTGGGTTCGAACCTACGACCTACAACTCGTAAGTCGCGGCCGTTACCACTGGGCCACCACTGCTCTTAGGTTGATAGTCAATCAATCTGCCTAGCCTTTTCCCAACTATGTTAGGGTCGGCTTCCAGTCTAACCGGATGCAGGTGAATACCAGTATTTTACATAGAGCAACTGCCCATCTGACCTCCACAACCCAGTAACTGGGTAATACGATACCCCTTGGTAAGACTGATTGTCAGACGTTCGTGCTTCTGACGACCCGTAACAACTGTCAAAGACCTACGAATGACAGCCGGGACCAACGGCTTAACGTGCTTTCCGAGGCTACAGAGGAGTCTCGGTATGTAAAGATGGTCACCCATCCACTGACCAACCCCCGCAAGCGTAGCTTAATCTGATGGATCAACCCGTGCGGCTGTTATTATTTAGCCACGAGCTCCTCTCTTAGGTTGATAGTGTTAAACACATAATGTAACTAACAAGGTTGATTACCGACGAGGTTGTGGTGATGTCTACCACAATATAGTGAGTAGTAACCGCTAAAACCACTAGTGATGTGACCGCCACCAATATGCATAAATAATGTCGATGCTAAATCAAGTGTCGATCGATACGTCGATGTCGCGGCACACCACTAATTCATGCCGGTTTTATTTATTGAAGGGGGTATGAGAAAGTTGTGGTATTAGACGCGTATTAACACCTGATAAATCAAACTTTGCGTATAAGATAGACGTCGATTTGTTTTTGTTTTTAGTGTGTACTAGCTTCCACCTGCGGTTTCGCCCGCGTGGTATGTCGATTAAAAGTAGCTTATGTGTAAATCCAGGGTGTCAGCTACCTCCATACCAAATTTTATCAAAATTGGTCCAGCCGTTTGAGCGTGAAGAAGTAACAAACACACATTCACAAACTGTCGCCTTTATAATATTAGTGTGATAACTTTAAAAAAAAGTATTTTTTAAACTTCTTACTTTTTGCACAGCTTTTGCTACCTATTTATTTCTTATATTTTTTTTATGTGGAGATGAAAAGGCAGCTGATTTACGTTTTTCGGGGTTTCACTGATAATTTTTCATGAAAGACTTCTTCTTCATGAAATTATCTTTTGTGAGAAATGTTTATCTGTGGCCTATTAAAATCGTCTTTCTTCAGTCAACCAGTAATTTCTATGAAACATCTCTACGGTAGCTAATCATTTTATTTCAAGGACTAGCTTCTGCCCGCAACTTCGTCCGCGTGAAGTTTCTTATTTTAACATGAACATATCATATGGTACTTGACAACAGTCTAGCTTTCGATCAGTGAAAGAATTTTCGGAATCAGATCAGTAGTTCCGAAGATTACCCCCCACACACAAACACACAGTCCTATTTATAATATTAGTACCTATAGATATACACCGATCTGAGGGGCTCGTGGCTAAGTAATAACAGCCGCACGAGTCGATCGATCAAGTTAAGCTACGCTTGCCGCGGTTGGTCCGTGAACTTTAACAGCTGTCATAGCTGTCAGTCATGGATCTTTAACAGTCCTTACGGGTCTTCAGAAGCCCGAAAGTCTGACAACCAGTCTCGCCAAGGGGTATCGTATTACCCAGTAACTGGCTTGTGAAAGTCAGATAGACAGTCGCTCCATGTAAAATACTGGTATTCAGTTGCATCCGGTTTAACTGGAAGCCGACCCCAACATAGCTGGAAAAGGCTAGACAGATTATGAGACACTGATCTCCTAAAACCATATTCCTAAATACATCCAGAAGTAAGTTAGCGCAATAATATGCGACGTGCCAAAATTCGCTTCATGTGAAACTCCCCGTGAAGGATTAACATGTCGAATAGTTGGGAATTAAGTTTGTCGTACAAACCGGGCGAAGTAGGGGCAAACAATTAGTTTCCGTGGCTATGTTCACTTCCTTAAGCCATGAATGGCGAGTTTCTGGGTTTAGATAGTAATGGGGAGACTACACTTTATACATCTGAATATCTGTGCCTTACTGACGGTTATTCTTAGTGTCTATCACTGTTAATAATGCTGTTTATAATAAAAAAAAAAAACAACCAAGTGCGTGTCGGACCACGCACAGTGAAAGGTTCCGTAGTTGGGATGAATTTATCTCAAGAACAAACTTAACATTGTAGTTGAAAAACATGTTCTCCCATACATTTGTAGTCACAATATTGACAGATTTACCATGTTATTTTAAGACCACAGACATCTTATAGATTTTCATGTAATCTACAGGTAAAGAACTATTGTCTGTATTTTAATAGGATCGGAGCTAAGGGGCCAATTTTCGTCTATTTCCTTAAATAATTTTAATACAATTTATTTTAAAATTTAAAAAAAAAAAATATTTAAGACCCTCATATTAAGCCCTTTCATTTGATAGGTATGTCACACGGTATAGTTTGCAAAACATTTATTTGTTTATTTTCTTATTAGCCTTCCATATTCAAAATTAATTTATTTACTTTACCCGTCCTTGTTTGGATAACAGAAGTTCATATGTGTACCTTTCAAATTAATCGGTCCATTAAATTCGGAGCAAATTGGCTGTGACAGACGGACAGACAGACAGACAGGCACACGAGTGAAAATATAGGGGTTTCGTTTTTTTTTCTTTTGAGGTACGGAACCCTAAAAATAAGCCTGCGAGATGATTTAGTAGCTTATCCCTTATGGCTGATTTACACAGGGTCAGTAGCTGCTCCTCACGTACTACTGATTGCACGTAAACTGACTTCATTTGAAGTCGGCAACTGACCCTTAAATCAGCCATTATGTACATACATTATGTATATACAATTATGTTAATAATATTATCACGATAATAACCGAATGTCAGTCAATTGGATTTTGGTATGTTGTGGCAATTATACTCGTACTCGTATGTATAATTCATGTCCAAGATGACAGATAACGATAGTATTGACACATTATGATAATTTATTGGTGATACATAACTGTTATAATATCGTTAGTGTGAACTGTAGCTAGTTTATGGGAATACTGATATGTGACTGCCTCGCAGGTCTAGCATGAGGTCCTGGGTTCGATTCCCGGGTCGGACAAAGTGTTGTTAAATTTTTCCATCTGGAATTTCTCAGTAGCAGCCCGGAGTCTGCGTGTGTGTCCGGTTAATGGCAATAGGCTCGCCTATAACTGACGAAATGTAGGTGTACTATATCTTCCGGGATTGCAACCGTGATGTTATGTTATATTATCATCAAGCTTCGGATAGAAATCGGTAGGTAGCCTTTTCCCAACTATGTTGGGGTCGGCTTCCAGTCTAACCGGATGAAGTTGAATACCAGTATTTTACATGGAGCGACTGCCTATCTGACCTCCTAAACCCAGATATTGGGGTAATACGAGACCTCTTGGTAAAACTGGTTGTCAGACTTTCGGGCTTCTGACGACCCGTAACGACTGTCAAAGATCCACGAATGATAGCCGGGACCAACGGCTTAACGTGCTTTCCGAGGCACGGAGGAGTCTCGGTATGTAAAGATGGTCACCCATCCACGGACCAACCCCGGCAAGCGTAGCTTAACCTGATGGATCGACCCGTACGGCTGTGGCTGTTATTACTTAGCCACGAGCTCCTCAGTTGTTTGTCGGTCACAATGCATTTGGGTGTAATTTTGCACACAGTTAGATCATGTCCCAATTAATAAATGTACCTTATTGTTTCCCTTGGATGCGAGTGAAACCAACAAATACTATTGAATAAAGTTTTCAGGAATAAAAAGTCTCTATACTAGTATTTTTGTACCATTTAGCCATTAAAACAGCACCCTAATTTCAACAACTTTCATTGCGTTATTTACGGCGCGGGCGGTGTTGAGAAGAGAAATTTTTCGAACATATGAAGCAATGGATTAGCTATCTGCTTCAAAATAATTCAGATTCCGATCGATAGTGTGTTACGCAATTATGGTACTGGTTCAGATTATTCATAATGGCGCCCGTCACCAGCCACCACACCACCCTCACTCAGCTCATAGAGACACCGACGTGCTCCACTACGAGCATTTCTTTGTTCGATCATAAAGGTTGATCATTGTTACTTCAGGTATTTATTACACATATTTGAATACAGTCCACTTCTTTATAAAGTCCCGACTGAGCCCATTCAAGTGTGATATGAAAGAAACATACTTCTTATCAAAAATCCAGAGGCGCGAAAACAAAGCCATTCAAAGAAGAAAATAATTTTCCTTGACTTAGTCGACTGAAAAACGCGGTTTTCCAGAGGTGTCACATAAAAGCCGACTTCAAAACAATCTCTCCTTTGTTCGTTGTTCAGAATTTTTTAATGACAGACAAGGAAAATAATGAGATAGATTCATTATTTGAACCACAATATGTCCACAAACCATAGGTAAAAAACTTGACAAATCAATCAATCAATCAAATCAACAAATCTGTAAAAGAGTGTCCGTGAAGTTTTTTGCTCGTTCTTCTCTATAGGTACCTACTACGCTTAGGAATGGGCAACTAGCTTCATCTTTCTGACTGACCGGTTCCTTGACAGTTAAAAAGTACCTAGTAACTGGTATAATTGGAATAAATGCTTTGAGTTTGAGTTTGATAAACTTCTCCCCGAAGAAGGGGGATAGGAGTCTCAAGTAATAGAGGTTCATAGAATTTCCTAATCAACGAGACAACCCAAAAATATTAAATTGTAAATAATACCTACCTATATGTCTATAATTGTCAAGTAGGTACATAAAGATAAAGGATAAGACGTTTATATAAATCCAAATTGGCTAATTCCAGCATAAGTCCAATGAAATGAGTCTGAGGTCTAGTTCAAATGAACGCGAAAACAACTCATTCAGCATTCAGTTATATGTAAATAAATAAAATGCTTTAATTTCAGACAGTATTACAAACCACATTTTCACAAATTATTTAAGAATATTATGATAGCACTAATTAGCAATATGACCGTGTATAACCAAATGTATGAACGTAAACGCGGCAAAGGGAGTATGTAAGGATAGTAGCAAGTGGCGTTCTGTAGTTTCTGCCTATCCCCATGGGAAGAAGGCGTGAGATTATGTATATATGTAATTCGCAATACTCTCTCCTACTTATTTAAAAGTTTGCTGTGCCCGACAGGGCCCATAATTGAGTCTATTACTTAGGAATTGCTAAAGAGGAGCTCGTGGCTAAGTAATAACAGCCGCTCGGGTCGATCCATCAGGTTAAGCTACGCTTGCCGGGGTTGGGCCGTGGATGGGTGACCGTCTTTACATACCGAGACTCCTCCGTGCCTCGGAAAACACGTTAAGCCGTTGGTACTGGCTGTTATTCGTGGATCTTTGACAGTCGTTACGGGTCGTCAGAAGCCCGAAAGTCTGACAACCAGTCTTACCAAGGGGTATCGTATTACCCAGTCACTGGGTTGTGGAGGTGAGATAGGCAGTCGCTCCATGTAAAATACTGGTATTCAGCTACATCCGGTTAGACTGGAAGCTGACCCCAACATAGTTGGGAAAAGGCTAGGCAGATTGATTGACTTAGGAATTGCTATAAGAATAATTTAATTGAATTGAATAGGTATAATTACCTACACTACAGATTAGGTTTATATATCATTGAGAACAATTTAAACTAAACCGCTATATTATAATTATGAACCCGCATGCAGCGTAATTTCAGCGACTCACTTTTAGCAACGCATATTCCGCCAAGCTTATGTCCCAAGGGTGTTAATATTATCTAAGAACATTAATCTCTACGCCCATTTCCGTCGCTGGCTGTAAACTAGTTATAAATCAATGAAAGTTATCATCCACACGCCGACTTATGTTAATTGTAGCTCGATTTATATGGCGTGTGGCTCTGACGTCTATTGATATTTGCGTCGGGGATGCTTCGCGTAAACAGGCAGTTTATTGGAAGCTAATGTTCTAGAACATTACGAGAAGAGACGGTTTTATTAACTAATAGCGAGCCGCCCGTGCTTCGCACAGTTTTTACAACTTGACAAATTAAACACCGAGATTTCTTTATTATTTATTTATTTAGACTAGCCAACAATTGCTTACACAATACATTTAAAATAATTTCATTAATATAATAGTACTTACGTTTATATTTCAGTCTGCCTAGCCTTTTCCCAACTATGTTGGGGTTGGCTTCCAGTCTAACCGGATGCAGGTTCCGGATCCAGTATTTTACATGGAGCGACTGCCCACCTGACCTCCACAACCCATTAACTGGGTAATACGATACCCCTTGGTAAGACTGATTGTCAGACTTTCGGGCTTCTGACGACCCGTAACGACTGTCAAAGATCCACGAATGACAGCCGGGACCAACGGCTTAACGTGCTTTCCGAGGCACGGAGGAGTCTCGGTATGTAAAGATGGTCACCCATCCACGGACCAACCCCGGCATGCGTAGCTTAACCTGATGGATCGACCCGTGCGGCTGTTGTTACTTAGCCACGAGCTGCTCGTGGAGCGTACGTTTATATTTATGAACTTATATTAGATATTCATAAGTCTATAATAATATTACAAAGAGGTAAAATTTGTTTGTTTGTAAGTTTGTATGTATGGGGTATTCTTCGGAACTACTGATACGATTCCGAAATTCTTGCTGAGTGTCATAGGATATATTTTATGTTAAAATAAGAAATTACACGTGGATGAAGTCGCGGGCAGAAGCTAGTTTATTATAAAAGTATTATACACATAAACCTTCCGGATTAAATTCTCTACATGATGGTGAAAACCGCTTCAAAATCCGTTGCGGAGTTTAGAAGAACAACGCGGTCACACGGACAGACACGAAAAGCTACTTTAATATATAATATTTGTATAATAGAAGGTTAATAGAAAGATTGGATCTTGGCAGCTCTGGACAGAGAGAGATTTTATACAGGGTTACTTTACTGGTAATTCGACGTATATCCGTCAGGGGCTGATAAGGGGGCCAAAATGCAACAAATTGAACCCCCCATATGTATGGCCGAAATTCAGTAGTTTTCGAGATATTTGAATTTTAAGAGTTTTTCGATATTTACCCAAAATTTGACATTTAATTCCAAATAAAAAAAAATACATATTTGAATGGGTACCATTAAAAATGATGTTGTAGCTGGCACTTCAATTAAGCTATGGACATAATTAAAACTACTTATTTTAACAAAATAATTAAAATAATGAGCGATATAAGAATAATATCTTACCAATATTTTCATTTTACGCTTCAAAAATGTTGTCTCGTCACAAAAAATTCTATGACATTAATCGTACAAATAACTAAACCAACTTGCCTATTCTGTAAGCTTTCCAAAAAAGTATAAAATTCAATTTTAAAATACACAATTCGTGGCATGGCATGTGTTTGAATCGGCGCGGGGAGAGAAAGGGTCATTTGTATTTGTATGAAATAAAATGCATTAAAAAATTTACGTCAAATTTTATAAAAAATTTTACACATCTTGTTCAAAATGGTTTTCGTCACTTTTGATGTGAACGTTGTTCTCATCTGTTGCGCCGCGATTATTATTCGCTGTCGAAGTTCTTCGACTGAATTTATTGGGGTCACATAAACTAATTCCTTTATATGACCCCAAACGTAAAAATCAAGTGGTGTGATATCAGGGCTTCGTGCTGGTCACGGAATTGGCCCAGAAAAGTTCAGTTTTTATTGTTCTAAAATGAAAAGTTTACATCGAATTTGTAGTATTTATTGATACTTAAATAATTTTTTCTGACTAAGCTATTAATAAAAAAAAAAAACTAGGTATGCCATAGGCTTCTACTCCGTTCACCTAATATACTCTATTTTTTTCAAGACGGAAAAAAAAGTCATCCGGTATATATTTGGTTGAAATCGTCGAAACCCGACTGAGCTAGAGTAATGATCATAGGTACTCTCTGTTACTCGTACGAGTAGTATCATGTACTTATACTACATGCACTCCAGACTAAAATATTGTAGTGAAGCAGAAAGCTTTGCAGTCAGCACATCGTAACTTATTTAATCTGTGTAATGCGCGCATAGACTACAGTAGAACGGGGACCGGGTTAGTGGTTAATGCACGGCTACCTTTATGAGATGTTATATAGTACTTAAATTATGAGCTTATGGTGCATGTGTGCTGGGAACATTTTTTTTTTTTATATAAATAATTGCTAGTCGTTTAGAGAAGTAAAAGAGCCTCGAGGGTTATGCATACCAATACGCAGAATGAATGTAGGTAACCGGGTATTGAACAATTTTTAGAGCCAAAGATATTTTTTTATGTAGGTGCACTTTTTCATATATTTTTATGTAGACGTAAGCGTTGTACTCATGTTTGCCTCGACGTTCCCAGGAAAAAACCTGGAATTTACTTGTAATCTATTCGGCGTGAGTTTTTCTAGTCGTGTGTGGGTAGTCGGCTAGGGGCCTCATTAAGCCACCACCTCAGTAATTAGAGGGGCAACTTAATTACTGGGTCTCAGGACTGCCTCGGTAGCGGTAGCCAGCCTGCCTTCAAGGAAATAAGGGTGGGGAAGAGAATAGTTTTTTAGTAACAAATAAAAAAACTTGGCTCTAATTATAATATCCTCAGTTTAGTTACAGTGAAATAATGTACTAGCTAACACAAAATATATGATACCTACTATGAACAATTATATTAATAATGAGGAGGAGCTCATTGGGCTTCAAAAAATTCGTCCGCATCGCTGTCA
The DNA here is from genome assembly GCA_946251885.1 of Cosmia pyralina. Taxonomy (NCBI): domain Eukaryota; kingdom Metazoa; phylum Arthropoda; class Insecta; order Lepidoptera; family Noctuidae; genus Cosmia; species Cosmia pyralina. The sequence goes on from OX276353.1 coordinate 25,406,926, forward strand.
ACGGGATAAGTGGCCAATAGGCTGGCAGCATTGCCACGTTGAATGTCAATAATATCCCGATTTTCTCAGAAGGATGAGAATTCGAGCTTACCATCCCTACTGGGATATAAAAATTGTCTTGAAATCAAAGCTAAATTTTAATCTACTTAAATAAAATGTCTTTACAACGTTTTGTGCTGTTCAAAATGAAACTAGCTGTGAGAAACATCTCTACGTCCTTCTATGTACCTATTCTATTTTCAAAAATAGGTAAGTACCCATGTTTTTGGGTATTGATACTAAGTTTACTTCTAAGACATTGTTCAAATTGAGTTAGGTTATATCTTATGACACCTATAACAATACTTCTAAACACAGAACACAGCCGGGAAGATCAAATATTCCAATATAATAAATTCCATTCCTTGCTCCTAAAATGGTACCGACATTATATGACTTAAACCCCTCTCTCACCATGTACTCCTAAACTCCTAAATTCGACTAACAGCGGAACTATTCTGAACTAATTTGTGCGGCAGTCCCCTCCCTGAGCTACGGTGTCATTGGTCGAATCTATGTAGGACAGGTGTAGCACGACAGAACATAGAGGTTCCGATGATGTTTCTGAACGGTTGGCCATAACGAGTCCACCGAGTACAGTGCTTCAAGGATCTTTTGGCGCTCATATGCCGTTGATAGGGAGGAGCTGTTCGTAAAAGTGTAGCACGACACAACATAGGGAATCTGATGATATTTCTGATCGGTTGGCCAAAACGAGTACATCGAGTACAGTGCTTCAAGGATCTTTTGGCGCTCGTATGCCGCTGATAGGGAGGCTGTTCGTAAAAGTGTAGCACGACACAACATAGGGAATCTGATGATATTTCTGATCGGTTGGTCAAAACGAGTACATCGAGTACAGTGCTTCAAGGATCTTTTGGCGCTCGAATGCCGTTGATAGGGAGGAACTTTTCGTAAACATTTGTAAAATTGTTTTGTGAAATGAAGAGTCAAGAAAGCGGCTTTAGTTCCGGTTTTGGCATCGGTGGATCGACCAAAGTACAGGTATGTATTTAGGTAATACTTGGGACACTCAGCATGGGGTTCGTAGTCGTAGTCAAGATCACCGCACTCACATTAGGTGTCGGACGGATCTGTAATCCTCCATTGCGCCAAGTTGTGTCTAAGCAGTCTTGAATTGTCGTAGTGTTGAATTATTTTTCGGACGGAACTTCTATGTTGTGTCATTATGTAAGCTGTAATTTGTGATTGTGCCGACACCGACACACTTGACCGTATTAAGCTTTGATTTAAATCGGACTGTTTGCCGGTGGGATGGTATTTTCATTTGTAGGGTAAGATTTCATGGAAGTTGCTGATGAAAATATGAGGGTTTACATTTTGTTCCTGGATTTTTGTTTAAAGCAAACTTTGTTGTTATTTCTTTAGTGTATTTTTTAGGGAAAGAACCTACATATTTCGCAACTGTTTCTCCTAAACACAGGTTATACTGTAACCTATCTAGGAGAACAGTACGACACCCACTAACTAGATTAAGTAACTATGTTTGTGCTTTATACATTACCTACTTTGCCATGTATAATAATATGTTTATTGTTCCTTGTTGAACAATAAACATATTATTATTATTATATTTTGCTGTTTGAGTAAGATTGGCAAGGACAATGCTGCTCAAGATAGGTAAAAATTGTGTTTGTATGTAGTGGGTAATCTTCGGAACTACTGGTCCGATTCCGAAAATTCTTTCACTGATGGGAAGCTACAGTATTACGGAGTGTCATCTATTTATACAAATAAAAAGAGTAGTCCTGACTGACTGACTCATCAACGCCCAGCCCAAACCCTTAGATCTAGAAAGCTGAAATTTTGCACAGAGGTTCTCATTATAATTTAGACAAAGAATAAGGAAGGATTTCCTGGTAGTACGTCCTCGTGTGATATTTTCCGACATCCACGCGGGTGAAGACGCTGGCAAAAGCTAGTAGAATATATGTTAAAAATATCAGTGTTAATGTTTATGTTAAAATAAGAAATATCACGCGGACGACGTCGCAGGCGAAGCTAGTGTAAAACACAATCTAAATTGATAGAATATGACCCCTTTTTTCAAGAACAAACTCCCTACCTCATACATTTTAAATTAAACTAATAAAACCTACTCCAAAAAATAGTACCTACTTAAATAAAAAACTAGGTACACAATACATTATGTAGTGACCCTTTTTATTCGCCGGCCGATAACCCGTGTCACTCAGACGCCTCTTTTAACATAGGACATGAATATTGAGTTAAGTGGAGTTTCCACTGTATTGCCGAGATTTAGGGCTTATGTCAGTTCTTACTGCTGGGTCAAGGGTGCGAGGTAAGAAAGGAAAGAAAATGCTATCCTATTTATGTACTTATATTAAAAAAAAAAAACCCTAAGTAATAACCTAACCAATATTAAAAAAATAATAATAATAATAACCCCACCGCCGTATCTCTACGTTGACGTCGTGGTGGGGCTTGCGCGCTCCGAACTCTGGGTCTGTGCCGGTGGAGTTTACTTTGCCGAAACAGGTCTAGGGTGAGGAGCCAGACCAAGAGAGATACGTGAACCCGCAGGGCAGCATGTGGCGAGCTGTTGGGCAGTAGCGACCCCACGGACCCTATTTCCCGGGAGAAGTCTTGTTCTTCACCTCTGGCTTGCCTTTATTGGCCGGCTGGAGTGAACAATGACGGGAACAGAGCTCCCACCTCATTCTTGCCTTTATTGGCCGGCTTGAGTGGAGATTCGCAAGAGCAAACGTGCTCGGAGGAAGGAAGTATTCCAGTAAGTGCTTGTAGGGATCTTGACCATCTTCCGGGCTCTGGGATTGTTCTGAGAGCCGTGGAATACCTCTCCACTCCTCAAGCTCCTCAGGACATGTTGCCCCTTGTCGCTACGTCACTATGTGCTAGCGACCGTTTCCGGGGGCCCATTATTGAGTGTGCAAGTCACCCCCTGCCAATTTATCTGTGTATATTATATAACATTGGTCAGGCAGGGGACATAGTTCTTCCATAGTCCAAGGTACCCAATCCATGTAGCCACCCAAACCCATAGGCCCAATGTGTTTTGTTTCCATGTTCTGCAATAGTCCTGCACCAACCGGGGGTTGTCCTTGGGTGCACTTGCATAGTGCATACAGGGATAATCGTCGGCTGGTGCCTCCTCGTCATTTGAAATTGTCTAAGGGGCCTCTGCGAGTTGGCTTCGGCCCCTCGTACGCCTTCCAAAGGTCCGGGACCACAGGGTCCCGAGATAAGCCAAAGACAAGAAATAATAATAATTAAATAAATATTATAAAATGTGAGTTTGTTTGTTACGCTTTCACGGCTAAATGGCTGGACCAATTTTGATGAAATTTGGTATGGAGATACTTTAAGCCCTAGGGAAGGACTTATGCTACTTTTTTATCGACATACCACGCGGGCGGAGCCGCGGGCGGAAGCTTGTTGATTATACATTAGATTCAGTTCAGAAGATTGATAAGTTCTACTAATTTGCAGTGCAAAAAAAAAAGGATTTCAATGCATTATCTATAGTCTGTAACATTATTTGAAAAATGGTTCAAGATTATCTGATAGCTAATACATTTTATTAATGTTTGGTTTTAGTTTTGTGCGTTGAATTTAATCAGGAAACAACTTTCTTTTTTTCATTCATTTTACGTCCGGAGCTCGTCATGCCCCGTCAGTTTTCATTTGACCCCGAATCTTTATCTATTACACTAAGCGCTATCTGCTTTGAGTGGCTCTTCCTTAATAAAATGAACGGCAGATCATAAGTTTTCGTCCAAAAAGGCACGTTTGTTCACGTAAATCATTACCGAAAGTGGTCCGACCACGAAATGCCACTTAGACATCCTTGAGAACTCGCCAAGTTTTCAAGTGCCGTAATAACAAGGTAAAAGATGTTTTATAGTCCTTTACATTTCCGGGCGTGCCTCGTTGGTGTAGTGGTTGAAAGCGCCAGTGCTGAGCATGAAGTCCTGGGTTTTTAACCAACTTCCAAAAAGGAGGAGGTTGTCATTTCGACTGTATGTTTTTTTTTTTGTTTGTTTGTTTGTTACGCGATTACTCCGCCAGTTATGAATTGATTTTGATGATTCTTTTTTTGTTTGGTAGGTCTTATGACCTACTACTGCTGCAAGATACACAAAGTGGATTAAATACGTATTATCGAAGCTAACTCAAACATTAATATGGAACCACCTATGAAGTAATTATTTACTTCATAGGTGGTTCCATATTAATGTTTGAGTTAGCTTCGATAATACGTATTTAATCCACTTTGTGTATCTTGTTGATGTTCTAATAGTTCCTGTCACTGTTGTTCACACAGCAAGTAGTGGTATACGAGTTGGTGTGGGGCCAGGTACCATAACTAAAAAGTGATAAATAAAAAGCTTTTTACAAAAAAAAAACCGACTTCCGAAATTAAAGTTATTTTTCACATTGTTTTTTTTTTTTTGGAAGTCGGTTGTTTTTATTGTAAAAAAGCTTTTTATCAGGACGGCCGGATTTTGTGCCCGGTTGATAGCAATAGGATAGGAATTAAATGAGACTGAAGAAAACATAGCTGGCGAAATGTGGGTGTAGGCATACTTCTGCCTGACCGTACGGAGAAATACAGACGTCATGTAAGGTTATACAGGGTTATTTTAAATTAGCTAGCTAAACTCCGCAGAGGCGATGGGTACACGATAAAATTAAAATTAAAATCGGCCAAGAGCGAGTCGGACTCGCGCACCAAGGGTTCCGTACCATCATATACATTTATGTAATTTTTGTTATTGATGATTTCTGAAAAAGTATGATATTTAGAGACATCGTTTTATTTTCCTGTAATCTTTACGTATACTTCTATCGCATCAAATAATTTCAGATTTTTCTCTATGCAAACTTCGGAGATAAGGGGGGGAGGAATGGTATTTTGTTTACATGTTTCGCCAAACTGTGTGGCCTGAAAAAAAGAATTTTTTTTTTTGAGAATGTGCAAACAGCTCTCTTTCATATGATACCCCACATGGCCTGGAGCCCCACTTCGAGTTTTTAAGACCCCCTTTCAGTCCCTGTTGCAAAAAAAAATTCTTTCTTATTTGCAAATAGTTAGAAAGAAAGAAAGAAAATACGTTTATTTGCGGTAAATATGAACATTTTTAACATTTTTAGTTGGCCAAACGTCATCAAAAACGGTTCCAAATATCAAGTTGATAGCATAAGTAGGTCTTGAGATATCCAGCTATGACAGACGGACAGACAGATAGACTGAGTCGCACCATAAGGGTCCCTTTTTATCATTTTTTTAAAATGGATGTTGTTTTGGGAGGTTAACAACCGCTGTTAGTGTTATTACTTGAAGTATAAGTTGAGAAAAACTGTTTTCTTATGTTTTAACATGTGAAGTTTACACAAAAAAAAACAGACTTTTAAACTGAAATTTCAAGTGACTACAATAACAGAGTCGATGACCCCACAATTTTTTTTCTCCTGTTTATATATTGATACCCATCACGTCTGTTGAGTTTAGCTAACCAATTTAAAGTAACCCTGGATTTCCTGATTTAAATAGAAATAAACGAGAGCCTACATAAACAAAAAAGTTACCTAAGGTAATTTCCTGGAACGCGTTCAGTGTTAAATAATGATAAACTCAAACTCAACTCAAAGTCAAAGCATTTATTTCAATTAAACCAATTACAGGCAATTTTGAATTGTCAAGGGGTCGGTCAGTCAAAAAGATGAAGCTAGGCGCCCATTCCAAAGCATAGTAGGTACCTATGGAGAAGAACGGGCAAGAAACTCCACGGACACTCTTTTAAATCAAGATATGGTTACAAAATAATGGTTACATCATTCATGTTGAAATTTTACATGTGAGAACGATGCAGAACGTTAAAAGCGTCCTTAAAAAAAAAACAATTCAAATATTTAAATTAAATTAAAATAAGCCGTGGCCGCTAAGGTATGACCAGCCTTCACTGACAGCGCTATTATTTTAATACATATTCAGGCTGTCACACGAAAGTCTGATGTAACGAGACATCTTCTTTCATATTTCTTCAGCGTTTTCGAGAAGAGGAAATAAACATGATTGGATAAATAATGATGTGTCCTAATGTTGCTCGTTTAAATGAAATTAATGTAATAATGGGATGGTGCTTTTTGCAAACGACAATTTTTTTTTTGTATTTTAAGAGGATTAATAGCTGCGTTTTTGCTCGATATTGATAACGGCAACATGTAGAGAAAATTTAAATAAAACAAATATTTAGGGGGGGGGGGGGGGCTCCCATACAACAAACGTGTTTTTTTTGCCGTTTTTATTGATAATGGTTCGGAACCTTTCTTGCGCGAATCCGACTCGCACTTGGCCGGTTTTTTCTTTTAATTTACTTTTACTAAGCGTAAAGTACAGCTTAACAACGTTCGTAAAAAAATATACTCTCTTTTAAGTATATAGCTCTCTTGAAAGTTAGTCAACTTGTTCTTATACTAGGTACATTTTTAACTTCGTGCAAGTAAAGTTTTACGGCAAACTTTTTGAAGCTGTATAAAACCTCTTTCGTACGTTAACCGGATATATCTGGTGTGAACTCGCTGTAAACCAGTTTGGGGCGGTGCGGACTGCATCGGGTGAACGGCTAGGGATTTGATTATTGGATTTTCGATTGCGTTTGACGAGGTGGGATGTTTTTTCAGTAATTTATGGGTTCGTAAGTATCGTACGACGTTAGTATCTATAATTAATAACGTTTTCTCATCTAGAAAACATCTTCAAAAGTTGTATTACAGAAAACAGGAGGGAAAACAATAAAGCTGGTTTTTTTTCTACCGATAAATAAAAATCAGGCACGACTCCCAATTTTTACGGTGCAAAAATATTTATTGTGGATCTTATAGCAAGTGTGTGGAAATGGTAATCAACCCCTTTATAATTGAATGGAACTGTGTAAAATTTTGTGAGCACTTACAGTTTTAAGTAATAGAGAATCAATAAATTTAAATCACAAACAAACTAGATTCATCATCTGCCTAGCCTTTTCCCAACTATGTTGGGGTCGGCTTCCAGTGTAACCGGATGCAGCTGAATACCAGTATTTTACATGGAGCAACTTCCTATCTGTCCTCCACAACCCAGTTACTGGGTAACCCTTGGAAAGACTGGTTGTCAGACTTTCGGGCTTCTGACGACCCGTAACAACTGACAAAGATCTACAAATGACAGCCGGGACCAATGGCCGGAAAAGTCTCGATATACAATGGATGGTCACCCATCCACGAACCGACCTCGGCAAGCGTAGCTTAACCTTCGATCAACCCTTGCGGCTGTTATTATTTAGCCAATAAGTTAATTACACTGAATGTCAAACCAACCCTCAAAATTAAACAGTAATTTAACAGTACAAATTCATCGTTCACAAAATAATACAAAACAAACAGCTGAGTGCAGCGATGCATGTTTGTTCACCTCTTGACGTTTAATATCCTCCGGAAACGGTGCCTCATATGCTCACACTTATTGTTAACAGCAACACAGGATAGGCAGAAGTGCTAATGATGTTTCTGGGTTCAGAGTAGAGGCTAAACTAAGTGTACATTGCTTTTGAGTGTATTTTGTAATTATTTTTTTTTTAATGTGCGTTTTATTTGTGCAGAATAACTAAGTTTCCTTTCTTTTTTTTTTTTTTTTTCTTTTGTACGGCAAAATCCTGGGTGCTGCTCATCATCTAGGTAGCGTTACAACCATAATTACACTCCTACCAACTTATCTGTGAAATGGCGAAAATTGGAACTACGGCCGTCATGTTGAAATGTCATTCGATTGTGCCGACCATAGAAATATAAAAAACAGATGGTGCCGACGCATGTCATTCGATTGTGTCGACCATAGATATATGAGTTTTTTATATTTCTATGGTGTCGACGCATCGACGGTGCCGTCCTCTTTCAGTTCACAGATAAGTTGGTAGGACTGTAAAAGTCCATTCGCCCATGTGTCACCCTATGTAAAACAACATTGATATGTGTCATTTGACTGGTGTGCATAATAAAGAGTATTCTATTATATTCTATTCTAAGTAAAAGTCATATCTACCCAAGAGAGAAACGAGGAAGAAAGAGGAAGGTCGGGCAAAGCTAATTGTAGATGGCGTGGTCATAGTTATTATTATTACATATATTATTATCATTATAGTCCCTATAAGCCATAACCAGTCAACTGTTGAAAAATCTTCTCCAGCCTGCGGCTATTATTCTCATATTTGTGTCGAAGATTTTTCCAGTCCGCGCGGCTCCGACCTACATTTTAATTACGTTATTGTGATAATAATCTGTATCTTTACTGCTCTAACTTGCACAAAGAATAGGGAAAAGAACAAGGATGGCATACCGTGACATGCTAAGTCTCTAAAACACACCAATAACGCTATCAGAAATTATTTTACATTTCGTTCATTCATGAGTTGGTTTTGTTTCACTATTTCGTTATTATCGGTTATTTCAATATTTTTAATCAAGTATTTGACTTGGAAAGTGTCGGAATTTAAAACCTTAAATATTTTCTCGTACCTACTTAATCACTTTCTTCAAAATGTTTCGAACTCTGCATTTTTTTATCTTTAAGAATCTTTAATCCACAATCTTCTAATTTTAGGGTCTCTCGAGAAATGGTAGACTCCAATTTCGGAGTATTTAGGACCACAACAACGCGTCATTTTCGCAAAAAGAAAATAAAACCACCTCACGTCTTGTACTATTAGCTTGTGTTGAGAACTAGCTACGACAGCGCCATTTTGACAGTTGCCTTCCCCTTATGAAGAATGAAAAATAACTTCTAAATGAAAATGAAATGAAATCTTTTATTTCCAGATATTAATCCAAATAAACTTACAAATTAATTACATATTTAACATTTAACTAAACAAACACAAACACACACATACAATATCATAAATAAGTTATATTACACACACACACACGCGCGCGCGCGCGCGAATCAGGTTATCGGCGTGTGGTAGGACTGCCATCTTATATGTAGGGGGCTGTGGTTCCACTCACATACCACCAATGAATTGACCGATCGATATATGGCGGTGCGTGCGGCGGCTGACCGGCTCCTCAGCAGCGCCTGCCAGCAGGGCACGCGGCCCGCGGCGAACATGGCGCTTGCGCTACACCACCGAGGCAATCGAAACATCGCGCGCCACGCGTCGGAGGAGGAAAGGAAGAAGAAGGAAACGCAAATAACTAAAAAGTTTTTAACGAAGGTTATAAAAGGGTTTGACGAAGTAGGTTAGGTATTGGCCGATGGTCAAGTAAAAAAAAAACGAAAAATTGGCAGTCATGGGAACTGCCAACAGAAATGAAAACTAGTGAAAACTTAATGTATAGCATGTCGCGGTGTCGAGGTGTCGCGGTGACGCGGTGACGCGAACCCGTAAGATTTTCTCCAACCAAAAATCGCTCAACGCGCCTAAAGAAGTTTTCACTTCAAAAGAAGAAAAGAAAACCATGTTGACCATGTTTCCATGGAAGTAGGTAATTAATTGATTGTGCCCGAAAAATTATTTCTTGAATAAGGCTGTGGAAATGTCACAATATTATACCAACATTGCATTTGATATTTTCGGAGGAGCTCGTGGCTATGTAATAACAGCCGCATGGGTCGATCCATTAGGTTAAGCTACGCTTGCCGGGGTTGGTCAGTGGATGGGTGACCATCTTTACATACCATCGGAAAGCACGTTAAGTCGTTGGTCCCGTCTGTTATTCGTGGATCTTTGACATTTGTTGCGGGTCGTCAAAAGCCCGAAAATCTGACAACCAGTCTTACCAAGGGGTATCGTATTACCCAGTTACTGGGTTGTGGAGGTCAGGTAGGCAGTCGCTCCATGTAAAATACTGGTATTCAGCTGCATCCTGTTCGACTGGAAGTCGACCCCAACATAGTTGGGAAAAGGCTGGGCAGATGGATTGCATTTGATATTTTTCAAAGTTGTCCTACTGCTCACATCACTGGATTGTGTAGTGTTCGCCGTGTTCGCTGTTCGGCCCAGATATTATTTGCACAAGCATCATCCAACAAGTATCGATGTTCGAAGAGCTGTGTTACGGATGTATAAATAAATTAGTACCTACTGGTAATTTAAACTATAAGGATAGATATATACATAATTATGCTTCAATGTCGTACACTAACAAGCACGCAACAAACATTCATTACTACAATTTAGGTTGATCCCTATGGAATCAAGTAAGTCTGTATGTTTGAAAGTGCAAATCTCAGTGAAGATCGGTATCGGATTGCTGATTTGATTCTGTATCCAGATAACAAATTTTCTAATGCGAAATTCCTTTAAAAATATTATCTACTGTTCTATACAGGGCGGCATGGACATCGACGTATCTACAGCCTGTTACCATGGATTCAGTATGATTTTGAACCCCCCCCCTCCATTTTTTTTTGTGGATTGGAAATCATCAAATGACTTCTCCCGCTCTGGGCGGAGCGGGAGGGCGTGTCAGACTTTTACTGGCTAAAACCCACCCGTGTTCCTTCAGTTGCCTGTGCCAGGGCCACGGTATCTCTTTCGAACAACCCGCGACCCCGGCGGCATTCTGGACCCCCCTAAAGTTGAAACTTATCGTAGGTTATTAAAAAAAAATCTGGTGTTTCCTAGAAAAGTGTAATAGGTACGGTCAGCAACAGAAGTCGGTTAACACGGCTACTTTTTGACATCATCAAAATTAACACAAAATGATTCGATAAACTGCTTTTTTTCGTTTAACTGTCAAAAGTTAATCATTAATAAAACTTCTGTTCCGATTTGAATTAAATATTTCACCTAATAATTAAGATTAAAAAACTGCAAGTGTTAATCGACTTTTGTTGCTGACTGTACGTGGTCAAAATGTATTGAGTAAGATTTTTTTTTTAATAACCAACAAAAAATTTCAACTCTGAGAGGTCCAGAGTCATGTATCATAGATATCATGGTACAGTACGATACAACTTAAATGTAGCATAGATTTAAAAAAATTCATTCATTCATTTCAATTTTGCGAATGTAATTGGGTATTATGACTTTACAAGTTATTGCGTTTTCGTGAAGATCATTTTCGCCTAAAGCAGTAATAAAGATTGGTGATTTTGAATTCGCACTCAGTTCGGATCATGATCGGTTTTACGAATTTTGCCGATGCTAAATTAAGTTGTGTCGTACTGTAACAGGGTGCGCGTGGAAGTCGCTGCCACCCTGTATATTTAGATTGAATTTGTAGAACTCGTTTTTTTAAGTTTGGAATGTTCCCTCTCATACTAAAAGTTATGGCTTTAAATTTCTAAGACCCTTGCTTTTAATAAACCGAGAAAGCTGACAAAAGAATTAATTACTTAATTAATAATATTCATTGCGCACTTGTGTTGAAAAACTACCGTCAAATTGAGTAATAAGTCAAACATCGACTTATCTGTACAAAAAGGGCAATATTTCTTGCCGGAGCAATAAATTAGCCTGGCAAGCAATAACGCGGGTGCCAGCAATCGGCAATTAACCGAGGAGCAACATTAACTTGACGTATTACCGTCTAAACTGCGAGTTACCTTGATAAACTATTTACTGAACACATTCACCTTCTTATATTTACGATTATTTGAAGTTGAATTAGTTAAACTACCACTAATTAATTAACAACTGGCGAAATTTGTGTATAATTACTGTTCTTTGTCACAGTTCTAACCCAACCTAATTTAACCCATTTGGTCGGGGTGCCCTGGCTTAGTTACAGCGGCCAATTCGACTCGCGCGTGGTTGGTCACAGTTCCAACCTAACCTTTAATTGAATATCATTCAGGCCGCTAGTTGAACGGCCGCAGATTAGTTAAAAGGCTAGACGGTTAACTAAAAGGCTAAAGAAACCAGTTAGCTGCGACATATACACAGTTCGTCAGGGAAATCCTCCTATCATAACTTATTTAAAGAAAATGCGAAAGTAAGTTTGTTTGATACCTTTTTACGCCTAAACCACTGAAACGATCATCCTGTAATTTTGTGAATACGTTGTCAGGTGTCCAGAAACGGACATAGGGTAGGTACTTACTTTTTTTTCCGAAAAAAAAGTACTGTTCCCGAGGAAAACAACAATAACGTTCTTATGATAATAGATGGCGCCACGTGTCTTTCGAATCATGATTGAATTATATTATTACAAGCAGATTACAACCCGAATTGATAGTCAAATTCTAAGTTAACGCGAGCGAAGCTACGGGCCAAAGCTAGTCATTAATAAATTTGTCACACTACGCCAATTTGCAGTGTTTGAGCCATTTCATATAACCACATTTAGCTGTCAAAGAATGACAGTCATGATTTGAATTTATTGATAATTTAAGTTGGTTGCTTAGCAATTATCCCGTCTTCGCTATAGGTACACCTCTACCTATGCCTTCGGAATATGTTATTTTTTATTTAAAAAAAAAACACAGAACAGATATTATGCCGTAGGCCATCCTCTTTCTATCCATGGGTAGATGTCTTGAAAGGCAACGAATGTTCAAGGGGTCGTATCATGAAAACTGATACTTACCAGCGCCTTCCTGAATACTTAAATGATTAAAATTTTTAATTATGTACCTAATTTCAACCCAAAAATAAACATATTACTTATTCGTCTGCTCAAACTGTAGGAATATGTAGAGACACTTTTCAAGAGTGCGCTACAAAAGTCTGTAGAATGTAATATATTTTTAGGTTCTTACGGTATATAAAGGAATAAAACCTTATTCAAGACGCGAGAGTCTTACAAGTCACTTAGCACAGCGATATTTTTTGGCAAAAACAAACAAAACTGGCTCTTAAAACTACGTGAGAAGAGCAAAACAAACAAAATATTTGTACAAGACTTGGATATGACAAGTGAAGTCTGACCTGTCATAACATTAGATATTGCGAGACAATGAAATAGGACACGCTGTATATTATGTAGTGTTCAACAAACAAGACGCAAGAGATATCGTGTTTCAGTGAGGAATAGAGGATAACCCCGCTTTTACACCCATTTATAATATTTGTTTTCGACAAGTCTTAAAAGACTTGTCAAAAACATGTCGTGTACAAAACATGTATTGACGTTGTTTCAGACATGTTTCTATTGTTAGTTATTTTTTAACCTTTTTTTAAGTTTATACAGAATGTTTCAGAAAGGTGTGGTACAGATCATCAAACTGAAAAACTTTCTCTATGGGACCAACATCGTAATCGAGAAAAAATAATCAGCTGTCTCATACATTTGGCACGAGTAGGTATTGAAGTTTTTACGGGACAGCTGATATGTTTTTCTCTATTACGATGTTGGTCCCGTGGAGAGAGTTGTTCAGTTTGATGATCTGTACCACACCCTTAAATTTGACCACGCCTTTCTGATAACACAAGAACACAAGTACAGAACTAGCTTTATAACTAGTTTTAGGTGTAAACGATAAACAAAAACAATACACACAACATTGTAGAATACTTGTTTTATTTAACCTTGGTGTAAACGCAGGGTTACAGCGTCAGACACGTCTATAACAAGAATTTAAAAGTGTTATAAATAAATGACAAAAAATACGATACTTTTTTCCTTTAAAATATTTCCATTATTCTTACGAGAGTAGTGACAGGAGTCACCATTACTCACAGCTCCAGAGGAAGTTAATTATAAAACGGAATTTTAATGTTTGAAGCCCTCATTTACAATTTGTTTTTGGTTTGTTTTGTCATTAGAATAAAATCGTCACGTCTTATATTGAAAATTGTAACCATCTAGGTGGATGCGCTGTGGTAGCCCGCGAAATTCAAATTTTCTTGCGTTTTATCCAATTTACAGGTACGTGTCAGGTTGTATCTTGATCAAAATATGATAAGCGGAAATAAAAAATATGTATTTACATAATTTTAATCATAAAAACCATCAAAACATCTCTTTAGTTATTAGTTAGATTTCGTGCAGAGTCGTTAGATTTCGTTCGTTCGACTAATTTGCACGAAATTTAACTTAGAGAGATATATTGATGATTTTCATGGTTAAAATTATATAAATACATATGTTTTATTGCCGCGTATCATATTTTGATCAAGATTCAACCTGACACGGACCTGGAAATTGCGAAAAACCCAAAAAAAATTGAATTTCGCGGGCTATATAAAAAATAAGAACTAATTTCCCCTCCAACGTCCTACGTACCTAATATAACAATGCTTATAGCTATGTAGATGCACTGTCAACCTAACTTCGACGGCCAGCCATTATGAAATATCTCATCACACAACACGAAAGTTTTCTAACAAAAATATTTTTATTAAAAACATTTTACATTTTCACACAAAATAAGAAGTTCTGCGGTTGATCCTCTTATTTATCCCGACTCATTATTCTGAGCGACATTTTATTAAAATTCTTGCAACGCGTCGTGGTCGCAACTCCGCGTGTTGCCTTTTGTAATTCAGATACTGACTGGTAGGTAAATATGTAGGCATGTGGGAACGGCAGAAGAATTGAAACAAGTTATTTCATGAAAATATATGAAAAATTGTTTTGGGTCTGCACTTTTGGGTAATGTTAGCGGATGAAATTCATAAAGGTGTATGAACGATATCTTACGCTACGGTTTCTGTCTGAGAGCCCTTGTTTAGGGTTCCGTAGTGAACACGGAATCCTTATAGTTTCGCTATGTCCGTCTGTCCGTCCGCACCTTAGCTCAGAGACTCTAAGTACTAGAAAGCTATAATTTTTGGCATGGATATAAACATTCATCACGCCAAAAAAATGGTAAAATAAAATCAAAAAAAAAAAATTTTAGGATACCCTGTACACGTAAAGTGGGGATGTTTTTTTTTTCTCGTCTACCCCATGGTGTGGGGTGTTGTAGGATGGGTCTTTCAAAAATATTGCGGGTTTGTGCAAACAATTTTTCGATTTAGGGATCCGTTTCTGAAATATTAAGCTTTGAAGTTCTAATTTTTGTTAGAGTCAAGTGTGTGCCAGCTAAACGGTTGTTTTGGATGGGTGAAAAAATTCACGGCAGTAGTATATTATTGTGCAACTACGGAACCCTATTACTGCGCGTGGCCCGATTTGCACTGGCACTTGGCCGCATTTTGTCAAAACTTACTTTGGTAGTTCTTGTTTTAGCTAACAAATCACAATAGCTAACCTGTGATGAAAAATATTCTACACTATGGTTCTACTACTTTTATTACGCTTTTGAAAATCGTGGTGTAGTATAAGGGAACCCTGAGCTTTTTTTAAAAAAGTGAGATCTATTAAACCATTTCACACACGAAAAAACACAAACAATAAAATAATTTCTGAATTTGAATAAATTGTCGCCACAGTTCCCGCCAAAACCGTTGGTAATCTCCCGCATAAAACCATAAATTGTAGAACCACGTCTCGTTGACATGTTACAAAATGTCTACCAATTCCCGCGCTTTACCGAGCCGCCATCTATTTTATTGGAGTTGCCGAGACTTGGCAATTGGCTGAATGAATGTTACCTTCGCTTTTAAAAAAGTTTCGAAGGCACTTTTCACCTGATTTCTTGGGATTAGTCAAGTATGTTCGTAATAAAAAAAAGCCTGTTGATTTTTTAGTTATGGACAGAGAGAAGGATCTCTCTTTTCGCGTGGGTGACGTTGGAAAATTGATAACAAAAAGAACAACAATGGGGTTTTTTCTCGGTTGTTCTCCGCGGCAATTTTCTCCGCAGACAACTCACTAGTAACGGTTTGTTGCCGATTAAGAAAGTAAATATGTCAAACGGATCTTATCTTAAATACTTTGACTTATTTTAATTACAAGGGCCAGTAGAGCCTCTAGGTGGTGATTAAGGCAATTAATTGGCACGGGGTACATGACGATTAATTGATGCAGTAGTTGGGAGGTTCAGACCAGTTTAACCAAGGGTATCGTGTTACCCAGTAACTGGATTGTGGAGGTCAGATAGGCAGTCGCTTCAATTAAAATAATGGTACTTATTCAGCTGCACGCGGTTAGACTGAAAGCCGACCTCAATACAGTTGACAAAAGGTTACGCTGTTCGTGATAACTTGGAAGGCTCATATTTAGCTGCCGATATTTGTTTGTTTACATACTGATTTATGGACGGTAATTTCGGACAGCAACAGTGCAATAAAAAAAAAACCGGCCAAATTATGTGATAAAATTACAAATAAACGATTTTCAGACTTACTTGTGCTGTAAGACGTTGCTTTTTGCCAAATGTCATGGTATTTTTTTATTGCGTTGACTTACTTAGAAGCTTGATTTTTTTAGAGATTCAAGGGTCCATATACTTACCTAAAGTTGATATTAATTTCAACTAGATACCTCCACGCATTCCTGAGAAAAAAGGTCTTAGACAGACAGACGGACAACGAAGTGAGTGAAGGGTTCCGTTTTTTCCTTTTAACTCCTTACGTGTCGACTTCACACATGGGTGTGCATAAGGAAAAATCCTTTATATAATAGGTATATAAGCTTATATCATATATATATATAAACGTAAAAAAACATCATGCGATGGAACCCCCCCCCCCTCCTCCCCCTGAGGTTTTGGGTTCATAAATTAGTAAATAATTTACATCTAAAGGGCTGGTACGGAAATCTAAAAATATTACAAACAATAGGTACCTATTTACCTGTCTACAAATTATAAGAACAAAACCCACATCAAAGGAATTCAGTTTGCACGTTCGGCAAACGAATACGATTGGCATTCGATTCGATTATTTGCAGACTAGGTAATTAGTCGCTTGACGTTCGAACTGGTTCCTGTGATGAATGGAGGTTCGCTCTTGTATTCATAATTCGAGGTTTGTGTTGCAGTGATGAAAGGGTAGATGCTGTTTGCGGTAGTAATTGGCTTGTAAAATATACTTTTGATTGTAAATAACGGTTCGAATTTGTATTTATTTCTATAAGGCTCAATGCAAGCAGGCATTTTACTTTGTGCAAATAATTTCATCACCACTGCTCTCAAAACGGTGAAGGAAAATATCGTGAGGAAACCGGCATGTTCTAGAACTAAAAATTCGAAGACATGTGACATCTACCAACCCGCACTGGGCCCGCGTGGTGGATTACGGCCCACTCCCTCTCACCGAGAGGAGGCCTGTGTCCCAGCATTTTCACACTTCGCGTCGGCGGTTTTTTCCGCCAGATGCTTTAAAGCTTGCAAAAAATGACGTCATCTGACTTATAGTTTGAGTCCTAATTTTTTTGACGGGAAGTGTCTGTCACTATTGATTATTGTTAATTGTTAACAATATTCTGTAAAACATACATAAAAATCAGCAGTCAGACTTTAAAAAAGTGAGTAAGTAAAGAGAGTGACAGTGTGTGTGTCTGAGAGTGTGAGTGTGAGTGTGTGTGTGTGTGAGTGTGTGTGAGTGAGTGAGTGAGTGGGTGTGTGTGAGTGAGTAAGTAAGTGGGTATTAATAGTAGTGAGTAGTAGTGAGTGTGATTTTTAAATGTGGAAGCTTGTAATTAGCGATTGTCAGTTGTTATTTATTGTTACTATTTACGTGTTTCTGTAAGCTTTCTTTAAAAATAAATAATAAATAAATATTTTTACGTAACTTTGGTACCCTGATACCTGAAAATTGCCCGTCGGCCCAAGCTAGCAGGTATGCGTACGTTCAAAGTACAAACACTATTCTATCCCATACATTTTGTTAATTAGAAAATAAGTAACGTCTGGCGGCTCTGGGATCTTGGACTGCCGAAGTGACTTCTACTACAATCTTTAACTACATAACATAACGCCTTGTTTCCCGAAAGGGTTAAGCATAGGTGTACGTACAGTACACCCACATTTCGCCAGTTATGTTGCTGTTGTTGTTGCTGTACTTCATCCTATTTCCAGGATGAATCCAACCCAACCCATTCCAACCCATTTTAAAACACATACAATACTTAATATGCATTATGATATACAAGCAGAAAACATACACACATAAACTCACGCCTTCTTCCAAAAGGGATACGATCCTTACATACTCCTTTTGCCTCGTTTACACTCATACATCTGGTACACATGCCGTTATAAACCATCATCATAACAAAAAAAAAAAACTTTCCACGAGTAAACACATTATTTACAACCACACACTCTACAACGCCGAAACTCCTCAAAATTCAGTCCAAACCAACAAAAACTCTGAACAGCGACAAAAGTAAATTACAGCGGGGCTTGTGCTAAAAAAAATTCATTCATACAAGCGAATAACCCAGTTCGTGAGTTGAGAGCGCAATACATACTCTCGGGCGGGCGCACAC
Organism: Cosmia pyralina; assembly: GCA_946251885.1. Lineage (NCBI taxonomy): Eukaryota > Metazoa > Arthropoda > Insecta > Lepidoptera > Noctuidae > Cosmia > Cosmia pyralina. The sequence continues at coordinate 25,425,271 of OX276353.1, forward strand.
TCGACGGAACCGGGTTTATTTGCATGTGTACTTGTTAGTTTAGTCTGTGAGGGCTATAGATGTTGTGTTGAGTTGTGCTTAATTGTTTGGGGGATAGGAGAACTGTGAATTTGATAGAGACTGTGATACTGATGAGAGATAAATTGGTTGTTTGTTTGTGAAGTATTGTAATAGTTGTTTGTTTTATACTTGCACTAAATTGATATGTAAATGAAAAATTTGATGAGTAATCGTGTTCAATGATTGGCAAGTGTATAGCGGCATCGGTCTAAGTAACATAAAAATGCACAAATAAAATAACCGACTTCCAAAAAACACTACAAAGTGAAAAATAATGCCCCGTCCAACAGTTGAAATTCAGTATTTTCAACGCAAAAATTTGAAAGCAAAAGTACACCCAGTGCATATACAAGGTGTAGTTTTGCATCCTCGTCATTTCAGGGTATGATACAGACACGGTGGAGCATACAGTGGAGGTCTGCCCGGCTTGGGCGGAGCACCGCCGTGTTCTCACGGAGGCGATCGGCGGCGGCGATCTCTCGCGTCCAAACCTGGTCCAGGCCATGGTGCGGAGCGAGAGTGCATGGGAAGCCGTCACCTCCTTCTGCGAAGCAGTAATGCTCGCGAAGGAGGAAGCGGAACGCGTGAGGGAGAGGCAACAGCCGCGCCCTCGCGCCCCTAGCCGCCGTAGGAGACGCCCTGGGCGGCGGGAATCGATTGCCGATTCCCGGCCACCGTAGGCGCGGGCTTGCGGACGACGAGTAATGGGCAGCTCGCCGTCCGGTAAGGACCAGGCCCGGGTCGACGGCGCGTTGTGTTCCACGCGCGCCTCAAAGAGATGTCAGCAGTGACGGGGTCCAATAGGGCCGAAGCCGCCGGGGTTGCGGGTAGTTCGAAAGAGATACCGTGGCCCTGGCACGGGCAACTGAAGGAACACGGATGGGTTTTAGTCAGTAAAAGTCTGACACGCCCTCCCGCTCTGCCCGGAGCGGGAGAAGTCATTTGATGATTTCCCATCCACAAAAAAAAAAAAAGGGTATGATACAGAACATCAAACCGAACAACTTTCTCCATGGGACCAACATCGTAATCGCGAAAAAATTTTCAACTGTCCCATAGAAAACTTCAAACCTACTCGACGCAAATGTATGGGATGACTAATTAGTTTTTCGCGATTACGATGTTGGTGCCATGGATAAAGTTTTTCGGTTTGATTGTCTATACCATATTCTGAAATTTGACGAGGTTGCAAAACGACACGTTGTATACCTATGTCCTACAAACACGTGATGTACGGATGCTGTAATATATAAAAAAGGCGCGCACTACATGGCGCTTGTTAGTGAACACCTATTGTACTAAGTTTTAATTGCACGTTCTAGTTAAAATCCGTATGAATTCATTTCTAAACAGCGTATTTTTTCCTGTTTCGAGACCTACATTTTTTTCATTTTCACCTTTTTCTATTTCATCAACCAACATTCGTTGTTTCTTTTTCGTGTGGTTAGCGACTAACCTGGTGTCACAGGTTTTATGTTAACACTTTAGTGTTAATGGGTTAAGGTTATTGTTAATGCCAGTGGAATGCTCGAAAGGCCAATCTCCAAGGCTCCAGGAAACCTGACTAAAAACCACTGAAAAGATTTATAGTAAGTATCACTATAAATCTTTTCAGTGGATTTTAGGCAGGTTTTCCGGATGCAGCTGAATACCAGTATTTTACATGGAGCGACTGCTTATCTGACCTGCACAACCTAGTTACTGGGTAATACGATACCTCTTGGTAGGACTGGTTGTCAGAGTTTCGGGCTTTTGACTAACCGTAATAACTATCAAAGATCCAAGAATGACAGCCGGGACCAACGGCTTAACGTGCTTTGTGCTTTGTGATCTTGGTATGAAAATAAGGTCGCCCATTTACGACGTATTCCTTGCAGGACGTATATTTGCACTATAGCTAGTGCAAATGAAGAATGAAGTATAATAAAAAAAAACCGGCCAAGTGCGTGTCGGACCACGCACAATGAAGGGTTCCGTAGTTGGGATGAATTAGTTATCTTAGGAACAAACTTAACATTGTAGTTGAAAAACATGTTCTCCCATACATTCCAACTGTAAATGTAAGTTTGTACTCACAATATTGATAGTTATGTTATTTTAAGACCACAGACTTCTTATAGGTTTTCCTGTAATCTACAGGTAAAGATATATTTTCTGTATTTTTTTTAAAACTTTAGGCTCAGTAGTTTCGGAGATAAGGGGGGAGGGGAATGGTCAATTTTCGTCTATTTTCTTAAATAACTTCAAAACAATTTATTTTAAAATTATAAAAAAAAATATATATTTGAGACTCTCATAGTAAGCCCTTTCATTTGACATACCACATGGTGTAGTTTGCAAAACTTTTTTTTTAATTTTCTTATTTGCCCTCTAAAAGTGACCTCTATATTCAAAATTAATTTATTTACTTTACCCGTCCGTGTTTGGGTCACAGAAATTCATATGTGTACCAAATTTCAACTTAATCGGTCCATTAGATTCGGAGCAAATTGGCTGTGACAGACGGACAGACAGACAGACAGACAGACAGACAGACGGACAGACAGACAGACAGACAGACAGACAGACGGACAGACAGACAGACATACAGACAGACAGACAGACACAAGAGTGATCCTATAAGGGTTCTGTTTTTTCCTTTTGAGGTACGGAACCCTAAAAATATTGTTTTACCACTAAAGCAAACATTTTTTGCGTCAAACAATAACCTAAATTCGAGTATGTTTCAAAAAAGCTGTATCTTTCTCTATGTTAACAACTTGGATGATATGACAGTTGGACAACAATTATAATGCTTTTCTCAGTTGGGGAAGGTAACTTTACACAAATATAATGTATGTAACACAATAGGGCGCTTGAGTGGAGGTGCACTTGTCAAATAAAGTAGCGCAATGTTGATGCTTCAGGGCAGATTATACCTAAACATAAGTTCATGCAAATTACTTACGCCAGGCTGCCGAGGGTAGAGTTTTAAACTGTTCTGTAAATGTGAAAATGGCATGACTTTTCACGGAATACAATAATTGTTTCATGGCATGACTAGGACTTTTCAAGCGTCCGTAACGGTGGTAATTAAAATATAAGGCTCGCTTTCATGACTGTTCACTGAATGTAATGAGGACTAAACGTTTTTAAACATACGAGTAGTAAAACGCAGCCTTGCTTGCAGAACTGGTTCATTCAATCTAATTAAATGACTGACTAACTACATAAATAAATACAAAAAACAAAAAACTTTTTTACAAAACAATACAACCGACTTCCAAAAACAACACTACAAAGTGAAAAATAACTTTAATTTCAGAAGTCGGTGTCTGTTTAAATTTTCGTTTTTTGCCACCCACTTCCGAAATTAAAGTTATTTTTCACTTTGTAATGTTGTTTTTGGAAGTCGGTTGTATTTTTTTGTAAAAAAGTTTTTATTTTTTACTTTTTAGTTGTGGTACCTACCCCACACAAATTCTAATATCACTACCTGCAAAACAAACTAGAACATCATCCATATAAAAGTGGGGACAAAAAATACGTATTATTGAAGCTAACTCAAAAACTACCCAAGCAAAGTTAATTAATTTTGTATGGGACCAACTTTTATGTATACCCCCTCGAATAAAACAACAATTTTTCAAATCTGACAACTTTAAAAAGTTATGCGTGGTCATATATATAAAAAAAAACATACGTGTCGAATTGAGAACCTCCTCCTTTTTTTCGTCGGTTTAAAAGGACACTTAGGCGTCGAAGTACTTGTTCGCATCGCTGTCATCCGGAGACTGGCAGCATTACCACGTTAAATAGTAATGACAATTCGAATTCCAATCAGCTTTTTGACTCACATAAAAAGAGCGATTCTGTTTGTAAAATGAGCAGAAAATATCTCGTAGTGATTCACTATGACACAAGTCCTTTCAAACGAACCCAGTTAGAAAAACTTCAGAAATAAAACTAAAAGATCATAAAACCTTCACAATAAAATAAAACTTCACTACAATCGAATCGGGAACGAAACTAATCGCTACGGCGTAGCGCGTAGCTGTACTGCTACGAATTCGTAGCACGCGTCCGGAGTTACGTAGCGAGTTAGTGACAGTAGAACATTAGTAATGAAATTGTTTAGATATTTGTTACATGAGTTCCGTTTACGTGGGTAGGTTTTTAGATTATCGTATATTAATTTTTTTTTCTGATCTCTAAGATACCTAGGGCTACCCCTAGTTTGTAGATCAGGGTTTCAATGTATTGTGGATAGCATAGCCACCTAGTTATAAATATAACATTGGTTTCGTCAGTACTTTGACTTTTCTTCAATAAACATTTTTTTTATTCTTGTAGAAGGCACAGGTGCATGACCTGGGTTAGGACAGATGTGCCGGACGGGCGTGATCGATGGACACGACGCGGTGAAAGGAGGGTGTGTGCCTATCCAGGTGTATCCCTATGTGAGGTTAGGTCTCCTAGTCCAAACGGCGCTGACCTCCTGCACCTGGATATCTGTAGGCTGATGGCCGGTAGCTATGTGTTGAAGTCTTGACGGGCAAGGGTTTCTTGTTGATGAAAATAATAACAGCAGATTGATAAGTCTTCAGGAGATTTCAGGAGACGACTTGCGTAACTCTTCAAGAACAGAAAGACGAAAATAAGGTACCAGGATACTTTTTATCCCGGTATTACGTTCCAGTGGGATAATTTTCGAACCTCACGCGAGCGAAGCTGCGACCAAAAGCGATGTATAACAATAATATCATAATATTAATAAATCCGATATTCTACTCAAGGGTATTTAAAAGTAACGAATGAATTCGTTGATATTCAAGCAAGTCATATTAACAAGCAGCACTCAAAATGGTGAACTTCTTTTTTTCGTTATTTAATAAGTCCGCTCTTAATTAATTCCTGCCTCGAATTTAATTAAAATTTCACAATTTTTATTTTTGAAGATTTTCTTTAATTAGTATCTACAACTACGTATTGATTGTACCCTAACTAATATTTGTGAGTTTGTTTTATTGTTACGCTTTCACGGCTAAACTACTAGACCGATTTTAATGAAATTTGGTATGAAGATTCTCTGAGCCCTGAGGAAGGAAATAGGCTACTTTTTATTGACATACCATGCGGACGAAGCCGCGGGCGGAAGCCGTTGTCTATATGTAAAGTCAGGGAAATTAACTGAGTACCGAATTGACTATCAACTTTTAAATTGCCCGATTCAAATCACAACTGTCATTTTTTGGCTATAGCACGGTAAATCTTCTCATTAACGGGGGGTTATTCGAATTTTCCTGTTTTCAGAATCAAATTTAAATGGTCAAATTAGTGTATTAAGGTCCTGAAAAAAATATATGCCATAGATACATTCTTGCTTTAGGGAAATTAACGGTTCAAAACACGATAAGTTGTAATTTCCTCGATGAAAAAAAAATCCGAAACATGGTCGATTTCAAAACCATTTTCCGTTTCATTTCCTAATTACAGCATAAAATTATATGAAAATTGCATGTATCATGAGGTAATCGTATTTCAGAGGGAATTTAACGGTTGGATTTTTGAGTTTAATAGATTTTTTTTAAATAAACTCAAAATTAGTCAATTTGGCTAAATCCGCTCGCGATCAGAGTCCTGCGGGACGTCATGGAGGTTGGACCTGTGTCAAAATTTTTAAAAATTCGCTCTCTCTGCAGTTGTTCAAAAAATTCAAATAAAAGAAGAACACATTAGATATGAAATTGCGACAGCTCAGAAAAAGTATCTCGTAATTATATTATAGTTTTAATTCATAATATCGTTTTCGAAAATGTGATTATTTATATGTAGTATGATGACGTTTAATTGTCATCTTACGATAGTGTTAAGACACATTGCAAATTATTATCGATAAAATTATAGTCAAGCGTGAGTAGTTTATAATTTTTTATCGTGGTCCTTTATGAAGAAGTTTTAAAACACATTTTTCTAAGATTTTTTCATCAGATTCATCCATATTACTATTTCACTCTCCATCGAACTGTCTTCGCTACTACCATATCCTACATTAATTACACATAATATGTATAAATACAATGTATCCGGTTGTCGGTTGGATACTAATATAATCAACTTTCACTCTGGCAACAACAATGAAAATTAGAAAAAAATAAAAATGTGCGGTCGGGGACCACCGTCAGGAATGAAGGTCCTTCTAACGTATGATTTAAAACACAAACACAAAATTTTCACAGCCGCCATCTTGAATTTTCAATTTAACTTCACTACCGGCTTTGGCTCCCTCGAAAACCATGAAAACGACACCCATGAAGTAAAAGTCGAAAATTTTCCCCCTCTCCGTCCTCGTCTGTCGTCGTTTTGTCCTCTCTCTCTTTGTCTCTTTCAAGATATAATATAAAGAGACAAAGAGACAAAGTCGCATGTAGGGGACATTTAAACGTTTTTTCGTTACGTGACGATTTTCTGCCAGAGAATTTCGTCGAGCTGTTTCAAACAAAAGTGCTAACTAACATGACCTAATGCATGAACACGATAAAAATTGTCGATCGAAAAGATTATTTTCTTGTATCGTTTTAGCTGTGTGAACAAACTTTCAGTTTTGATTACAAAAAGTCACTGTATACGATAAAATATCGTATTCTATACACTTGAAAAATAGCGCCGTGTGAACGTAGCCTGGTTAGGCGGTAACCGTTGACCGAGGTGCCATCCTGAAAGCAAAATCCCAATTTCAGCTTAGCGATGTCGGTATAACGGGCATCCGGTTTAAGTACGCTGCTACCGGAGCCATCAAACTGGAGATCCCTGGTGTCAACAGCGGCCCTCAAGCGGACGCCTTTGCTGAGAAGCTAAAGGCGTCCCTCGACGCAGAGGACGTCAAAGTGTCTAGGCCTGTCAAGTGCGCAGATCTGCGTATAATGGACCTGGATGACTCTGTAACCTCTGAAGTGGTCGCAGCTGCTGTTGCAAAGGCCGGAGCATGCCCGCTAGACCAAGTTAAGGTGGGAACAATTCGTCCGGGATTTTCCGGTCTACGGACAGTACTGGTCAGCTGTCCCGTCGCGGCAGCTCGAAAATTAAAAGATGGTCCCAGACTGGTGGTAGGCTGGGATTTTGCACGGGTCAGGCTTCTGGCAAATAAGCCCCTCAGGTGCTACAGGTGCATGAGAGAAGGTCACGTGGGAGTACGATGCACCGCAGAGGTCGATTGCTGCGGTCTTTGTTTCCGCTGTGGTCAGCCCGGTCATAAGGCCAGATCTTGCGATGCCGCGCCGCACTGTGTAGTGTGTGCGGCAATGAACAGGTCAGCTGACCACCAGACGGGCAGCAAGGCATGCACGAGGGATAAAAAAGCTGACTCGAATGGGAAAATTGGCCCCTCGAAGTCAGCTCACCCACCGCCCGTTGGCAATAAAGCCCAAGAAAGGGCTGAGGGGGAGGCGATAGTTATGGACACCTAGTAATGGCCCTAAACCTTCGTCTTCTACAAGCCAATATCAACCATTGCGCCAGGGCTCAGGACCTTTTGCTCCAGAGCATGGCAGAGTGGTTGATTAACGTTGCTATCATCGCCGAACCATACTTTGTTGCTCCCAGGGATGACTGGGTGAGTGACATTGATGGTCTGGTGGCGCTTATCTCGAGGCCAGCCGCTGGCAGTCCACCCCTTGAGTCCGTCACCCGGGGGCGGGGCTTTGTAGCGGCCTTAGTCGAAGGTATCATGGTCGTGGGGATTTATTTCTCACCCAACCGACCTCTCGCCGACTTTGAGAGCTTCATCACGGAATTGGGCACATTCATCAGTCGAAGCCGTCCTCACCCCGTCCTTGTCATGGGTGACTTCAACGCTAAGTCCACGACTTGGGGATCCCCAGCAACAGATGCACGGGGTAGGTTATTGGAGGAGTGGGCGGTGGAGTCAAGCTTACTGCTCCTAAACCGTGGATCCGTTCAGACATGTGTGCGGCAGTGGGGTGGGTCTATAGTGGACTTATCGTTTGCTAGTCCCGCTGTCGCACGCCGTGTTCAGGACTGGCGTGTATTGGAGGAGGTGGAGACGTTGTCGGATCATAGATACATCCGGTTTGACATCTCTGCCCAGACCTCGAGTGGCCCGGTGCAAGCGGCTCCAGCCGGGGTTGAGGATGGCTCGCGATGGGCGCTCAAACGACTGAACCGGGAAGCCCTTCTGGTGGCCTCAATTGTACAGGCCTGGTTGGACTCACCAGTCAGGCCTGTCGATATTGACGAGGAGGCAGAATGGTTCCGGGAGGCCATGACACAGATCTGTGATGCTGCGATGCCCCGCGTTCAGTCTCCATCTGCCAGGCGCCAGGTGTATTGGTGGTTGCAAGACATTGCGCAGTTGCGCATCGCATGCGTGGCGGCGCGACGCCCGTACACCAGGCACCGACGAAGGCGCCGACGAACACCAGAAGCACTGGTAAGAGAGGCGGAATTATACGCGGTGTACAGAATGGCGAAGAAGGCTCTTCAGCAGGAAATAAAGCGGGCAAGGGCCCAAGCCCATGATGAATTGCTGGCTATTCTAGAACGTGATCCATGGGGGCGTCCTTACCGTTTGATTAGGGGCAAACTTCGCTCGTGGGCGCCCCCTCTGTCCCGTAGCCTTCAGCCGCAACTGCTGGAGAGAGTGGTGAGCACATTATTCCCCTCACAAGGAGAGCACACACCACCGCGTATGGTTCCGCCTGATATGGTGCCCAACGCAGAAAATGACGACGACGACGTGCCTGAAGTGACCCAGGTAGAACTGAAAGCGGCAGTACAAAGGCTTCAGGCTAAAAACACTGCTCCAGGACCTGATGGTATTCCTGGCCGTGCATGGGTTCTGGCCATTAGGGATCTCTGGCCCCGATTAGTAGGACTCTTGAGCGCATGTTTGGAGAGGGGCCAGTTTCCACGCCAGTGGAAGGCTGGAAAGCTGGTCCTGTTGAAAAAGGAAGGGCGTCCTGCGGACTCACCATCCGCTTACCGGCCCATTGTGTTGTTGGATGAGGTGGGCAAACTCTTCGAGAGAATTATTGCAGACCGCCTTATCCAGCACATGGCAAGAGAGGGTCCGGATCTGGCAGATAACCAGTTTGGTTTCCGTCGGGGGCGCTCTACAATAGACGCGATCATGCGCGTGAGGGTCCTGGCGGAGGAAGCAGTGGCCCAGGGTGAGGTCGTCTTGGCAGTGTCTTTAGACATTGCCAATGCCTTCAATACCTTGCCCTGGAGTTGCATTAGGGAGGCACTCCGGTATCACGGGGTGCCAAACTACCTCCGTCGCATTATCGGGGCTTATCTGATGGACAGATATGTCATCTACCCGGGTCGAGAAGGATGGGGTCGGCGACAGATGTCGTGCGGTGTTCCACAGGGTTCGGTTTTGGGGCCACTCCTGTGGAACATCGGATACGACTGGGTGCTGCGTGGTGCGCTTCTCCATGGCGTCAGCGTCATCTGTTACGCCGATGACACGCTGGTAATGGCACGGGGGAAGACGCTCCAGCAGGCGACTACTACAGCGACAGCTGGTGTTGCGCAAGTTGTGGGCAGGATCCGGCGACTGGTTCTCCAGGTGGCATTGCATAAGTCGGAAGCCATTTGTTTCCACGGGCCCCGGAAAGCGCCACCTTCGGGATCCAGCATCATGGTAGGAGGTGTCCACATCGGTATCAAGTCGACGATGAAGTACCTGGGACTCGTCCTTGATAGCCGGTGGAACTTCGGGCCGCATTTTCAGCGGTTGGCTCCCCGATTGATGGGCACTGCGAATGCACTCTCGCGTTTGCTGCCTAATCTGGGGGGGCCAAGTACTTCCTGCCGGAGGCTTTATGTCGGGATCGTACGGTCCATGGCGCTCTATGGAGCGCCTGTATGGGCGGACAACCTGACGGTCCGCAACATTGCAATACTGAAAAGACCTCAGAGAGCAATGGCCGTCAGGGTGATAAGAGGATACCGTACGATCTCCTTCGAGGCGGCAAGCCTCTTGGCCGGATCACCACCCTGGGATCTTGACGCCAAAAACCTAGCGTCACTATACCGGTGGCGCCGGAACGCGTTGGAGCGGGGCGAACACCTGATGCCTCGTCATGTCGAGGTGTACAGGGCTGAGCTCCGCCAGACCCTAGTGGTGGAATGGGAGCAGCGACTTGCGCAACCCAGCGCAGGGCACGATACCATAGCGGCGGTAAGACCCGTTGTGAGGGAGTGGCTGGAGAGACGGCATGGCGCTCTTACTTTCCGGTTGACACAGGTGCTATCCGGACATGGGTGCTTCGGAAAGTACCTGTGCCGCATAGGCCGGGAACCAACACCTTGTTGTCACCACTGCAGCTGCCTCGACGACACGGCGCAGCACACTCTTGAGGAATGCTCTGCTTGGGCAGTGCAGCGTCGTGACCTCGTCGCGGCGGTTGGTGCTGCGGACTCTCTCTCGCTTCCGGGCATGGTCCAGTCCATGGTCGGAGGTGAGAGCGCGTGGGACGCCGTCGCCTCCTTTTGCGAGGAAGTGATGGTCGCGAAGGAGGCGGCGGAAAGGGAGAGGGAGGATACAACTTCCCTTCCAATCCGTAGCAGACGCACCGGGTGGCGGAGGGCGCGAAATGATCTCCAGCCGCCTTAAGGTGAGGCCTGCAGGCAAGAGACTGGGGGAGTTTGTTGCCTGAACAGTGAAAGGCCCGAGACGGCGGCGCGCCGTGTTCCGCGCGCGCCTCTCTGGAAGGATTGCGGCCGTATAAGGCCGCTGAGGGTGACGGGGTCCGCATGAATTCATGCGGGCCGACACCTAGCCGGGGGAGCGTGACGAAATGCGCAAGCACTCCAGCACCCCGGCTAAAGGTAGCAGCAGAACACTGTGTGGTTTTAGTCAGTAAAAGTCTGACAGACCCCTCCTCCTGCCCCAGGGTGGAGGACATCCATGAGGATTTCCACACGATAAAAAAAAAAAAAAAAAGGCGGTAACCGTACCTATCACTCGGTGCCCATGTTCCAAAGCAAGTTAGTCGATGACGTACCTATCGTATGTTTGTTGGTTTGTAACTTTTAACATATTGATACTTGCAATTTTTTTTAGGCTAGTAGTCCTAAGGGATGGCGATCCGACATGAGCGGGGCCGGTTAAAAAATACACTAAATTCATTTTGATGTATTAGAATAGTTGATTCGATAAATTATAGCTGTAGCAGTAGGTACGTCCCTTGACAATAAAGTACGGCAATTGTTCCTTCATATGTAGTTGTCAATATTTACTTATCTTTATGAGCAGTGGTCAACATCAAAAACAAAAGAATATGGTTACAGCAGAAGCAAAGCATTACGACCATTTTTAGCCCGTACTTAATAAAAATCTTATTGTTTTTTTCATTCAGTCACTAAAGGGATTAAATAGGGGATGAAAATTCACCATTTATGTCGATGGGAAATACCATCAGGCACACGGCTGGTCTACTTGATAAAATTTTTATATTCACTGACAGATAATCCACAGCCTAAATCGCTGGGCTAGAAGCATGAAATTTTGCAAAAGAGATCTTATTTTAACGAAAAAATTAAATTTCTATTAACATTAACTTTTGCGTGACTTTTTGATACCCAGTAGAACCATTGCAATTTGAAACTTTCACCTTACTACCTCAAAATCATGTTTATCTCTAAATAGCTTCCACCCGCGACTTCGTTCACAATATACTAAAACAACAGCCATATTTTATAAAACTTTTCTGTACAGTACGTTTGTAGTTGTGGTCTCAGCAGCCAAAATATACAGAGAGTCGTCCGTTCGAGAAGCAGCTCGTCCTAAGGTCGAAACCCGCAGCCTTCAGTAGCAATTTCCCATTGCTTGCGAAATTTTTCGTTTTTAGTGAATAAATACTCGTAAACGCCTGTTCGTGCCATTCCTGCATTTAATACATAATGGCACAACACTGATACACTGAGTGATTCTTACAGATTACTCCTGACGAACCCGGCTATCGCTAAAAAATATAACAGTAGATTGTACACACGGGATTTCTCATTAATACTGTCAGCTAACCATTGATATTTACTTTTATTCAAATTCAAATTCTTTATTGCATTCATGTGTACATTCAGTTGTTACATATATGTAAGTAAGTTCCAACATGAAACCCGGTTAGGGCACGGCAACATAATAGATTTTAACAAAACAAGCATCCAGTCAGTAGGTATACTGGATTGCGAGTTTGTATTATAACCGTAGATGATATAAAAGGAATAAACTTCATGGATTCTGTGTACGTTCTACGAACTATCAAATAACAGTATAACAAAATATAAAAAAATAATCGAAAAAAATATCAACAGTTGAGAATCGAACTTTTAACCACAGGTTTGCAAAGAAGTCTTCGAACCACTAAGCTATTTGCTTGGATGAATGTTGACTAAAATAGCCGTTCTTATGTTATTATTATATCACGATTGACATTCGTCCATCCGCTAAGCCTTAACTCCATAAAGATTTAGCGCGATGATAATCATTTAAAGGTTAAATCTGAAACTATCTGCTATATTCGTTTCCTGCTCCGCCCAGTGAAGTAATGGAATAATTCGCTTTTACATTGTGTTTTATTGTCACCTATATCGTCGTAGTCAACGACAGACACCGATCATCTACATTCTCCTGCCCTTATCCCGTTTTTTTCGGGTCGATACAACTTGTTTTATCTTCCATACTTCTCTATTACTTAGTTGTCATCACGGTAGTCACTCCCTTCTTCTAGCCATATCATCTTACACACAGATCATCCATCGTTTCTTTGGTCTTCCCTTACTCGTATAGCCATCCAGATTCATAATCAAAACATTCCAGACGACATTTTCTTCATTCTCCGCATCACATGCCCATACCATTGTAACCGATTTCCACACACACCGACACCGATATCGGCACGATATCTACCGGCGAAGACAGTGCGGGGTGAGAGTAGTGGGCATTCTTTCACTTGAGCAAAATTTTTCGCACTGCAGGCTTCGAGACGTCGATACTTAGTAGTAGTAGTGTGCTTGTTTGTCGAGTCGCGATGGTCACCGATATTCAACAATATCATGGGGCCGGTACTAATTGAACCTATCGCTATCGAATCGTGTTGTTATCGTTATCTGATAATGTGAAAACAAATTCACGACATTTTATGTAATCATCTTAGTTCACTCCACCGTAGACACCATAAAATGTAAACCTAAGGAATAAATATCGACCTAAGAAAAACTAATTAAGTTGATCAACTGCAAATATGTTACACTGTGGCATGAATTTTCAGCGAAATCGTCGGCGGCGCGTCGTAAATAAACACGTCGCGCTGCATTTGGGGGAGGCGGAGGTAGCGTTTCAAAGGCCTACAGGCCCGAACAACCTGACCTTAATTTATTTTCGATTTTTGTTTGACTTTAGTATTAGTGTATTTTACTCGAAATTAGCGTCTTTTTTAATTTTACTGTGTAGTATAAACTAAAAACACTGCCTCGCTGGTCTAGTGGTTGCAAGCGCTACTGCTGAACATGAGGTCTTAGGTTCGATTACCAGATCGGGCAAAGTGTTATTGGGTTTTTCTATCTGAAATTCCTCAATAGCAGCCCGGAGTCTGGATGTGTGCCCGGTTGATGACAATAGGCGCGCCCCCTATTACATGGGACTTAAACATTACTGGCGAAATATGGGTGTACTATAGGTGCACCTCTGCCCAACACTTCGGAGATTACAGGCGTGATATTATATTTATGTAAAATATAAACAACTAGCTTTTACCGACGGCTTCGCTCGCGTTAATTTAGAATTGGACAATCAATTCGGGTTGTGCTCCGCTTCTAAATAATATAATTCAATCATGATTCGAAAGACACGTGGTGGCATCTATTATCATAAGAATGGTAAAATGTTATTAATAATAATATTACGTAATAGACAGCCTTTGTGCTGCTGTAAAATGTGTTTAGTTATAGGTAAATGTATCTTTGTTATTGATGGAAAAGTACCTACCTACAAGATATAAAATCATGTATGGGAGTTACATCTGCCAACAAACTGCCAAAGTTTTACTTCTGCCAAACTGCACACAGTTTGGCAGAAGTAAAACTTTTTGTATTCTGATGTCACCACTAATAAACGCTTTTTCATTTATTTTTCTTGTTGTTTTCCTCGGGAGCAGTACTTTTTTTGGGATGAAAGGAACCCTTGTTCGTTTCTTTCTGGAACCTTTTTTTTTTTTTTTTTTTTTGTGGATGGGAAATCATCAAATGACTTCTCCCGCTCCGGGCAGAGCGGGAGGGCGTGTTAGACTTTTACTGACTAAAACCCACCCATGTTCCTTCAGCTGCCCGTGCCAGGGCCACGGTATCTCTTTCGAACTACCCGCGACCCCGGCGGCATCGGCCCAATTGACCCCGGCACTGCTGACATCTCTTTGAGTCGCGCCTGGAACACAACGCGCCGTCGACCCGGGCCTGGTCCTTACCGGACGGCGAGCTGCCCATTACTCGTCGTCCGCAAGCCCTTCTTTCTGTACACCTGACAACGTACATATGCAAAATTTCAGGATGATCGGTTCAGTGGTTTAGGCGTGAAAAGGTGACAAACAAACTTAATTTCACATTTATAATATTATTAGAAAGAAAGAAGAAAGAAAATACGTTTATTTGCGGTAAACATGACGCAAAGGACAACAAAATAAAATAACAATTTATAGTTAGAATTAATTTACCCGAGTGTACAGTATTGAAAATACACAATTACAACAACTTCTTTGGAAGAACACTTTAAAGTTTCTATATAAATTCGATACAAGATCAAGATTTTTAATGACTATTTCTTGTTACTTCGTTCCATCGTTGACATTTTCCATTTTGTATTGTGAAAGAACAAAATGAATTTCTTGTTTTCACAAAGTTATTGATTCTGAAACGTGATTGGGTAGCAGAGAGAAATTGTATTTCACTTCAGATCTCCCGGGGATGCTGCATGTCGGATGGAAGGCGGTCTTTGACTACTTTTTAATAATCTTTCTACTGTTTTTTGATGTGAAAGTGTGTTGTGATTGTGAGAAGAAAATATTATTTTTAGGGTTCCGTACCTCAAAAGGAAAAAACGGAACCCTTATAGGGTCACTTCGTTGTCCGTCTGTCTGTCTGTCAGTCTATCAAGACTAGCGTTGCATAACTTCGGAAGTATTCGCAATAATTCGCAAATATTCAAAAGAATACTTCGATTTGAAGGAATACTACTAGTAAAAACTTATTACGCAAGTACTTATCTAAGTAGATGAAAAGAAATATTCAGAAGTTTTCAAATCGAATAATACTCAGATTTATGAATGAACGCGTAGTGCGTTTGCGTTCATTCATAAATTTTTTTTTTGGTACCTACATATTGAGGTTTAGGGGTTTATGGGTAAAGGAGGGCCAAATTTCCATTATTTTTGCGATAGGACCTACCGTTTTCGAGTTAGAAGCAAAAGAAAAAAAAAAACTATTTTATAAACTCAGTAATCTACCTATGTATTTACCTCTCCATCACTTTCACACCTAAACCGCATACAAAAACTTATTACGTAAGTACTAATCTAAGTAGATGAAAAGAAATATTCGGAAGTATTCAGAAGTTTTCAAATCGAATAATACTCAGATTTATGAATGAACGCGTAGTAACATGGTCTCTGGCATTAACGCCATCTAGCGGTGAATATCAAACTTTAATAGATAAGTACTCTTTGCGTGACCGAACATGTACTTAGCTCGGCGAATAATTGCGAATACTACTCAAAACTTCCGAATGCTTCCGCAAATAATACTACGGGAATACTTCGGAATATTACTCTCTGGCAACGCTAATCTAGACCCTTTTTCTCAGGAACTCGTGGAGGTATCAAGTTGAAATTAATATCAAATACGTAGGTATATGGTCCCTAAGAGTTCTAAAAAAATCAAGTTTCTAGGTCAACGCAATAAAAAAATACGGTCATTTACGATTCACAAAAAAAAAAACGATTTTCCAAGTAAAAATACAATATTCCGGAAAGAAGTGTATCGTTGGTGTATGTTGTTGGTGTTGGTGTATTTATGCGACATATTTTCATACTCGCAAATAAATCAAAACCTATAGGGTATTTCCCGTTGACCTAGAATCATGAAATTTGGCGAGAAGCAAGGTCTCACAGCACAAGTTAAGGAAAAAGTCCGTAAATTGTTAATTTGGTATTTTATCACATAAAAAAATTTGTTTGTTTAGTTTGTGTGTTTGTTAAGTTTGTTTTTGGGATAAATTCTTTTCAACTACGGAACCCTTCATTGTGTGTGGTCCGACACGCACTTGGCTGGTTTTTTTAGGAATGTGCAACGTTACATAAATTTTTGAAGATTTGAGCAAACTACCTATTATGTATGTTTTTCATTAAAAAAATCAAAATCATTAGTCATTTATTCAAACTAGGCTGAGAATCAACACTTTCTGGATATCAAACTACGTAAAACAGCCCCCAAACCGCCCGCCCTTTACCACTTCCTAGTGCTTTAGCTGGGAAGAAGAAGTGGCGCAACAAACTCCCCAGCAGCACAGCTGTCTGTTCAGTTAGAAGAACTTGATTCTATACAATAGTATGCAAAGCACATTACAACATTAAATTATTTGCCATAATGTCAGCAAGCACACGCAAATATACCAATAAAAACATTGAAAACTATACTCAAGCAGAAAAAAAAACGTATCAATCTGCCTAGCCTTTTCCCAACTATTTTGGGGTCGGCTTCCAGTCTAACCGGATGCAGCTGAATACCAGTTTTATACATGGAGCGACTGCCTATGTGACCTCCACAACCCAGTAACTGGGTAATACCCTTTGGTAAGGCTGGTTAAAGACTTTAGGGCTACAGACGACTCGTAACGACTGTCAAAGATCCACGAATGACAGCTATGCATTTAATTTGATGCGTTATCTATTTCCGAACGATTTAAGATACGTCAACACTGACTGAGACTCGTCTATGGCATTAAAAAATTTTTTTCTCTGACAAGTCATCGTTCGGTCGGTTGAGTGTGAAAGTGTTTTTTTTGCGGCGTTCCCGCTCGCGTGAGCGGCTAGAGAAAATAAACGTAAACAGAACTTAATACGTTATGAATTGTACATAATCGTATTCCATCTTACATTGCTTGGTATACACCACTAGAATACTATTATACTTAATTTAATAATCATAGAAATCACGAGAACTCTTTTACCTTTTCCCTCCATTTTGTCAAGTGACAGGTCACAGCTGTCAATGTCTTGACATTCTATGTACACTCCTACCAACTTATCTGTAAAATGGCGAAAATTGGAACTACGGCCGTCACGTTGAAATGTCATTCGATTGTGCCGACGCGTGTCATTCGATTGTGTCGACGCATCGACGGTGCCGTCCTCTTTCAGTTCACAGATAAGTTGGTAGGACTGTACCTCTACTAAAACGTCAAAAGAAAAAAAAGTACTAAACACATGTCTTTCTCACTATCAGTGTTGCAAATCATCATAACTTGGACAAAATTCATAAAGTAGTAATTACAAAAAATAAAATCACTCATGCATTCATTTGTATGATAATTGCTATGTATGTATGTCGAATGAATATGAATTAAACATGGACTACGGGAGTTAGCAGCCTAGAGTTCTAAATAATTGGTTTATAAGGGTTCCGTGCTCTATAGTTTAATGGATGTCTGTATGTCTGTCTTTCACGACATACATTCGTTCATTCTCCTGCCCTTATTCCAATTTATTTGGGGTTGGCGCAAAAATAAGCTAAAATTACATCCTAACTAATATTACAAAAGTGAAAGTGATTATTTTTGTTTGTTTGTTACGCTTTCACGCTAAAAGGGCTGAACGGATTTAGATGAAATTTGGCACATAGGTAGACCGTGGCCTAGAAAAGGACATAAGCTACTTTTCACCCTGGATCGAAGATGAAGTCGCGGGAAACAGCTAGTTTTCTATATTTTAAGAAAGAACGTGCATTGAACCTTCATACAAAAAACACACACGTACATAGGTACGTACCTAAATCTAAAACCAGTAGACTATAATTACCGTTCCTTTAACATTTCTCATTCTGCGCTAAAAAGCCCTGTCATAAGTGTACAATTACCATAAATCACTTCGCAAAACAAAAAACGCACGCAAAGTGAAACCACCACTTCGGCAAATATTAAAACCTCAGCGGGTAAGAAATTTGTAGAAATTATTATAACTTTATAATTTAACCGTACAAATTATGCTAATGTTATTCACGTTTCGCTTTTAACCGAAGACTTAAAGCATGACTATAACAGAACTAGCATATATTTGAAAATGCAGAAATCTTGAACAGTTTCGTCTGATTCTAATTGTTACAGCTGAACAGTTTTGTACCCGTACTGTGTCAAAGCTGGTTTTTCAGCAGATTTTGACAAGTTTGACTTTGAAAACGTGGTGTCGCCTTAGGGGAGGTCTATGACTGCGTGTATTCGCTCGATGTCAAAATGTTGTGTCCTAATATAAGCGATCGTTGAGGATGGATGGTTGCATCGCGTAGTCGCGTCAATATGTCAAATTTCACAAAAGACGTTCAAAACGCACATTTTTATTATCGAGCAATTTACCTTACTGAGCTAACAATGAAACCTGTGTGACGTTCGCGCGAATGTCAGTTAGACCACCTATTTGCTATCAGTATAAGAACGAACTAAGTTCGCGCGAATTAGTAATCAAAAATTTTATTCACGTGAAAACACCGCGCGAATGTCAATTATGACGCCAGTTCGATTTCGATACATTTTGAACGAACAACGTTCGCGCGAACTTGCGACAGTCGCGTAGTCGCTTTCTATAAGGACGCGGGGTATGTCCAGCAGTGGACATCTTTCGGCTGAAATTATGATGATGATGATGATGATGACAACTTTGACATTGAGACTGTTTTGTTACGAGTATGCGCGCGCGCCATCATTGTTTTCATAAAGCAATAGTTTGACTAAAAATGGCTTTAACTAAAGCCTGGTTACACGGTGAGATTTAATGGCCTGTGTAGCTTACCATTAGCTGAAGCAGCATTGATGATCATTTGTTGCTTAAATGCTATTGTATACCACAGGCAAGAACTTTCCACCATGAAAATGGAGCTTTATTAGTCTGCAAACAGCCCTTACCGTAAAATTAAGTTAATATTGTTCACTTTTTGCTTTTAACTGCGAGCATAAAGAGTTAAAACTTAGAACTATTTACTTTCAAAATCAGTAAAGTAGGTACTTAACAAAATTCAAATATTTGGCGAAGAATATTTAATTCAGACAGACAAGTCGGAACTTTTATTGGCATCGTTAAGAAAGTTTTGTACCAAATTATGAGTACAATGGAAAGTGGAGACTGTCATCTTTTGATAAAATGGCAGATTGATGTTATGGGTAAAGTTTCAAGTGTAGTGCCTGTTAGCGACGTCTCGGTATTACGAGAGATCTGAATTGAATCTTAGAGTGGAGATTATTTAGTTAAATAGTGTGTAGGTACTTGGAAGAACATTATCTGCCTAGCCTTTTTCCAACTATCTTGAATACCAGTATTTTACATAGAACGACTGCCTATCTGACCTCTACAACCCAGTTACTGGGTAATACGTTACCCCTTGGAAAGACTGGTTGTCAGACTTTTGGGTTTCTGACGACCCGTAACGCCTGTCAAACATCCACGAATGACAGCCAGGACCAACGGCTTAGTGTGCTTTCCGAGGCACGGACCAACCTATTTATTGTATTATTTTTTGTTATTTGCTTTTTATTTACTCGCCTTTTGCCATTCAATAATTGACAGACCAAACAATTTAGAGCCCCAGAAATCAAAATGACTTCGTTTTCAAATTAAATAAATAAGTGAACGTATACTTTGTCGCACCGCAGAGGTTTTACGAGAAAAACTTAATCGTTTCGACGTTAAACTGAAATGGCTGTAATTAAACCTTTTTAATGGAATGTGATTGAAATCGATTTTCCGAGCGTTCGAATAAAAAATAAAGATACGATGAGTTTCAGAGTTCCACGTTGTGAGAGGAAAATCTATGGGTCTGTTTGACACGCTTTTTTATTATTTAGTTGTTAGGGTTCCGTAGCGCAAAAGGAAAAAAACGGAACCCTTATAGGATCACTCGTATGTCTGTCTGTCTGTCCGTGTGTCGTACCCTGAATGTAATAGACGGATTAAATTTAAATTTGGTACACATACGAACACGGACGTGTAACGTAAATAAATGAATTTTGGGGGGCAAATTAGAAAATAAAATTTTACAAACTGTACCGTGTGACATATCAAATGAAAGGGCTTGCAGTGAGGGTCTCAAATATATATTTTTTATAATTTTTAATTTTTTTTAAATAAAATAGACTCCCCTACAATCCCCCCTCCCTTATCTACGAAACTACTGAGCCCAAATTTGCAGTTGAAATGTCCATACATTTCAACTGCAAAGGGCTCAGTAGTTTAATAACATTGTAGTTGAAAAATATGTTCTCCCATGAGAACATATTTTTCAACTACAATGTTAAGTTTGTTCTTGGGATAAATTCATCCCAACTACGGAACCCTTCATTGTGCGTGGTCCGACACGCGCTTGGCCAGTTTTTTTTTTGTGAGAATTAATAGGTACGTATTATCCAAATCTTATTTTATTGCTAATCAGTCGTTGCCTTGACTTGCAGGGCGCGGATAAATTAGGAGCAAAGGAGATATTTTAAAGTTCTCTCTAAATTTAGGCAAGTTTTTGACAAACCTCTTGGTGTAGCAGATATCCATACACAAGTACGACGACTTCCTATCAAGTAAATCGTAGGAATGTTTGATAAATAAATAACAAATCGTACCAAAAAAGTGAATCAAGTGTAAAAAAGGGACACAAACATCTCCAAAGCTTATTCTTTTCTTTTATTGTATCATCGGATCCATTCTCTCCGCATTGGATATTAAATTCCGATCATTCAATACAGAGCGAGATAAAAAATAAATGATATAAAATATTTTTGGATGAGAATCGCCCGCCGTTTTTTATGCCCGGGGCTCTTCGAGAGCCTTTAATAAACTGTGAACGAGCTCGGCCCGGGGAAATGTATGAAATACCGGTTTTTTATGAACCTTTATAGGTAGCTAAGTTCTGTTGGTGTAAGGTACGTGATCGATTCTGGCGATTGCTCTTTGTCATCATTGATTGTGGTCTAAAAGATAGACTATGATTTAATCCTTCATATATAAATCCCTAATAAATTAACGTAGAAACCTATTAATCAAGGTATTAATAGATTTTTAAGTAAGCCGACTCCAAAATAGTGGGGAAAAGGCTAGGCAGATGATGTTAGATTTTTTTAAATTATGTCACTGATTTTGTTGTTTAAAATTGTCACGTTTATTGCTGGACTCGAAATCATAACGTACTGATCACTTACACAACACACTCGTGTAGTATCTGCTTAACCGATAGAATAGGGATGATGCTTGGTCAAAAAAAAAAAAGAAATTCTATTTAGCCCGTCAGTCAGACAATAAAAAATATTAGACACGTATTTTTTTTTTTGCTTTATCATATTAATAAATATAAAATCTAGCAAGGAGTGACGTCATGCCACATTTTAACTCAATGTATCGCCTTAATCTTTTGATTACGTAAAAAAAAGAAAGAAGTACGTGTCCAATATTTTTAATAAACTTACTTCACTTACTTCAGATCAAAAAAAAGGAAGATGGAGCGCCGCGAACATCAAAAGTGAAGCTACAAAACCGCGCTCTTGCAAGTAAAATACACACACACATATACAACTAAAACCATGCTTACCGCTCTTAGTACGTGATGAGTCGTCGTCTAATTAACATAGTTAAAAAAAATACTATTATGCCTTACTGTTAGTGAAAACTTGTAAAAACAATAGCAAATCACATAAAAAGTCTCACGGAATCACTTTTCACTTGTAAGTACCTACTTGAAATAACATCTTTTTTTTATTATACTATACTATGAGTTACTTGGAGCAAAAAGCCTCAACGAACAAACGAAGTGACAGAAAGTGCGAGGGTTGCCATAACACGACTTAAAATCTCCCCATTCGATTAAACAAATTTAAATATGATATCTTACCCATACAATATTATTCCCCAAATTATAGGGAAACAATTCAACAAATGGCAACAAATCGACACACACATATATAAAAAGGTGGCTTCAGTTTTGATGTTCGCCACGCGCCGTCTTCCTTTTTTTGTTGGTCTGTCTAAAGGACGGACAAAAAAAAATTTGTCACCATCCATAATTATCTTCCTTTTAGATAGGTCTGGGTATCATATATACACACCCTAACATAGGTGGCTATGTGGCCATTGCGTGTGGTCCCATTTCGATATCTATGAAGCGTTCCTGGCGGCGGCTAGCCATCTGAATTGCGGTTTTATCAACAACACACAAATAGCATATGCCTATACATGCAAATTCTTATGTATATACGTGTGGGTATATGCTTGAGTGCCTTCTGTGGGGGCTTGACGCTATCATGCATATTTAGGTCATTCTATTGACGAATAGAACGAAGATTTAAATGATAGAAAACTTTTAAAAGAGCTATCGACGCTAGAATCAGTAGGAAATCTAGCAAAAGGTGCCTAGCTACACATAGGCTGATTAATGTTATTTCTGTAATTCGATGACATTACATGTTTTATTACGATACGACTAGAACCTTCAATGAAACATCTGGTTGAAGAAACGTTACGTCGATGATTTTCTAAATTAAAACCATCATCAATTAAAACAAAACCGGTCAAGGGCGAGTCGGACTCACGCACCGAGGGTTCCGTTACGATTTCTGAAAATGTGTGCTATTTAGAGGCATTGTGTTATTTTTCCTGTAATTTTTACATAAACTTCATAACTATCACATAGAATAATTTCAGATTTTGTCTTTGCAAACTTCGGAGATAAGAGGGGGAACGGTATTTTTTTTTACATTTTTCATCAAAAGTCAAAAATTATGCGGCCTAAAAAAAATGTTTGGGAATGTGCAAATAGTGCTCTTTAATAGGATACCCCACATGCCCTAGTAGCCCCACTTCGAATTTTTAAGAACCCCATTCAGTCCTGTTGAAAAAAAAATTTTTTTTTTCTTATTTGCAAAATAGTTGGCCAAACGTCATCTAAAACTGTTACAAAATTCAAATTGATAGCATTAGTAGTTCTTAAAATATTCAGCTGTGACAGACGGACAGACAGACAGACGGACAGCCTGAGTCGCACCATACGGGTTCTTTTTATGGGCACGCCACAATTGCGGCGATAAGTCCCCTCTTTGAGGATTGGTTAGAGAGGCGCCACGGCGTCCTCGCCTTCCGCCTGACACAGGTCCTCACCGGACATGGTTGCTTCGGGGGTTCCTGTTTCAGATAAGGCGGGAGGAAACGCTCGGGTGTCACCATTGTGTGGATCGCCCGGAGGACACGGTGGAGCATACAGTGGAGGTCTGCCCGGCTTGGGCGGAGCACCGCCGTGTTCTCGCGGAGGCGATCGGCGGCGGCGATCTCTCGCGTCAAAACCTGGTCCAGGCCATGGTGCGGAGCGAGAGTGCATGGCAGGCCGTCACCTCCTTCTGCGAAGCAGTAATGCTCGCGAAGGAGGAGGCGGAACGCGTGAGGGAGAGGCAACAGTCGCGCCCTCGCGCCCCTAGCCGCCGCAGGAGACGCCCTGGACGGCGGAAATCCATTGCCGATTCCCGGCCACCGTAGGCGCGGGCTTGCGAACGACGAGTAATGGGTAGCTCGCCGTCCGGTAAGGACCAGCTCCAGGTCGACGACGCGTTTTGGTCCACGAGCGCCTCAAAGAGATGTCAGTAGTGACGGGGTTCAATAGGGCCGATGCCGCCGGAGTCGCGGGTTGTTCGAAAGAGATACCGTGGCCCTGTCACAGGCAACTGAAGGAACACGGGTGGGTTTTAGTAAGTAAAAGTCTGACACGCCCTCCCGCTCCGCCCAGAGCGGGAGAAGTCATTTGATGATTTCCCATCCACAAAAAAAAGGGTTCCTTTTTACCATTTTGGTACGGAACCCTAATAAGGCGTTGCGAACAGAATTTATCATTCATGCAAAAATTATTTTTTGTAAAATTATAAATACCTATATCAATTATCTTTCACCACCTGGAGCTTTATATATATAGTTATCTAAAAAGACTTTAGAAGTATCTTCACAAGAAAATCCTGCAAATATAAAACCACTATTCATAATTTATCCACATGAAAAACCGCGGAAAACATCTGGCTTCAATCTTTACAAAGCTGTCCCTACCTTACCTATAATCAAAGCATATAATATACTTACCATCTTGTTCATCCCAAAACGTCCTTCCTACCTTTCCCTAAAGGCTGATACAACTTCACATAAGCGAAAAGTTCTCCTGTCTCGAGCAACACGTTACTCTAACGAGTTCGCTGGAAACTTTCGAGCAGCTAATAACTTACTGCGAACTACCCTCGAGCCTTTTAACATATGTCTATTGTAAGTTTTTTTATCAGAAAACTTAGACCGAGGACATTGATAAAGTTTTGTGCAGAGTACCTATGGACTAGCGCATTTTATGGACAGGACGTGTGCTTGGTTTTTGAAAAAAGAATGTCGAATTTCGTTTGTTTTTTTGTATGATTTTTTGTTTACCGACGCCATTTGAATTGCATGCCAGCTGCAAAATTGCAGTCTGGATGCCGTTTTTGTGCAGTTGATTTGACATAAGCATTGCATAATTTTCAATGACACTGTAATTTCACAATGATGAAAATAATGCTCCTAATATATTTGCACACCTCAATGGTTATAATACAGTGTACTTTATGAACCTTTTGTAACATCCTCTGAACCTGTGTTATGCAAATAAATTATTTGTATTGTATTGTATTATACAAGTATATAAAAAAGGAGGGGAAATTATCATAGGGCGTCAAAAAATTCGTCCGCATCGCTGTCGACAGGAAAAGTGCCCAAAAAGCTGGCAGCATTGCCACGTTGTATGACAATACTAATTCTTTAACGTAACGACCCCCCACTCCCTAACTCTTACGTCATTTTTTATTTAATCTAATAGAGCAAAAAAAAATGTGTGTCTAAACCTGTGGCACAGACCAAGAAGGGGGATACGAAGAGCTGCTGTGAACCTGCAGATAGGGGTTCGTAACAGCTAGGCCCAGCTACGGGCACGTGTGACAAGGATGGCTTCGTGAAAGTGGAGAGGAAGAAGAGGAAGAAGCCTCCTAGTCGGAACCAGTGCGGGACCGCGCTGGCAGGACCCAATATGCTGCGCCCGGCAATACCTACGACGCAGCTGTATGTGTCCCGATTACATTATACCACGAAGGTTGAGGAGATCGTGGAGTATGTTCGAGCGAAGTCCAGCTGGATCTTATGGGCCGAGAAGTTGGCGTCGCGCCACAACACGAATTTCACGTCGTTCGTGGTGCGAGTTCCGACTCAATATATTGAGACCGTCCTCAAGGAAGAGTATTGGCCGAAGGGTATCGTGTATCGGCGATTCCGCGGAAGGTTACGCGACACCGCGCAGCGCAATACGACGCCGTTACTTCGTATACAATAGTTTTATTAATAATTTGTGGTTTATGTTATGGGTCATTGTTAGCCGAAATAAATGATATATTATTATTTTATTATCTGACCGACGGACTAAATTTCTATTTTTTACCCCGGCATCATCCGTATTATACACCACCACTTAAAAAAATTACTGCAGCTTATCTAAAAACGAATAAACCACTGAAAAACAAGCATTTGTATTGAACCCTGTTTAATTTTTCATTAAATTTATTTAATTTTAATTCGCCCGCGTGAATGTCTGTAATTATTCCTCGGGAACCTACTATTGTCATAAAAATTATCCTATATCCTAACCTAGTTTACCTAGTCATGGTCTATGTATGTCTTTAATTTCATCCAAATCCATTCAGCCGTTAACAGACAGACAAAATTACTTCCGCATTTATAATATTTGTATGGGAGAAAATAATGTGGTTGTATGGATTTATAATATTAATATGGATTGAGTCAATTATAAAAGTTAATTCCAAAAATAAACAAGCAGACTGTAACAACCTGCCCACATGTCAACGTAACATGCAGCTTTTATACAAAAGTTAATAAAGTTCGACACTTTAATGCGTCACGTACAATATTAACGTCGACGTCTACGTCATGTTTCACACATTTGAACGTCATTCAATGTGTTATAATTGCGTCAAAGAGCGAGTGCCTGTCGCTGAAATAATTATTATGAAATTAATTACAGTGCTATGTGAACGGTTTTCTGGCAACAAGGTATGTTACTTACATGCTGTTGTATTTAAGCAGCCTTCTATAGTAGCTTTTATTTAATTTAATTTAAATTATTTATTTCAAAAGGTGTGGTAAAATCTGTTACAATAAATATTATTTTTTCAATTTAGGGAAATATCGTAAAAAAGTAACAATTAGCAGATTGTTTTTTTTTCGCGATTTCGAAGTTGGTCCCATAGTAAAAGTTATTCAGTTCGATGGTCTAAAGCACTCCTTAAAGTTTTTTAGAGTTATTTTTTTTTATCACCGTGCTAGAAAATCCACAGATATGTAATAATAGTACATTTTGATACAAGTGGAAAATTTTTGTTATTTCATTCGAGGTGGAATTAACACCCGAGCCGTAGGCGAGGTTGTTTTTGTGCCGAGAACTGCAATAACAAATGTCCACGTGTATCAAACGACGTTTTTCAATACACTTTTGAAGAAATAAAAAATAACGAAAAATATTTTTGTCATGAATTATTAGGAAACTGTGACTTAAATTTTCTTTTTTTGCGCGCTTTGCTTTCGTCAGGTTGAAGGAGAAGCAAAGGTATAAAGCCGATAAACAGCCTAATATGAAAAATAGAAAATTCAAATATTTTTGAGTTTAGAACACAAATAAATGTTAATTTGTTCATAAACGTTTTTTTTTATTGTAATAATCATCTTTTTTGATGATATTCTATTTATAAACATTATTTAAATATTCAAAAAATATTAACTCCATAAAGACGCTTAACTCTTTGCCGAGATTTTAAAAAAACATTCACCTCCGAATAGAGACTTGTGAATAGAAGCATTATAAGTTATCTGTGGCAATTTTTATTCCCGCACACGTGTTGGAAAAAGAAAAATCGCACGCGTGCGAAATATATTGCATTGTGAACCTAATCGTAGTGCGATATGAACCAGTTTTCGCGGAAGTGTATTGAAAAACATCTTAAACCACATCTTCAATAGAAAAAATCCATGAAAGAATCTAAGTACTGCCTCTAGTACTGGCCCTTTTGACATTACAATCTTTGTTTTATGTTTTTATAATATTAAGGTGTATTTATTTATTTTTTTGCTGTAATGCCAATTAAACGCATTTTTCTTTCTTTCTTTTACTGTTAGCTAATTAATCTAATCACGTATTCCGACCAAAAATTTGCCCCGCAGCAACTTAATAAGCCAAAAAAAGAAATACTGGGAAGCGCCGTTGTTTAATTTTGACCAAGGAATTTGTTAATTATAAGGGTACGGCACCAAAATATGAAATACTTGTGCTGTCACAGATGTTAGCCTCTTCTACAATATTTATTTACTTCTTTAATAAAACAAAAAGGTTAGATATAAACTGAGAACAGTTACATAACGAAGTTACGGACGGGCAAGCCGGTGTCCGGTCCGTCCGCGTCTGGATTATTTGATATGTCGCGCCCCGGACATCTGTCCGGTGTCCGCTGTCCGGACAGTGTGTAACCCTGTTACGTCCTATTGTTTTTAATTGTGCGATTTTCACTGGAGTTTTAAGGAGTAGGTTTTATTTAGTTTTAAATTTTGTGTAAAGTTGAATGCGGTTTTTTATTTGCAAATGACGTGGGAACGAGGTTTGTTTTTCTCGTTTCAATTTCATTTCAACAACGGGACTAGTCCCAACAGAGTTACTGAGAATTAAGTTGTTTATAAAATTGTACTCTTGTCGATTGTAAGTTTCTAACTATTGCTTTTTTTTTGCATGTCTGACATCAGACCAGTTTTGGAGCAAGGCTAGAATGATGATAATGAAGTGTTTAATAGAGTAATTTGGTATGTTATACATGTCAGTTAATCCAGGTAAAATTAAAGTTTCATATTTTGTTGTTCATGAAGATTTCATTAAATCAATCATTCTGCCTAGCCAACTAAAGCTTCCAGTCTAACCGGATGTAGCTGAATACAAGTATTTTATATGGAGCGACTACCTATCTGACCTCCACAACCCAGTTACTGGGAATACGACCATCCCCCCCTCCCCCCCCCCTGGTAAGACTAGTTTTCAACTTTCAAGCTTCTGACAACCCGTAAAAAAAAAAAAAAGATCCACGAAGGACAGCGAGGACCAACGGCTTAACAGGCACGGAGGAGTCCCGGTATGTAAAGATGGTCACCCATACACGGACAATCCCCTGCAAGCGTAGCTTAACCTGATGGATCGACCCGTGAGCTGTTATTACTTAGCCATATCTCCGTAAAGAATGCAATCTAAGCCCCCGTTTGCACGGGCGTAATAAAATCGCGGCGGGATTTTATAGCGCACTGGATTTTCAACTCTCGTTGTTGAGCCGAGCGTTGAGAATCCAACTTAACAATAACAGAGTACATTCTAGCGCGTCGAAAAAACACTGTTGGATTTTGCACTCTCGGCGCTAAGCAGAGCGTTGAAAATCCAGTGCGCTATAAAATTCCGCCGCGATTTTATTACGCCCGTGCGAACGGGGGTTTATTGTAACAAAGAGAACAACTCCTAACGTTGTATTATTTCTTTTTATAGCAGTATACAAAGAAATGTAACATTTTGCTCTACCTAATAACTTTCTAACAATTACATTGCACAAACACACACCCCCCTCATCCACAATGTACACCCCACTACACACACATACACCCCACAACATCGCCACACATTGCTCAGTTCTGTTATTACTGCACAGATTAATCCTCCTGTTTCTTGGACACACTTTTTTCTGTCCTGAGTTCACTTTTATTTCATTTGTACTCGGCAAAGAACATGTTTTATTTTTAAAGTGCTTTTCTACAAAGTGTAGCAACCTACATTATTTAAAGGAGTAATTAAAAATATATTTACTTCATTGTGTGGCCTTTTTTTTTCTTGTATGTTGGAATAGGGATGATGCCTGGGTAAAAAAAGAAATTTAATTTAGTCCGTCACTCAAATTAAAAAAATATCACACATGTAATTTTTGCTTTAATTTATTAATACAAAAAAAACTTTGCTATAACGCATTAAAGTTTGGGGAGTGGGGACTCGCTACGTCACAACTACGTTTAAAATGTAGCAAGGCGTGACGTCATGCCACATTTTAACTCGATGTATCGCCGACACAACTTAGATGTAGCATAAATTTTAAAATTTGCATTCATTCATTTCAAGTTTACGAATGAATTTGGTTCTATGACTTTACAAGATTGCGTTTGCGTAAAGATCATTTTCGCCTAAAGCAGTAATATAGATTGGTGATTTTGAAGGCGCACTCGGTTAGGATGGTGATCGGTTTTACGAATTTTGCCGATGCTACATTCTAAGTTATGTCGTGATCAAGTAAAAAAAAAAAAAAAATACGTGTCCAATATTTTTTAATAATCTACAAGCCAAAGAATTTTTTTTTTTTGGCGGGAATAATAGAACAGCTGAAGTGTCTAACTGTCAAAAGACAGGTTGTGATTATTGCAGTAAGCTACAACCTATAATTATTGTTAAGCCAGCTAATTTAATTTGACCTGTATATCCTCATTTGCGGAATCTAACACGATACCAATCTCAAATTATGAATATTATCTACCTTTTACCGCGGCTGTCAAATGTGACAACCGCGGTGAATGGGCGTTTGCTGTCCCGGACAACAAAATGTTTAGGTACATTGAATAATATGGTGTAACATTAGATTTGCAAGAGCTCACATACATACAGAAGCTCCGTACATCTGATCCCCCTCGCTTATATATCAAAATTTAATTATTTAATATTATTAATGTAATCAGCATCGAGCTATGTACCGGAGTCGTGCGTGACACATGGGAATCATGTCGGTCTGACGTTTTGACGATTATATGAAATACTTTAAATTAATTCCGCAAATGATATCACTCCACGACGACAGATATTAATGAATTTCCACGAATATTAATTTATTTACTGATGTTGGAATTTAAATATTTACATATTGTGGATGCAAGTATGAAATCGTCAAACCCCGGACGTAAACCACGAATAATCTTGGTTTTTCAGCGAAAGGTCTGAACAAATGAAGTGATATTTTTTTAAAGAATTCCTCGGAAGCTAGGAATGCATACTCAAAGAGGTCTATAGACAACGTATCATTTGTGTGACTGAATCATTGTTTTTTTTTTTCTTAACGGTGGATGTACGCCGCCATCTTCCTATACAAGAAAAAATAATATCACAATTTCTTTGCCAATTTACTTCCTTCATTACTTGCCTCATGTAAAAGCAATATGTGCGCAGTTAATATTATAATGTTCTCCTACATTTTGACGCCATCGCGAAAATTAATTAATGAATAAACCTTCTCATATTTTGAGTTAAGTATCTAATTAATTTGCGAGTTATAGTCACAGGGAAGAAAATCTTACTTTGTAAGGAATTCTTCTTCCGTGTCATAAGTTCTTATACCTAATGGCAAAATCAACAACTACTAATTGTGATTTTTCGTACTAATACCGTTGATGATTTTTGTCACATATTAATTGAGGAAATTTAGAAATAGCTTAGATTGTAGGATTAGACAATATTACTTTAACAGTGTTCTAGCTGTGCCACTTTCTGATGCAGCTAGAGTACTTTACAAACTAGCTATGCTAAGATTATTATATTAAACAGCAATTAGTATGATTTTATTAAACCAACCAGGGTGGCATAATCGCATGTGCGACAAAGCCTTTTCAATTTGAAGAAAAAAAAAATTCATGTGCTTTGATATACCGTGTCATTTATTCTTGTGGTTGAATGCCCAGCTGCAGATCTTGCCATGGCAAAACTACACAAATTATTTTAACTCCGAATAAAAATATGGATACTTTGATATCGCGGGAAAAGAGTGAATAATGAGATGACGGCTAGAAGAGACGTATGGAAAATGAGCTAACCGCAGATAATTGGGATAAATGCAGAAGGATGATAAAGATAACATCAACTATGTTGGGGTCGGCTTCCAGTGTAACCGGATGCAGCTAAATAACAATAATTTACATGAACCGATTGCCTATCTGACCTGCATAACCCAGTTACTGGGTGATACGATACCCCTTGGTAAGACTAGTTGTCATACTTTCAGGCTTCTAACGACCTGTAACTACTGTCAAAGATCCAACAATGACAGCCGGGACCAACGTCTTCCGAGGCACGGAGGGGTCTCGGTATGTAAAGATGGTCACCCATCCACGGACCCACCATGGCAAGCGTAGCTTAACCTGATCGATCGACCCGTGTGGCGTTATTAGTTAGCCACAAGCCCCCAATGGTTATCTGCTACTCATTATTTCGAAAAAATAAACGTTCTAAGTTCTTCCACAGTTTTGTATCAAACTCAAACTCAAACTCAAAGCATTTATTTCAATTAAACCAATTACAGGCACTTTTGAATTGTCAAGGGGTCGGTCAGTCAAAAAGTTGAAGCTAGGCGCCCATTCCAAAGCATAGTAGGTACCTATGGAGAAGAACGGGCAAGAAACTCCACGGACACTCTTTTAAATCAAGATATGGTTACAAAATAATGGTTACATCATTCATGTTGAAATTTTACATGTGAGAACGATGCAGAACGTTAAAAGCGTCCTTAAAAAAAAAAAAAAACAATTCAAAAATTTAAATTAAATTAAAATAAGCCGCGGCCGCTAAGGTATGAATATCGAGTATCGAGGTAGGTACAAACCCAAGACTGCAATCGTTACTTCCGATGTTGACCCTCTAATGTCTATTCTGAGCGCTAATTGGTTGAGCAACCCCAAACTAAAACAAACACTTTTATTAATGAACCACACATTAGTTCCCTAACATCCTAATCGTCGCATCCAGGAGTCGGCGAATAGTGTAAACTTTAATTACATCGTCCGTCGCCGTATCGTGGCCGTTCCGGTACATTTAACACGTTGCCGGAACCGTGCCGTCCGGTCAATTTACGAGCGATAAACCGTAAGGAACTATTGCTAAATATAATACGGTTTTAAGATACGGTGACGCGAATGACATGGCTTAATCTATCTATCTATATAAAAATTAAACCCTATATCCCTTGGTCACCGCATCACGCGTGAACGGATGGAACAGTTTCGCAATTTTTTTTTTTTTTTGTTGTGTTTATGTTTGTCAGGAGAAGGTTCTTATGAAAAAAAAAAATTTAGACGCAGAAAATTGGAAAATTTCAAAAAAACATTTTAACTTCACGCGTTTACATTAGAATATACATAGCCAAGATAGGACAATGTCTGTCGGGTCAACTAGTCTATATAAATAAAAAATAAAAATGAATCTCTATTTCCCTTGGTCATCGCATCACGAGTGAACGGATGGAACAATTTCGCTAATTCTTTTTTTGTTGTGTTTATAATTGTCAGGAGAAGGTTTTTATGATGAGAAAAATTGGAAAAGTTGCCGGGAAAATTAGAAAATTTGGTAAAACTGAAAGTGAATTTTCTATTGTAATTTTGTATGAATTATTGAAATTTGGACAGGACAACGTGTGTCGGGTCAGCTAGTCCTGTATACAAGTCACGTCATGTCATTCTGACCTCTGTTATTTCACACGTACGGATTTGAACAGTTTTGTTCTTTGAGGTTCGTGAATATTTTACTTCACTTTTAGCACTCTCGACTATTATGGTGAAATGGAATCGACCACTATCTATAGGGTCAAATTAAATTAGCTAGCGAAACTCCGCAGACGTGTTGGGTTTCCATATTTAGACACGACAATTAAAAAGATTTGATGATTTTTCTTTGCGAACCGCCGCTGGTGGTAAGTAATTTGAAGTATAAGTTGAGTAAATCTGATTTTTGATTTGCTTTGTCGCATTAAAATAACCATCGATGATTCGATACCCGTCACGTGACACGTCTATGAAGTTTACACAAAAATATATATTTTTTAAACTGATTTTTCAAGTGACTACAATAAGTTCTACGGTAAAAAAAACACTCGTCAAATTAATTTCTTTTGTTTGATCATGTTTAAATATCGATATACCCATCACGTCTGCGGAGTTTCGCTAGCTAATTTAATTTGACCTGTATATTGATTGTGTTGAATGTTGTCACGCGTTGAGTAAAGCCTGATTTACACGGTGGGATCTAACTAAGTACCTGCAGTGGCACACCATAGCTTGAAGCAACAATAGAAGTTGTATCGTCGAAACAGAGTTTAGACGATGCGATGCAAGTCATTTGTTGCTTCAAGTTTATTGTATGTCACAGGTAGGACTACGAAACGGCTGGATGTCAGTAATGCAATGCCATCAAAGTACGTAAATGTTTGCTATTCGCTTGTGTTTTGTTTCGATTTACTTCCATTTTACGTGCATTAGTGAGTGTTGGGTTTTTCCAATGAAAAGTGTATAGTTTGCTGCTTTGTTACTTATTTTTCCGACTGACAATAGAGTAGAATTAATTTAATAAAAATTCTAAACATGTGTGCGTATTTCGCGGCAGTCGTTCATTGCTTTCTGACAGTTATATCGTCGTCTCGTCCACTGTCCTTGACGCAGCGTTTGCAGCGCGGCGGCAACAATGTCTAGTATTTGTCTACTGTACCTGTCACATAACCCATTGCTCATACCACACGAAACCCTCCAGCCTCCACAGCAAAATCCCGCAATGCTCTACAACTGCTTTAATACAAAAGCTATGATTCAAACCACCACATAATCTTCTCTTTGAACCGCAAACTATTCACTTCTAAATCCTCAAAAAACGTGGTGCTACCCGCAATCCTCACCAAAATACATCTAACAATAAAATAAGGTATTTAGGGGCTGAACTTGGCAGTATTACCCTACTAGAGCTTGGCGGTATTACCCTTACCCGGCTAAATCCCATTCATATTTATATTTTCAGCCAAATGTGCGCCAAAGTGCTAAAGTAATAACAGAGGCTCGTTTAGGGATGCCTCGTGTGAGGACAAAGTTTAAATTAGGTAATTATGTAATATATTTGAGTTTAGTATTAAAACTAGAGCTTATTACATGTTATAACATGGATGATAGCAGTTGTGTTGTCATGTATACGGAAGAGACGTTTAAGAACTGTGTTTAACGATTTGCTGCTTAACTTACCTATCTTTGTAAGGTTGATAATGGCTTCTCAAACTCAACTCAAAGCAAAATCAATTAAATCATTTACAGGCACTTTTGAATTGTCAAAGGAGTCTGTCATTTAGAAAGATGAAGCTATAGTTGCTCATTCCAAATCGTAGTAGGTTCCTATCAATGATATTCTAAGTAAAAAGAGGTAGATAGGTTGTACACGCTCCGCAAGTGGTACGTCAAAATCTGGCTAATTAGCAACATTTTCGTCGTCTTGTCTCTTTTTCGCTCCCGATAATTACGACATGCCGTCCTACTTCCACTTGTCATCTAATAGTTCGACATTGTGCCGTTTTTGAACATCGAAAGTTGGGTAGGTATGGTATCTACGTCTCTTTTCATTGGTTGCTATGTAGAAAAACGGCTAAGAAACTCTATGGGCACTCTTTTAAATTATATTGTTACAAAATATTAGTTACATCATTAATGTTGAATTCATACATAATATTATCATGCATAATTGTGTCATACATATTGTGTCATACATAATTTTCTTAAAAATTAATAACTAAAAAACAGTCCTATCAATGCTTCCCCAATTGAGTCCCCAAGGTTCTCGCCTTTTGTGACTTACTTACTATGAAACTTTTCATCCGTTTGAAAAACAAAACTGTTTTACGGTTGAGCAACCCTATAAATAATCTCAGCACTGCACAATAGCCTTACGATCTAGCTAATCCTGCATTGTTGTTCAGGCTCCAAAGAGCACTAAATGTGACCGCGACCAGACGATATCGTTCCTTTTCATATTCTAATCCCCCCTTTTTGAATGCTAGGGGGAGTCCCCAAGTCAGTCCGGTCGTATAGAAATGGGGGACTAGTTTAGAGTAATCATAGTGCTTACGTTTAAAGTGGGTAGTTGAGCTCTTTTCTTGGGCATATGCAAATTGTTAATTGTTTTGAGGTTTTTATGCTTTAGCTGGGTATGAATGAAAGAATTGGGTAGGTAAGTACTCAGTTAGGTACTAAAGTGTGCCCCAGATATAAAGCTTGCTACTTCAAAGTGAACATCTTCCATCGCACACCACACCCCTGGCTCCGCAATGCGAGATCAAAGTCAAGAGCATCAATTTTTTTTTAATACCTACCTTCTTTCTATTTGCAATGTCGTGTATACTGGAGATAGAGACAGAGACATGAAATTCACCTGGGCGACGCCAGGCACGAACAACTAGTTTATTTTAAAACAAAATTCCCAGCGTCTGTCAGTTTGAACGCGATAAATTCAAAAACTGCCGAACGGATTTTCATACAGTTTTCACCAATGGACGGAGTGATTTATGAGGAAGGTTTAGGTGTATAATTAATTAAGGTTTTGTGTAAATTGGTTGAAATATGATGATGTAAAATAGGTACTCTCAGTAGGATGAACATCAGTTACATTTTAATCTAACCCACATGCTCGACGCAACAAGCTGATAGGACACTACGACAGAAAAATAAATGTCCTATGTATATACTTCATGCTCTGCTACCCGTGCGAAACCGGGGTGTGTTGTCAGTGTAAGTAAGTGTATCTTATTGGAATTCTATTGTATAAGCATGTATGTTTTCTAAATTCCGGCAAAATATAGGGTTAGTTTTTGTGATTTATTCTTTGTTCGTCCTAAAGTTTTGTCCCATATTTTTAATAATACGTAACCCTTTTTTGCGGATTGGACAAACAAGTAAGTTTGACATATACAAAAAAAAATATGGGGCGTAGAAGGAATATACAATAGGACAAAGCGGGAATAAAAAAATTTAAATTATATTTTGAGAAGAAGGAAGCCTAATGTTTGGGACGACCCAGGATTTTTTTATGTAGGACAAAACTCATTGCAGTGGGCGCTTCCTTCGGCCCAAACTATAATTTTAATTATTTTATTTCCGCTTCGTCCTAATTTATATTCCTTCTAAGGCACATATTTTTTTGTATATATTACTAATCTGACTTGTTGGTAAAATCAGCAAAAAAGGGTTACGTATTATTAAAAATGTGGGACAAAACTTCAGGACGGACGAAGAACAAAACTTTATTGTTATTGCAAGGCAAAACCCACTCCCACAGTTTCTAATCTCATCATTTGTTATTAAACATAAGTATTTACTCTACCTATGTTTAATAATAAATTAACACACGAAAATCTTTTCTCAAAATATGACAAGTCCAAGAGGCACTGTGTATCCAGATTTCACACGTAAATTCCAAGTATTTCTCTCGGCTACAATTTTCAGGTGAATTTTCTAGTATTGTGCACTTTCCCAGGATTTCTAGTCGCTGAGGGACGCTCGACGCGCGACGCGTTATAGACTTGAGATGTTGCAAAATATAATAAAGTTTAACCACGGAAAAATGTGGGGAAAAATTTCATAGAAACATACAAGTCAGATACAAAAAGTATTAGATTGTTGAGTAAAGATTTTTGTCTTTTTAGGGTTTTGTACCTCAAAAAGAAAAAAAAAACGGAACCCTTATATAGGATCACTTCGTTGTCTGTGACATGTATGGGACAATTGAATTTTTTCTCGAATAAGATGTTCGAAGTATGAATACTTAGTTCCTGAGTTTTCTACTTCTTCTATAACCCTAAAATCTCTTCTTTCAAAACTGGTATTATATCTGGTGACAATGTAAAATACAGATGGCGGAGAATCTTCCGTTTTCCCTCCCCTTTCACGTCTTCTAAATTGAGCTAATCTAGTAATGCCCCTATTTTCTCTCCTGTCCCCAATTGAGCTGGACTCGGATGAGTATACCATCAATAACAGTCACGTGTGTCTGAGGAGGGAGCACAATCAGGCGTAACTACGTATTCGCTCGGTGTCCCGTCCGGTCAATTCATGCTGTACTGTAGCCATAATTTTGTAGAGTGAGATTAATTAAATGTTTAGAAGAAAACAATGGATACTTTGTGGTTCATTTGGTTTTTTGCTATTGCAAATTTATTGCTACATGCAAATGGGGCCTCCCGAATGATTTTTATTTCGTAATCTAGCTGTCCAGAATTTGCAGTTGAAATATATGCTTTCTTTAGCTGAACAATAAATTGCAGATACGCAAACTTGGATACCGTTTTTTCTGTGTTTATTTTTTTGTGTTTTTTGTGGATTTATGTTTTATCCATGACATTCCTCCTGTGAAGTCTTGTGTCAATTCCTATTACAGAGGCCCTAGCAAGAACGCTCAACGTAAACATGTATTGTTTCGAACCATTTTTTAAAATGAAAAATATAACTAAGTTTCCTATAGCATTTTGGTTAAAATTTTTGCGACAAGAGCAATAAGTTTCACCCCTAGATAAAAATAAAGTCTTAAACTAAATATACAGGGGGTAATTTTAATTATCGTTATCCTCTTAAGGAGTTCATTGTAATCATCATTATGAACAACTTTTACTATTGGACCAAACCTGAAATCGTGAAAAAAAGTCAGCTGTTCCCCACATTTATGTTCGCATAACTCGTCAAAATGTAGGGAACAGCTGCTTTGTTCCTAATAAGGAACAAAGCACAAATTTTACTGCACAATAGTGCAGTAAAATTTGCTTTAAATCGAAGGTATTTAAATATGTTAAGAACAAAAAAGCTAATAAAAAAGCAATCTACGCTGAAAATTTATTTAAGTATAGCGTTTTGTCATAAATCTACATTTAAACGAAGCGCGTTTAATTCCGGTGCGCGTGAGTCTTCTATCTCTCTTACGTCAAACTAGACAACCATAACCCCATTTCACTTACACACCGAGCTAAATTTAATAATTAAAATTACACCCAGTATTATGCGAAACGAGTATTTCGGTTTGAATCGTTTTCTACGTTGTATTTACTCCATACATGATGACCACTGATGTTTCCTTGTGTTATTTTTTATAGAACACATAAAATACGAGTCAAACATGGCTCGCGGAACGAAACTTTGTCCAAAAATAAACGCG
This sequence comes from Cosmia pyralina, assembly GCA_946251885.1. Classification (NCBI taxonomy): domain Eukaryota; kingdom Metazoa; phylum Arthropoda; class Insecta; order Lepidoptera; family Noctuidae; genus Cosmia; species Cosmia pyralina. Next base: position 25,463,683 of record OX276353.1, read on the forward strand.
ACAGTCCCAACTACAAGTCCGCCATGGCCGCCGCACCCGGTCGTACCTGCAATTTGTCCGGTCCCCCAGGCCGGTTCCGGTGCGGGACGGTTATTAACCGTTTACCGCAGCCGCTTGGTGTTAACCGCTTTTTAGATTACTTTGCTTTGTTTGTTTTAAGCTCAAACTCAGGTACGGAAAGGTTTTGAATAGATTTTTATTAAAATGTTTTGAATTTTAAATTGTGCTTATGAAAGCTGGTTTATCTTCCCTTGTAAGTGAAGTGTCTATGATCACTTATGTCCATGGTTTTGGAGGAAAAGAGAAGAAAGTGTATGGGACAGGGAATTACAAACAACAAACAATTTAAAACGACCTCTACGAGAAATTGGACAGGGAATTGGTAACTGGTACTACTGTCAATTAATGAGTTCCAATACAATACAATACAGAACCCATCATAGATAAGACAACTTTAGTGAAGGCACTACTTGAATCAATAGGTACCTATTTGATTTTAGCACAGAACTGCTCTCGCCAATAGAAATTTTAGTATAAAAAGCTCTCGTCTCTACAACCGTATTAATAAAATAGCATTTAAACATAACCTAACAAAAAAACAAATGTATCTAAAATAGAATACTAAACTAAAGCCAAAACAATACTAAATAATACCAATACTATACCAATACTATACCAATACTATACCAATACTATACCAATACTATACCAATACTATACTATAGCCTATTACTAAAGTTAAATTACCAGGAGACTGTAGATCTTCTCAAAACAATCTAATAGAGGTATTTCAAAAACTCAGACGCATTCATACATAGGTACACTTACACTTACACAGTAACTCACCCGTGCACTCTCGCGCACGCACACACACAAATATTTTAATATAAGTAAATAACTTAGCTTAGTATAAAGAATTTGTTTTTATTATTTTTAAATTACTTCTGCTGTTTATTATTTTTTCATGTAGCACGTTAGATAGTTTTTTGTTTTTAATGTCACCTAGTTTGGAAGGCGCTGGTGTTTGTGATACAATGATTTTTTTCATTAGTAGGTACTCGTACATACATCAACGGTACACTTCTTTCTGGAATATTCTATTTTTACTTGGAAATTTGTTTTTATGAACCGTAAATGTGTTTTTTTCTGAAAAAAAAAATATTATTAATATTGATACAGAATGACAAGCAAGATACGTCATATAAATAAAGGGCAACATTAGGTATCCAGTAGAAGTACAGTCACTGACCTGACTTCGACTTCCATCCCTCATCCCCTGTTCTTCTTTGTAAGAGGGGTCAGGTAATGCAGAGTACTGACCATACTCCTTCACTTATAGGATACCACAGCACGAACAACAAAATTAACAAGTAAGCTATTTCAATTTATTGCGTTCAACAGGCAATTGGCTCCCTGAAGACACCGGCAATAATGAAATTAAAGGCAGTGCTCTTCTCTATCCACCACTGAATCTAACATTGCCCTGTCTGTAAGTTAGTTGCTCGGAATAGCTCGGGAAACTCCGTAATTCCACGCTTTTCATTTAGATTGATGATCCCAATTGCCTAGATAAGTGTAGTTGTCCATCTGCTAGATTGAATTGCCTTTTACGACGGCTGTAGAACGAAAGGTGTGGGCTAGGAACCTAGGCGGAGGCTTCCATGACGTGGCCGAAATTATACAAGAGTGAAATCATCAGCACGAGCTAAGCTATAATGCACTGCTTAGTTATTCTTGTCATTGACGCAAAGCTCATGAAAAAGATATATATATATATATATATTTTTTTTTTTTTGTAAATATTTAAATCTTTTATTTTTATATTTAAATATGTAATAAGATGAGAATAAAAATTAATAAACGACATAATAATAACTTTACTTACAATTTATGTACAGTCAATAAAAGAGATATCTAGGCAGGGTATACTAACATATTTGTATGTGAATTGCTTCATGTTCAAATTTATATATATTATTACTTTGTTTTTCCTACATTGTAACACACCAACACAAAATTGTGTATTGTCAAGAAATTGAACATGAAGCAATTCACATACAAATATGTTAGTGTACCCTGCCTAGATATATCTTTTGTTGACTGTACCTAAAGGCGATGGGTTCTTAACATGTACTATGACAATATTGTTTTAAAATTGCATAAATCACTGATTGGCTCCTCCGGCATACAAGCTAAGATTAGACGTGTGCTATTGGTGCAAGATCTGTAAAGCGTGTTTTAACCTGAAAATGATATTATTATTAGCTAGAGTCTTTAATTATTGTAATTGGTTATTAACCGTTTTTTTCTTACACTGAAATTTTATTATTTAGACAAAGCAACACAAAGTAACATTAAGTAAACTCAACGACATGGCAATAATCTTACAGCAAATCGACAGTCTTCCGATATCTTACTATTTTTCCCTTGGTTTTCAGAAAAAAGTCACCTACACATTTTTATGAAAAGAAAACATGCCATATAAACCGCTACAATTTATGAGCATCATGATTTTCTTAGGAAATGTTCACATGAACAAAATGTGTGTTAACCTTTCTAAATAATGAATGTAGATAATATAAAGTGTGGAGGCACCCAAATGTTCCTCATGCGAGCTTGAGGTGTGTTACAGATCACCGGAAAACTTTGTCTAATGGAAACACTTAGGGAAAAGAGTTACCTACTTCTATGAGTTTATAATACGTGTAGGTAAAAAACTTCTCAGATAATTTACGTGTAGACATGGAGAGTGTAATCAATGTATCCGTGTATGATTGATTCTGTCGACACACGCTAGTAAATTAAAGAATATAAACCAGAATTCCTATAGAGGGCTGTCGCATTTATCACCTCTCCCGCTCACACCTTATTTTAAACATTGTTTAATGAAAAATGCTTTTTTTGAAAAATGTAATCAGTTAGCGGACTAGTAAATATTATTAATTTAATAGGTAGGTAATTACTAAAAACACTTTTTTATTGTGACATTTATTTAATTCATATCAAAAACAGATAATACTTTTTAGTAATTAATTTAGCTATGAACAGAAAATTATTAACTCCTTGCGTGTCGAATGTACACATGGGTGTACATAAGGAAAAATCCTTTATATAATAGGTATATAAGCTTATATGATATATATATAAACGTAAAAAACATCACGCGGTGGAATAAAATCATCATCAGTAGTTGTGAACCTATGGGGTTCGCAACTAACCTCCCCCCCCCCTCCTCCCCCTGGGTTTTAGGTTCATAAATTAGTACATAATTTACATCCAAAGGCATAAGCCTACACTTATAACCCTATGTACGTAATTGATTTTCATTGTATCTGAGGATACTCCCAATTATCAACTGTTTAAAGAAGTAGTCAAATAAATTGGAGTTGTTCGTTCATTAACATGGACAGATTCCAATCTGAAATTTTCACCATGCCGTTTAGGTATATCTTACAACATGATTGAAAAAATCTCCGCAAATATACGAATAACGCCCTAGGGTAATAAATAAATTAGAAAATAAACCAAAATCCTTCCCGGTAATAAGAAGCACCTTAATCCAGAGCGGTGTTGCCACGACAATTTGGCCGGTATTACGGTGGCGTGTCGCGTAACGCGTAAACGCGTAATGCGTGCCGTTACGCTAGATTATGTCGCGTAACGTAAATAAAAAGTTTCGGCGATGTCCGTAACTGCGGTAAAGCTGTGGTCACACAGCAAGCGAGACATTCCTGAATTTTAAAGCTATTATTCTTTGAGGGAAAGAAAAAATGCATTTTAACCCAATTCGGGAAACGTTCATATCATCACTTTTTGATCATTTTAGGATAATTGAGCGTAATTTTTGTAGTTACGATTTGAATGTAGTGGTAATTTTAAGTGATTTGTTTTACATCATGAAATGAAATGAAGCGAATTTGTTTATTTTGCAAATAGGATAACGGAATCACTTTTACAAGTCATATTAAAAAAAAATATATATATTTAAAAAAATAAGCTAAAATGCATGAGATACGGAGGAATGAGGAAAATGTCGTTAGTCAGGTTACATGAGTAGGGGAAGACCAAAGAGACGGTGGATGGACTGTGTGAAAGATGAATAGCTAGAAAGGGAGTGACTACCGAGATGACGACTAATAGAGAAGTATGGAAGAAGACATGTTGCGACGACCCCAAAAAAAATGGGATAAGGGCAGGAGAATGATGACTAAAACTGAAACTAGATGGAGTCGACACTTCCTATCTGACTACCCCTGAGAAGAAATGGCGAAACAAACTCAGGGGTCAAAGTCTCTTTTAAAGTCCAGACATAATCTTGGTCAGACCATGTGAGGACCATGTAGATCCATGTCTGAAATGGTCTTTTGAGGAAGGAACCACACAAATTTGAGTGTACCTGTCCAGTCAGTGCATAGTTGCTTAGCAACAAAACCATTTAAATAAAAATAAAAAATGAGGTTTCTTCGCGAAATAGGGCTTCCTATCTACATAAGCCCACCCTGTGTATTTTTTTTTTTTTTTTTTTTAATAAAGCAGAACAGATAAAGTGAGTGGTTAAGATTTCATCGTTTAGAGCATTTTAAATTGCTAAATTAAGAACAAGTGAGCTTAACTTCATAATTTGTTTAACCGGTTCATTGTTGCTTCCTCAGAAGTTCATAATACGCTCAACACAAAAAAAAGCGGTCCAGAGCGAGTCGGACTCACGCACTGACGGTGATTTCTGAAAAAGTGTGCTATTTAGAGATATTGTTTTATTTTTCGTGTAATCTTTACATAAACTTGTATCACATAGAATAATTTCAGATTTTTCTCTATGCAAATTTCGGAGATAAGGGGGGACACGTATTTTTTTTACATTTTTCATCAAAAGTAGAAAACTAAGCGGTCTAAAGAAAAGAAAATAAATGTTTCAGAATGTGCAAACAGCGCTCTTTCATATGATCCCCACATGCGCTAGTAGCCCCACTTCGAATTTTTAAGAACACTTTCAGTCCCTGTTGCAAAAAAAAAAAATTCTTATTTGCAAAATAGTTGGGCAAACGTCATTTGAAACTGTTCCAAATTTCAAGTTGATAGCATTAGTAGTTCTTGAGATATCCAGCTGTGACAGACGGATAGACAGACTGAGGCGCACCTTAGGGGTTCCATTATACCATTTTGGTAATACGGAACCCTAAAAACAAGACTAAAGAGCTTACATTTATTGCGAACGAATCAAACAAACGTATACATATTTGACAAGTAATCTTCCCAGAGATGTAATGAGATATAAAGGGTCACAGAAGTTTCAGTCGCACATCAAGACTTATTTTCAGCGCTGTAATGTGCCGTAGCGAATGTGAGCAATGAAGCATCTATTGCACACACCACAGCCTTTTATTTTCGTTAAGTTTTGTGCTGTATGTGGCAGAAACTGCGTTGTCAATAAGTGCATCAAAATTCTACTCAGATTGAACCTAATCACCAAATTGTGGCACTCAGGTTTTTCTTGAAACAAAACGACTAAAAACTGAGACTTCAATGACGAACTAGCCACCAATTGCAATGCATCGTATTGTATGTATGTGCGTCACTTTCACGTAAAAAACAGTTTTTCTTTCTTTTCTTTTTTATTTGGGGAATATCAAATCGGTGTTTGACTTATCGCTTGCCTTTCCACATGCCGCTAGGAGTTGCCCTTCGGCACCCCTTATTTTAGTGTCATTAGGTCGTAAAAAAAACAGTACGGCTATGTATATTTAAAGCTCCCAGGGTATTGTTTCTCACAACAAAGCGATCGTGGCGCTACTTTCTTGGCTAAATTAAAAAGTAAGATGGATGGTACGGTGACTCGGAAGTTCGGTATATTTTGAGACAATAGCTTTTTATTGCCGTGGCTTACCGTGGCTTGCGGAGGAAATGCTGTGTCCGTTGCATTTTTTGACAAAATAAGGACGGACTTTTAGCTTAGGCAGATCAAAATGTTATTTACCAGACGTAGCTAGTGGTTTGTTGAGTGCAAATAAAATAGTTTGGAAGACTTTCAGAAATAAATGAGAACAGTAAGATATACATACAGCTTCACAGTGATTTGTGCCGCTAATAGCTGTGCTACGGTTTGAAGAACATGGATATCGTTTGCCGATATGGTGTGTAGGTAAGGCATTTAAGTCATAGTCACTTAGCCCCATTTAGGGTCAGTTTAGACCAATCGGAAAAATCCTCGAGGAATTTACTAGCTCCATTGAAAATAGATCAGTATTTCCATAGTCTAAAGTATAAAATTATCAGTCGGCTCGCCACGAGCCGACTGTGTCGATATTCATACAATTTTATACTTTAGGCAATTGCAATGTATTACGGTCCTATTTTCAATGGAGCCAGTAAATTTCTCGAGGACTTTTCCGCTTGGTCTGAACTGACCCTTACACGATATAAGTTTCTTGCTCGTGGCATACAATATAATTGAAGCAACAAATGACTTGCAACGTCTAAACACTTTATTGTTGCTTCAACTTTTGGTATGCCTCAGGCAATTAATTCGCCCCGGGTAAATCAGGCCAGGTATTACAAAATGTCTACAAAATGGTTCATGAAAAACAAATATAACGATAAAAGGTATATCCATTAAAGTGACCATGTTTATTAAATAACACCCCGAAAAGCACCCGTGGTTTTCCCACAAAACGCTGTTACTCAAAAGGGCGATGAAGTTACCGCTATAAAAACACTTGTTCATAAGCATAACGTTTTTACTGGTTTATCTCATTCATTGTGACGAGTCACAAAGGATGCTGCGACATTATGCTTGCTAGAGGAACTCCTGATAAGGGTTTCAACTGTTTTAGCTTGGTTTATAAATTATGAGGGTTATTTTTTATTGTTTTTAAGCCCGTATTATCTGTAGAGATAATTAAGCGGAATACTGTTTGGTTTTAAAAGGGTCGAATACAAGAATTATAGAATATAATAGATTTATAGGATGTCAAATCAAAAACAACAACAAGTGTATTATCAATTATATTTTGTAAATTGGTTGAAAATAACTAATAAATAAATGAGACACCTCCGTGCCTCGGAAAGCACGTTAAGCCGTTGGTCCCGGCTGTCATTCGGGGATCTTTGGTCGTTACGGGTCGTCAGAAGCCCGATACTTAGTCTGACAACCAGTCTTAACAAGGGGTATCGTATTATCCAGTTACTGGGTTGTGGAGGTCAGATAAGCAGTCGCTCTATGTAAAATACTGGTATTCAGCTGCATCCGGTTAGACTGGAAGCAGACCCCAATAAAATTGGGAAAAGGCTAAGCAGATGTTGATGATGATGATGATGTTTGAAAATATAAACGTCACTTTTGTTGTTTAAACTGGATTTGGTCGCAGTTGCTTAGCAGAAAAATCTGGCATCAAAACAAACTCAGACGTCAAAATCTCTTTTATTTGCTCAAACACGAACCCCGCAATCGATTGAAGAATATTGTCATTAAGACGAAAGCGCTAGAGTAGCCCACGAAATTCTAATATTCTAACGTTTGTTGCAATTTGCAGGTCAGTAGTTGTTTATGTTGATCTGATTAAGTAAGAAATCTGTATTTATAGAATTATAATCATTAAAATTACACAACATTACATTATACAAGTTTCTAAGTTCATATTACATTATTGAATGACTATTTCACTAAATCTTTTCATTTGAGGATTATACTTAACTTTGAGTTGTATTACCACTAATTTTGTAAATACGTATTATTTGTTACGGTTGTGAATCATAGTTTAATCAATTTACACCCAGACACTGAGCTGCAAATTGCAAAAATAAATCGTAAGAATATTTGAATTAAGCGGACTACCTTAGCACTTCCTGCTTAATAATCTCTAATTATAGTCAGATCAGTTGTTATAGACACTTAGGCAGACTGAAGAACGCTGGCGCCTATCCTCTTGACATAATTCTAAACCTTTTCCTTGCCAACTCTTGCCTCAAAACACATTGTATCTTCCATATCTTGTCACTCAAGTTCCGTTACCCCTGGTGGAATAAGGCCAGCTAGTGCCTACTTATGCAGTGAGGAAGTGCAGCCAGGGTTCCTGGCACTCAGCCACACGGATTCCATCCTCGGACATCTTATATAACCCCTATTTATACCCGCTATAATAGTACTGGTTAGCTCTTTGTAAATGATTCACGATGACTTTGTTGGTTGCTGTTCCGTGTCTGTGAATAAAAGGAAGGTTTCTGTAAAATTAGTAGCTAGAGTTTATGGTTATGCAATATGCATGCAAACGGCGTAGTTAAGGATTTATATGTCATTACTAGTACCTACCTTTTGGCTTGTACCTACGACAGTACCATTATGTTATTTGTAAACCTATATTTATTTTTATGAGTGCCGAAAACAACCATATTGGTCTAATATTAGGGGTTAGTAGTTTCTTTAGGACCTGGAAATTCTAAACACAGAAATGAAAACTCTACTCCGTTAACACAGTCTCATCAGCCTGTAAATGTCCCACTGTAGAGCAAAAGCTTCATCTCCAAAGAAGAAGGTGGTCCTGAGGACCTAGACAAAGTGCTATCAGCGTTAAAGATGATGTATAAGTCAAAAATGTATTGGATTGGCATAAGCTATCGAAAAACTTTTGTCAATCCTGTTGATAAGTAATCGTTGTAGAAATACGACTCTTTGAAAGCGATTGCGATCTAGGCCTTCTAGTTTATGAATTTATGATCCTCCTTCTTTGGTCATTCTTTTCAATATTGCGGCTACCGGTACCGATCTACAAAGAGCAATTCTCCAAAAACTTTCGTTTCTTAAATTAAAGATGTGCTTTATAATAACATTATCCTTTGTTTTCTTCCAGTCACATCACGCGGACGGCTAGCTGGCTGCCTCCCGCAGAGAGCTGGCCCACCGGCAGGGAAGGCAGCGGCAGCGGCAGTGAGCATGATGAGGAAGAACTACCCTATGGGTGGGAGCAGGCGCTCGACTGCCACGGGAAACCTTACTATGTCAAGTGAGTAACAGTGTTAATGTTTTAAAAGTTTAGAATCATAAGATCTAGAATTCTAGATGGACTCAATTGAGGGGGTTAGCTAGCTATCGGCTGATGGAGTATCCCAAGAGACTTTCCACTATCAGTCGCTATTTTAAAGACCTTGTAAAAACTACTCGAGTTAGGAAATTGTTATAATTCCACCAGAAGAAAACCAATCTAGCTCTCAATTTATGACGGATTACCAGATGAAAATGATTTTGGCAAAGTCACTGTTCTTGTCGACTGTTTATCCAACAGGATGGGAACCGGTCACTTTTTCTTACTTTTCTGCTTTATTTCGCTCTGTAACACGATAAATGTTCTCCTTTACACCTTCCAGCCACGTCAACAAGACCACAACGTACGTGGCTCCAGAAGGCTGTTCCTGCGAGTCTCCTCCCGCACCAAGAGACGTGGTGTTGGAGAGGGACCAGGAGCTGGGATTCGGCTTCGTTGCGGGGTCAGAGAGGCCTGTGTTGGTGCGGTTCGTGACTGATAACTCGCCTAGTGTGGGGAAGGTAAGAAACTACACATTTATAACCTTGACAAGCCGTGTGTCCGATGGAATTTCCTATCGCCAGAAATGACTGAACTTTCTTATATGCTTTCTTCCTCTATTTAGAACCATTAGGGTGTGAATATCCAAAAATACTTCCTTCACTTTCGCTATAGGCTTAAGGAACTGATGTGCAAAATTGTATACTTGTAGACCCAGCTGTTTAGGCTATGCGTTGTCTGTCAGTGAGTGAATTAAGATTTTTATTAATTACATTGTTTATTAAACCAGTGGGGGGCCCCATTTTAGCGGCAATACATATAGATGATCACATGATTTGTCGATCAATCCCATAGTAGAGCGGCGAAGCCAAGCGCAATATTCAGACCTATTTTAAAACCTCACAAAAAGCACAATCCATTTACTTAACCATGGTTACACCTCAAAAAATCAATCTGCCTAGCCTTTTCCCAACTATGTTGGGGTCGGCTTCCAGTCTAACCGGATGCAGCTGAATACCATTATTTTACATGGAGCGACTGCCTATCTGACCTCCACAACCCATTAACTGGGTAATACGATACCCCTTGTAACCATGGTTACACCTATTATGGAACAATAGGGTTATCTCCATTTTATTTACTATAGGATTTATGACAATGTTCTTTGCTACATAAAAGAAGAAAAACAGACACCTTTCACATCAACCAACTAAAACCTGAACTATCAAATTCTAGCTTGAACCCGGAGACCAGATCCTCTGCGTCAACGGCGAGGACGTCAGCCTTGCAGCTAGGGAACACGTCATCACCGCAGTGCGAGCTTGTTCCGAACGTGTCACTCTTCGCGTCTGCCAGCCGGCCAGGAGTGGAAATCCTGCCAGGAGATCAGCACTGCTGTCTGCAGCTAAGAGGGCACGGTTAAGGGCCCGGCCTCCAAGGGTCAGGTTTGCTGATTCTGTGCAGCTGAATGGAGCCCCTATGTATCCTGTAAGTGGTGTACCATTTTATTTATATTTATTAAAGCTTTAATGCACAAATAAAATAAAATGTTCATAAGCGGACTTAATGCCTAAGGCATTTTCTACCAGTCAACCTTACCCCACGTTCTAACCAAAACGATCGTGGAATTCGCAATCGTCGCGTCCATATGTCACTCATTTATTCGGAAAACTGCAAGGCGACCTCTGTCGGTGCGACCAAGCGTTTTGGTTAGGACGCGGCTTTATATATTGATGCAGAGATAAAACATGGCAAGTGCAACCCAAAATGTAGATGATGATTATTCCATGTGTGATGTGTGAGACGTGGATTCGTTGACAACGTTGACTTATAACTGTGGTCTTTAAATTATAGGTGGCCACTTACCTGCATTTCATTTCAATCTATGGTTTCAGGACTAAAACAAAAAACTAACTTTCTATGGAATATCTTTTTCTAAAATGTTACGTTTGACTATTAATAGAACTATTGATATTTACCATTATACGATTCCCTACTTTGCTCCCAACCTAGGTATTTAATTTTTTGTGTCAACCCATTAGCTAATTGATTGATGGATATGTGCCACACATTTTGGTTGACTTACCTAATTATTAATTATTCGCTCCCTAATAATTGTGTAGATGGTTCATTATTAATTAGGAACATAAGTGATAGTGATAGTGGTAGAGATTACCTCTCACTAAAGTGAGAGGTAATCTCTCTTTTGCATTCTCTTTACTAGAACTAACTATGGTGCTAACACATTTGTAAAAAGATCTTGTCGTTCATATGATATATTAATGGCTACTAGTGAATGTGATTGTATGGATATTTTTCACGTTTCCCTCTAAAAATTCAAGAAGTCTGTTCGAGACGTTCTTGCAGCAAAATTATGATTTTTATTTTGATATTTTTAATATTATTGTTGTTCTTTTCATTTTCATTGTTAAATCTTTTTGATATGTATTTTTTCATTTTGATAGCGGCCGTCGTACTTTCTAAATTATCAAAATTTGTATTAATAATGTGTGGAAACTGTTTTGGATTATGTTTGTAACGTTTTCTTATATTATTGTATCTGTTTGTTTCCCAAATAAAATAAAATATTGTGAAAGTGGTTGCTTGAATTTGGAGAGGAACGTATATGTCACAATAAGATGGTTATAGCCTTGATATAGTTATATCCCTAGGGATATAACTGTCAACCGTAATATAGTTATATGAAAGCGGTTCATCTATCGTACTAGGAATATAACTATAATACGAGCATGATCTAGTAATATAAGTATTAGGGCACTCCGACAGTTTTCCTATAGTACATTTTGATACAAGTGGAGAATTTTTGTTATTGCATTCGAGGCGTAATTAACACCCAAGCCGTAGGCGAGGTTGTTTTTGAGCCGAGAACTGCAATAACAAATGTCCACGTGTATCAAACGACGTTTTTCAATACACTTTTGAAGAAATAAAATAAAACAACGAAAAATATTTTTTGTCATGAATTATTAGGAAACTATGGCTTTAGTTTTCTTTTTTTTCCGCGCTTTGCTTTCGCCAGGTTGAAGGAGAAGAAAAGGTATAAAGCCGATAAACAGCATAATATGAAAAATAGAAAATTCAAATATTTTTGAGTTTAGAACACAAATAAATGTTAATTTGTTAATAAACATTTTTTATTGTAATAATCATGGTTTTTGATGATATTCTATAAACATTATTTAAATATTCAAAAAATATTAACGCCGTAAAGACGCATTTCTCTTGGCCGAGATTAAAAAAAAAACATTCATCTCCGAATAGAGACGGTGTGAATAGAGGCATCGAACCAATTTGGACTAAAAAGGTATAAGTTATCTGTGGCAATTTTTATTCCCGCACACGTTTGGAAAATGAAAAATCGCACGAGTGTGAAATACATTGCATTGTGAACTAATCGTAGTGCGATATTAACTAGTTTTCGAGGAAGTGAGAGGAGGAGTGAGTGGGGTGGTGGGAGTATAAGTGTGTTTCGAGAAGTGTAAAAACTATATTACGGTAGATAGCTAGGGATATAACTATATCACGGCTACAACCATCTTACTGCGACATACACATTAATATAGGTAGGTGTTGTAAAGTGAAGCTCTTCCTCAGACTGCACTGAATTCTAGGGAAGTTTCTGCCTTGAAGTTAACATTGCTGCAGTTGTGTCCTAGTTTGAAAGTTAATGGGCTCAGAAGACATTTCAACGTTCTCTCAAAGATTGGCTACTTCTTAGTTTTAATTACTGTTTCCCATTACGTGGACTGTCCGCCTAGTTGAGCGTCACGATTGTTGACAAATGCTTGCACTGACTGGACAGGTCCACTCAAATTTCTATGGTTCTTTCCTCAAAAGAACATTTCAGTCATGGATCTATATGGTCCTTACATGGTCTGATCAAGATTATGTCTGGACTTTAAAAGAGACTTTGACCTCTGAGTTTGTTTTGCCATTTCTCCTCAGGGTAGTCAGATAGGAAATGTCGACATCATCTAGCTTATTTTTTAATATTTTTTTTTAATATGACGTGTAAAAGTATTTCCGATATCCTATTTACAGAATAAATAATTTCATTTCATTTATTATAAAGAAAAAAATGCCTTATTTTACATGCAATAAGATCTCTTTTCTATAGTCTTAAGCCCCATTTACACGATGCAAATTTCTTGCCTTTGTATTGCTCCCTTCAAAATGGTTTAGCTGAATGGTGCTAATCCATGCGTTAGGTTCGTGAACGGGCGCTGTCAGTGGTGGCTGGTCATATCTTAGCTGCCACGGCTCATTTTAATTTAATTTAAATTTTCGATTGTTTGTATTTTTATATTTTTATTACGGACGCTTTTAACATTCTGCATCGTTCTCACATGTATAATTTCAACATGAATGATGTAACGAATTTTTTGAAAACAAAAAGAGAGTGCGTGGAGTTACTTGCACGTTCTTCTCCATAGGGACCTACTACGCTTTGGAATGGGCGACTAGCTTCATCTTTCTGACTGACCGACCCATTGACAATTCAAAAGTGCCTGTAATTGATTTCAGCATTTGAAATAAATGCTTTCAGTTTGAGTTTGACATACCCACCTATTAAAAAATTGAGGCAACAAATGACTTGCATCGTCTGCATTGTTGAGAAGGTGCAATTTTTATTGATGCTTCAGTTATATCGCACTGCGTTATCAGGCTTTAATCTTCTTCATTTCAGCCATCAGCCTTCTCCCTCGGCGACCTCTGCCTGCCTCCGATGGCTAATGTCCTAAAAGTATTCCTGGAGAATGGTCAGACGAAGTCTTTCAAGTACGATACCACCACCACCGTGGCCGACGTGGTGACGAGCCTCAAGGATAAGCTGTGCATCACTGCGGAGGAACACTTCAGCCTGGTGGTGGAACACGTCAAGAGTTTGAGGAGGAACAAGCTGACGCTTCTGGATCCCAAGGAGTCTTTAGCTAGGGTAATTAAAAACTGATATTTTAACTTTTATTGCGAAATTGCAAACCCGAGGGCCTAGAAACGCAAATACCCACGTTTTTTTTTAACTTAGTAATTACCTACTATCTATCATATAATTTTGGTTTAATTTTTTGCGTCAGTCAAAATTAGTAATCACCCATATTTAGGAATAAATTCTTAAAACTGAGTAAATATTATAAACGAAACGAATATCATTATCAATTTTAAAATCGTTCGCATTTACGTTACGTTTACGTCGCTCATTCGTGCTAGGCCCACCGGTTGCTAGAATTGAGGTTTTCTGAGATTTTCCTATGGGTTTAACTTAAAACCTATATGTTTATCTTGAAACTTATAGGTTTAACTTGAAACCTATATGTTTAACTTGTAACCTATTGCTTTAACTTAAAACCTATATGTTTATCTTGAAACCTATTGGTTTAACTTGAAACCTATATGTTTAACTGGAAACCTATATGTTTAACTTGAAACCTATATGTTTAACTGGAAACCTATATGTTTAACTTGAAACCTATATGTTTAACTTGAAACCTATATGTTTAACTTGAAAATTAAATGTTTTTGAAGTAGTGGTGGTAACTAACAGCTAAATTATGTGTTACAATCGTCTTTTGGGAATGTTGATGCATCAGTTACCTATCTAATAGTGAAATAGATATTCTCGCCCGGCATGGTAAATATGGGTCTGCCGAGCGAGAATTTCTGTTGCCTCATCTAATTATCTTTACTTCTGAGAACTGAAATAATTTATAATCGGTATGAATTTAATTAATCGTACTGTCCTAAAAATATGATTGTACACTCTTATATAATATTTGTGCCTCTTTTTGTGAGCCCCAAATAGTTCCCATTTTGTTGTCTTAAAATACTAAATAGCCATTTAACTGCTACCAACATGGATGTAGCGGTCGGCGGTTGATCACAGTTCTAACCTAATCTTACCCACTAGGTCGGTGTGCCCTGGCTTAGTCACTGCGATCAACTTTAAGAAAAGACTAGAACGAAAGACGTACATTTATTAAAAAAAAGCGAACATCATTAGAAAGTCAATCAATTTTAAGAGAAGCAATTAAATACCTTTTATTACCAAAAAGATGTCTATGCGCTTCTGAATGGGTCGCATAAACCTTGGATGTTAGCTTGAATGATAAGTCACGAATAGACAAGATGATGATTTACTAAATATGTACTTTTAACTACGTTGTAAGAATGAGCAGCTGACAATTTTGCTGAATGTGTACTGTCGTTCTAACTACCGTTCCAATCCTCGTTCCAAGGAACATTTATATGTATGCAACCACTGTTTCTCATTCTAAGTGAATAATTGTATTCTGTTTTTGAGAAACTATTGTACGTATTTCCCTTTATAATCTATCCTATCAAACCATGAGCAATTATGTATAACAGCAAAATATTTTTTCATCCCCAGGTAATCAGCTGGGTAAGTTTAGTGACAATAAAATAATTAGAACAGTTATATGTATCTGGTGAAGGCCTAGCCACTCCTAGGACTGATCAATGGCTGTAGTCTTCACCTAAACATAAGTTTTTTTTGCTTAGAACCTCGACAAATATTGGGACAGGGAACTACGCAATAGATTAGTTTTTTTTGTAGCGTAAAGTTAATTCACCTTTATACCTCCTCGCGTCCTAACCAAAATGTTCGTTCGCGCAAATACGCGATCGTCACTCATTTGTTCGGAAAACCGGAAAGCGTCCTCTGTCGGCACGGCCATTCTTTTGGGTTCACCGAACAAAATGAACGCACCGATCGCGTGTTCGCGCGATGCTCGTAAAGCTAATTCACCTTCATACCCCACGTTCTAATCAAGAGCGATCGTCGCGTTCATATGTCACTTTTTGTTCGGTGAACCGGAACGCGACAAAAGAAGGTGGGTTTCGATTTTCCGAACAAAACGTGACTCATTGCGGCGCGACGCAACGGCCGCGTATTCCAAACCAAAATTTATTAGTAAATTTTGCGTCCTAACCAAAATTTATTAATAAATTTTGGTTAGGACGCAGCCTTAGGGAGATGGGTGGGATGTATATTATACAATATGCTGAGTTCCTAAAAACTTGATGTCAAGAAACCAAAAGGAACGCAAGTATGACCAACTTTTAAAAATACGCCTCAAATCTTTCCAGATCGCAGCACGCCCCGGCTCCTACAAGATGCGCTGCCTCTTCCGCATTGTGTTCATGCCAACGTCAGCAGCTGAGCTCGCTCAACGTGACTTAGCAGCGCTGGACTACTTGTACCTGCAGTGCTGCAACGACGTGGCGCAGGAGCGCTTCGCGCCCGAGCTGCAGCCTGACGTGGCGCTGCGGCTGGCGGCCTTGCATATGCACCAGCATGCGTTGGCTAATAATATGTCACCGGCAAAGCTGACTGTTAAGGCTGTCGAGTGAGTAACACGCCATGTCCAAGTTAATTCTAGACTAGATGGGTAGGTAGTTATATGCAAATAGCCGTTCAACTCCAGAAGAATCCCACACCCACCCCCCATTACCCATACCCCCACCCCACCCAACCCATTACCCACCCATACCCCACCCCACCCATTACCACCCACCCACCCATTACCCAACCCATTACCTATATGATGAGAACGTTGCAAGCCCAGTAGACTGTACATTTGTTGACTATTTTCTATTTTTTTAAGTACCAGGTAGTTGTTGAAAGGCCTACATTGTCCTCCCATACTTATTAACACTGTTATTTGAAAATATTGTAAAATCCAATTATTTTTAAAAGAGTAACCATGGAGTTTCTTGCGGCTCTTCTCCATAGGAAACGACTAATTTGGAAACGTGCACCTATATAGCTTCTGACGTTTCATAAGTGCTCATGTAGGTTTATGTGAAATAAATTATTTTGATTTTGATTTTTTGACTTCTATATGTATGATTGTTAACCATTTGCAACTTCCAAATGATGAGCACGCCGCTCAATTTCCGGGATAATTTAATCTAACTAAAACTTACTAGCTTTTGTCTGCGGCTTCGCCCCCGTGGAGGGTGGAACTTATCCCACAGAATCGTACAGTATTTTAAGAATAATTTTGGTTCGTCACGACTTTATATACATGACCATAATAATATATGTTATATAATGTTTCTGAACAGTAAATGTTTCGCAGGAACAATGTTAATACCTATGTCATAAACTCATTCCAGAAGAGAATTCGGTCTAGAGCGGTTCGTTCCCAGTGGACTATTAGAGAGTATGAAGCGCAAGGAGCTGCGCAGACTGATCGCGCACTTCCTGAAGATGAACTCACAGATGACTGGCAGTCAACGGCAGCTGACGCAGTTACAGGTACATTATTTACGAAAGAAAGGATTTGAGAGAGAATATTTCCATTTTAAGTACTACATTAGGCAAACTGAAGACGACTTTAAGCCATATCAGATCAAATCATGTCATTCACGACTGACGAACCCATGTGAATAACAAAAACTGAAAATCAGTTAATTTGCGCTTAATATACAGGGAAAATTTTCAGCTGCATCCGGTTAGACTGGAAGCCGACCCCAACATAGTTGGGAAAAAGGCTAGGCAGATTGATTGATTGATTGATAAAAGGAAAAATTTTAACCAGTGCGCATGCGTAAATATTGACAAAATTTTTATTTATCAGCCACTGTTTTCTATGAAACAATTCAAGCAATTGAATCACAAATAAAACGTTTTCTTCTTTAGCATTTTTTAATGTTTTTATCTACGCTTATTATTTGATATCACTCTCAGGCAAAGCTCCACTACCTGGACATAGTGGCTGGTCTGCCCAGCTACGGCGCCAAGTGCTTCAGCAGCAGCAGACCCGAGCGAGTGCTCCTGGTGTCGCCACGGTTCGGACTCAGCCAGATCGTGGGCAGAAGTAACTCTGTGGTATATATCCCTATATAATTACAGCATATCAAAAACAGCAATCAATAATCAATAATCAGCATATGCAAAATATGCTGTAAAAGATTATTGAGTACTAAGAGGAGCAGCTCTAATTTTTGATTACTTAAAAATACATTTCAAAGCTATCCAGCCCATACACATATAGTTTTTGATTCTTGGCAACTTACTGGATATTTTAGGGGCATATTGTGATGGTGACAGGAGATACAATCTCTTCTTCGGTCAACATTTGAACCAAATCTAATATCTTTTCGTTAACCATTTCAGCCTCAACCTATCGCCTCTCTAGAAGAAGTGGAAGGCATCAGAGTAAAGCGCGACTGGTCTAGCGGTGGCGCAGACGTCGCCATCTTCTTACAACGAGACCGGGTGCTGGCGCTGCTGATGGATGAACGGGATGCTGCTGAGATGCCGCTTATTATTGCTGGGTATGTTTTGTGAAGACCTTGTTCAGTAAAAATTATGTTATTTTAAATAAGAAATTGGAAAACTCAAGTAATATGATTCACAAATCCTGAGGCTCGCTTGCAGCACTACTCATTAAATACGTTTAGCACTAAAAACATATCTAAAATATCATTATGTCTCAGTCATCTTCAAACGATTGCCGTAAACAGAACGATGTTTTAAATATCTATCCGCATTTAGTGATTTGGGGTGCGAGTGGGCCTAAAAATAATATTTTGCTAAAGTGTAGTCCATGTAGCGTTTAAGTGAAACTTTACATTACAGATAAAATATCATTATTGTATTTTTGCAGGTATTACCGACTAGTGACTGGTCATGATTTAAATGTTGAACAAGAAAGGGAGCCCATGACAGAAGATATAGGTAAGCAATCAAAACAACAGAGTATTTTTGGCAAAGTGATATATCAATGTGCTTGCATTTAACAGAATTGTGGTTTTATTAATTAAGTATTCAACAACCTCTTTTCTGTTTCAGCTCCACCATACTTGTCGCAACACAACGTGGTGCCAGCTAAATGGAGTTACCTCCACTACGACGATCCGAACATATTGTCCAAGAAGCACTACGCTATCTTCAGCATGCCTCCCCCCTACCACTCCACCCCCGACCAGAATAAGTCGCTCGACACCAACATGAACACCAACATCAACAACAGGAACCACAGCAACAACTCCAGCCCTCTAATAGGCTATGACTCAAAATCTGGTCTACTAGGCCACGATGTTCACTTCGAGAAATGCAAGAGAAACGATGATTTCAGACTCTTCGATCCAAACGATGCTTGCTACCTCGATGACGGCATGGGCTTCGACCTTCAAAGTGTTCTGTCCATGGAACTCTTAGAGAATGCGTCGAACAACCCAAGGCTAGTAGAAGCCAAGAACGAAGAGGTCCTAAGAAGAGTAGCAGAAATGCAGAAACTAGTAGAAAACTCCGAACAATACTTGACTGAAAATTGTGATTACGATGCTTACCATGAGAATTTAAGAGATGAGCTAGTCGGTAAAGAAACTTGTGTAGATAATGTAGAGAGCGATACTGAGTCTAATACTAGTAGAATGACGGATGACGCTCCTGGTATATTGAGACATAGTGATTCCTTGCTTTTGCTGACTGAAACTATAAACCAAGGGCTGAATGGTTTGAACGTACCGGAGAGTGTAAAAGACAATAATAGCTTAACCACGCGACAATCACAAGGTCTCAGTGCTATTCTTAATAACTGTGGACTGACTGATGCTTTGATAGCTCTGAACAATGATATATGCCATTCGGAGAGTGATAATGATTCGCTTTACACACCCACAAGTAGTCCTATACGAAAACATCAAAACAAAACGACCACAACCAAAGGGGTCAGGACTAGCTTTGGCCTAGTCAGCCCTGACGCAACGACAGACAATAAGGAACCAAATCTTAAAGAATATTTAAAACAACTAAGAGAAAAGAGTAGTCAAGAAGAAACAAGAGCGGCTGAGTACCCGTACTTGTACCAGGAAAGCGTAGTTGATAATGATGCTGAGCTTATAGATTTAACTTTGATACCTCCCCCACAAACGCCCGATGAATTAGACTGTGCTACGCAAGTGCCTCAAATTTTACCCGTAGTTCCGCCATCGTTTGCTGATGACAAAGTAAATTCGCAAGAAAATTTATCGAATGCACCAAAAAAGAGTGCACTAGAAGAATTTTTAGCTAATGTTGCAATACAACCACCAACTGTGAAAGTCACTCCAGCCATAGAGTTGACTCCAGAAGAAATAATGTCTTATATCATTCCACCTCCACCGGCTTCCAACTCATCAACCTTAGATAGAGAACAAGTTAGTTATGCTAATCACAGTCAAATACTTGAAGCAAAAAACGAACGAGCAAATGCCGAAGCAAAAACTGCAAACGGTGATGTGTTAAAAGGAACTTTAAGCGTCAGTGAGATTAGAAATATGTTTGCTGCAAAAAGCCTTAGCGACGCCAGAAATAGTCTTCTGCTTAAAGATAAAAATAAAGTTTCCAATCAAACGAAATCAGATTCGCCTAAAGGTAAAAGAAAAAGTGTTTCTGGTGATAAACAGGCAAATGGAACCGCGCATGTCATAGAATACCCAACAGTAGAGAGGAAAGGAATGTTCTCTTGCTGCAGTAAAGACAAAAATAAGTCTGAAGAGAATTCAGACGAAAATGAACAAGTTGAATCGAGAATTCAGAACTCAGACTCCATTCCCGACGTCTGTGAAATTAGACCACCACCGAGGAGAAAAAACTCCGACTGTATAAAAGCACCCGAGAGACCACCAAAGATTCCACCAACACCTGCACCGCGACCTCGGTCCAACTCCTTCACGTGCATCAACAACGAACTCACAGCAGTCGAGATAACAAACAATCATTTCAGTACACTGAACAATAGGAAGTTGAATTACAAAGTCGTCTGCGACATAAACGAGCAATATATGCAGAACCCGCCACAACTGCCTCCGAGATTAGAAAACAAAGTTCTATCACCACCGCCACCGATACTTCTACCTCCCAAAAAGCCGCCACTACCTCCCGTCCCGAGCATCGAAGTGCTTCGACTGAAGAATTCCCAAAAGCAGTCACCTATCAGGAACCCAGAGCAGCGTTTGGCCAGCATTGGCTCGCCGCACTTTCAACGGAACCTAAATACTTACAGAAACCTTGAAATTGAGAACAGATTGACTGACGAAGAGACTCAGAACATTCGATCATCACCGAACTACAGTTCCATGACGTTACAGACCCGTCATGTGAGATCGAACTCTGAGACGAAGAACACTATATTGAAGAACAACACAGCATTGTCCCTATGCTCGCCACAGATGAACAGGCGGTTCAGCAACCGTCCCGACTTATTGAACGGTGCGCCTGGCGAGCGAGTGTTCAGTCCACCTCTATCAGAGCGGCAATCCTTCCGTCGAAACAGTGCGAGTCCGACTCCTAAGGTGCAGAATCACGTGAGGTTCAAGGATGAAGTGGTTGATGATATTCCGACGCCGCCTTCTCCTCCTACAGTGAAGTTCCCAGAGTTCCAGTCGGGGAACAACGGACACGTGTCGATAGAGAACCTGCTGTGCAAGACGGAGGTGGCGGTAGATGGGTTGCTGCAGAGGCTGCACCAGGTCGCGCAGAAGTGCTCCCATCAGCATGCGCATGGAGGGGGCGAGGATATTGATGAGGCTAAGTTTCAGGTGAGTTCAAAAAGGTTATATCATTATGTACTGACTGACTGTATGACTGTCTGTTATGTACTGTAGGGCAGTCGACGATAAATCTAAAATAGATAAAAATAACATTAATCAATACGGCCATTTTGAGAACGCAAAGTTATCTACTATGAGCATACGTTTATAATACCCGGGAGTTAATATGGCATATCGAGTTTTAACAAGTGTATTTCTTTTAACAAGTAGTTATTAGACTTGATATCATCTACGACCAGAGGCCTTGTCAAGACAAATCAAACGAACCCAAACTCGATAGGATTCCGTCGTGTTATTACTGAGTTCCTGTGGCTCCATCATCAGATCAGCTCGATGGTGCCAAAATATTGCATTGTCTTCGATTTTATATATGTAGGTACAATCGATCAATCTGCTTAGCCTTTTCCCAACTATGTTGAGGTCGGCTTCCAGTCTAACGGATGCAGTTGAATACCAGTATTTTACATGGAGCGACTGCCTATCTGACCTCTACAACCCAGTTACTGTGTACCCCTTGGTAAGACTGGTTGTCAGACTTTCGGGCTTGTGACGACCCGTAACGACTGACAACGACGTACGTATATATATACGTATATGTAGGTACGTATGCCAAATTTCAGCTCGATCGAACACCAGGAAGTGGGTCAAATTTAACTTGCAAATTTTGAAAGGACAACTTGCATACGAACATTCCAAGTTAAATAAAAGCTTGTAAAAAGAGACTGTCACATTGATATTATCAGTGACTCTCGGTGAAGTCGAACTTTTTCCAAACGTGATGTGCCATGTTATTAATTCTTACCCAAAGTCATCATCTGCCTAGCTTTTTCCCAACTATGTTAGGGTCGGCTTCCATTTTACCCCTCGGTAGGACTGGTGGCTTCCGGGCTTCTGACTACCCAAAATATTCACCAAGAATTGGGCAAGTATTTGAAGTAGTTTTGTTTGTACACAGCGCGCACGCAGCGAGCTGACGGCGTGCGCGGTGACGCTGGTGACGGCGTCGCGTGCGCTGGTGGGCGCACTGGGCGGCGCGCAGGGCGGTGCGGCGGCCACGGCGCTCGCTGACTGCCTCACGCCGTTAAGGAGACTGTCTGACTTGGCACAGGTAAATCTACATTAAATGCATTAAGTAATTCACTGACAGATAACACACCGCCTAAAGCGCTGGGTCTAGAAGCACGAAGATTTACATAAAAGTTCATTTTGTAAAGATGATGAGCAATAAGAACGATTTTTAGAAAATCATCCTCTAAAAAGATTAAGTAAAAGGTGAAAATTTGTATGAAAGATCGTCATTTTGCCAATGGAAAAACTCATCGGGCACACGGCTTGTGTGTTTCCAAACTCGAACACTGTTACCCGCAACCTCTTCTACGATCCAGGATGAAAAGTAGCATATGTCCTTCTCCAGGTCATGGTCTACCCATGTGCCAAATTTTATCCAAATCCGTTTAGCCGTTTTAGCGTGAAAGCAAACAAAGAAACTCACTTTCGCATTTATAATATTAGTTAAGATTGCAAAATATGAATAGGTTTAGTGAAAGCCTGATGCATCGAAACTCTACCCTTCATGTGATGATAAGTCAATAGCCTTTTATCTTGCACAAAAAACGGTCCGCTTACATTTTTAATTGATTTAGAAAACATAGATCACATATGTATATTTATTAAACTTTTTAAACTTTCTCGATTTGTACACATTATAAACAAAACTGAGAACGGGTCTTCTCGCGATGTTCCTTCTTACGAGGTAAACAGGTACCTACTTGTGTGGTCCTCCCGTGACCACGATCGCTGCAAGGCGGTCGAATCGTCGGGAAACAAGTAGGTACCTGTTTACCTCGTAAAAAGGAATATCGCGAGAAGACCCGTTCTCAGTTTTGTTCATAAATTTATTACATACAGATAACCAAATCCGTGTGTTAATACACATCAACTAATTTTCATTTCTTACTCTCAGGCCCTCGGTAGACATACATCAGCGCCACTCCAAACTCGAAACCTGGTCCTTCGAGTCCACGACGTTACAGCGGCCTTCAAAGAACTGGCTGGCGCTGAAATGGCACAAATCATCCACGAATACAACGCCAAGAAGTCTCAAGGTCAAGGTCAGGAGAACAACTCAACCTTGGAAGGACAACTTGCGCTAAGGGCTGAATGTTTAGCAAATGTCCTGGCTACCTTATTGAGAAGCCTCAGGGTATTTTCTCCGTAAGTGAGAAAGGACCAACTTTTGAGTCGAATATAGTTTGTTTTTTAAATTTAAAAATATGAGCATAATAATAATAAGAAGGGAATGATTAAAGAGAGTACTCTCAAGTACAATGAGATAATGTAAATGGATGTGAGGAATTAGATAGGAATGATACTAATATTTGTATAGCGCAAATCATGACGTACAATCTGCTGACGCATGCGTCGTCCAGTGATATATCTAAAATCGATTTTAGATATATGATTTTAGTCGTATTAATCGACTCACGAATCGGTTTTTAAAACATCATAGATAAAATGACAAGATTTGTCTCGTTATAAGGTGAGTTGAAAGTAATTGGAGGATAATCTGAAACAAGCGAATATGAAGTTCAATATTGAACAGTTCCGATATAATATGTAATAAAAAGAGCAGCTATTATATACAAATATAATAAACTGTAAATCCACTCTATGTATAGATTTAATTTGTTAATCGATTTCTGTTGATAAATAAATAACCGTTACTAAAATGAGACCAAATAAATTTAGGTACGTTTTTTAAATAATTCGAAAGTTTTTTCGTAGGTGGCAACATTTGTGTTTTTATGGATCCTGTATACAATGACACATCCTCCACAGATTGATTTATACGTGCAGTGTGATGGACAATTTCTTCGCAATTAAAGGACAATCTGTACCTACTTACTTTGAAAGGCATGTCACTGTATACTTGAGTCATTTATGTAGTTTGTAAATTAAAATGTTAATGTTCACATTTTTGTTGTTAATATAATTTTTGTGAAGTAATTTTAACTTTAATTCACTTATTTTTAACTTGATGCATAGTTTCGAACTGGTTGATAGTATGTCTTTATACTGGTTATGATTCTTAATCAAAAAATATAATATCGCGTCTAGGTAAAACTCTTCCTAGATACTATTTATACCATATCAAAAGATACTCGAACACTTAATAAATCCTATATCTTATTTCTATTTCATGAATAGGAGTAATCTGAAATAAACACCTATGCTTCATGTTAAAAACTTCAAGCAGAAAAACGAATCCACAGAGTATATCAGTTTTTCTGGCTTCTATTATCTATGATTCCGTAGACAAAGTGTTACCATAGTTTAATTAATTTTACCTTAATACATATCTATTTATACAAGAATAAAATGTAATTATATTTTCTATTGTAAGTTGTGTGATTGGCTATAAGGTGCGAATTCTGTAATCCTTCAGTGTCTAACTTACCATATCTTAATACTTTAGGCATTTGTAATCAAAGATACCATTAATACGTATACTGTTATTCAGTGCATATTTTCTCTTCGTTGTTTTACACCTAAATGTACTAAAATACTTAAGAAATACTCCAGTAAGGGTTGTAATGATATTATCGCGCGAATTTGCATAAAGTTTGGTGTTGCTAGCTATTAATTTGTTCAACAATGTTGCCAGCAATCGTTTTTTGGTACACGCGATGTGCTGATATTAAAATATTGGTGCTATTTTGAAAAAAAAGTGTACGTTTTTCGGTATTGTGATCGGTTGAACTGTAATGATTATTTGCGAGTACATAAAGAATAATTATGTAATGCACCAGTGATTTGAATTTTTTATGTAAATATCAAGTAAGGTTGTTTTTGCAACGCAATAAACTAAACTAAGGCAAACTGACGCAAGATGTACTGATAATAATCTGTTTCTTTTTTCTCGCCTGTTTAGTACAATGTTGTGTTATATTTCTCTGCTGGTATCCCAAAGCTTTTATAGGAACCAAAGACGAGAGTTTTCATATATTTTATGTTGTTTCTTGATTTTGTTTACCGAGTATCGTTCACTTTCGGCTTCATATAAATTTCTTCATGTATTGAACAGACTATAGTGTTCTGAAATGTTGAATAGATTCTCTTATTTATTGAATTGATACACATGTCGAGTTGAGCATTGTTAATTTTTTATTTATCGATAACTACTCTAGCGTAAATCTCTTATTACATATATTAGGTATTATATATCAAAATATATAGTCTTCAAAGATTTCAAAAGAAATTCGTTTTATTAAAAAAAAAAAAAATCGGTTAATAAGTCATTCGCTAAAGACTTCATAGGCTTGACCTTAGAATCTATTAGCCATTTTTTGGTCCTTTGTAAATTCGTAATAGGACCAAATTTTGTAAACCAAAAAAGCAGTTCATTTCCCGACACTTCTAAGCGACCAACATCCCCATGTGTATCAATTCAAAAACAGTTTACGTGTATAAAATGGTTGCAAACATAGTTTATCGTTATACAAGATAATAACACACCGATTTATTTATTGTTCCCAAGTAACAATGCAATGCATTTGATGTAATAAACGATATAAATATTTATTGCAATTTTATTTTTACCCTGTTCAGTATACTGAAATAGGAGCTCGTGGCTAAATAATAACAGCCGCACAGGTCGATCCATCGGGTTAAGCTGTGCTTGCCGGGGTTGGTCCGTGGATGGGTGACCATTTTTACATACCGAGACTCCTCCGTGCCGCCGGCGCTGTTGGTCCCGGCTGTCATTCGTGGATTTTTGACAGTTGTTACAGGTCGTCAGAAGCCCGAAAGTCTGACAACCAGTCTTACCAAGGGGTATCGTATTACCCAGTAATTGGGTTGTGGAGATCAGATAGGCAGTCGTTCCATATAAAATACTGGTATTCAGCTGCATCTGGTTAGACTGGAAGCCGACCTCAACATAGTTGGGAAAAGGACGTGACTCGGGTTGGCTGGACAAATCTTCAAAATAGCTCGCATTTAACTAGGTCAATAGGGCAGTTTATGTGACGGCTAAACACCCTTATTTCAGAATTTGTGACGCTACAGAATCTTAGATAATCGATCGAAAACGTGTCCAGCCAGCTTGAAAAACCACTTTTCGCTGGTTTCTCAATCTCGGTAACGGAAGTGATTTTGACGACTTTTTGCATATCAACGGGCGTCACATAAAGGAGGATGGGCACCAATGTATGGAATCTGGTACCGGCTCCAATCGGAATGTATGATACACCGTTGGAAAGGTATTTTTGTGTAGATTAAGAATAACCATGGCGCTTGTCCCTATTCACTGTCCGATCGGAGTAATCCTACTTGAAAGTTATTTATTTTTGTTACGTCAGTTTTTTCCATTTGGCATGGTATTTTTATAATTATTATTAATATTATTCATTATCTAGGTAAATAAAACAAGTTCGAAGTAAGTTTTATCATTTATTGTATATAAGTAATTATATAAATGTGTCTATATATCGACAATAATTTTAATAAATAATGTATAGTATGATGTATAATATATACTATATGTAGTATTATTCATTATCTATAACGATGCTATTTAAAAACAATGCTGGCTCATTAAAGCCCTCGTGTCTAGCATATCCTAAATACCAGACAATGGATACTATATGCGCACAGGACCCTACCGTGTGGCGTCCCGTCAAACATGTACAATAATGATATAATATTATGTTTTCATTTCTATTTAGCAATATGTAACAAAAGTATTTTTTTGCTCTCACATGTCGGGACTGTATACGTGCAAAAGCCACACATCTTCGTCAATTCCGTATTCAGTAATGTCTTCCAAAGCAGATTCTCTATATGTTTCGATGAGATACAAGCCGTTGTTTAGGTGTTCACTGCAGTAAGATTTTGCGAGTTTTAATTGGTATGTCCCTAACGACAGCAATATCACGTCCTGTTCACTCAATCGTGGAAAATCGGACACATCATTGGCTTCCAATCTCTGGAAATCGGCTCTTCTGTTATTTAATATTTTTTATTCTACATAATTATACAACACGTTTGGGGTTCGCATTTTTCAGATATTCTTTGTAGAAAAGCTTCTGCGTATTGGCTATCTGCGATTGGCGCGTGGAAGTGATTTGTTATTGCTGCTGCAATTTTAACATCCACAAACATATTTGCATTGTATTTTTAAAATATCTTTATTAATTTTTAATTGTATTATTAATATAGTGTGCGCACTTGATATCTGCCTCGGTATAGACCTCTTCGGCACATTACACAGGTACGAAAACGTTCCATTGCAATCAAAATAATCCAATCGATAAACACTCAAGTCCAGTAGAAAGCCGCAGTCAAATAACGGGTAACAGAGTCCAAGTTAATGCCAGGGTCTAAAGTCAACGTGAACAATGAGGAACGAGACAATGTAGTAACTTACACAACAATTATCAGCGAACGACTACCAAGGGAACATGCGCAAGCACCGCAGCATGCCCGCCCTCGCCCCCACCCCCTTGCTGACCGCGCTAACCACCGCACTGCGTAAACCCCCGTAGCACGGGCGTAATATATAAAATCGCGGCGGGATTTTATAGCGTACGGGATTTTTAACGCTCTGCTTAGCGCCGAGAGTGCAAAATCCAACAGTGTGTTTTTTCGACGCGCTAGAATGTACTCTGTTATAGTTAAGATGGATTCTCAACGCTCGGCTCAACAACGAGAGTTGAATATCCAGTGCGCTATAAAATCCCGCCGCGATTTTATTACGCCCGTGCGAACGGGGATTATGAGAGCGAGAAAGATAACAATACTAGTTCCAACTTTCTACTCATCTACTTACGTATACTCAGGGTTAATAGTAACAAAAATATTGCTCCAATATTGTTCAATATCAATTAATGTATTTGTATGTTTATTGTTTAATAGATAGATCACCCCTAACTGAAAAAAATACCAAACCGATTTTGTTGTGATTTTCATCCAATAACTGAATTTTATTTAGCTCAAAATCTGTGCAAATATCATCAAAATCTGTCAAGCTAAACCGGCGATATGATTTTATAAAATTCTATTTTGAACTAAATATCCAGTATGTTCTGAAGACTGTATTTCAAAACGGACAATTTAAACGGGATTGGTGCCATAGTAGTTTTTTGTGGTCTTGAAAAGGGCTATCCAACGATGGTAAATTCATTTTGATTGGACATGGGTACCAAAACGCCCATCATCCTTTGTGACAGGCATCGAGCTAAAAGTTTTGTGATACGTACAGTGGTTTAGTAGAAAAATGCAAAAATCTGTGTCCAGCCAGCTTGAATTTACGTAAAAAACTTTTGGCTGGCACTTCCAAATCTCAATAACGAGAGCGTTTTCGAATATGGTTCCTTTACTAACATATGGTGACGCAATGTGTGACAGTAATAACGTTTGATTTATGGTGTCACATGTAAGGGTTTACGAGAAATCAATAAAAACTTAATGTCCAGCCAACCTGATTTCAAGCTGGCTGGACACACGTATCTCCGCTGCCTGATGATCTACGACCTTCAAAATGTGTTCAAACTTTTGCGACGGGGACGATAATGATAACCTGAATTTGTGACGGAGAAACTTTGCGTAGTGTCAAAGATATTTATCATTTAAATTTTCCCATACAAACACTGCAGTAGGGTTACCATATTGTAGGTTTTATGTTGGACTAAGTATATTTTAAGGTGTTTTCTTTAATGGACGAAAATCCGTGTATAGGTGATACTAATACGAACAACTGTAGATATTTAAATCAATAGAAGACAAAAGGGTAGAAGTGAAGAAGGGGAGGGGGGTAATTTTTTTAATGTTATTGATTATTTACGTGCAGATATCTACTCTTTTTAGCAGATACGTATTGGTGTTTTTCATGGTAAGTACTAGGTAGATATTGTGTCAGGATAACTAATGCTCTAAGGTATTTAAATGAAAAAATAATGTAAATAAAATCACATTTATTTATTTGTACTTATACAGCGTTTCAAATGACGACGATCAACTCTATCTGCACTTCAGTAACCCTCGCCTTGTACCAAAGTGTTGTTTTTACCGCCGCCCTAAGTGTTTGAAGCGCAAATTAAGTCGGTGGTCGTCATTTTTAATCATATAAATAGCTGAATATACTAAAATATTCTCAATACCTATTTATAAAAGAGAATTATTACACAAAATCAATCACAGCATCAGTCTTCATTTTTTTATTAAGTACCTATTTGGTAAAGTATTCTTTATTGATTCATATGACAAGATACAATCACATTTGGTTTTAGTACGTACTACCTAGTTAGCTAGGTGGGTTACTTATATAAATAAAGTCTTATTTCTAAATAGATTCTCATTAAAAACAACAAAGAGTATAAAAACACTTACACGATTTAAAAAAATAAGATGACGATCAACTCCATTTGCACTTTAGTAACCCCCGCTTTGTACCAAAGCGTTGTTTTTACCGCCGCCCTAAGATAATACTTCCATGATAGATAGCTGATGTTGGTGTCGCCATCTATTGCTTAAAGTTGGCACTACTAGGACAACTGGTCGAATTAGGTTGTCTTACCGCAGATTAATTAATAGTTGTCCTACTCTGATTAGTCATTAGTTAGTTAGTTAGTTATTGTGGTGATTAGTGTGTTAGTTGATTAGTGATTAGTTACTTCGAAAAGTACATACACTGCCGTCTGTCGAGTTTAGTTCTCATTTTCAGTTACCCTAAACTAAACGCGAAATAAAAGTGGGCTCTCTTTTGCAGCGCAGGAGGTCAATTTTTTTTTTTTTTTTTTGAATTAACACATACTTACACTTTTTACTGCAGGAAAACTTATTCCCACGGGGAAATCAAATACAAAGAAGGCGTGGCTGCTACCGACCGATTAGTCGATTAAAAAAAAATCCTTTATTTATGTAAAAAATTATGGTCACCTCACAATATTAATGGATGTTTATATGGGAAAATTTAAATGATCAATATCTTTGAAACTACGCAAAGTTTCTCCGTCACAAATTCAGGTTATCATTATCGTCCCCGTCACAAAAGTTTGAACACATTTTGAAGGTCGTAGATAATCAGGCAGCGGAGATACGTGTGTCCAGCCAGCTTGAAATCAGGTTGGCTGGACATTAAGTTTTTATTGATTTCTCGTAAACCCTTACATGTGACGCCATAAATCAAACGTTATTACTGTCACACATTGCGATTGCGATTGATTGTTGCACATTGCATATGTTAGTAAAGGAACCATATTCGAAAACGCTCCTGTTATTGAGATTCGGAAGTGCCAGCCAAAAGTTTTTTGAAAAGTACGTATAAGTGTGAGTCCTGCTCGAACATTACTCAGCGTGTGCGAGTATCTGACGACACCCCAGTACGTGGTGTCCGGGCCGTTGGGGATTGTTTGGACAAGGAAACAAATCAACCCTGTGGGGAAGTGGACATGAGTACGACAGCATCAGTTAACCTTGAAAACATGCCGAATATTATGGAAATGGTGAAAGGAGTCATAACTGAAAGGATAAATGCTCTGGAAAAAAATCTTATGGAGGAAATTAAGATCACGGTATCGGCCTTGGCTCTAGAAAATAGCAAATTAAGGCAAGAGTTGGGCGTAGCTAATAGCAAATGTTTAAGTTACGAAATAGAAATAAATGCTTTGAAAGTGGAGAAAAAAACCAGACAGATGAATGAAGGAAAATTGCGTACTAAGGTTGTTAGTACTTCTCATCTCCAAAAAACTGAAGCGGCACCTGTCTTAGTAGCGGAGGAGTCGCCTGAGCTTATTGCTTTAAGCGGCAGTAGCAACTTGAAACCGTTGCCGCAACCAAATCTTAGTTACGCAAATGTGGCCAGTAATTCAGTGGTTGCGCACGGAGAATCTATGAACATAGATAACAAGTGGATAGAAGTAAAAGGGAGGAAAAAACATAACCCTATAATACGAGGTGGAAATAGATCAATCGTATCTCTAAAAGCAGTCGAACGTAAGAAATACCTGCATGTGTGGAGATTGGATAAAACGACGACTGAAGCAAGTTTAAATGAGTATATTAAAAATATATTGGGGGAAGACTCAGAGCTAATTATTATTAAAATACAACCAAAGACTGAAAGAGACTATGCCTCGTTTAAAATTGGAGTGACAGAAAGTAATTTTGAAAAACTTTGTGTTCCTGAAGTATGGCCAATGAATGTGGAAGTAAGTGAATGGATTTCTTTTCGTCGACCAACCGCGCCAATCACACTTCAACCGCAAGCTTAATTTAAGCTTATCCATTTTATACCAAAATGTTCGAGGTCTTAGAACAAAGTTATCGAAGTTCTTATCACTGTTAGAATCATCGGGTTCAGATTTGTTTGCAATTACGGAAACCGGATGCAACGAGTCAATTCAGAACGCAGAAATAACGTTACCAGGTTACTCGATACTGCGTTGTGATCGAGCAGATGGACGTAAGCAAGGCGGAGTACTGATAGTGTCCTCACCGCGTTTCGAGTTGCGGCAAGTGACAATTCCCGATGGTATTAATATTGATCTTCATAAATTTGAGTTGATTTGTGCTACTGTTTACTTACAAAATCGTTTCTTAGTCACATGCTGTGTTCTATATATTCCACCACAGACTGACGTAAAAGAATATTCGGTAATGTTTAGTATTTTAGAAAAAATATGTGTGAAATATAAGAATAAGGTAGTTATATTAGGAGATTTTAATCTATATTCATGTTCTAATTATGTTTGTGATGATTTTGAATATTTCGTTGCGTTTTGTGAAGTCGTTCAGTGTAACCAGGTACCTAATTGTAATGGTAGACAGCTGGATCTGGTGTTGAGCGGGCTCAGTGGCGTGGAGGTGTGCGCGGGGGAGGAGGGGCTGCAGCCTGTAGACCCTTACCACCCGCCGTTTGTGGTCACGGTTCCCACGTCCTCTCCACGGCCGCAGCCCACCACATTAGATGTACAGTTAGAACCTCAAAATCAAATAGTTTCCAAGAAATGGAATTTCAGCAAGGCAAACTTTAATCAATTATATACCATTTATTATCCTTAATAGACTGGAATGAAATGTATATTTTATGCGATCCGGATTTAGCTTTGAACTTTTTTTACACTAAAGTATTCGAGGTTTTCGATACTTGTGTACCTCTTAAAAACAAACCAACTAATAATAATAACAGATTTACATATCCAGTGTGGTATACTACAGACATTGTCAAAGACATTCAGTTAAAATATAGATTACATAAAATATACAAAACAAGTAAATCCCCTAGTGATTATGAGGCGTTTTCTCGGTGTCGGGCGAGAGTTAAGGCGGAGACTGCTCTTGCCCACGACCGATATCGGGATCGCGTGCAGAGCCATCTGTCTACTGACCCAAAAGCATTCTGGAGTTATATTAGATCACAAAAAGGGAATTCAAGTCAGTATAAATTAAATAAAGACGGGCAAATTCTATCGGACCAAGAATGCGCCCATGAGTTTGGTCGTTTTTTTCACTCTGTGTATAATCCTGAACCGGCTACGTTAGACGCGGACACCGCGAGTGAAACAGCGGAGCCAAGTGGCGCTTGGGTTCACCTCGGTTGCCTTGAAGCATCAGCAGTGCGTCGCGCGCTAGCCCGCCTGCCGCCTAAGCGATCGATTGGCCCAGATGGCATACCGCCTTTTATCCTAAGAGATAGTCGCATGGTGTTGAGCGAACCTTTGCTGCATTTGTTCAATGTTTGTATTGCTGCAGCGTCTTTTCCTGATCGTTGGAAACTTAGCCGAGTGGTGCCTGTACCGAAAGGTAGTGGCGGCACGGAGGCAAGCGATTACAGGCCAGTGGCGGTCCTTTGCGCTGTTGCTAAAGTGTTCGAGGCTGCAATTCATAGTAGCTTGTACGCACAGTTAAATGTACATTTGTCCGATGCACAGCATGGGTTCCGTCCTGGGCGGAGTACAACAGGGAATTTACTTAATCTAATGACTCAACTGGTGCCGGCTGTTGATGCTGGACTCCAGGTGGATGTTGCTTACCTAGATTTTCGGAAGGCATTTGACACAGTAGACAATGATGTGCTACTGTCGAAATTAGCCAACATGGGATTTACACCGCACACTATTAAATTCTTTGCCGATTACCTGCGCAACCGTCGCCAATATGTCGACTGTGGTGGAAGCTTTTCCGAAATTTACTTCACGAGATCGGGCGTAAGTCAGGGAACCAATTTAGGACCATTCCTCTTTATCCTCATGGTGGACGACTTACCGGAAGTAGTTAAAGAGTCAACTTGCCTTCTTTTTGCTGATGATCTCAAACTGATTCGTGTTGTAAAGGATATTGCTGATCATGATACACTGCAGCGTGATTTAGATAGAGTCACAAAAATAAATTATACTTCAATGTGGCGAAATGCTCAGTGCTATCATACACCAGAGCGCACACCCCGCGTCACCATCAGTACCTCATGGAGAGTAAACCGCTGCAGCGTGTCATGGAGGTCAAAGATCTGGGTGTTTGCTTCACTGCGGATCTGCAGTTTAGGAAACATGTTGTTGTGGTTTGCAAAAAGGCATACCGCAACCTTGGGTTTCTTTTACGACAAGCGAGTCAGTTTACTAGTATAAGTGCATTAAAGGCTTTGTATGAAGCACTGGTAAAGAGCCACCTACAGTACAACGCGGCTATTTGGAGTCCTAGTGAGGTCAAATACAGTTTCATGCTAGAGCGGATACAAAACAAATATGTTAGGTTCATGTATAAAAAGTTATTTGGAGTGTATCCGGGATACCCGCTATTGTATCCTACCTTATTTATCTTGGGCATGGTAGGCTATACAAAATTAGAAATTAAGCGTGAACTTGCACTAGCCACATACCTGTTCAATATTATAAGAGGAAAAATATCGAATATAGACATTCTGCAGTCGATTATGTTGTGCGTGCCCAACGAGTATGTAAAGAGGCGCCGGCGGCCGCAGCTGCTGGTGGTGCCGAAAGCGCGCACCAATCTTCTCCGTCGTGCTCCGCTAACGCGTGCGTTGTGCACTCTCAACACGGTAGCTATGAGCTTGGACCTCTTCTCTTGTACACTGAACGACTTTACTATAGTAACCTCTAGACTGCTATGTTATCCAGATCTGCCTGTGTATTGTTATAGTTAGTAAGTAAGTACCTAGTTTTAATATTTTGTTCAGTTTTCTTTTGTTTTGTACCACTCTATCAATTTAGGTTAGCCTGTAAAGATAGGATGTGATGTTAAATAAATAAATAAATAAATAAATAATATACCTAAATTCAAGCTGGCTGGACACAGATTTTTGCATTTTTCTAATAAACCACTGTACATATCACAAAACTTTTAGCTCGATGCCTGTCACAAATTTAAGTGACGCCCGTTGATATGCATAAACTCGTCAAAATCTCTTCCGTTACCGAGATTGAGAAACCAGCGAAAAGTGGTTTTTCAAGCTGGCTGGACACATTTTCGATCGATTATCTAAGATTCTGTAGCGTCACAAATTCTGAAATAAGGGTGTTTAGCCATCACATAAACTGCCCTATTATAATTGACCTAGTTATATGCGTGCTATTTTGAAAATTTGTCCAGCCAACCTGAGCTACATGGAAAAGTCTAGGCAGATTGATAACTATACTGAAATAATCGCTAATCTTAGTCTAGCTTAGGAACTTAGTACCAAAGTATTAGAAACACTGGATTGAAACTTGCTAGATTGGATGGAAACTTTAACATCTGCCAAAGCATCGAGCGTGGAGGTTAAAAATAGTATAAGCATAATCAGCCTATAACGTTTCCACTGCTGGGTCACAGGCCTTCTCTCTGTGAGAGGGAGTGGGCCATAAACCACCACGAGGGTCCAGTGCAGTGGCAGGTGTCACATGGTTGTCTTACATACGTTCAGCCGGTCGATTCTGTAAAAATCTCACCGTGAAAACTTAGGTGA
This sequence comes from Cosmia pyralina, assembly GCA_946251885.1. NCBI lineage: Eukaryota > Metazoa > Arthropoda > Insecta > Lepidoptera > Noctuidae > Cosmia > Cosmia pyralina. Next base: position 25,499,239 of record OX276353.1, read on the forward strand.
AGTGAGTTTGTTTTTGCTAGGAATTGACACTATTGACAGCTCACTCCACGCTCACTTCACCTAAGTATTCACGGTGAGATGGTTATACAGAATCGCACTGCTGTTCACCACAAAGTTTCCCTTCACCCTTTTCAGAACAGTGGTGATGAAATAAATTACACAAAGTAAAGTGCCTGTCTGGGTTCGAAATTTAAGCATTCAATAGGTATGATGACTAAAACTTTTTTTTGTCCATCTTGGTGCTTATTAAAAAATATTGGACTTTTTTTTTTTTTTTATTTAGGTAATCAAAACACGGCGAAACTTTAAGTTAAAATGTTGCATGACGTCACTCCTTGCTAGATTTTATACGTAGTTTGTTATATTTGTGACGTAGCGAGCTTTAAAGCGTTTTATACATTGGTCATTTTTTTAATTAATATGATAAAACAAAAAATACGTGTCTAATATTTTTTTATTATCTGATTGACGGAGGAAATTGAATTAATTTTTACCCAGGAAATTCTCATTTAAGAAATCTGCTTTATAAGAGAACACAAGGTTTCTTAGGTCTTTAACGATAAAATGTACGGACCTTTATCCATCACTCGACTTATAGCTAAAAGTTCCATTAAAGTAGATAGCAAAGAGGTAATGGACGTAATTCAATAGCTTTATACAGCCAATGTGTAGATCTAAAGCGAGAACGATACGTACCTAAGTGATATCTATTTAATTTCTCATTCTGTTATAGCTCGATGAATGTTGTTGAGGCTGCAATCTGTTGCGACTTAGTTTTGCACTAGATTTATCTATCTGTACCTTCCTGGCTACTTTATTAGGGTTAAAAAAACGTTTGTTGAAATAAGTAATTAAGTATAATTATTTATTGTTAATTAACTTTTTAATTTTTAAAATTCAAAGTTTTAAAAAATGTTTAAAGTTTGTCTTTTCCGATTTATAGTTTTTTTTTGTTGTATATTAGCCTAAATTTGTCTATCATTATGTAGCTTACTGTAATTATTACTTTTTACATATATTTAACTTATTTAACACGTGCTTGAATAGGTCAACCACATAAGACGGGGGTCGGAATTGTTTCTCTTAAACAAAGGTTATTTTGTAACATAATTATACTCCAACGGCTTAGGTAATTAAATAAAGGTAAACAAAAAAAACCACGTGTCTGGTTAACCGACTAAACGTAATACCTGTCACTTCAGTCGTCATGCTACGACACAGTTGTACTCTTCAATTTAGCAACTTTATAATTCGTTGTATAACGTTGCTAAATTGTAGAGTGCAACTGAGTCGTAGCATGACGACTGGAGTGACAGGTATTACGTTTAGTCGGTTAACCAGACACGTGTTTTTTTTGTTTACCTTTATTTAAATACCTAAACCGGTGGAATACAGAAGAACACTACGGCACCCACTAACTAGATTAAGAAACATAGGCTTGTGCTTTATACATTGCCTACCTTGCCATGTAATCTAGTCCTAGTTGAACAATAAATATATTATTATTATAATGAAAACATAAAAAACTTCTAAGTAAGTATACAAAAAAAAACCGACTTCCAAAAAAACACTATAAAGTCAAAATAACTATTTCCGAAGTCGGTGTCTTTGGATCTGTAAAAAAAACTAAAAAGAAAAAAATACTAGAAAGTGAAAACAACTATAAATTGGGAAGTCAGTGGACTTCCCAATTTATAGTGTAATTTATAGTGTAAATATATGTGTAAAGAGTTCGTACCTACCTACAGAACGACAAAAAATTGACATCGGTGGTCCTAATCACAGATTAATACAGATGGGACACTGCAGTTTAGGTATGAAGCTACAAGTACACGGCGGGCTCATCTCACTGGGTCAATTCAGTGTGGGCTGCCGCGCACCGGCCGGCTCGCACGTTAGTTCGATACACATTCACGCGTCGCGTCGTAAAAGAAAACAACCCTAACGAGTCAGAAGGTATAAGAGTTACACGATAGAAAGAGAGGCAACTTATAGGTGAATATAATAACTGTAGGTAATGAAGCGTTGCGCGACCTGAATTGCACTTCATTGTGTTGTAGCAACTATGCGCATTTTATTTAAACGATTTTGCGGAGTGTCCCATCTGTCTTAATCTGTGTCCTACTGTAATTAAGAGCTCTATATCGTGGTACCTATTCTGTCATCCGATAATTTATTGTATTCCAACAATGCTTATTTTGTCTTATAATGGTCAATTACTCGACAAAATGTGCGTACTTGTAGTTATTCTTATACCAATTAGCAACTAAACTACCACCACTCGCCGACAAAAACCTGCTTCCTAGATAGGTACCTACTTGAAAAAAAAATAAAAGCTGTTCAAGAAAAGAGAGATGTTTTAACTTATTCAAGTTGATACCGTAAAGTAATAGGTCTTAGTAATTTAATGGTACCGATAAGTATATTTACATTGTACCCACTAATTAATAGGAAAGGGAGGTATGGTACGACCGATATGTCGGGAGGTTGGATACGATTCGTTACTCACTTACATGTTTTAGTGTTTTGTCAAGATTTCTGTTTCAGAAGCTCATTAGTTTTATCTTGTAGTTACTGAGTCAGAGAGAGGAGCTCGTGGCTAAGTAATAACAGCCGCACGGGTCGATCAATCAGGTTAAGCTACGCTTGCCGGAGTTGGTCCGTGGATGGGTCATCTTTAAATACCGAGACTCATCCGCGCCACGGAAAGCACGTTAAGCCGTTGATCCCGGCTGTCATTCTTGGATCTTTGATAGTCGTTACGGGTCGTCAGAAGCCTGAAAGTCTGACAACCAGTCTTACCAAGGGGTATCGTATTACCCAGTTACTAGGTTGTGGAGGGCAGATAGGCAGTCGCTCCATGTAAAATACTGGTATTCAGCTGAAAGAAGCCGACCCCAACATAGTTGGGAAAAGACTAGGCAGATTGATGCTCATTTGTTTTATCTTGTAGTTATTACTTGAATTAGAGAGAAGAGGCCTGTGTCCCAGCAGTGGGAACGTTATAGGCTGATTATATAGTTATTGTATTATTTGAGTTGCTATTAAAGCCTATAATCACTGGATCATGCCTTATTACCAACCTGATTATGCTTAACCATCTCGCGAGTTCAAAAACAATCATCCTTTTTTGCGTCCAATTCACACCACCTCGATTAAAATTACCATCAATGAAATCGCCAACCGATATCTAGACGATAACTAGCTCCATTCCATTAAAAAATGACCAATGCAACTGTTCAATGGCAATGCATTACTTTCGCGCCTTTAATTGGAAAATATGGGGTATCATTCATAGGTGGTTGACCAGTTAGGAACATACTCGGGGGCTCGGGGCACATAACCTACGCTCCGCACGCCCGTGGAAGGCGTTTGTCACGGCCACTCGTACGAAGCCTGTATTATTTTCACACGATTGCTTACGACCGGTTATAACACATGTAGAAAAATATATTCAATAGAATAGATGCTAGATCGATGGGGGGGTTCTGTAGGAATAGATTCTAGATCTGATACCTGAGTGTCTAGATCAAAGTTGATAAGATGGACAAGCTAAGTGAACAGTCTACGTACTACAATTTAATTTTTGTTTTACTTCACGAATTAAAAACTATGATGGAACGATCAGCTTATCCGATTGGCTACTGCTCAACCTACGGGGCAATTGCGTAGCACACGATCAATCGGAGTTGGTTTCATTTTGACAGTTCATTGCGTTATTACACTGTCGAGCAGACAAATTTTCCGAACACTTCGAGCAATGGATTAGCAATTTGCTTCAAAATTATTTAGATTCCGATTGACAGTGTGTTACGCAATTAGGGTGCTTAATATCGGGATGAAAAGTATTCTATGTATTTACCAGGTTATAAACTATCTTTGTGCCAAATTTCATCAAAATCCGTTCTGTAGAAAAACTACTACATTCATCCATCCTCACAAACTTTCGCGTTAATAATATTATTAGGATAGTTATGTAACAAAATATTATTTGCCAGTGAGCCCCAAGCCAGATAATTAGTCTGTATCTTAGGGCTCGGGGCACGGATTCCAGAATGGAGACTAGAGAGGTGATTTCAGGTGTTGTATGGTATGTTTGTGCATGTGTGATGTGTGTGTGGCGTGTATTTGTTCCCATTGTGCGTCGTTTGATTCAGTGTCAGATCAGGATATTTATATTAATCATTCAAGGGGTATGAATGTTTATTATGTTGCGTCGTTGCGTTGCACAGAAATAAGCAGCATTTTATTTTTAGAATTTTCTTTGAAAAAAAAGATAGAAATATGAAGTGATCACCCAACGGCGACGACGCTAATTAAGACGCGGATAAGTGCCAGCGGCCTTGAGTGGTTAGCTTGCGTGTTCTGTGCTGAGCTCACGCAACGCGTCGTACGTCCAGCCAGTATTAAAACTCACCCATCAAGGAGCGCTGTCCTAAATTATACGCATTATTAATTTATTACACATACAACAAAAGGACTAAACCCCAAAGGACTAAGGGTAATATTAAAGACTTAAACTAAAAAATTAATAATTAATTAAATTATCTTTAAAATGGTGAAAGTTTCATAAAACGCTTGATAGTTTTTGAGGGATTCTCAGTTTTTTATCCGCGTTAGACATAAATTTACAAATTAATTACACTATGTAGTATAAATATAATCTAAAATATTTACATATTTTTTACTACTCGTTTAGACGTGATCTTTAGTTTAAAATCATTAATGGTCTTCTAGAAGTGGTCTCATTTTATGCACAAGAAAATATTCTAATGTCAATGTAAATATTTTAAAAACAAATATGTACTTAGTGATTATAAATAACGATTCAACTCTTATTAAATAAACCGTTACACAATAATTGCCCGTTTAAACCAATATTAAGTAGGTGATGAAATACAATGTTGCCAACTAGAAAAATAATCGCTCACGGATCTCCAATCAGCTTGCGACTAGGTTTGCTAACAAAAAGATGTCCACGAATGTAGCCGATCAAACTGTCGCACAGTAAAAGCTATGTTTTAAGATCGAAAGAAAACTGTATTTTTTGTTATTGCCTTATGAGTTTATAAGGCGTCAAACGTCTAGGGCACACGTGGGGTGCGCAAGGAAAAAACATTACTAATATAGTTTTTTTTTTTGTTTTAATGCTTTGACAGAAATTGATCTAAGTATCAATAAATACTACAAATTCGAGGTAAACTTTTCATTTTAGAACAATAAAAACATAAATTTTGAAAAAAAAAATAATAAATCGTTAAAAATATCGAAATTCAAATCTTAAGCACCCAACTTATGATTTCAATTTCGATTTTTTTAATTATTTTTTTTTGAAAATAAAAGACTAGGTTTGTCATAGGCTTCTACTCTGTTCACCTATTATAGCCTTTTTTTTTCAAGACGGTAAAAAAAGTCATCCAGTTTAGAAACATAAAATAAAATGGCGACCGCGGGCTTACAGTAGTTGTGAACCTATGGGGTTCGGCTGACATTCGAGCACACTGACATGAACCTGTGGGGTTCATAAAGTATATAACGGGCATCTGACGAATTAAAGTTGGTATCGTCTAGAAAAGGATCGGAAATTGATAGTCGGAGTAGGCTTTTCCAATAAAATGGGAGTTTCGTAGGTTTTAATTAAAAGGTATTAATTTAGGATTATTTTATTTAATTCGCGGCTTCTTCGAATTCAACCAGAGCCGGTTTTTTTTTATCTAAAAAAGGCTATCGATTCTGATGCCGAGTTTTTGTAAAATAACTTTAACTTCTAAGATCTTCTCAAGTTACTAAACAAATCAGTAAGATTATAAGTACTACATGATCATGATCTCGGATGCAAGAAATAAAAGAGCGGTGGCCGCACCTGACAGCCGTAGTGACGGAAAATGATGACAGCGGCAAATATTTAAATCGTTAGATTCGCCCTGCCGCGTCAAAAGATAGTCGCATTTCTGTTTCGTTTTGACAGCTCTGATACGCAGGGACGCAGTGATTTCACTTGTTTATCATGGAAACGCTGTTTAATAACGTGTAAGCTCACTCTTCTCAGTATGGACACTTTTTCATGTGACTAAGTACGGTGAGGACAAATCTAGAAATTTAAATCTTTGGAAATGGAAATTACTTATTTTCATGACGCTTTCCTAGAAAACCAAAGCTTTTGGGAGGCCTATGTAAAATCAAAAATTATAAAGAGGATTGGGACAACAGCCGGACTTTTCTGTAAAAATCTCGCTGTGACAACTCAGGTGAAATATGCTAGAAGTGAGCTTTCATTGCACCTGATGCTAGAGGCTGACACTATTGACAACTCACTTCACCTAAGTTTTCACGAAGCAAAAGAAGTACCTATGTAAGGATCGCAGCAGGTGGCGTTCTGTATTTTCTGTCTACCCCATGGGAAGAAGGGGTGAGGTTATGTATGTAGACGGGCTGAACTTATATAGGGCGACTGGTAATTAAATACTTAAACACATGATTGTGCTCATGATAACAAACAACTTTTACTATGGGACCAAACATGAAATCGCGAAAAAACAATCTGCTGCTCCCTACATTTATGTTCGCTATAACTTATCAAAATGTAGGGAGCAGCTGATTTTTTTATCGCGATTTCAGGTTTGGTCCCATAGTAAAAGTTGTTTGAGCACAATCATGTGTCACTAATTACCAGTCGGACCCTATCTAATGGTTTGGTTTCATGAAACAGAAATCTCAATTACCAAACCATAGCGCAGCACACACACTGTAACCCTACCTTTAAATATCGGGTGCTACCAATGTTTACAAATAAGGAGTTCGACCGCCGTTTGTTCACCCCTATGTTTTATATCTTATTTCTCTTGTACAGGGCTGCGCCTTTAAATGTCTGGACACATCGAGAAAAACACGTTCTTTATATAACGTATCTAATGGCGGTTCTCAGGAGACAAAAAGAAGCAGAATTCTAGCGTTTCTAGGGTTCCGTACCAAAATACCTTATGGTGCGACTCAGTCTGTCTGTCCTGTCTGTCACAGCTGGATATCTCAATAACTACTAATGCTATTAACTTGAAACTTTGAATAGTATTAGATGATGTTTGGCCAACTATTTTGCAAATAAGAAAGAAATAAGGACTGAAAGGGGATCTTAAAAATACGAAGTGGGGCTACTAGGAGGCATGTAGGATATCGTATGAAGGAGCGCTGTTTGCACATTCTCAAACATTTTTTTTTAGTTTTCTACTTTTGATGAAAAATGTAAAAAAGATACTGTCCCCCCCCCCCCCCCCCCCCTCATCTCCGAAGTTTGCAAAGAGAAAAATCTGATATTATTCTATGTGATAGAAGTTTATTTAAAGATTACAGGAAAAATAACACGATGTTTAGAAACATCGTGTTATTTTTCCTGTAATCTTTACACTTTTTCAGTAATCGGAACGGCACTGTCGGTGCGCGAGTCCGCCTCGCTCTTGACCGGTTCTTTTTTTACTAAATGTGTAGGTAGCTATGTTATTGTTGAGTCTATATCAGCTACGTTATCTAAAGGATCTTAGTAAATAGTACAATGTGACCTACAGCTATGTTAGTAGTGAAACTCACAGATGCAATAGTTTTGATCAAAGAATAGTTTAATTAACAGTTGAAAGGGCTTTAAAGGCCCTATGATTCGGCGTTCGAGCCGCGTACTAATTACTACTAATTGACCTCAAATCTAGCGATTTCATGAAATCATGAGGTTTTAGGTCAATTCTAACTTATGGAGTTGTATTGCTGATTCTAATGATTATAATTCTGTAAATTTAATCTATATGCAACTGACACTAACCTGCAAATTGTAATGCGCAGTAGTAGCCGCGAAATTCAAATTTTCTTCCGTTTTCTGCAATTTGCAGGTCAGTATCAGTTTGTATGTTGATAAAAATATGATACGCGGCTATAACAGATATGTATTTACATAATTTTAACCATAAGAATCAGCAATACCTCTTTCTAAGTTAGATTTCTTTCAAAATGTCATGATTTCCGAAATCAAACTTAAAGAGAACAAAGCTTATTTAGGAGAGATGTATTGATGCTTCTAACGCACAACCTATAAGGGGTCATTGTGCTCACCATTATCATCAAGTTATTTATGGGACCAAACGTGAAATCGCGAAAAAAAATCAGCTGTGCCATACATATCTTATGTTCGCATAACTCGTCAAAATGTCAGAAAATCAGTTGTTTTTTTGTTCGCGATTTCAGGTTTGGTCCCGTAGTAAAAGTTATTCATAATGATGAGTAGTATGTACAATGACGTCTCTTATGACGTCATATTATATTTATTAAATAACGCACAACCACTTATGGTTGTTCGTCCTCTATTGTTGGATTGAGGAGCTCGTGGCTAAGTAATAGCAGCCGTACAGGTCGATGGATGGGTGACCATCTTTACATACCGAGACTCCTCCGTGCCTCGGAAAGCACGTTAAGCCGTTGGTCCCGGCTGTCATTCGTGGATCTTTGACAGTTGTTACGGGTCGTCAGAAGCCCGAAAGTCTAACAACCAGTCTTAACAAGGGGTATCGTATTACCCAGTCACTAGGTTGTGGAGAACAGATAGGCATTCGCTCCATATAAAATAGACTGGAAGTCGACCCCAACATAGTTGGAAAAAGGCTAGGCAGATTGATTGATCCCTATTGTCGGACTGTTAGATTGTCGCCTGTAGGTTTTATAATAGGCCCCTGGTGGCCTATATTCTATTCTTTTCAGATCCCATGACAACCTAAAGGCTAAGATACACAGCAGCCCTAACAGGCCGATTAAACAGTAATTCCTGATGGATTACTCGAATTATTATAATGACAGTAATTTCGAGGGATGCATAATTATTATGATATAGCTATTAGTATGTGGACATGTTGGTATTTATGTCGGCCGGTTGACTTGTCAAGTTGTAAAACAAGCTGATGTAATATTTAAAGTTATCTTGGGTTTTGAATTCTAAGTTGGAAAAAAAGGTTTGCTTTGCACTTAACTTTTGTAGTCCCAATAATAACTGCCTTAAGTTAGCAATTTACTTCAAGAGAACACGAAGTTTAGTAAACTTTAATTGCTTAGGTAGGTACTCACAAGATATAGAAGGATACTATTTCAAAACAATAATTGTTATAATATGTCTGTCAAAATAATACCTAAACAGATCAGAGAGCTGCCATCATTGATATATTAGAGGAAGATATGTTACGCGCTAACATCGTAATCACTAAACCTGAACTCGGCGCATGACTACATGCACCGAAACACACATATCTGTGATCACAGTCGCAAACATACAGTTACCCATAGACAAGGACAGAGATAGGAGCCGGCGCTGTCGTGCAAACGAAATCGCGTTAGCCGCCGAACGTTGCGTTGGCCGGATGTTTACGATTATAAATGACATTGCATGTCTATTTTGCTCTCACAAACCTGGCGAAGCATACATTATCTATTATTATAATTTTCAACAGATTTAAATTTTTGGCTTTACTTACGAGTGAAAAGTAATCCCGTGGACCTTGTTTTTGGTTTTTGAATAATTTGTGCACATTTTGAAAACACAGGAAGACATTGTTGCTGCTTATTTACACGATTACGGTAATTTTACTTAACGTGCTACACAAACGCCAGTTCGATTGTGACTAAGGTCAATTGTGTCCGTGAGTACAATATAAGCCATCCACGTCGAGGAGCGCGAACCATATCTTCCAAATTTATACATCAATGGCTGCCATTAAATTATTTCAAAACAAAACTTAAGAAATGGCTCTATTATAATGTTGTTCTACTATAAGTCATTTCCTAAATTATAATAATTAAGTTGTATTTAAAGTAACACCAATACTCACAACTATATTTTTTTTTATTTTATATTTATTTTTATTTATTAATTTTTTAAATATGTTTTGTTCACGTGATCTCAGTAGTAAGTGTTATTTGTTTAGCAAAATATTTGCAACTATTTATAAGGCCTTTTATGTACCATATTAAATTCTTATTAGTCAATTAAAATTTACTACATTTCGTGTAACTTCAAAAACTAAGCTATTCTGTATATACCTGGGGGCCAACCACCACTTCTTAAAGTAGTATTATTTTAATGTTACTTCAGTGTGAGAAAGAGATGGAGCTATACAGGACGTCTAGCTCCATCTCTTTCCCACACTCCTGTAAGATTAAAATAATACTGCTTTAAGAGGTGGTGGTCTAGCTCCTGTTCTGTACCTATAGTTGGATGTTGATGATAAAACTATGATATAAATATGACCCTAATTGATAAGGGAAGGTGAACAGAGGTTCCTTTTGTTTTGAAGTAAATTGGGGATATAACGAAAATTTTGGTTTTTAAAATTCCTCTTAAACTAAATGTGTATGGTTAAATAATATGGATTTTCCATATGTGTTATAACTATATTGTCTACTGCTGTACTAAAACCGAAACATGTCATTACTTGAAATTTTTTCGATAGAAAAAAATTCCAAAGTAACACCGTCTATTTTCTGTTTTATACGATTATATTATACGTAAATAGTTCCTTCAGTAAAATTTGTTTTAAATCGAAGGTCATCATCATTCTCCTGCCCTTATCCCAATCTATTTGGGGTTGGCGCAACATGTCCTTTTTTTCCATACTTCTCTATTATATATTAAGAACTTACTTAGGTAAAAATTTATTTAAGTATTGCATTTTGTCATAAATCTACATATAAAAAAGCGCGTTTAGTTCCGGTGCGCGTGAGTCTTCTATCTCTCTCGCGTCAAACTAGACAGCCATAACGCCATTTCACTTACACACCGAGCTAAACCACGCTTCAATATATCCTCTTATGCCAGTTACTATTGGGATTACACTCGGTTTGCGGCTGGTGCAGGTGCTTACAGCACGCTTAGCATGGCCGCCATAGAAACGGGTTTTGTAGAATAGATAAAATGATAGATTGTAGAAATATTTCTACGCATTCTACGCGTCTAAGCATGGCAATCCGTCATTTTGTCTATTCTTCTGTCGACAAAACGTTGTCATGCTACGCGTGCTGGACACGGATGTTTCGGGAAGTACGAGTACCAGCGTCGCATAGGTCGAAAGTGGATGCCCGCTTGTCGCCCTGTGTGGACTGCCTCGAGGACACGGCAAAGAGGAGACTGCGGCGGCGGGGAGGATACGCTGCAGGAGTGCTCAGCTTGGGCACAAGTCGGCAAAACAGCACTGTGCACTGTGCGTTGCGACATTCAGTGCGGATAATCTCTTGCTTCCGACCGTGGTTTAGTCCATGCTCGGAAGCGAGAACGTGTGGGATGATGTCGCCTCTTTTTGCGCAGAGGTGATGCATGCAAAGGAGCCGGCGAAAAGGGAGAGAGAGCATACCTCTCATACCACCCGCACCAGAACAGCAGCCGGGCGTCGAAGCTTAACGATCTCCAGCCACCATGAGGGGGCTGCGGGCGGCGAAATTGGGGCGGTGTCGTCGCTCGAGCAGTCAGGCTTAAAGAGGTGGCACGCATGACATGCGCGCCATAATGGGAGGACGTGCGGTGGTGAGATCGGCCGCACTTGGTGATGGACATGGCTGGCTGATACCAGTGGGGGGTGCGGCCAATGTACAAGTATCCCTCGGGCCCCTCCTGACTCATGGTACAAGAAGCAACAGTGTGGTTTTAGTCAGTAGGAGTCCGTCAATTCCCTCCATTCTTCCCAAATGGAGAGTATCCATGAAGATTTTTCCAATGAAAAAAAAAGGTACTCTCTTACTTTTCCTGTGTTTTACATCAACGACATTTTACATGAGGATGATGTTTCTGCACCTGACTTAGTAAATAGGTACACAGGTACCTTTTTCTGCTCGACACCTACAGGAATAAGACGGCGTGCAAGTACTTAGAAGGGGCCCCTAATGGCATTTAAAGTTTATAATTATGGCGGCAATAACTTCTTTTATGGTCGGTAATTAATTAATTTAATCAATTTGAAGGGTAAGGTTCAATTTCATTACCATTTCAGTCATGTACGTTTACAAGACTATCGGGGTTTATAGAAATTCAACAATAATTTAATTATGTATTTAGTATTTTCAGTTATGGCACAGAACATTCATAATTAAGAAGTTCCACTCGAAACAGTCCTCGATAAGGAAGAAATAAAAAAAAGGTTAAGACCATCAGGAAACTGTCTAAAGTTTCTGTTGGGACGCACTCGACTCTTTGGTCCTAAGCCATGTTATGGCTGTCTAACTGATCAAAGAGATCCATCATCACCATGTGCCTAGCCTTTTTCGACTTCCTGTCTAACCGGATGCAGCTGAATACCAGTATTTTACATGGAGCAACTGCCACCTGACCTCCACAACCCAGTTACTGGGTGATACGATACCCCTTAGTAAGATTGGTTGTAAGACTTCAAAGTCTTACAACCAATCTTACTCAAATCAATCAAAGAGATTCTACAGCAAAATTGACAAATCACAAGTCTACTCGGTTTCTGATTTCTCCACTGAAACTTTCTGTTTTACTTTTTCATTATGTTCTATATTCCATCTATCTATCTATATAAATAAAAAGAGAACTCCTGACTGACTGACTGACTCATCAACGCCCAGCCCAAACCCTTGAACCTAGAAAGCTGAAAATTTCCACAGAAGGCCCCTTTATAATGTAGACAAATACTTAATAAGGATGGATTTCCCGGTAGCACGTTCCTGTGGGATATTTTCTGATATCCAAGCGGGCGAAGCCGCGGGCAAAAGCTAATTTACAATAAGATTAGACATTTAAACCAACCTTTTTAGAGTCCGTTCAACCGATTTTGACTTCTATTCCGTAGGCTTAAGCATAGCATTGAACCTTTAATACCAATACCAATGCCACCAACGCAATAGAAGTCAAAATCGGTTGAACGGGCTGTAAAAAAGGTTTGTTTAAATGTTTAATCCTATTCTAAATGGAGTACAAATGATTTCATTTCTATAAGTAGGTTTATACACACTTTTACACGTCCATAATATTTTAAAAACATGATGAGGTGCCGATCCGCCTACTCTGAGAAGAAACGCCAAAACAAACATAGAGGTCACAGTCTCTTTTAAAGTCATAATAAAGTCATAGTCATAGTCATTTTTAACCGACTTCAAAAAGGAGGAGGTTCTCAATTCGTCGGAACCTTTTTTTTTTTTTTTTTTTTATGTATGTATGTTCCCCGATTACTCGAAGATGGCTGGACCGATTTGGATTTTTTTTGTTTTATTCGAGAGGGTATACATCACAGTTGGTCCCATATAAAATTGATTAACTTTGCGGGGGTAGTTTTTGGGTTAGCTTCAATAATACGTATTTTTTCCCCACTTTTATATGGATGATGTTCTAGTTTGTTTTGCAGATAGTGGTATTAGAATTTGTGTGGGGTAGGTACACAACTAAAAAGTGAAAAATAAAAACTTTTTTACAAAAAAATACAACCGACTTCCAAAAACAACACTACAAAGTGAAAAATAACTTTAATTTTGGAAGTCGGTGGCAAAAAACGAAAATACATTTAACTAGACACCGACTTCCGAAATTAAAGTTATTTTTCACTTTGTAGTGTTGTTTTTGGAAGTCGGTTGTATTTTTTTGTAAAAAAGTTTTTAAAAACATAATATTGGTCAGATCATGTGAGGACGATACAGCTAGTCAAGCATATGTATGAAATGATACTTCTGCAGGTAGATACCCTACCTTCTACGTGAATTACTAGGTATTTAAAAGCCAGCGTGTCAGTTATTCGGCCCGGTGTTACATCGGACCACCCCTCGCAAGCAAAGGTCACTACAGCTAATTAACCAAAGAGGATATTATTATCTAAATGTCAGTCACGTGAACTTTCATTGCCGACTTAGCACATAGGCTATTAATTAATTTTTTGAATTGTAACGGAAGAAATTACGTGACTTTAAAATAGAAGGTCGAAATGCACGTTTTCTCCTATAATCCTACAGAAAAATACCAAATGCAAGATACACTTCTGGACACATCTATTGGCCCACCTTAGAGTTTAGGTTTCGATGGCCCCTACCGAAATATGATTGCTAGATTGAACAAAAACTGTTGATGCAGTTTTAAACCTGATACATTTTACCATCTTTTTCGATCGTATTGTTTTAAATTTGAATTCAGAATACCATACGACATGGAGCTACGCCTAACAAGTCGGATATGCGCCTTGTTAAAGGCAATTGATTTTTTAATAAAAAACGTGTTTTATCAAATAAAGGTTTAATTTAATAACGCGTGTTGCCTCCATGGGCATCTACCACAGCTCTCATACGATTAGGCATAGAGTTTATCAACCGCTCTATGAAATTTTGAGGGATCATCTCCCATTCCTCTTCTATGGCAGTTTTCAACTCCTGCATCGTCTGGGCAACTGGCTGACGAGCCCCAACACGTCTTTTTAGCTCGTCCCACATGTGCTCAATGGGGTTCATGTCTGGGCTTCTGGCTGGCCAGTCCATAACTGTGATGTTCACATCCCGAAGATATTCCCTGACGATGCCGGCCGCATGGGCTCTTGCATTATCATGCATAAAAAGGAAATTTGGGCCCACATAGTCCGCGTATGGTATCACGTGAGGTTCTAAGCACTCATGAATGTACCTTTCAGCATTTAATGTTGGCAGCCGTGGTCCTGTAACAACCTCAAGTTGAGTTTTGCCGCTCGCGGATATACCGCCTCAGACAGTCCATGAGCCACCGCCATAAGCAACCCTCTCTTCAAAGCAGCATTGTGCGAAACGCTCTCCCTTACGTCGGTAGACCTTCTTCCTTCCATCATTGCCATGTAACACAATTTTAGACTCATCAGAAAAGAGTACACGGCTCCAATCTTGCTGTGTCCAATTTAAATGACTGCGTGCGAAATGAAGGCGCGCTGTTCGGTGGGCTCGCGTTAGTTTGGGGCCATTAGCTGGCTTGTGTGGTACCATATCGCGTTCTTTTAACGTTCTCCGAACAGTTCGAGCGCTCACAGATACTCCGTGGAAGTCGCGAAGTTGGTTTTGTATCTCAATGGAGGTAAGGTGACGATTTCTCAAGCTGGTCGTCACGATGAATCGATCCTGCCTTTCCGTTGTGACCCGAGATCGTGGCCTTCCTTGGCGACGAACAAAGTCGCCAGTCTCTAGGTACCTCCGATAAACATTTCGGACCGCAGATCGACTTAAATTAAGTTGAGCACTCACGTTTCTTTGGCTGTGTCCGGCCTGAATAAGTGCCACAGCTTGGGCGGCGACTTCAGGAGAAGTATCCATAGATTATTGATATAACCTCACCTTAATGTTAAGAATAAGTAATGTTTGTTGCAAAACCAAAGATATCAATCACTTTTTCAAGAATTAAATCCAAGTAAACCAATAAAACCAAGTTTTCTTTGTATTCGATTGTTTGATATCAACAAACAGGCTCCAAATTGTCTTTTGTTTCTTTAAATTCTGTGTTCGAAATTCAAAAAAAGACTATTGAATGAAATTGTGAATGTGCCAGGTTCAAAACTGCATAAAAACTTTTTGCTCGACCTAATATAAAATTTTAGCTAGGACCAAACGAAACTGAAAATACAAGGTGGGCCAAAAGATGTGTCCAGAAATGTATTTAAAACTAGCCGTTTGTGCCCGGCGTCGCCCGGCCGAATTTCATGTCTCTATCTCCAGTGGTGTGAGTGTTGTCTGTTTTCATACCTATACTAAAATATCATCCAAATTTCCGACTTTTCTGATGAATGTTCCAAAAAAAATCTGTCATACAAACCTTGTCCTGACAATAAAATTATAAACACAACAAAAAAGAATTTGCGAAATAGGTGCAACCGTTCTGAATGATGATGCGCTTATTCGGCAATTGATTTTTAGGGTTCCGTACCTCAAAAGGAAAAAATGGAACCTTTATAAGATCACTTCGTTGTCTTTCTGTCAGTCTGTCAATACCCTTTTTCTCAGGAACGCATGGAGATATAAAGTTGAAATTAAATCAAATCAAATCAAAATATTTATTTGCTAGAATACGGTACATAAGGTGTTCATTTGTTTAGTTCAGCGTATCCTGCCATAACATGGCGTGCAAATGTATTTAAAAATCATGCGATGTCAAAATTAATCTAAGTTACAAATTACAGAGTCTATTGACTTGTCTTCTAAATAGTCCTTAATGGTGTAAATTTATCGTTTAAATAGTTAAAATTTGAAAAGCATTTTTTTAAACATTGTCAGCGGTAAATCTTGAATACTATTTGGTAAATGATTGTAGATAATAATCGACATGCAGTATATATACATTTTAATATCAAATACGTAGGTCTATGGTCCCTTGAAGCTCTAAAAAAATCAAGTTTCTAAGTCAACGCAATTAAAATATACGGCCACATATAGCGACAAGCGACATATTTAATTCTCGCAAGTAAATCAAAACCTATGGGGTACTTCCGGTTGTCCTAGAATCATGAAATTTGTCAAGAAGTAAGGCCTCACACCACAAGTAAAGGATAAGCCTGAAAATCGTTAATTTGTAATTTTATCACATAAAAAATATATTTTTGGGATTACAAACTTTTTGCAGTTGGAGAATTGATTGTGACGTATACTCGTATCAATGTATGGGAGAACATGCTTTTTTTTTGGGATAAATTCTTTTCGGAACCCTTCATTGTGCGTGGTCCGACCCCCACTTGGCCAGTTTTTTTTAATTTATGTACAGTGTGTCCCTGGATAAAGTGCACATACGAAAATGGGTAAAACTAGACCATTATTTATCAACAAAAAAAATTGTAATAATTATTATCATTTTTTTTACTTTTTAGACCCCCTGTATTTAAAAACACAATAACTTTTTATTAATTGAGTGAATTTCGTTAAAATAAAAACAATACTGATGGCAAATAAGAAGAAACTCTTTAAAAACAGGTGTCAAGTAAAAAAACACGTTTCTTTGAAGAAATTTTGAAATTTTTGTCTGATTTTTTCAATAAATTTAGATTTTAACAAAAAAAATATTGCCTTTTTTTTTTAATTTTTTGTTGATGAATTATGGTCTAGTTTCACCCATTTTCATCTGTGCACTTTATCCAGGGACACACTGTAAGCTTGCATTTCTTGTCGAGAGTTGGAGACTAAAACATAGCTCTATAACCGCATTTTTCTATCTGTACCTGCTTAGAAGAGTTAGAAGAGATTTAGATAATTAAACCTCAACTTAGGAATAACTTTTTCTTCTTTACGTGGCGATGGTACTTTGCTTTTATATTCTTTGAGCCCTTTACCCTTTGCGCCCTTTAGGACTTAGGAGCCACTAATAAGGTGATGGAACTTGTGTCCTCAACACTCATGTTTGCGTATTTTTTTGCAGTATGTTAGCTTTACTTATTAAATTAAAAAGTTAATAATTAATTAATCAGACATTTAGAGTGAATAAATATTGATAAGTATGTGTATGTTCTCGCGTGTGGCCTTTTTATAATTATTTAATAAAATGTCAGAGAGCATTTATCATAGTCAAAAAAAGAAACTAAAAAATTACAACCACCAATCGGCTCACACCCTTTTCACAAAAAGTTTGAAGAAAAAAATAGGTAACTACTGAATTTCAGGCACATAACAAAAAAACCGCGTTCTCTTAATCTCTAGAGAGACTTGGTCCCAAAATATGCACCACGTTTCATTTCAAAGACGTCAAATAGAAGACTATACAAGTCTACAAAGCAATGACTAATTATCACCCTTTCTTGTCTCTGATACGAACATTAACAAAAAAGGATGTAGTTCTATCCATAGACTTTTAATTACCATACTAACCACAAGTTTAAAAAGCGCCACGTCCATGTTTGTCAGTGTAAAACCTAGACTTTTAAAAAGGCATCTAGGTTCACCTATTCCAGTCTAAGCAGCATATCTGAACCTCATGACCGATGTCAATGAATCCCACTTATTTTATCGCTAACCCCCTAGTCTGCAACCAGCATTCCAACAAAACCACGCGTTAGCTCTGCGAACTATATTAGAAACTATTGCAAAACCTTAGGGAACCACGTTTCGCTGACTTGCAGACTTGAATAGAATTCTGAAGTCTTTAAGTGAAGTTGTCGTAAACGCGCGCGTTTAGGTTATGTTTGTCAGGGTTTGTGGCAAGGGTTGAGTCGGGAACGCAATCTGGAGTCGAGTTTAGGAGTTAGCGAGTGCAATGCGCCGCTCATGCAGTTCCCTAACCGGTTTCTAATCGTTGTATTTCGCCGCCGCCGATCGGGCTTTGTGTGTCTCGGAGAAAAAGTTAAAATAACTTCAATGAAAATGTTCCAGCTTTTTCATCGGAAACCGAATTTGTTACAATTTTCAATCACAAGTTCAAAACCATACATCTTTCATTTGGCAAACTTAAAATTTCTTCCGCCTTTCGAATAAAAGAATCTTGCGGTATTGGAGAGGTATGTAGGTACCGTTGCTTGGCTGGCAGCTATAGCTTTTGTTCAAAAATCACAATAACACCTAGGCAGGAACAAAGAGCTGCCTAGCATCACTCGGGGACCATTCTATAGCATTCCTTGAACGTAAGAATGAACCTCATAAACAAAACTATTGTACAACATTAAAGTCCCTGCACTCATAGACACGATCAACTGTAATGATAATGAAGCAATGTCGTGGTTAACCGGATGGTCCCTGGATGTTATTTTTAGGGTTCCGTACCTCAAAAGGAAAAAACGGAACCCTTATAGGATCACTCGTGTGTGTGTCTGTCTGTCTGTCTGTCACAGCCAATTTGCTCCGAATCTAATGGACCGATTTAGTTGAAATTTGGTACACATATGAATTTCTGTGACCCAAATACGGACGGGTAACGTATATAAATGAATTTTGAATATGGGGTCACTTTTGGGGAGCAAATAAGAAAATTTTTAAAAAGTTTTGCAAAATATACCATGTGACATATCAAATGAAAGGATGAGGATCTCAAATATATTTTTTTTATAATTTTAAAATAAATTGTTTTAAAGTTATTTAAGAAAATAGACGAAAATTGACCATTCCTCCCAACCCGAAACAACTGAGCCTAAAATTTTGAAAAAATACAGAAAATAGGTCATTACCTGTAAATTACAGGAAAACCTATAAGAAGTCTGTGGTCTTAAGATAACATGGTAAATCTCTCAATATTGTGAGTACAAACTTACATTTGCAGTTGGAATGTATGGGAGAAAATGTTTTTCAACTACAGTGTTAATTTTGTTCTTGGAATAAATTCATCCCAACTACGGAACCCTTCACTGTGCGTGGTCCGACACGCACTTGGGCGGTTTTTTAAACGTTCATTGGCTTGGAAAATGTCTCAAAAACAAAGTTATTCTGCGAGAAAAAAATCTTCTTTTCCGACGACCGAATTAATTCTAGTTTAGTTAATGAAAATTAAAAGTAGCCAAAATATTTCCGCGTCTCACAGTGTTGAGTAACCAATGTTTTAATAATTTTTTTCACTCTTTGAAGTTGCCATTTTTTATCGAACCTACAACTATACAGGTAGACCATCTATTATAGCGTTCGGGTTTAAATTGTCACAATCATAATGAAGGTACTATCACTTTGATCAACAATATGCCCACAGATATTAATAGTCTTATTTAAAACTAAGTAAATATTATGTGCGAAACGAGTATTTTCAATTTAAAAATCGTTTGAAGTTACATAACGTTTCGTCCGCGCGTTCGTGCTAGGGCCTATCAAACAGAACATTTAAAACAATTTTTCCAGACAATGAACCGTAAAACTCGAAACTGTCGATCATAAAAATTCTAATGGCCAATCAAGTTGCATCAATTATTATAAGCTAACCGTAGGAGGTACGTAGGCGTGCGCAGACGTACGGTCAGCGCGCACTTTCGCCCGCTCGCCGCCGGCAGCGCCACATTTCTCCCCAAGGACATCAGAACCTGTCTTTACTGCCAACAGATCAGATTGTTCATAAGGTAAACTGCAGCGAGGAGTATATGACAGTCATATATTAGGTGTGTATTTAGATTTTGGGAGGTTTTCGGTGAGGGGTTTGGAAATTGTGGACTCTTTCATCTTTAATAATAATTTAAGTAATTGAAATCACTGTAAATCTAATAATTGTAATTTAAATGAATGTAATAATTGTAATTCAAATTTCCTTATAAATTGTAACAATTCAAATAGCTCTAATAATTGTAATTTTATTCAAATAATTGCCCGTAATGAGGGTGAAATATATGTCCCGTGTTATAATTTAATTTAACATCTTGTGTACCCACCATATTTCAGGCAAATAATGATTTATGATTAAGATCTTAGAAACATGAATGTATCTAATCTCTATTAAAAAAGAAATAGTTAATAAAAAGGATCAAAATGGCACAGATGAGCTATCATGTTGCTCGCTAAACAAAAAAAATAATTAAGCAAGCTGCGCCCTGCTCCATATCGTTGAAAAAATATGTTATTTTCAGTACCTAACGAAAATATGAATATTTGAAAAAAATCACAGATATACTTAATTAAACATAATAAAATAGTGATCATACAAAAAAAAAATCATGAAAATATTTATCTTAAGCAGTTTGAAAGTAATATCGTTTTTATGTTTTGCATGGGTTCCTGAATTTATTTCCTAAAGTATATATATCTTATACTAGCTGCGCCCCGCGGTGTTACCCGCGGTTTATGAGATACACTAAAACGTGTATTATTTAATCGGTGAGAAAAGTATTCACAAAAAAATTGCTCATCCCACGGGAACACTACATTTTTTCAGGATGTAAAGTAGCCTATGTGTGCTATGTGTACACAGGATGTCTGCTACTTCCACACCAAATATTATCAAAATCGGTCGAGCCGTTTGAGTTTGGAAGAGTGACAAATATATTTGAATTCCTTGCTGATCCCACGGGAGCACTACATTTTTTCGAGACAAAAAGCAGCCTAAATTTATAATTTTTAGTGTGTACATGCCGTATAACGGTATTAATCCCTAAAAGCCTAAAGTAAAGTAAAAGTAAGTTAAAGTAGCCTATGTGTTAATCCAGGGTATAAGTTGTCTACATACCGAATTTCATCCAAATCGGTCCAGCCGTTTGAGCGTGAAGAAGTAACAAACATACACACACACACACACTCACAAACTTTCGCCTTTATAATATTAGTGTGATGTGATAGAGTGATTATTTATTTTTGTTTTTTTTTTGTTTTCAAAGTTTTATTATTGTGATTTTAGTTTAGTTGGTGTTCTTCCTGTGCTAGTCACAATAAAAAATTTTCCTTTCTTTCGTTCTTTCTCTATTTTTCGAGATAAAAAGTAGCTTATGTGTTTATCCAGAGGGTCAGCTACTTCCACACCAAATTTCATCAAAATCGGTCGAGGCGTTTGAGTTTGAAAGAGTAGCAAATATATTTGAATTTCTTGCTCATCCCACGGGAGCACTACATTTTTTCGGGATAAAAAGTAGCCTATGTGTTAATCCAGGCTATAAGCTGTCTACATACCAAATTTTATCTAAATCGGTCTAGCCGTTTGAGCGTGAAGAAGTAACACACACACTCACAAACTTTCGCCTTTATAATACCTATTAGTGTGATATAAAATTCTCGTGTCACAATGTTCGTTCCCGTACTCCTCCGAAACGGCTTGACCGATTCTAATCAAATTTTGTGAGCATATTGAGTAGGTCTGAGAATCGGCTAACATCTATTTTTCATACCGCTACTTTTTATCCCGGTCTACGCGGGTGAAACCGCGGGGCGCAGCTAGTATCTATATATATCTATTAACATCTAGAATAGGTATGATGACAAAAAGTCTTTTTTTTCTCTGTCATATAGATTACTAAAAAATATTGGACACGTATTTTTTAATTGTTTAGGTTATCATGTTTCGGTTTTAGTACTACAGAAGACAATATAGTCACAACACATAATACATATGGAAAATCCAAATGATTTAACCATATACATTTAAATTTTAAAGAAATTTAAAAAACACAAAATTATCGTTGTATCCCCTTAAAGGTAGGTACACCTCTGCCTAACTCTTCGGGGATTACACGCTTGATGATTATGTGCTCTATTGATTGTTCAACAATTCACTTACATAATAACTGCCTGCGAACTACCTACTATTATAAACTAAACTGATTATAAGTAATACCGATTTATTCTCCAACGTATTACAACATAATCTCCAGTCGTTTGTTTAATATACGTGGTAACAATCCGTTAGAAATTTATAAAACTGAGATTAAATTATTGGTCCGGTCAGCAACTCACCAACTACAGCTATTTCCAATCATTCAGATTGTTACAGCAATTTTACGGTTCCTAAGCAGCCTAGAGGATGTACTTAGTTGTACTGTTTGACGTAAAGAAACAAGGAAAGTTAGTTTCAACATTATTCTGTGAGCACTTAGCCTTAGAAGAAGTAGTATTCTTTTCATTAACCTATTTCTTCTTGTGCGGTTTAAAAGAAGATGTAGTGACAAAAATTAAAAAGAGTATGCTTAGATGGTTTGGTCATGTTGAGACGATGAATGAAAGGTGACTAACAAAAGGTATTTACAAGGCAGGTGTGAGTGGAAACACCGGGAGACGCCCTAGGAATACATATAGTGACCTTATTGGTGATGTGCTTCAGAAAGGTCAGGTTCGTAGTACTCGCAACCGGCGTAAGTGTATGACCAGATGTATGAATGTAAGCGAGGCGAAAGGAGTATGTTAGGATCGTAACAGGTGCTATTCTGTAGTTTCTGCCTACCCATGGGAAGAAGACGTGAGTTTATATTTACGTTAGTTTATTTCTTCTTATGAAAAAGCTCTAACTCGAACAGGAAACGAAGGAATCCATTCAAGCAAAAGCTGTGTCGAAAGATTCTTTCAGAAAATTTGATTTTGTATCTGAGAATGGCGTTCATACTTTTTAAAATCCACCTACTATTTTCCTTTCCAGCTAATCAGGGACTAAACTGCGAACTAATCAGGATACCATCATTATTCAGTACAACCTACATGAACATTATAAGATTTATTTATGCCTGGCCACTTGTTTGTCTGTGGCCTAAATTAGTTTTTCTTTTCTTGTTGTTCAATTTTGTTCCCTTTTACATTGTGATCCAGTTGATAAATTTAATAAATTAGTTATTTTTACAATTTCAAGAGCATTTTTATTCCCAACATGCTGTTTGTGGTCCTTCGAGCCGGATATTTAATAATATTACAATATTATAAGAAACATGTGCAATAAAGATATTACAGGTACTACAAATTCAATAATTGAAGCTTATTCGAATGAAATTACAAGCAAATGATTACTCAACAACAGCCTCAAGGCACAACAGTTGACAAATTCTTAGGCAGATCATAAAATATATTGCCCACAAATTCTAGCCTGAGGGTAAAAAGACAAACATAGTCTGGATGCTAGACGCATCAATATCTATCCAATTAGGGACGATTTGTTAGACTCATGAAGACGGCAGTACGATATGTATTCACATTCATAGCGAAGGTAAGCTCAATTACTGAAGTAATTCAACAACGGAGCTACACCATATTCATTTGTTAAGAATCAGACAAATTAAAGCAATAGTTTCTGATTCCTGTATCTTACCGACTTCCAAATATTAAGGCTTCGCCAATATCGAAACGAAATATTAGAACAACGACAAACAGTAAGTACTTCAATCAAAATCAAAATACACAAGTATTTTATTTCACATACACCTACATGGGTACTCATGAAACGTCAGAAGCTAGGAGCACGGTTCAAATTGGTCGTTACATAAGGAGAAGAGCCGGCATGAAAGTCTACGGTTATTCTTTTAAAAATAATGGGTTTTTACAGTAAGTATTCAAAAATAATCAATCAATCTGCCTAGCCTTTTCCCAACTATGTTGGGGTCGGCTTCCAGTCTAACCGGATGCAGCTGAATACCAGTATTTTACATGGAGCGACTGCCTATCTGACCTCCACAACCCAGTAACTGGTAAGCCCCTTGGTAAGTCCTGGTTGTCAGACTTTCGGGCTTCTGACGACCCGTAACGACTGTCAAAGATCCACGAATGACAGCCGGGACCAACGGCTTAACGTGCTTTCCGAGGCACGGAGGAGTCTCGGTGTGTTAAGATGGTCACCCATCCACGGACCAACCCCGGCAAGCGTAGCTTAACCTGACAGATCGACCCGTGCGGCTGTTATTACTTAGCCACGAGCTCCGTGCAAGTATTCAAAAATAATAATCAAAATAATAATTAATCATCAAAATTATCAATTTAGGCCTTTCAACAAGTATCAGGCACTTAATAAAATAGAACATGATCAACAAATCTACAGTTTACTACGCCTACAACGTTCTCACATGCACAAAATATAAAAGAATCTCTATGTATAAAAGATGTGTAAAATAATAAAAATAAAAACATAGTTAAACCAAATGACATGATTGCCATTACAACTACAGTAACAAATCAAACAATGTCAAATAATAGATAGAACTTGTGATTGCATGCATGCAATCATAATTAGCCTATAATGTTTCCATTCATGGGACATATGCCTCTCTTCGAAAGGGAGTGGGCCATAATCCACCACACGGGCCCAGTGCGGGTTGGTAAATGTCACATGTCTTCGAAGTTTTGGTTCTAGGACATGCCGGTTCCCTCAAGATGTTTTCCTTCACCGTTTTGAGAGAGTGGTGATGAAATTATTTACACAAAGTAAAGCTCCTACCTGGGTTCGAATCCACGCCCACTCGTAAGTCGGAGCCGTTACCACTAGGCCAATATTTAAGTAAAGCACTTAGAGAAAAATGTGACTACTTTCCAATACCCGCAGATATTTTCCGAGCCACTAAAAGCTTGTAGGTATGGTATCATATCTATACGTGTATTGCCTTCATTCTAGTCTTCCCAAAAAAATTAATTACTAATTACCATAAAAATGCCTCTACTCCCTTCTCCAAGTTCTAAACAATGCGAAAATCATTACAAATCAAAACGACGGACAATAATCACGTTCAACAAACTACCTGACGGCCAGCGACGCTAACACAAGAACTTGCGGCCTCTGAGTACCAAACCACCACACCACATCTTCAACCACCGTAAAAACCAACTACCCCACTGAAAACTCGACCGTCCTACGTCAAGTTTAAGCAAGATATTGCTTGACAGGTGAATGGTGGTTACGGTTTTAGAGTTGATGGGCCATGCTGGTCAATAAATGTATGTAAAAACGTCCGCAGACTCCGACGACATTCTTGTGAAGAGTCTGTAAGACGTTAGGGCCATCTAAATGGTTAGGACGCTGGCCCATAGTTGTTTGTGCAGTATATGAACATATTTATATCATTCTATATCAATTGCTCTTGATTGGCCAGCGCCAGCAAGAACGATAGGTCTCATGTTAGGTGAGATGTTTTCACGTTCTAATTGTATTTAAAATTATAAGGGCTATTTTGTCCTTATATGAATCTGTAATGGATCTAAAATCGGCTCGTTTCATCATTCCTAGTAATTGATATGGTTTGCAATTAATTACGTCAATGATTATATTTCAATTGCTTCAGGTACCTATAACAAAATTACTGTAACTTTTAACCAATTTTCTATCAACCAGACGCCTAGATAGTCAAGTTATTCAACCGATCTCTGCTAAATCCTCAAATAGGTACTGTAACGTATCAAGTACTAGTAAAATAGCAGAAATACTCAGTACTGCATATTCACTTAACTCAACATGTATTAGAAGCATTTAACTTGAAGCCAAGTAACCATTATATTATCCCCATAAATGTTAGTCGCTTACTTTTTAGCTATCCAGTCGTACAGGCCCAATTTAACACGCCATCTAACTCGGAGCTAAGGTCTAAGACCTACAACAAGACGAATGGGACGCTATAGGACCCTATAAGGCGTATGTCAATTTATTGAACGCACCCGATCGCTCGTTCCCGCGCATTCGATTCAAGATGGCGATGGCGGCCATCTTTTTTGCGCTTTTTATCATGTTTTTATATATTTCTGTTTATTATTAGATGCGTGTGGTGTTTGGTTGGTAATTGATAGCTGCTAATGCAATTAGTTGCGATGTAATGGATACTAAAAATATGAGATATTTTTAACAGTGTTTTAGGACATTTTCTTACACTAGGTACTAAGAAATGCTTGCCTTCTAGATTGTCTCCTGGTTGGATCAAAGAAAACAAAGAACCATGAAATTTCGTTCTTCTCCGTACGAATAATCTTTTACAACTGGAGCATTTAAAACCACGCTGCCAATCAATTAATGCTTTAACTTTTTATTAGGACCGATCATTGGAAATTTGCAATTAAAAACAACACAATATCACGCGAGGTGATAAGTCCCAGGACGATATTTAAACTATAGCTATCGGCATTCTTCTGTATCTTATAGGGTCCTAGGATCACAATAGTAAAAATGCAAAAGAGAAATCAAAAGTGTCAATTGCCTATCTTCCTACGCGGATCGTTAAAACCGCCGAGGGCAATGGCCAAATCGTAAAAAAGGTTCAAGATATGAGCGCTAGCACCTCTCTATTTAAGGCTGTATCGCGTTTTAACCATTGATTTATAAAAGGGAAGATAGTGTACAACCTGCATTGTGAAAGAAAAAAATAAAAATGAAAGAATTCTCGTATTTTTTTCTTTTACAATTTCATCCACTTTGAATCTTTTATTAACCGACTTCAAAAAGGAGGAGGTTATCAATTCGTCGGAACCTTTTTTTTTTTTATTTTTTTTTTTTATGTATGTTCCCCGATTACTCGAAGATGGCTGGACCGATTTGGATTGTTTTTGTTTTATTCGAGAGGGTATACATCACAGTTGGTCCCATATAAAATTTATTAACTTTGCTTTGGTAGTTTTTGAGTTAGCTTCAATAATACGTATTTTTTACCCACTTTTATATGGATGATGTTCTACGAGTACTTTGTTTTGCAGGTAGTGGTATTAGAATTTGTGTGGGGTAGGTTTCACAACTAAAAAGTAAAAAATAAAAACTTTTTTACAAAAAAAATACAACCGACTTCCAAAAACAACTACAAAGTGAAAAATAACTTTAATTTCGGAAGTCGGTGGCAAAAAACGAAAATACATTTAACTAGACACCGACTTCCAAAATTAAAGTTATTTTTCACTTTGTAGTTGTTTTTGGAAGTCGGTTGTATTTTTTTTGTAAAAAAGTTTTTTGATATTAAGGTATTCATTGTTGCTCAGGTGATACATGGTACGACAAGCATGACCAAACTGCGAGATCAAAAAGAGGGTAGTTGACTGGTTCATCATCTATACGGAAAGGTAAGATCAGGTTAAAGTTACATGCTCTGTGGATCAGGTATGATCCAAGTAAAGTTGCATTTACCACGTGGGCCCATTGCGGTGATGTCACAACGTCTTCGAATTTTTGGTTCTAGTACTTTCCGGTTTCCTCACGACGTTTTCCTTCCCGTTTTGAGATCAGTAATGATGAAATTATTTACATAAAGTAAAGCGCCTGGCTAGGTTCGAACCCACGACCTACAACTCATAAGTCGGGGCCGTTACCACTGAGCCACCACCATCAATAGTAGGTAATAAATTGGGGAAAAGTACCTAAAGGTATTTTTCTTCTTTTCGTTTCGACTGTATCATAAGGAAAAACCGGAACCCTTATAGTTGTAGTGATCCTAGATCACTCGTGTGTCTGTCTGTCTGTCTTTCTGTCCGTCTGTCACAGCCGATTTGCTCCGAATCTACTGGAGCGATTAAGTTGAAAATTATTAAGTACACATATGAATTTTTGCGACCTAAACACGAACGAGTAACGTAAATAAATGAATTTTGAATATGGGGTTAACTTTTGTGGTAAAAATTAGAAAATTAAAAAAAAAAATGTTTTGCAAACTTTACCGTGTGTCATATCAAATGAGAGGGCTTGATAGGAGAATTTATATTTATAATTTTAAAGTTATTAAAGAAAATTCATGAAAATTGGCCGTCCCCTTATCTCCAAAACTGCTGAGCCTAAAATTTCGAAAAAAAAATACAGAGAATAGTTCTATACCTACTTATCTTATAGATTACAGGAAAACCTATAAGAAGTTAATGGTCATACTAAATCACTCAATATTGTGCGTACAAACTTACATTTGCAATTGGAATGTATGGGGGAACATGTTTTCCTACTACAATGTTAAGTTTGTTTTTGGGATAAATTCATCCCAACTA
This sequence comes from Cosmia pyralina, assembly GCA_946251885.1. Lineage (NCBI taxonomy): Eukaryota > Metazoa > Arthropoda > Insecta > Lepidoptera > Noctuidae > Cosmia > Cosmia pyralina. The sequence continues at coordinate 25,527,487 of OX276353.1, forward strand.
CGGAACCCTTCATTGTGCGTGGTCCGACATGCACATAACCCGTTTTTTTTAAATACTTTTATTTTGCACTTACACTAGGGGGGGAACACCTAAATTAACCCCTAACTAAAAGCGTGTTGGATTTTGGCAACTTCCGGCGCTGAGCCGAACATTGAAAATAAATTAATATATTTTACTTTCAAGTATTTTATAAATAAAACGATGTTTTAAAGATTTTAACACTTAAACAATATATATATTATATATTTGCCGTGAGCGTGAACCACATATGCTTGTTAGATGTCGCGAGTTCGCGACAAACAGCGCGCGCGCAGGCAGCAGTCGCATTCATATCTATGGTCGCATTGCACATGAATTATTGAAGGAGCTACAAATTATACTTGTCTTTGCACTGTTTGATACATAGTTTAATTACGTAAGTATTTGTGCTTACTATGGACTCGAGTGGATGAGCAACAAGATCACCAAGAAAGAAGGTGGACAAAAATCTTCAGAAACACAGGATTAAGGCGAGTATGGTACCTAATGCGAACTAGCGCCACCATTGAGAAGAAAATCATACGTCTGGAGATATGGAACATTTTGAAATTACCTTTGTTCACATTTTTAGTCAGATAAGATGAGAATGTTTTGTATCAAAAAAATCAACACTAGGTTAACCTCCCAGGTTCGAAGCCTTAGCAGCTGACGCCAAAAACGTAATGGAAAAACTAGTTCTCCTATACATTGATATACATCACGGTCAATTGTCCAACTGCAAATTTCAATTTGTAAGTTCATAATCAGCAAAACAAATTTTTTTTATTTGATAAAATTTCATATTGAATTCAGACTTTTTCATTTAACATGATTCTAGGGCAACGGTAAGCACCTATAGGTTTTGATTTACTTGCATGCGAGTATTAAACGTAAGGGTTCCGATTTTTCCTATTGAGGTACGGAACCCTAAAAAGTTCCATCAACACGAAAAGAAGAGGACAGGATTTCTCATACCTACTCCACATTTGTTGTGTCAATGCCAATAATCGGTACTTAGATAGATACTCATAGCATAAATAAAATTTATTTTATTTATTTATTTATAATTTAAGGAGGCCCGTGAGGGAGAAGATGGCTCGTGGCTAAGTAATAACAGCCGCACGGGTCGATCCATCAGGTTAAGCTACGCTTGCCTGGGTTGGTCAGTGGATGGATGAACATCTTTAAATACCGAGACTCCTCCGTGCCTCGGAAAGCACGTTAAGCCGTTGGTCCCGGCTGTCATTCATGGATCTTTGACAGTCATTACGGGTCATCAGAAGCCCGAAAGTCTGACAACCAGTCTTATCAAGGGGTATCATATTACCCAGTTACTGGGTTCTGGAGGTCAATTAGGCAGTCGCTCCTTGTAAATTACTGGTATTCAGCTGCATCCGGTTAGACTGGAAGGCGACCCCAACATAGTTGGGAAAAGGCTAAGCAGATTGATTGATTTATTTATTATTAACTCACTCACTTTGGTAAATAAATATATTTCATTTTCATAAAATTTAAAAACTAATAATTTCCTATCAATCCTAATCTTTCAGAATGCCTAGCTAGACGAAATAAAGATTTCTGCTAACTTTTGGAAAGGATGAGTCCTTACTACTACAAAATCTACGTTGTAAAATCTACGTTGCAAAATCTACGTTGCAAAATCAACGTTGCAAAATCTACGTTGCAGGATTGCTATACAACAGTGTTACTCTCAACCAAGATCAGTTAAGTAGTAACTTATGAAAAATCGGAAAAAACAACCTGTCACCTTCCATTTACACACGCTGTGCGCGAAATCATAAACAACAACACACATTTTTTCTATGCATTCCCATTTACCAAACAGAAAAATAAGAACCATAGCAGGTTGATAGATTATTTACAATCGAGTCGAGATCGGTAGCCAGCCTGCGCCTGCGGTCAGGCTCGAGTCCATGCCTTAGCTCAATGCTCGCATGCATGCATTAATCTAGGATACTTATAAACAGCTATAACTTGAAACTTATCTATGGATAAGCTCCTATTAAGGATGCTACAGGTTTGCGGACAGAACGCTGCGATTTTTGCAAAGATATTGAGAGAGAATACTGGATAGGTTTGACTGGTTTTATGTATTGGTTAGAATAAAAATACGAATATGCTCATTACATAACGACGGCCTTATTTAATATAACTGACAATGCGACATATTTGTCAAAAAATTACAAAAATGTCGCATTTTCACGACATGAGATGTTTAATAAACTCAAGTGAGCGCACACAATACTAACGAAAGCGAACGAAGTGAACTCATTTATTTCGAGACACCGTTCGAATTTCGAAGTAAGTGACATTAGAGAACTACACATCAGGTTTCTACTTTAACTTGCATAGATTTTTAAGGTTAAAAACAAATGACTGTAAAATAATATTTTAGCATTTTTTTTTAAACATTAAAAATATAGAAATAAAATGTAAGTATATTATTATTAAAAATATTTGTAAATGTATATTTTAATGAAGCATCTTTTATGTTCTTAAACCAGCTGCTTCAACGTGGAAGTTAATCTTATCAGCATTAATTAGGCCAATGCAATGCAAGCAGGCGATTATCTGCAATGCAATGCAAGCAGGCGATTATCTGCAATGCAATGCAAGCAGGCGATTATCTGCAAACTTTCACATTTATTACTCAGTGTTTATGCATAATAATTAATGACGTCATTAAATCTTTAATAGTTTGAATAGTATCTCGCTGAAAGGCCGACATAATCATCATCTGCCCATCCTTTTCCTAACAATGTTGGGATCGGCTTCCAGTCTAACCAGATGCAGCTGAATTACGCATATTATAAAACATTATAATTACCCATGTTTGCAAACCAATAAATGATTTGATTTGACTAACAAACAAAACATATTATCACGCCTGATCGAAAGATGGATGAGGTCGAAGATGCGTGTTCACTCTCGCTTTGAAAGGCAGAACACAGACGCTGGCAGAGAGTTCCACACTGGCTGTGCGCATAATAAATATGGAGGAGAAGCACTGAGTACGACTAGTCAGTATATCAACCAAGGTACTCTGCAGTACATCTGGTTGTCCGATAGTAAAAGGGCGATTTTCTTACCTTCATAATCCAAGCATAAGGTGGTAGGTATAGGAGTTACTTTTCAAATTCAAATTCAAAAAGTTTATTTCGAGCAAAGACTCATATAGGGTTAGTAACATTTTTCCTTAAAACTAAGTGTTAGTAAACAACACGAAACGATGTTTTTTTTTAAGTGATGGGTGATAAGATTCATCATCATCATCTTCCTGCCCTTGTCCCATATTACTTGGTGTCGGCGCAACACGTATTCTTCTTCCATTCTCCCCTGTCAGCAGCCATTCAGTCTTAGATAAGTAACTGGACCTAGGACTACGTACACCACGCCCGGCCTAGGTAACAATTTTTTTTTTTGCTCCGGCTTAAATTTCTCATTGAATCACCCCTCGCCACTGCCCCTTTCCATCTTTTTTTTTAGTCTTCTTCTCCCTTTGCATCCAACAACATTTATATTTATTTATTTTATTTGGCTCTACAACAATGAGTACACTATTACATGTAAATAGTAAAACACTTCAAACTTAGGTCTAAGTGCCCCATTACTTAAAGAAGAGCACTGCATGCACTACATTATGCGCTTATAACTAATTAAACAATGAAAAAGATGAAATAAAAATACAATTAAATAATGAAAACAACTTAACTGTCGATAATATTAAGTTAATTAGGCCAAACAGAATTAAACTTAATTATTCTGCGAGTTATATTTAAACATTTTTCTGATAGTAGGTACAGATGTATGACATAAGTCAACTTCTTCATCATGTTCTTTGTATTCACATATGAGTTCGTTTTCATTGCTACCAACCGGCACAAATCCAGACTCCAGGCTACTACTGAGAAATTTCAAATGAAAATACCCAATAACACTTTGCCCGCCCCGGGAGTCGAACCTAGCACCTCGTGCTCAGCAGTAGCGCTACCACTGGAGGTCGCTTGGGGCCTCGTCGGTGCGCGAGTTTGCACTGTCTGTTGTCTGTGGGTACGTGCAGCGCCGACGACGGCCCAACTTGTGCCGCGTGCTCGAACAAAACTGTTGTACTGTGCCCCTTTTTTTTTTGGATGAGTAATCATCAAATGACTTCTCCCGCTCTGGGCGGAGCAGGAGAGCGTGTCAGACTTTTACTGACTAAAACCCACCCGTGTTCCTTCAGTTGCCCGTGCCAGGGCCACGGTATCTCTTTCCGTCAACGTCCCCCTGACGCGAACAATGCGCACACTTTTGGTTGCCGACAAAATAGGTCTTTTCTCATGTTCACTGAGCGAGTTTACAAGGGCAACGTTACATGTCATATGTCATGTTATTGATTTGTAAATATTGTATGGGATGGATATTAAAATTATGCTGCATGGATTGTAAGTTAACTTCACTACCGAATTGGGACACTCTGTAATGGTACCGTATTTAGGATTTAAAAAAATAAAAATAAACTTTTCACGGAACAACGCACGGTTATTTTCAGTCATTTTGTCAACATCTAAAACGCGACGTTTTCCTAACTAGTGTGTTCTCTCCCTTGTACCCCGGGAACGTGGTCAAGCCGCCTTAGAACCTGTCCCCTGGCAGTTATTAGAAGTTATTAAAGAGCGCACTTTTTGCCCTCCCCTGTCGCTGCGCCCGCGCCACCAGATTGCGCGTCTAATTGCACGCTGCGTGAGAATAACGAGACCAAGTGCTTACCATGGACAGTTTTCAGGAGTTTTATTCATGAACTGTTTGTTTACGGCCAACCAACTAGTCACCAATTGCACATAGGTTAATAACTGTCATAACATGACGCCTATAATTCTTCAGGGTTCAGGCAAATGTCTACATGTATTATATTTAGGTCCCATGTAATGGGGGCGAGCCTATTGCCATCAACCGAGAACAAAACCAGCACCCTAATTACGTAACACATTATCAATCGGAGTTGGTTTCATTTTGATAGTTCAACAACATTCATTGCGTTATTTACGTTGTCGAGCAGACATTAGGATGCAGTGCAGACTCCGGGCTGCTACATAAATAGGTTTACGCGTTAAAGTCGGTTTTTACATTTTTGTAATTTATTTTTCCATTTTTAGTTGACTAAACAATTACATAGGTATACTCGTAGCCCAAGACGAACGAAAAGAAGATTCATCAAAAATCCGCTTAAAAAAGCCGGAGATACAGTACATATATGCATATAACTTTGTACATGAGAATGATTACCTAATGTATTATATACTAAAACCTTTCTGAAAGTATGTAGATCACGTTACTGAAAGAATCATCAAAATTTGTTCATTAGTTTTTGAGAAAATCGCGGACATACAAACATACATATATATACATTCCTAATACGATCGAATACAGTACTTCCTTTTTTGAAGTCGGTTAAAAACTAACGAAGTTAACAAACTTAATTATGCACTTAGTCTTAAGGAGTTTACATTAGAAAAACTTCATAAAGTTTAGTTTGTTTAGTTTGCGCATTTCATTAAATGCGGGAGAAGTAGGCACCCTGTTGATACCTGTCCTTAACTCCTGACAGAACGTGTTGGGACGTTATCAGCGCCCGTTCCCGTCATTAGCAGATAAGTACATGCTCACGCAATCTATGCTGCGTGTTCACGATATTGTATGACGCGTGGATTTGTCCGTGAATGATAACTTTGCTTCTTCTACTTAATGTCGCAGCCAGGACAGTATATCACATTATCTTGGCTCAAAACTTCATCACCGGTGTCGTCTGTGGTAGCGCAAAGGTTACTTTGACTGCATGTTTTTTTTTTTGCATTATTTTACTAAGATCCATCTGGACTAAGATAACAAAAAAAAGAGATTATAACATTTATTTTTCGTAAATGTTTTTATTAGTACCTATCCATGGGTACCTGCCGTACTAAAGAGGAGTGAAGTGGCGTGACATCGTTGTATTCAGCGTGTTTCTGTTTTTTTTTTAATCTTCATATTTATAAGTTGGCTTGTGCTTTAGATTAAAGTTTATGAAAAAACTGATTTCAGGAATATTGCTACATAAACATGTCTGCGTAAACCATAACGTAATATTACATACCTGCAAAACGCCTGAAATGCCCTAATAATAGCCACTTGCGCGACCGCGGGAACTTTGTTCCCCAACAGTAGGTTGTCCGTGGGAACAAAGATCCCAAGACAATCTTTTTTTACTTTTAACCTTGTTCCACCACTATTAAGGACGCTGTTACAAATGGATAGTCAAATCATTACTTTTTTACACAAAAGTATGTTTATTAAATAAAATGCTTTACGTTCTTAAAAATTTTTTGCCCAAACTGTTGATAGATTTGCATGGTACGATTCTGAACTATAAATATAATTTTAAATAGGTACATTTTCTCAATAAATGTACCGAAGTAAAAATTTTCACTCCGGTACAATTATTGAGAAACTGTACCTATCTAAAATTATATTTATAGTTCAGAATTGTATCATGCACATCTATCGGCCGTTTGGCTAACAAACATTTTAAGAATGTAAAGCATTTTATTTAATAAACATACTTTTGTGTAAAAAAGTATTGATTTGACAAACCATTTGTAACAGCGTCCTTAAGTAGGAATATCCAATTCCATGCATTCACTGTGATAGATTATCTGAGTCCGAATCTTTTTAGATACGATAACACTCACTAAACTAGTCTATAGTGTATAAAATATTATTTTCGCTGTCATAAAATCTAAAGTAAAAAATAACAAGTTTTTGTCTCAACTTCGGTAGCTTGTAAATAATGAATATTGCACTGGGGTAAGTAGTTTCATTAATGTTTCACGTTAAGAGTTAACACAGCATGCATTTTAAACCATAAAAAATATAGGTCATCAATTGTTTTTTCTTTGTAGAAAATCTAGAAATCTAGAAGCTAGGAATCTGAAACTAACTGTGTTTGCTCTTTACACACCTATTTTTGTGAATTTTATACGATCATACATTCAAACGAAACATACACTACAATAGAGTCCAGTTCTCTGGCATCCATAAAAACATTCGAACGTTACAAGATTCCAAGAATCTTCGTCGCTTCGGCATTGTTTGTAAACACGTGTGAAGTGCCGGCTGACGTCACGGTTCGCGTACGCATGACTGTATGATAGACTGTTTTTTTGTGTAAGCCGCTTTCGTTCTAGTGGATATTATAGCCATAAGAATAAGAATAAGAATAATTTATTTGCAGATGGATGCATCCACGACAGGTTCGAGGGGAGGGGGGGAGGGGAGGAGAGGAGATGTTAGGCAACGCACTGTACAGACATTTAGTAAAAATTATAATTATTAAAAGTGAATTCCACAGTAATATTATTAAAAAATTGTATGGACTTAAGCTCAACAAAACTAAGGGTTTATTATATAACCTAGTGACAGACGGTACGATATATGACGGTACGGTATGATCTAGATTAAATGTTACAAATATGCTGATGCTCAAAGTTTTTATTGAATACAATCAGGTAATCTGAGAGTTTTTACTTGTAATAACCAAAAAAGTAGTACAATGCGTGCCCCTAAAGATGAGACTTGACGCACCACGTGGTTTGACTTGCGCAGTAGAGGTATGAGTTCTGAGCGCGGGACGAGACCGGGCGTTATCGGGGCGGGGCGGTGAAAAGAGCGCGGGAGGCGCGGTCAAGTCTCATCTTTCGTGGCGCATAATGTACTAACGTCAAACCTGGAGGACGTACTCTGCCTAGTTCAGGAGATTTTTGAAAAGCCAGGCTAAGGTTCTTATTATTTTAACACTGAATTTTACTTCTGTCTATTAATTTAATTGTATTGTATTTTTTTTAAGTAAGTACTTATGAGTAACAACAACTTAAATTCAATCACTTTTGGAAATGTGATCTATAAAATTGCACATAATGTCCTGAAAAAATACTAGTTTTTCACAATCATCGAAATAATAAAAAGAAAAATAAATAGTTATTTGGCACAGTACCTTATTAAATCCAACAATTTGATTCAGCTACGTTTTTCAGGGTCAAAAAATATGACTTCACTATGCATAAGAGAGCAGTTTCATTGAAGAGTCTTGACCCTTCTAATTAGGTCCGTATCGTCCAATTAGGTCCGAATATACATATTTATCGAGAAATTATCTGTACACATAATAAAACAGTAGAATCCGGTGTGTCTGTACCATCGCGGACATTTGCGGTGAACCACTTTTCGATCTAATTGAAAACCTCAAGCGGCGGAAGTATAATAACCTTATCGGTAATTATATTTTCGAGCCGTTTGGGGTTGAAACCCTTGGGCCGTGGGGTCCGAGTGCTCATAGTTTGTTCAACGAAATCTCCAAACGGCTGGTTGACACTTCCCGTGACCCAAGGGCTGGCTTTTACCTTGGCCAGCGGCTTAGCATTGCCATACGAGCACAACGTGGCAATGCCGCCAGTCTCTTGGGTACTTTACCAGTCGACAGCGATGCGGAGGAATTTTTCGACGCCATATTTTAGTTTTTTAATAGTTTTAGTTATGTTAGTATATAATTTTGTTATTTTTAGGCTATGTTTACAGTTAAATAAAAATTAAGTTTTTTATTGATAAAGTAATAAGGTTGAAAAGTAGTTTACCGCAAATGAACAAAAGTTGTTCTGTGAGAAAAGTAATAAGAATATCTGATTATAAAGTTTATATTACCTACTTATGTACATATAAAACAATATCTACAAACCTGGCTCCCCTTAAGCTGTTAAATCAAGAGCATGACGAACATACAATTAAGATAGTAGTATTCATTAATTTTATCGTAAGTACACATAAACTGAAATTAATTAATGTAAAATATATGAACTTATAAATATTAGGTTGGGGAAAAAGTCTTTTCGCATTATAGTATGTATGAACTTAAAATAAAATCTCTTTGGCTATACTATTTGTATCTGGCTGGTTTTGGTATCATTGAAAGTTTAAATTTTAAAGAACATAATTCTAAATTCAAATTAGGAAAATGTGTGATTTTCATTTGTTTTTCGTACTGTCAAGATGAGTAAATCTAATGAAGAAATTTGATACATTTTAAAATTTTACTACAAAAAAGGTAACAACGCAACGCAAGCCGCGAAAAAAATTTGCGATGTTTATGGACCCAGTGCAGTATCTGCGAGGGTAGTACAAATTTGGTTTAAGCGTTTTCAATCCGGAAATTTTGATGTCAAAGATGCACGTCGCTCTGGTCGCCCTATTACGGATAAAATGGATGCCATTTTTGAAAAAGTGGAGCAAGATCGGCATATCAGTAGTTACGACGTAGCTGAAGAACTGGGAATTGACCACAAAACAGTTTTGGCGCATTTGAAAAAAACTGGGTACACAAAAAAGCTCGATATTTGCGTACCTCACGAGCTCACTCAAAGAAACCTAATGAACCGTGTACTCATTTGTGATTTTTTATTACCACGTAATGAAACCGAACCATTTTTGAAGAAGCTGATAACTGATGATGAAAAGTGGATCACGTACGACAAGAACGTGCGAAAAAGGTCGTGGTCAAAGGCCGGTCAGGCTTCACAGACTGTGGCGAAACCCGGGTTAACTCGCAACAAGGTGATACTGTGTGTGTGATGGGATTGGAAGGGCATTATTCATTATGAACTGTTACCGCCAGGCAGGAACATCGATTCTGAATTCTACTTCGAACAACTGATGAGATTAAAGCAAGAAGTTGAGAGAAAGCGGCCGGAATTAATCAACAGAAGGGGTGTGGTTTTTCATCATGATAACGCTAGACCTCACACATCTTTAGCCACTCAGCAAAAATTAAGAGAGTTTCGCTGGGAGGTGTTAATGCATCCGCCGTATAGTCTTGACCTTGCACCTTCAGATTTCCACCTGTTTCGGTCTTTTCAGAATTCTTTAGGCAGTGTCAGGTTAACATCACGAGAGGACTGCCAAAACCACTTGTCGCGGTATTTTGATCAGAAGTCCCAAAATTTCTATAGCAATGGGATCATGTCCCTACCTACAAGATGGCAAAAAGTTATCGAACAAAATGGTACCTACATACTTTTGATAAATGTAAATAGTGTATATTAAAAAATGTTTTGAATTTTCTTAAAAAATGCGAAGAAACTTTTTCCCCAACCTATTATTTTAGACCTGTTTTGTAAGAAAGGAAATTCTCGAGTATAAATAACAAGAACCTTTGGTTTGTGCTTTGGCTAGACGGGAAAAAAAACCAACCAAGTGCGTGTCGGACCACGCACAATGGAGGGCCCGTAGTTGAAAAGAATTTATCCCAAAAACAAACTTAACATTGTAGTTGAAATGTTGACATGTTTTCCCATACATTGATATACATCACGGTCAATTCTCCAACGGCAAATTTAAGTTCATAATGATAGATTGATAACTGATAACATAAAGTTACAAATTAACCAATTTCGGACTTTTTCCTTTACTTGTGCTGTGAGACCTTGCTTCTTGCAAAATTTCATGATTCAGGTCAACGGTAAGTTCCCTGTAGGTTTTGATTTACTTGCGAGTATCAAATTATGTCGCTTAAATGGACCTTTTTTTTTATTGCGTTGACTTAGAAGCTTGATTTTTTAAGGGACCATAGACTTAAGTATTTAATATTAATTTCAACTTAATATCTCCACGCGTTCCTGAGAAAAAGGGTCTTGTTACAGACGGACAACGAAGTGATCCTATAAGGGTTTCGTTTTTCCTTTTGAGGTACGAAACGCTATACCTAACGTCAAATAAATCTGAATTAAAGGTCATTAACCCGCATACATTTATTCAAATACGTAATTCCGAAAACATTAATAATGACATAAAATTGTTCCGAAACGACCTTTTTCGTGATCCTTGACTTTTTCTAGTAATAAAAAAGATTCATAATGTAATGTCGGGGTACCTACGCAGAGAAATTAAGGAAAGAGCAATAAACTTTATTTCAGATTTGAGTGGCGGCCACCATAATTATGACATTCACAGAGTAAACATTTTTGTAGACAAATATATGAAGAAAAGACGACCTTAGATTTTTTTTTTTTCAACTTTTAATATATTTCACGTAGGAGCTAATTTACTGATTAATAAATGATTGAAATAAATGATTTTTGATTTGATTTGATTTTGATTTGAATAATATCAATTTCTGGCCGTTTTTCTTCAATGCAAAAGAAAATGAAAAATTAGAGAATCGGGCAAAAAAATAAAAAAATAATAAAAAGAATCGGGAATCGGGAATTCTAACTTATCAGTTATAATTATTCAGTCTTTTAAATGTTCGTTATAATCCGAATAAGGTTTTTAGAGAAAGAAAAAAAAATGGAAAACTTGCCCGGAAAATTGTGAAATACGAGAAAAACTGGAAAAGTGTTTTTTTCTATACATTGAAATTTGGACAAGACAAAGTCTGTCAGGTCAGCTGTGTTATTATAAAATTACAGTTTTTAAATCTCCAGTCATAAAACTTTGACAATCACTATTATTAGATTATCTTCGTTGATTAACCTGTTGAGTAACTCTCCTGGTGACTAGAGTGACCACAGACTGCAGTGAGCTAGGACCACACCGCCCATCTACGGGTTCTGTTATCCCTACTCATTATACCGATATAATAAACTTTAATTTGTTGGTAATCACGCCGTATATGGTCGGATTTGGATAGATTTTGGTAGATTCGTGGTCGATTTTACAGAAAGACGAAAGAAAAAATGATGTATTGTACCTACACCTTCTCATTAAGATTATTCTTATGAGCCCAAACACGCTACATCTGCTGTAAGTTTCTGAGGAATTGAGAATCCCGCAGACTATTAGATGCTACAGCATCAGCTCAAGGTTAACATGTCTTGGAAATACCACCGAAGTAACAGTACCTACACCAAATTTCCAATCAATCGGATCGGTGAAAGCTAGTAAGACCCTTTTATCAAGAAGAAAATGAGCTGATGTTCATGAACGCCTGAACAGATCTTCATAAATTGTTATGAACCATTTCGATCACGTCAGCTTTCAAACAAAAAAAAACCGCATCAAAATCGGTCCATTCGTTTAGGACCTACGATGCCACAGACAGACGTCAAACTCCTCTTTTTGTGTCGGTGGTTAAAAATCGGCATAATTTTTTTTTTTTTTCTTAGTTTTAAGCAATAATTAGCTTCACATTACAATGGATAAACACCTATATAGATAGCCGTTCTTGAGATAGAAATGTATATATGCAGAAATATGTATATATACTGTTTTTGTGTAGTAGTGAATTTTTTTTTTTTTGGCTTTTGAACAATAGATGGCGTTGCTTATCTATCTAGTTTGAGGAACGATCGCACTACGTTATCAGTTGGTGGTTTTAAAACATACTTTTTAATTGAAATACTAATAAATAAACATGGAAGAAATTAAGGAAATGCTAAAAAATATCCAAGAAGACATAAAACAACAAAAAGCACAGATGGTAGTTATGCAAGAGGAAATAACAAACACTATAAATACCAAGGTCAATGAAAGGTTGGAAAGTATAGAAATAAAACAATCTATTTTGGAAGAGAAAATTGAAGATCAGAAAAGGAAAATAGACAATTTTGAAAGATACACAAGGAGGAAAAACTTAGTTTTCTTTGGTATTCCAGAAGAAATAGAAGGTGAAAAAAATATTATAGAAAACATCGTCGAAAAAATAAACCGAGATTTGAAGATCACATGCGACAGTAATAGCATCGAGACGGCCACAAGATTAGGCAAAAAGTGTGAAACTGACAGACCTGTCCTAATAAAGTTTGCCACAATAACCAAGAAAACACAGCTCCTTAAAAACAAAAAAACAATTGAAGGTAAATCTTATTATTTCAAAGAAGACTTCCCTAAAGATGTACTCCACAAACGCAAAGAATTACAGGAGCAACTGAAGACAGCAAGGGAAAATGGAAAAAGGGCTATATTAAAATACGACAAATTAATTATTCTGGAAAAAAACGAAAATCAGAAAAATATTAACAAAAAACAGAAAAACTCGAATAATAAGAAAAGAAACATGTCTGAATCCCCGGAAAATAGCAAAGCCGTTGACACAGCCTTAACCGAAAATCGGCCAATAAAGAAAAACAAAAGGGGCGATATAACTAATTTCCTTAAACCAAGGCCCACAATTAATCATACCAACAACGAAAATGAACAACAATCCTATAACTATTCAGAATAGCAACTAGCAACACCCCCCTCTTCACTCCCAACACGGTTGGTCCCCGCGGGAGCTGTAGACCAAAACCCTCCAGGGAAGAAAAATTACCCTTCAAGCAACTCTACAATGAACGCATCAATTAATGAGAGTAATGTTTTATACATAGCAACATATAACGTCCGGACTTTATCAACTTGTAGTCGTTTGATAGAGCTAATGGAATCATTAAAAAACATAAAATACGACATTATAGGTCTCTCTGAAATCAGAAGACTTGGAAACTCAATTGAAGAACACAATGACTTCATCCTTTACTACATAGGGGAAACACCGGGACTATACGGTGTTGGATTCATAGTTAAAAAACACCTGAAGAATTATATTGAAAGTTTCATAGGTCTTTCTGAGAGAGTAGCACTACTTAATGTAAAATTCAATAACTTCGAAACAAGCATAATTCAAGTTTACTCTCCCACTGAGGCGGCTAGTGACGAAGAACTACAATCTTTCTATGACACTATTGACAGAGCTTTACAACTATCAGGAAGAAATACAATAGTTATGGGTGACTTTAATGCCAAAATTGGCCAACCGAAACCTAATGAAAAATTAGTCACGAGAAGTCATGGCTATGGCAAAAGAAACAGTAGAGGAGATAAACTCATTGAGTTTGCTTACGAAAACAACTTATGTATAATGAACACTTTTTTCAAAAAAAAAAACAATCAAAGATGGACTTGGAGATCTCCAGATGGCGCCACGAAAAACGAAATAGACTACATTTTAACTAATAGGCATAGAAACATTCAAAACATGCAAGTTTTAAATGTCACTTTCCCTTCAGATCATAGACTTGTCAGAGCCTCATTGATAATGGAAACGAACAAGAAAAGTCGGAGAAACTTTGGCAACATTCCAAGAGCTTTACTGAAAAATGATGAAGATGTATCAAGGTACAAAGAATCACTAAGTAGCTGTTCAGAGAACCTACACAACTGTCAAGAAATCGACACTGTTCAAGAATATCATGACAAAATATTAAGCGCCATAGACAGTAGCCTTAAAAAAGCTCACGTACCTCACCCATCGAAGAAAATAAGTATACTGTCAGACCACACGAAAAAGTTGATCCAACGAAGACAAATACTACAAACATCCAAACCAAAGACACGTTCTATGAAAAATGAACTTAAAGCTTTGTACAAACTTGTGAGTAAATATATACGTAACGACTATAAGAATCATCGTACACAAACGATTGAAAAACACCTCAATACTACCGGCAGCGTCAAGAGAGCATACAAAGAGCTAAGATCACACAAAACATGGATTGAGGGACTTCGAGGACCATCAAATACAACACAAAATAGGTCAGAAATACTACAAATAGCAACAGCCTTCTACAGGAATTTGTACAGTTCTCAAGATCAAGAGTGCTACCCACTTAACACGCACATACCAGCAGATAGAGATGAGATTAGCGAAATGGATGAAGCAGAAGTGATCAGAGGAATTAACTTACTCAAGGAAGAGAAGAGTCCCGGTCCCGATAAGATCACAAATGAAGCATTAAAGAAAGGACTCCCACATCTAGCAACTCCACTAGCGCGACTTTTTAACATGGTATTGCATTCTTCATGTACCCCTAGACAATGGTCCGAGTCAGACATAATCTTGCTCTACAAAAAAGGTGACTCTAACAACATCAGCAATTACAGACCGATCAGCCTACTGCCATCAATTTATAAATTATTTTCATCCCTTATAGAAAAGAGAATAAGAACATCAATCGAAAAACATCAGCCTATTGAACAGGCCGGTTTTCGAAGAGGCTACTCTACTGTGGACCATATCCATTCACTAGAAATGCTTATTGAGAAGTACCAGGAATTCCAAAAACCATTGTACATAGTCTTTATAGATTATCAAAAAGCTTTCGATAGTATTCTCCACTCATCAATATGGGAAGCTCTGCACTCTCATGAAGTAGAGATTGAGTACATAAGAGTTTTAAAACATCTTTATAAAAATAGCACAAGCAGAATAAAGCTGGAAACCACAGGACCACCTATACACATAAAGAGGGGGGTCAGACAAGGGGACCCAGTATCCCCAACGATCTTCATAGCGGTGCTAGAATCAATCATAAGCAAACTAGACTGGAGTAAACTGGGTTTAAATATAAATGGCAAGTACATAAACCATTTACGATTTGCGGACGACATAGTCTTGTTTTCTGAGGATACAAAACAGCTACAGTCGATGTTAAACTCACTATATGAAGAAAGTAAAAAGGCGGGTTTGGAGATAAACCTAAGCAAGACAAACGTCATGACAAATCACATCGAAACACCCATATACGTTGAAAACACACCTTTAAATTATGTCAACAGCTACATTTACCTTGGAAAACAGATTTCATTTGACCGACAAAACAACGATTTGGAAGTTGAAAGAAGAGTAAAAAATACGTGGAAAAAGTTTTGGAGTCTTAAAGAAATACTCAAAGGTGGTATGCCTATTAGAACAAAGAAAAGAGTCATGGACACCTGCCTACTGCCATCATTGACATATG
Organism: Cosmia pyralina; assembly: GCA_946251885.1. Taxonomy (NCBI): domain Eukaryota; kingdom Metazoa; phylum Arthropoda; class Insecta; order Lepidoptera; family Noctuidae; genus Cosmia; species Cosmia pyralina. The sequence goes on from OX276353.1 coordinate 25,543,305, forward strand.
CTTGCCAGACATGGAAATTTACCCGTCGATTAAAAACAAAAATAACATCATGTCAAAGAAGCATGGAAAGGAGTGTCATGAAACTACGAAAAATTCAAAAGATACCCCATCATCGTATAAGACTCAAAACTAAAGTGATAGATGCTCTCAACTATTCGCAAAAGCTAAAATGGCGATGGGCTGGACATATTGCAAGACTCAAAGACGATCGCTGGACTTTAAGAGTAACGTATTGGCCAGGCCCATCAGGTCATAGAAAAAGAGGTAGGCCCGTAGCTCGCTGGGCCGATGACATTGTGAAAGTCGCTGGCACTCGCTGGATGCGTACAGCAGAAGATAGAGACCGTTGGTCATCTCTGGAGGAGGCCTTCACCTTCTAATAAGAGGGGTTCTTGCTAGTAAAGCTGAAATGGTTAAAATAACTAAAATAATAAAATGTAATAATAATAAATAATAATCATAATAATGTAATAAAGTAATATTTAATGAGATTGCAAATTTAATTGTACTTAATTAATTATGAATTTTGAAATGTTTTTAAGATTGCATGCAGTATTTATATTATTTTCCTGTAATATTCAAACAGTAAGAAATAAAAGGCTATTTTATTTTATTTTTTTATTTTATTTATGTATATATACATAAAACAAAGTCGGGTTATTTACACCATTTCTATCTCAAGAACGGCCGGACCGATTTGATTGATTTGTTGGATTTGTCTACGTCCCGAATAGCATAATATCTATTAACAGGTAGGAAAAATTCACAAAAAAAAATTTCAAGAAAATTCATTTTCTCGTACATGAAATTTGGACAGGGCAACGTCTGTCGGATTAGCTAATTTATAATAAAGTGTACTCATGGTTCATCGATTTTGATGGTAAGTCTTGTATATTTAAAGATTTGTGTGAAAAAGTTACAAACAATTGAAGTGTACAGTGTGTGTGTGTGTGTGTGTGTGTGTGTGTGTAGTGTGTGTGTGTGTGTGTGTGTGTGTAGTGTGTGTGTGTATGTGTGTTATGTGTGTGCGTGTGTGTGTATTTGGTGTGTGTGTCTGTGTGTAGTGTGTGTGTGTGTGTGTAGTGTGTGTGTGTGTATGTGTGTTATGTGTGTGCGTGTGTGTGTATTGGGTGTGTGTGTGTGTCTCTGTGTGTGTGTGTGTGTGTGTGTGTGTGTGTCACCTAGCACAAGTGTCAGGGACTTCACTTTTGGCTTATCTCGGGACCCTGGGGTCCCGGACCTTTGGAAGGCGTACGAGGGGCCGAAGCCAACTCGCAGAGGCCCCTTAGACAATTTTAAATGACGAGGAGGCACCAGCCGATGATTATCCCTGTATGCACTATGCAAGTGCACCCAAGGACAACCCCCGGTTGGTGCAGGACTATTGCAGAACATGGAAGCAAAACACATTGGGCCTATGGGTTTGGGTGGCTACATGGATTGGGTACCTTGAACTATGGAAGAACTATGTCCCCTGCCTGACCAATGTTATTTAATATACACAGATAAATTGGCAGGGGGTGACTTGCACACTCAATAATGGGCCCCGGAAACGGTCGCTAGCACATAGTGACGTAGCGACAAGGGGCAACATGTCCTGAGGTGCTTGAGGAGTGGAGAGGTATTCCACGGCTCTCAGAACAATCCCAGAGCCCGGAAGATGGTCAAGATCCCTACAAGCACTTACTAGAATACTTCCTTCCTCCGAGCACGTTTGCTCTTGCGAATCTCCACTCAAGCCGGCCAATAAAGGCAAGAATGAGGAGGGAGCTCTGTTCCCGTCAGTGTTCACTCCAGCCGGCCAATAAAGGCAAGCCAGAGGTGAAGAACAAGACTTCTCCCGGGAAATAAGGTCCGTGGGGTCGCTACTGCCCAACAGCTCGCCACATGCTGCCCTGCGGTTTCACGTATCTCTCTTGGTCTGGCTCCTCACCCTAGACCTGTTTCGGCAAAGTAAACTCCACCGGCACAGACCCAGAGTTCGGAGCGCGCAAGCCCCACCACGACGTCAACGTAGAGATACGGCGGTGGGGTTTTATTATTATTTCCTTTATTTCATTTATGTACATATATTTCACATTTTTAAATATTTTTTTATAAAAACATGAAATAAAAAAAAAACATTTCAAAATATAAAACATAGTAGCCCACCGGTATCGGGAACAGGGTCCAAGCTACCGGCGGTCAGGGCTCCAGAGAGAGGAACCTCCTAACAATGCGCGCCGTGTCCAGAAGTACCGCTCTCTGAATCAGGCCCTTAATCCAGCTGCCCAACGAGAGCCTCCTTAGATGTTGGTCGAGGCTCTTGGCGATTCCCCCCCGGTGGGTTCCCGCATTGTCGAGGCGGGGGGGCTCAGTAGCCGTGGCTTGGTCACCCACGGTGAAGCGAAGAGGAACCCGAGGAGGGGCCGCTCGTCAGGGCTTTTCCTGATAAGCCGACGACGTAGCGGCCAACGGGTAGGTTGCGGTGGCCGCTTGGGCGACACCGCAACTGAGGCGGGCCGCGGTGTCTTTTTGGAGGCATCGCGGCTGAGGGCTGGAGGCCGCGGCGGGAGAGGAGTGCCGGTATTGCGGTGCGCCGCTCTCCCTACCTTCCGCGGCCTTGACGGGGTCGCCACCGTTTGATGGCGGACGCGGTGGGGCCGCAGGGGAGGAGGAGTGTCGGTATGACGTTGGCCGCTCTCCCTATCCTCTGCGGCCGAAATTTGGCAGGCGGCGGGGCCAATGACCTGACCCGTCGCAGGGGGACCAAGGGTGCCCAGGCACGGGGTCGTCTGGCGTCCATGTGCTGGTTTGGTCCCACGGGTGGTCTCGGCGTGCAAGGTGTTCTGGTGCGCCGGTGATGGGGAGTAGGTACTCCCCAGAGGAGGGTCCGGTGACGGACAGCCGTGGCGGGCTCGCGGATGAGTGCTAACGCGTGCCCGTGTTCCCGCCATTAAGCGGCAGAGGAGGACACCGTGGAGTTTTAGTGGGTTAGAGTCCCACATAACTGCACTATCTCCCCGTGGTAGTGCAGTATGCATGAGCATTTCTCCACGTTAAAAAAAAAAAAAAAAAAAAAAAAAAGGCTCTTGGCGATTAAGCCATTGGCAGATACGACTATCGGCACAATGATCGCTGAGTCCACATCCCACATGTCGACAACCTCGCGACAACTTATTATTATTATTAATACATAGTTTATTAAATAATGAAAGAGGTTTGGAAATCTATATTTTTACCTATGATACACATTCAAAAATTTTGCTCAGAAGCAGAGTATTTTGGCATTTCGGAGAAGTTTTTTTCCAGCCCATCAATAAACACTAAGCAGTATTGACTGTAATAGCATAAATCAGCGTTGAAATTCTGATATTATAACCTGAGGCTAATGTAGATTAACAATCATTCTACAATTCTTCCCATACAGTCATAACACCATGGAATTCCACATATTCTAGAATAATAGGCACCATAAACGGTACCTGGTCTACACAAGGAATTCTGTCAATTGTAAAGGAAACCGCATACCATGGTTTATAAAGGTAATAACTATCCAAATCAAAAATTCAAGACTATAAAGAAATTGAGATTTTATTTCTTGACAAAGGATAAACATGTGTCCATGTCGTCAAGGGGTAAAGCTGTCTTTGAGGTACTTAGGTGCATTAATTTAAATTATGATTTCGGTTGTAAACATTTAAAATAATCAAATCAAAGCACTCAATTAGTAAGCGGCACTACAAATTTTATTAGCATCCACAGGTATTACAATTAGTATTTGAACGGCTTTAAAGGACCATTTTGGTTATCCATTTAAAGGTATTTCGATAGAGTTTTTCTAAGCACTTAAACAAAAACTCATATGAAGTGGGTAACCCTTTTGAACGCCTCAAAAGGGTTAAGCTTCAACTCTCTTTATAACGATAACAGCGTAACAAAGTAAATATAATCTCTCGATCGATGATGGGCATGCATACGTTGCTAATTGCTAATAGATATGGTTACCCGTACCAAACCCTTCTATTATATAAGTTTTCTTAAGGAAGGGGTAACCCTTTCAATGACTTTCAAGTATAGAACCCAATTAATGGGTTATCCATATTGAAGGGATAACCCTTTTACTGGGTTACAAGGCTAAAACGCATTCAAGGAGTTACACATGATATAGGTAACCTCAAAAACGGCTTACCGCTTCGAAAGACCCTCTTAACCGGGCTTGTACGCACGGCTACAGATCAAGCTATACATTTCCAGTATAAGCTGATCTCGCATTGTATAGGATTTCCTTACAATGAGAGGTCAGTGTAAACTGGGAATGCTTGATGTGTAGCCATGTGTACGGTTTCTGTTCACGACTATTGAAAAAATACGGGGTAATAATAAGAGCAGCAGTGGTCTGATAGTACTAAATATATTCGTGGTGATTACTTTACAAGCAAGTGACAAGTAAAAACATAAACAAGTCCGTAACTACGCTTATTTAAAATTTGGTGACAGACATGTGTAAAAGATTATTCACACATGCCAGTGCATTTATATATGCGACCTCCAATACGCCCCCTTAATCTATTACATATGCGTATGATTACTTCTGTACTTGTCAGTACTCGGTACATAAAACTAAATAAATCACTAACACTTCTATGTCCGACTGTACTACGCTGTACCCAAAAGTAGAGTACAAAAACAGAAGAAATCCAACAAAATAAAGCATGCATAACGAAACCAAATTTAGAAAATTATCTATTACACAAAACACTTATAGAAAACATAAAACATCAAAACATCAACTACTCATCCACCCCCTTAATAGAATAACTTGACAGGGATAAATCCTTTAAAAATTCTCTAAGTTTCGGACTGTGAACACTTTTAGTTAAGATGTCCGCTACCATCTTATCAGTTGACATGTACTTTATTTCAACTTTGTTAGCCAGTACACACTCCCGAATAAAATGATACTTGATATCTATGTGCTTTGTTCTATTATGCATCATTTTGTTAGCTGCAATTTTATGCGCCGACTGATTGTCATTATGAATTACTACCGCTTTACTATCCACAGCTGTCAAACTGTTCAGTAAACTACGTAAATAAAGAGCTTCCTTCGAAGCTTGACTCAATCCTACGTACTCTGCCTCTGTGGAGGACAAGGATACCGTCGCTTGCTTCCTACTCTCCCATGATACTATATTTTTACCAATCTTGAAAATTAACCCTGTGAAAGACTTTCTATCTAGTGCCCCTCCCCAATCTGCATCAACATAGCCTCGTAAATCTAAATCCCCCGACTTCCTAAAAGTGAGACAAAGGTTAGACGTGCCCTTCAAATACCTTAAGACCCGTTTGGCACATTTAAAGTGTATTTCATCATAACACGAATTAAATTGTGAAAGTACACTCACCGCATGTGCTATATCTGGTCGCGTATTACATGCCAAATAGTTTAGACACCCTATTAAGCTTTGATATGGCAGATCGCTATGGGAATTTGTCGATCTTTCTAATTTCATTCCGACTTCCATTGGAGTTGAAACTGGCTTAGCGTCTGTCATGTTAAAGTCATTCAATATGTCCGAAATGAACTGTTCCTGATCTAGACAAATAACATCTTTATCTCTTCTCAGCCTCATGCCTAAAACATGCCTAGCCGCACCTAAATCTTTCACTTTAAACTTGTCAAGCAAACTGGTTTTTAATTTTTGCTTTTCTTGTTCACAATTTCCAAAAATAAAAAGATCATCTACATAAATAACGACAATTAACTTCTTATTATTTTTAAGTTGCTTTTGATACAAACACGGTTCTATTTTTGATTGCACAAACCCTAAATTCAACATCTCTTTGTCCAATTCCTTGAACCAAGCATTCGAAGCTTGTTTCAATCCATACAAAGAACGCTGCAGCTTACATACCCTGGTTTCATGACCTTTGACTACTGCTCCTTTTGGTTGGAACATGTAAATATCCTCTTTAATTTTACCATACAAAAAGGCGGTCGTAACGTCCCACTGGTCAATAAACCAACCGTATTCAACAGCTAGCGAGAACAACAGTCGTAGAGTAGAGCTTCTAACTACAGGAGAATATGTCTCAGTGTAGTCTACACCACATACCTGTGTGAAGCCTTTTGCTACTAGTCTAGCCTTGTACTTCGTTACCTTGCCTTCGCTATCTCTCTTGATTTTGAACACCCATTTGCACTGGATAGGCTTCTTATCAGCTGGAAGATCCACCAACGTCCAAGTCTGGTTCTCCTTTAGTGACATAAGTTCATCGTCTATCGCTTTTTGCCATAAGTCACCATCGGATCTCGCCAACGCTTCATTAATAGTTAATGGATCACCATCAAGATTGCTCTCCTTGGCATACATAACATTGCATCCGTACCGATCGACTTGTCTGCGTTCTCTTACAGGATACCTTCTTTCTGATTCAGGTATTGTAACTTCCTCATCAGTCAATACAGATACTTGCTCTGGTACTGCAGGTTCAGGTCCAATCTCCTCCGATACTTCCACATTCTCGTCTACAGCATCACGGTACACATCTTCGTGAGCCTCCAAGGGTTTAGATCTGCTTGTAGATCCGTTAGATAAACTGGAAGGAATAGCATCTGTATTCAAGTTTATTATCACTTCCGACTTTTCCACGTTTTCTTTTTGAAGAAAAACGTTTTCCAGAAATTTGACATCTCTTGCAGTTGTCACTTCACCTGTCTTAGGATTCATCAGACGATAACCCTTCTGATTATCTGGATATCCAATAAAAATCATCGGTTCCGTCTTCATGTCCAGTTTGCGTCTCTTTTGTTTTGGTATCAACCTATACGACAAACAACCAAAGATTTTCAGATGACTAACATCCACATCTTTTCCAGTCCAAATCTTCTCTGGTACTGCATTCCTCAATGCTTTCGTGGGGCTTCTGTTCTTTAGGTATACAACAGTATTTACAGCCTCGGCCCAATACTTCTTGCTCAGGTTTGATTCTGACAGTAATGTTCTTGCCTTTTCTATTATAGTCCGATTCGCTCTTTCTGCGACAGAATTTTGTTCTGGCGTATACGGTACAGTCGTCTGGTGTTTTATACCTGCAGACTTTAAAAATGATTTAAATTTACCATTACAGTACTCTGTGCCGTTGTCAGATCTTAGACATTTAATAGATTTACTCGTCTCATTCTCAACTTCCGCCTTGTATTCACGGAACTTATCAAAAGTTTCACTTTTGTTCTTCAAAAAATACACATGAGTCTTCCGAGAATAATCGTCGATAAATAGAAGAACATACCTCGAACCACCGAACGACGGCTCCTCGATAGGTCCACAAACATCGCTAAAAACCAACTGTAAGACCTCGTTCGCTCTCGTACCTTGGTTTTTATAGGGACTTTTGCATGTCTTTCCTTCGATACATGGAATACACGGCTCGCATAAATCGGTACTCTTAAATTCCATACCGCTTACTAAAACTTTCATTTTATTCATATAATTACGCGATAAATGAGCTAATCTTTTATGCCAAATGTTCGAAATATTTCCATCTTGTTTTGACAGTGTCACATTCACGACGTTATTTTTATTTTCTGTCAATTCATAAATTCCGTCGACTTCATGACATCTTGCAACAATTCGATTCTTATTTTGAATCATGCAACCTCCTTTGCCAAAATTCATGCAATAATTCTTCTTGGTCAAATCGCTCACCGAAATTAGGTTCATGGATAAATCAGGAACATGTAAAACGTTTTCTAAAATAAAATTTTCGTTTTCGCTGACTTGTGGCTCAGCATTTCCTCTTCCTTTCACCAATAACTTCTCGCCGTTTGCTACTGCGATCTTCATGTTGCCCTTTTCAGGTGTATAAGACAACAATTTGCTTTTATCGTGAGTCATATGATTTGAGCACCCACTGTCTAAATACCACTTATCTTTGTTTATCGCCTCCTTCGTATTCAGGCAGATATTCGCGGTTTTGATCCGCTCCTTGCACTCGGACGCCTTGTGTCCTTGCTTGTGGCACTTAAAACACTTGTAGACGAACTTCTGCTTACGATCGTTAGTTTTAATATTAGATCTCGCATCGTTCTGTACTTTACGTGTAACTAAGGCTTGTTCGTTCTCGGTGTTCAACTTACTCTGTCTACTTCCTTCTTGTAACAATTTCATTTTAATTTGCTCTAACGTGATCTCTTGTCCACTATTATCTACAGCCATGATGAGAGGGCTGTACTCAGCGGACAATCCACCCAGCAAAATCGATATTATCCAATCATCAGGGATTTGAGCATCAATATCGGACAATTGTTGTGTCAGGAATGTAATTTTGGATATGAAGCTTTCCATAGAATCAAAATTCTCTAAGTTACAGTTGAAAAGCTCTCGCTGAATATGTATACGTCGTCCCCAACCTTTGTCTTCATACGCTTTCTGTAAGCTGTTCCAGGCTTCTTTCGCAGTCTTCGCATTGTAGACGTGGGTAAAGCACACTGGTTCTAACAACAAGCATATTGTCGTTCGTGCCTGCCGGTCTACGTCAGCATTTACTACATTTGTAGAAATTACTCCCCACCAGTTTTTATTTTCCAAGTAATTTCGCACCAAGAATTTCCAATTTGGGTAGTCGGACGATCCTTTCAGCTTCTTAATACCACTTATGCCAACTTCAGCTGACATAATTGAGGTTTCGTAAGTTTCACAATTAACCACTCCACTTATTAATTATGCTCTAGCACTATCAGAGCATGAATAAGACCATAACCTATTGAAAAAATACGGGGTAATAATAAGAGCAGCAGTGGTCTGATAGTACTAAATATATTCGTGGTGATTACTTTACAAGCAAGTGACAAGTAAAAACATAAACAAGTCCGTAACTACGCTTATTTAAAATTTGGTGACAGACATGTGTAAAAGATTATTCACACATGCCAGTGCATTTATATATGCGACCTCCAATAACGACACAATAAAGCAGGTTGTAGACCTACGGGGAAACAAAAGGTCACACAGTAATTATAATAGGATGTTAGCACCAGCGAAGAAGATCTAACCTATTGTTATAATTTTACCAGATAGGGTTTGCCAATAAAGTGATTATTGTAAAAAGGTATTTGGTCAAGAGGAAATTGACATAATGAGGGCTACCACGATAACAATCAACGTCAGGTGGCGCCACTGACACGACAGGTATAGAGAAATGTTAAATGACCGCGAACCTAAGCCTTTTTATTAGTTATTTGTGTTTTAGTCGAAATAAACTCATTGTTTTAACTTTACTATGGACGATTCAAGGAACGGTGCAATAAAAGTTAATGAATTAAAATTAGAATTTAGAACTTAAAAAAGAGGGGCTAAAACCAGTGGAACAAAAGAAAAACTTGTCCAAAGGTAAGCGAATCTCAAAAAACAAAAAAAAACTATTTGAAAACCAGTTCTAAGGAAGCTTCTAGATATGTTTTTTGAATTGCTGGCTTCAAGATTGCAAAACAAAAACATCGAACTTCTATGTAATCTAACCTAAAAACTTTTGTTTGATGTTTGACAGATACCTTCTGTGCTAGTGGCGCCACCTGGTGGCCCTTATAAAAGTAGAACTCCATTACAATATTTGGCAGGAATTGGTGACCGCCGTTTGTTGTTATTAGCAGACAAGAGGACGCTAACCATCCTTTGGAGTTATATCTGAGTAAGTAGTATAAATTTTGCCTGCCTGGTTGGTCTAGAAGTCGCAAGAGGTAGGTACACATCTGCCTAAGCCTTTGGGGATTACAGGTGTGATGTTACAAAGAACAAAATAAATGTGTTATTTATTCCTTTAAGTACTCCATGAAATATAATAACAAACTAAAAATGATTACAACACCACGACAATTATGCTGTACCACAGTATTTAGGAAAATAAATATAAAATGGCAATCCAACCAACAATTTCCTAATCTTTTATAATGAAGTAGTCAAATACATATTTTTTTTTACTCGATCAATCAATCTGCCTAGCCTTTTCCCAAGTATGTTGGGGTCGGCTTCCAGTCTAACCGGATGCAGCTGAATACCATTATTTTACATGGAGCGACTGCCTATCTGACCTCCACAACCCATTAACTGGGTAATACGATACCCCTTGGTAAGACTGATTGTCAGAGACTTTCGAGCTTCTGACGACCCGTAACGACTGTCAAAGATCCACGAAAGACAGCCGGGACCAACGGTTAACGTGCTTTCCGAGGCACGGAGGAGTCTCGGTATGCAAAGATGGTAACCCATCAACGGACCAACCCCGGCAAGCGTAGCTTAACCTGATGGATCGACCCGTGCGGCTGTTATTACTTAGCCACGAGCTCCACTTTTTTTCTCCTTCTCCATTTTTTTACTCGACCATGATAGTTTTAAAAAAAATGTAGATAATTACTTAATTGAATTTCTATTGTTCTTTCCCAATTTTACATAGTAAATTAATTACGAAGGCCTTTTGAAAAGATCCTGAAGACAATCATACCTGTCAACCCTACTAAAGAACCCGCTATACTAGCGAAGATACGTTTTTTTTTTTTCTTTATTAAAAAGAACTAGACTTCTTAATAACTGATTACAATCTAGCCTAATAGACTAATAAGCAATTTAATTCTAATTTATTATTTTACGTGATAGATTTTGTTATAACTAAGAATAGTGTCAATATGCACTTTTTCACAATTCCGCAGTACTTTTTAGAGTCTGATAATATTAATAAAAACACTGTTCATGTGTCACATGTATAGCACAGCATTACTATTATTCATTCACACTTTAACTCAAATGGTTTAGTTCTCTTTAGCCTGCGCACTATAAGAAGATACGAGTGATAATCATTGTTAACCAATATCCATCTAACGATAGAAATTCAACATTTGAAAAAGAAACAAACTTGTCTCAGAGGAATGTGACACAATAAAGTATCAAAGACACTACTCATTTTAGAGAGAAACATCCTCAATAAGACCACAAGAAATATAATTTTAACAAAACAAATATAATTATACAGACAACGTGTGCAGAGGAGCAGATACATAATAAACTTGTATAATCATATCATAACTCTTCACAAACTCTCGAAAGTCCAAATTCAAACTACCAAAGAGATTTCAATGTAACTTAAACCCAACATTTAACGAGAACCTGTACAAAATACCATTGCCACTTCCTGGCTGCAAGCATAGATCCATCAAGTGTTCGCTCAGAACCCATGGGATTTACGTTGCGTCTCGGTAAACGTAATTACGATTTGTCATTTACATAGAAGTCTTGAACTAGCCGAGTTCGAAGCGAACACTCACAGCGAGGGCGTATGTTACACCGTTGTGTAAGGACGATGGGGTTTGAAGAGGTTGGCGAATGTTCGCTGAGCCTAGCACGAACGCGCCAAGCAAACGTAAAGATTTTTGAATTGGAAACTCATTTGAAACAAAAATGCTATAGGGTTATTATATTATGGGCGACCGAGCTCTGCTCTGATGAAAATAGAGAAAACCCTTTTTTTTTAGTTATGTGAACGATTTTTCGCCCCCGCGTAAACCCCTTTATTGCAACTTTCATCGAAATCGTTAGAGCCGTTTTCGAGAACGTGATTACAAATATTATAATATACAGAGTGAATAATTGAAGTGGGCGTGGATGGCCAAATTCGAAACGATGGGGAATATTGTACCTAGGCTGAATACAGTACAATCCTTGAGACGTCGAATCCAGCTATGTATTGAAAACAATAGTCATTCATGCTAGGTAACATAAGAAAAATAAAAAAATAAATTGTTAAAAATGAGCTCTTTTCTTTAGTTTGCCGTATGTCATTACTTCCCAGAATTAGATTCTTATTAGCGACACTATCGAATGGTGTAATGTTGTTTTTTTTTTTCAACATCAACGGGTTCGATACCTGGCTAGAAATATTGATTTTTCAAAAATCCAATGATGCAGTTTTAGTTTTCATCAAAATCGAGCCCGAGACTCCTTTGAGTACTTTTCGCTATTCCTTATAGTTTCAGATTTGGCCATCCACGCCCACTTGAAAAATTCATCCTGTATTAGATATGAGCGCCGCGCCGGCGCGCCGCCGTCGCCGTGAGTTCATGTCGACGCGTCGCCGCCGAGTGCAGCACGCGGCGCGCCGTCGCGGCTACTCACAACTTGCTTTCTCGCTCGTACGCGCGGCCCGACCGCGTTAGTTCACCTAGTCGTTTCGGCACACTCGTCGCTTACGCAGTCGAGTTCAATATTTTACCGAGTAAACGTGTATTATTGTGTTGTGTTAACGATGGCAGCAACTTCGAGATGAGATGAGAGAGAAATGATTATTTTTCAGTAAACGTGATCTCCAATTATTATTTAGAAGACTGTAAAATTGTAATTAATAAATACGTTCCTTTATAAAGCTTTTTTTTGGTAATAACAATATGGTTTTCTTTATGTCATTTTTAAGAAAACTCTCCCTGATAAAAAAAAAACTCAGGCCCACGACCGACCACGCCACGCCGCCGCTGCTGTGGAAATTAACAGGCCACGCCGCCGCCGTGGAATTGGCCATCGGCGCTCATATCTACCCTGTATAGGTACCTAATAGTAATACGGGGTGGTATCCGCAACTCCACGTCAATGCGTGTATTTTGCGACCTAAACAAATACTGCTCATTTAATAATAAAGGATATTTCTATTCAAAAATTAAATTGAATCGAATAGATACGTTTACTTTACGTTAAGTAAATCTACAACGGAACAATGTCCGTTCTATGCTTTTTAAAGGAAACCAGTAGATGTCTATGCATATAATAGAGATGTTACTTATTATGTCTGCACGAGGTGCCACACTTTAATGTCCATATTATCCCTTCGGCACTTTTTTGGCTGGTCAGCTGTTTCCACTGTAGGTTCTGGCTTCTGGCTAACAGCAGTTGCAGTCGGTTAGGATTAGTTTGGCGAGCTTCTCTATCCTTTTAGACATATCATGTATCAGAAAGTTGTGCTTATATTTAAGGGTGTGGTAGGTACAGACCGTCAAACTGAACAACTTTCTTTATGGGACCAACATCGTAATCGCGAAAAAATAATCAGCCGTCCCATACATCTGGGTCGAGTAGGTATTGAAGTTTTGTATGGGACAGTCGATAATATTTTCGCGATTACGATGTTGGTCCCATGGAGAAAGTTGTTCAGTTTGATGGTCTGTACCTACCACACCTTTCTGATACACCCTGTATGAGACTAGTTAATCACTTAATACTCAAACACTGGGCTACACGTGCGAATATTATTACTTACACATACTTTTTATGCTAACGAGGAGCGGTCCGACCGCGTCCTGGACATTCTGCTGCTGACAACTCATCAGAACGAAGAAGAAAAGAGTCGAGAAGGCAGATTACCTGTAATACAGCATAGCAGCGACATAAAAAGAGTCGAAAACGCAGTTTAACCGCCAAAACATGCACCGGGGAAGCTGGACTTGAAGCAACATGGCAGCAACGTCGTAAAAAAGCCCATCCATATTATATCACCCGTCTCTGCACTATTCCAATGCTTATTTTACCGTGCATACTGGATAGGCTCTTTATCCCCTCCATATCCTAAGGGCATGTCTTCCCTACCATTATCGCGCCCCCCGGGCTACTACGTGTGCAATGGTCTCTGTTGCACCATATAACATGAGGCAACAGGGACTATAGTATAGTTAAAATCTCGCTGCAGACTTGGTCATAAATCATAATCGGAGTAGGGATGTGCGCTAGTTGTGCGCGCTCAAGGCCATTATCGATAACAGAATCATTAAGGTTATCACGTAAACATACTGCATTCATTAAGTATAGTGGGTCAAATGGCTTTGGAGCATGGTCATGAAGTTATCCGCTTGCCGCCGTAAGGGATTTGGGTTTTTTTTTGGGGGGGGGGGGGATTGTACTGACAGTGGTAACCATAGAAATATAAAAAACAGGAGAAGTGGCATGGGGGCGTGTTTGTGTCCACGCGTTATGCGCACGCTGTGCCTTTACTCGCCAAATGGCCGTCTCCGCGAACTAGTACGCTTTCGACCGTGGTCACGATAAATTATAAAAATGCCGTGTTCTTCAGTGGTTTCCTGCAAAAACCGAAGTGATATTAAAAACTTCGTATCTCACGGAATCACTTACCATATGTAATTAAAAGTATTTTACTGTATTTATCTTTAAAATCATAAAAAACAACAAATCGTAAAATATTTCTTGCTTTTACTACGTTATTTTTGTTTTCAAATATCGCAGCGGCTGTACTATTTTTGCAGCAAATACATTGCTCCTTAACCACTACCTTAAGTATGTCGCTAAGCGACTGGACAAGCAATGTAAAAATAACAAAACGATACTTTATTTACGCGGAGCGTCGCATAGTACAGCCGCTGTGTCTTGCGGCGAGATAGTGATGAGGTTAAGATCCACTAAAGTAGGCTATCGATAATAATGTCGATTGCCCAGCGAATATTATATTGCTATTATAGTTTATTTTTCAATTTGTCAACCGTTTTAGCCCGGTTGGAACACTTGAAAAGATGACGTTTAAGTACGGTTGGAAAACCTTTGAGAATGTAAAATAATCTTTTTTACTGTTTTTGATTATTTTACCTAGTTGAGCAATGCATAACCAACGGTCGTAAAGTAAGTTTATTAATGTTTAGGTGGAGTGTTTTAGGGTTTAAATTATCGCATCTTCGTGCTATTTCCTTCCTTTTTTTTGGTTTTGGTATTTTACTTCCGCTAAAGTCTTTAACTATGCACCACAAGATTCGAATGCGTTGTAGTAATCGGTATGGTTCAGATAAAATATTAGTGATTTTTGCTTAAAATAAGTCAACATATTCATGCTATTTATTTGTTATGCATGAGTATGGCATGTGTTTGTTTTCATATATTTAACTATTTCTTAACTAAGGGTTTTTTTTTAATAACAAAAGCCTATTCGCCTGTTGCCTGCTACCTGCTTACTCATCGTGAGGTTAAGAAGTATAGACCGCGCGGAACTAGTTGATCGCGCCTTAGGTATGTGAGCGGTGGGATGGAGGAGCGGGGGCGCATTACTCAGTACGTGCGTTGCGAACCGCCGCCTCACCCCTGTCTCAGCGGCCAACTAGTTCCTATAGACTATATAGATTATAGCTTAAGATACTTATTATGTAAATGATAAATAAGTTCATAAAGTACCTTTTTAGCTTCCCAAAAGATACAAATACAAAAAAATAATGGATTGATGCCACAGGAAGGCCACCTAACTGGTTCCCAACAAAATGTAGCACCATATGCTCAATTCACTTTAAGGCAGAAATGTTCCAGCCTCTAAAGAAAACTCGCAGGCTTTTTGAATGGGCAATCCCAAAATTAAGAGTACGTCAAGTACTGAACAAATACCTCCACTTTACAGGTCAGTGAGTAAACACATCATAACAGGGTTCAACAATTCCTATGGTTTCACAGCCTAAACCAACTTAACCGGATTGTTTTAATTTATTGATTCGTGTTTTTTTTTTTAATATACATTTTTTTTTAATTTAAAATATATAATACTTTCTGGACATATCATTTTTTATTTTATTTTCAGGACCCCAAATTTTTCTTGTACAGTAATAAATGGAAGTATCGATAACTTTCCGATTTAGTCAATCACTAGCGTATATGTAAAATAAATTGCTTTTTGCACAACACAATAATAGCGCCAGATGTTTATGTGTGAGTAAGTTGTACGGTGCATGGTAAATGCACGCTGTGTGTGACGAGTTAAGGTTTATAATTGATTGTGTAGTATGTTCTGATTTATGAATTGCAAGTGTGTGCGCGACTTTGTATCTATTGCTTTTAGTGAACTACATGTGTAGTAGTGGCGCGGTGGTGGGGCCAACCTAGCGACATCGGTTTCTGATACATTTTCAACTACCGGGCATATCTCCTTCTTTCATATATCTATGGTGGTAACACTGTCAGTACACTCCCATCGAGTTGGTGTGAGCTCAAGTAAAAAATGAAGTTGCAACGAAAAACAAAACTTTCAAGAATCTACTTCACTAGGTCGGGAGTGAGTCAGGGTAGTACGGTGGGACCCTTGCTATTTGTGATATTTATAAATGTCTTGCCGGATGTTGTTTTGACCTCCGAGTGTCTCCTATTTGCGGATGATCTAAAGTTAAGTTTGGGTGTCGACACCGAGGCTGACGCGGTGGCATTACAGAGAGATATTGACGCGGTATCTAAATGGAGTCATGACAACCACCTTCCATTCAATAATCTCAAATGTAAAATGATAACGTTTTCACGAAAATCACAGCCGATGATTATTGATTATAATTTAGCTGACGCTCCTTTGGACAGAGTTTATGAGATTAGGGATTTAGGATTAGAATTAGATTGTAAATTAGACTTCCACACGCACGTTACCAAAATTTGCAAGTCCGCACACAAAACGTTAGGGTTTGTTATAAGGACTGCATCACAGTTCGATAACATAGGGGTTGCAAAAGTATTATACAATGCTTATGTGCGTAGTAAACTTGAGTATGGTGCTGTTGTTTGGAATCCTTATGAGGAAAAGTATGCTCTAATGGTTGAAAAAATACAACGTAAATTTGCTAGATGGATTTACAAGAAACAGTACGGATACTATCCCTACCTATATCCTTCTTTATTTGTCTTGGGAATGGTGGACATGGAAACGTTAAAATTTAGAAGGGCTATGTCTCAAGTTGCGCAATATTTGTCGATAATTCGTCACAAAGTCGATAGTCCCCAAATACTAGAGCGAGTCCGTATTTTGGTCCCCCGGAACATACCAATGGACTTGGAGGGCCAGATAGCGCCGCGCCGCCGCCCGCGGCTGCTGGAGCTGCCCGCCGCGCGCACCGAGCGCGGGCGACACGCGCCCACCAACCGCGTACTCCGCACTATCGGGGACATACTTGCTCAGCACTACGAACTGGACTTATTTGCCGATGGATTAGGACATTTGTATAATAAATTTCGTATTATTTTAAATGACATATTATAATCACTATTAATTGACACTAAACTGACATTATATTCTGCTGCTATATTAATTCTTCGTTGTAATCTAATTTTTATTATTATTTATAGACATGGGCATTATTGCTATTTTAAGTAAATTTATTGTATAAGGAGACGAGTGTATGTAGCCACTATTGAATTGTTGGTTAATCTTATGAGCGTTTTGGATGTTATGTCTGTTAGCTTGTAAGACCAATTGAATAAATAAATAAATAAATAAATAAATAAATAAAGATAGCTGATGTCGAGAAGTTAGTCGATGAAGCCATTTCCAATGTCTCCATTGAAAATTGGCAAAAATGTGTGGAACATGCAGAATTGCTGCAAAATGAAGATTTAAGAAAAGCACATTTATGCGAAGAGTTCATCATTCATGTGGATGATGATGACGATGACTCAGACGAAGAACTATAATTTTCTATTTTTAGTTTTATATATACGTTCTTTTGTTTATATATTTAACATGCTTTGTAGTAAATTTGGTAATAAAATAAAAAAAAAGTGTATTTATTTCTATCACCCATTTATAAATATATAAAACTATCGGTATCACTCAACGACTGCAGTAATGCACAGGACTACGTGTGGCCGTGGCCTGCCCATAAGGCCCGTGGGTGGGAAAGAGAGCGAAACACTCGAATGATTTATGACCGAGTCTGCAGCGAGATTTTAACTATACTATAGTGTAAATCTTTGGGTTCATCCGAGTAATCGAGTCTGATTAAACCACGCTGGGATCGATGCATTTCATTCATTCATTCATTCAACTCTTCACCTTAGTTATTGAGCAATATAAAATATACCCTATTTCTTTTCCTAGAAAGTTCATTTTTGGTTGACCTCACCATTTTGAGAGGCACTCTCATACTCTGTCCAGTTAGAACCATAGACTGATCTTGGGGGAGGCCTATGTCCAGTAGTGGACGTCTTTCGGCTGAAATAATGTTGGTGAAGAAACAGCATCTGAAGATCTCCATATTCATTTGTAATAGTCGTGATTTCGTGAACAATATACACTCAATCAGACTTATTCATTTGATTTGTCATTTTTCTGCAGGAGTCACCGTAATTTCGCCATATCATATTGTGATAGATCATCAAACACGGATCATATTGTGATAGACCATCAAACAGATCAAATTGTGATAGACCATCAACCACAGCTCAATAGTGATAGACCATCAAACACAGATCATACTATGATAGACCATCAAACAGATCATATTATCATAAACCATCAAATACATATCATATTGTGATACACGACCAAACACAGATAATATTGTGATAGGCCATCAAACACAGATCATACTATGATAGACCATCAAACAGATCATATTGTGATAGACCATCAAATACATATCATATTGTGATACACGACCAAACACAGTTAATATTGTGATAGACCATCAAACACAGATCATACTATGATAGACCATCAAACAGATCATATTATCATAGACCATCAAATACATATCATATTGTGATACACGACCAAACACAGATAATATTGTGATAGACCATCAAACAGATCATATTGTGATAGACCATCAAGCACAGATCATACTATGATAGACCATCAAACAGATCATATTATCATAGACCATCAAACAGATCATATTATCATAGACCATCAAACAGATCATATTATCATAGACCATCAAATACATATCATATTGTGATACACGACCAAACACAGATAATATTGTGATAGACCATCAAACAGATCATATTGTGATAGACCATCAAACACAGATCATACTATGATAGACCATCAAACAGATCATATTATCATAGACCATCAAATACATATCATATTGTGATACACGACCAAACACAGATAATATTGTGATAGACCATCAAGCACCGATCCCACTGGACTACCTAATTTAGTGACAACTTTTTCGTTTCATTCTCGCCTCGTTAGTTCTAGTGGTCGCAAGCGCTGCTGCGGAGTATGAAGTCCGAGGTTCAATTCCCGGGTCAGGCTAAGTGTTATTGGGTTTCTCCATCTAAAATTTTTCAGTAGCAGCCCGGGAGTCTGGATGTGTGCCCGGTTGATGGCAATAGGCTCGCCCCCAGTTACACGGGACTTAAGCATAACTGGAGAAATGAGGGTACTACTTTTTTTTTATAGTTGCAGCTCTGCCCATACCTTCGGAAAATATAGGCGTGATGATAAGTTATGTCTCTTCGTTTTATTATTAAGAAACTACTTTCTTTACCCACAAATAAATTGAAACTCCACACTTCGGTGTGACATGCATCACCGCAGCAGTGTGCGGTGTGTACTTAGGCCGCGCACACACATGCGGCGTTACGTGAGCGAACATAATAAAGGCCCACGCACACCGACGCACACCGGGCAACGTCCCTAACTCGCTGTGTACCTACCCAGCCAGCGATAGTTATGTTTTATTTATACTTTCTTAGCTTAGGGGATACGGGCAAGCGGCGGTGACTGAGAATTTCTTAGTGCCAATGTCCATTTAATGGAGTTTGAATTGTGCTGGACAGAAAAGTTGGCATTTTTTTAGATGAAAATTGAATTTTGGATAATGTTGTGCCTAAGTAGTAAAAGTATTTTTTAATACAATTGTAGTTTTGATCTACTTTTTTTTGAAAATGATAGGTACTTAGGCCAGCTTAAAAAATCTTTCGCGAATGTTTATTTTTTAGCAGTTAATTTTTTTTTTATTATGTTTGTTTAAATTATGATTTTTACCGTTATCTAGAAAATGGTTATGGTAACCTCTCGAACACTGGGTGAATCTGGGTAGAAGAAGAACAAAATAATGTTACAATGGTTGTTAAAACACATAACCTTGTCTTTGCTGTCGCGTAGTCGGGTAAAAATAACAATAATGAGATTATTGTTATTTGTTGTTGTTGGTTGGTTCAATTCAGAAAAACTAGCCTTGGCTTTACGAATAACGAATATAATCAATTAGGTAGTCAAAATGTTTAATTTTTTGATGAAATTATCTCTTCATACAGGGGTTTTTAATTTTTATTTCGAATACCTACAACCATTAAAATCGTTTTTTTTTGTTTTACAAGAATCCAACAAGAAAACATTCCCTTTAGAAAAAAAAATATCAAGAAAATCCTACAAAAAAATCAAAATTTCACTAACGCCATTTTTCTTTGACATTCACATCGGCGCGGCGGCATTAGGAGCAGCGTCTGTGTCACGTCTCCCAGCGCTTGCATGTGTGTGTGCACATCACTGTGTGCGCACGCGCAACTGTGTGTGTGAGCGACTCTCGCGCAGGTAACCGGGATCGTCTGCGGTGCGCCGGGATAGGCAGCGTTCATACTACTCGGTACAAAATTATTAGATTTTTTTAGTCTTAGAAGAGTCTTTAAAAAAATACAAAAGGAACTAGACATAATAAACTTAAATAAATTTAAAGTTAAAACAAAAATTACAGAATGGCTCATTCAGCAGGACTATGCAAAAACAGAATCTCTATTAACTTACATCGCTTGAAATTATGATATATCACTAATAAAAGTAACAACAACACAAACATCTACATAATATTATTATACCTAACATATACATATATACATACAACGTTGCACACACCATACACTCTTTTTCCACACATACAGCACACTTCAAACAGATTTAATTCAATCACAACTGCAGGAAGTGTTCACATGAAATGTTTAATCTATAGAATATAATGTTGTTCATTATGTAATGATAGTTGGATAGATCGGCATAATTTCACTCATAAAGGGTGCAACTTAATTTACGCAACCATCTGGCCGAACACTGTCTCTTAAGATACAGGCCTCCTAGTTTAAGAGACAGGGTTTATAATTTTTGTTTATATAGATTTTTGTAGCCTTTTAATTTTAGTAACTATCACTGTGCTTAATCTATGTCTTTGGAAAATAAAACATTATTATTATTATTATTATTATTCTTAGTGGGTTGGTTATTTAGAGATACTTTCTGAATTTGTGTTAGAATGCCTGCAATTTCAAAGCAGAATAAAAAAGGAGTAAGGATTAAACAAAGCAAGGTGAGAACTAAATTAATTGAACTCAAAGACGAAGAATGCACTGTGGAGTTCTAATGAATGTAACTATACTGTTCTTGGTTCTTAATATGAGTTAGTTAGTAGGTTTACTTTATTAGTATTATTTTTAGTTAAAATTACTATTATTGTACCTAAGTACGTATGTAATTCCATCAAAACATTTATCATTCCATGCAATTTTATTAAAAAATAAACATTTTCATAAAAATTAAATCATTATAAAATACTTCATCCATACGCACTTGAAAACGACTTCCCATTATCGCACCGCAGATCATTTATAAAAAAATCGCATCGCCAAAAATCTTACAAGAAATTAATTACAGAAAAAAAAGAAAGGGGTGTGCTCGACCAGTGTGTGCGCTGACGTAATTTCACTGACGGCGGGAGCGCGCCTGCGCAGTGGCCGTCGAGCCCTCGCTCGTCCCGGACGACGCTTGAGCACCGAACACATCCAACATAACCTTACATCTACAACTTGAAAAAAATATCGTCACATCAAATAACACCTGATTCGCTGGCCACAGACACCTTCACCTTCATTTTTAATTTTATTTTTTTTATTTTAGTGATTTTTTGACGTTTTGATGTGACGATATTTTCTTCAGTCCCACACATCACTCCACACAGTGTTGCACATCGCCGGTGCACGTGTGATGACGACAGCGGCGGCCTACCCGGAGGGAACGAAGTAAGTTTTTTTTTCTTTTTCTTAGACCCTTTCTAATAAGTTCCTAGTAAGTCGGTTGTTGTGTAAGATTTTTGGGAAAAGAGCAAAACAATTTACATAAATATTATTCTACTTTATTTCCCTATTTCATCCTAATTTGTGTTCGTTTTTGCCGTTTTATTTCAAAATTATGTTTCAACTTCAAACCACTTTTTTGGCGTTTTTTTTCTATCTGGTTTTTTCTATGCGTGTAGGTAAAACAAAAGTTACCTATTTTCTTGAGAAAAAAATCCGCACATGTTTCCACGTTAATTCTAGATTATTTATTTTACTATAAAACTTCTAAATAGAAACTTCTTTTAATATTTTAAACTTATGACAACTACTTACATAACGATAAAAAACATCTCACTACCTGCCCTTAACCATCTAGGCACGGAGGCACAATCGTCTCATTTAGGTAATTTTTCCAAACACGTGTCAAAGTAATTCCCATCCAAACTTAATTTCAAAATAAGAATTACCAAAAATACATTTTAAACTCAAAATCGCGGCCTGCCTTTCCGCACCGAAAAAAAAAGCATTTTTCCCGGCATTTTAACATTAGAAAATGGCGGCAGGCGGCAAGACCACGTCACCGGTGCAGTGGTGACGCGCGGCCTAACCTAGGCCAACATAGTCGATAGGAAGCACAGGTCAATACACCCGGTCATGGTCATGCACTTTCCCGGGAATAGAATTATTCTTGTTTAGTCTTATGTAGGAATTCTAATTAGACGGTGAACGTGGCAGACTGCGTACGTATTGTTTCTGTTATAATGTGAGTAGTAACTGTTTTGAGCGAATTGGAATATTGATTTGGTTTTGTATTCATGGTGTGGGATTTTTAGGATCGTTAGGAAAAAGAAAAATATGGAAGAACAAATTGAACTAATATCATTCGGAACGCAAAGCAAAAGTTAATTGCTAGTTGTTATTGATATATCATTAAGATAAACGTTTCTATTAAAAAAAGGTACCTACTGTCTTAATATAAAAAATTAAAATGTTTCTAAATTGTTTTTTCTTTTTGAAGACAGTGAGATCGTTTTTCGCTAATACTATAAATCGGAGATAAAAAGACATTACATACTTGTAGAAAAATAATTTAAATAGTTTATAAAAAAAAAGTCAAACTTCAACTTTTCTACTACGTTAAATTAAAAGCTTCATATTTTTTTTATAATTGAACGGCAAATAAGCATACAGCATGACACTAAATTAGTGTCATGCTGTGATGCCAGGGTAAAAAAAAGAAATTCGATTTAGTCCGTCAGTCAGATAATAAAAAAATATTAGACACGTGTTTTTTGCTTCATCATATTAATAAAAAAAATACTTATAATAACACGCATTAAAGTTGGGAAGTGGGGGCTCGCTACATCACTTCTACGTATAAAATCTAGCTAGGCGTGACGTCATGCCATATTTTAACTCAATGTATAGCCGCAATCTTGATTACGAAAAAAAAAGAAAAAAATAAGTACTTACGTGTCCAATATTTTTTAATAATCTAATAATTTATGACGAACAAAAAAAATGTTTTATTCATCGTCCCCATTGATATTTATTTCTGTCAATAGATTTAAAAAAACACTTTTATACGTCAAAATTGAATTATTTCTGTTTTTTTTTTTTACTGGATCAGTTCGGAGGAATTTCTTTCCGTCGTTTCTTTTCACATTTCTTTATTTTTATGAAAAATGACCCACTTTATAAGCAGTTTACCATTACTTACACAAGTACAAATTACCTTAAGCTTAAAATAAAATAAACCTAATAAAAAAAGTCCTAAGTTCTATTTAAATTAACCCAACATTCCACTAAAATTCATACAAAACGAAAAGCAAGACAAGTCAGTCTGCCAACCCTAGCCCGTGTTAAAAACGGTTTCTAAGTCGACTCGAGCGCACTCATAGTTGCATGTTATCCTAGGTCACTGGCACGAGCTTTCACGATCATTGACGAAGGCGCCCGACGACGCCCGAACGCAGACGGGCTGTGTCAAACGATAGACGTGCGATAGTGTTCGTAGTAAGGTGACTAATTCATTCATAACTTGTTGGAGATATTTGGAATGGCTATTATTTTATGGTAAGCAGTCGTTTAGATACTACGTTGGCAATTTAGACATTCTTCTAATGATACCGCTTCTTTATCAACAGCAAAGGCTTACCCCGCAAACCCCGTAAGGGCACTGCGTGGGCACTGATAATAAACCCACGCTAATTACACGATACATTATCATAAACAACTTGACTCTTAATCTCTAATGTCTTCTAAGAATGATATACTTACTCCTCAATGAAGTTTGTCAATCCGTGTGTTCCTCTGCAAAGAAAAGACCGCTACTTCCTCACCTGTAGATTCCGTAAATATCAACTAGACTAAGTTTTACATCAAAATATCAACAGCGTCTTTCTGTCTGCTATTATCAGACTTTTAGATAAAGAGAAGAGACAAAGTCTGCGTCTGTCTATCTCCTAATAACAAGAAATGACGATCACCAATAAGTCTTATCAAGCACGGTGCCTTTGGCAAGGACCTAGGTCCCATTTCAACGTTTATTGAAAGTTTGAAATTCCCAGACTGTCAAAAACTTTAAGACATCTCTTTTTGCTGAAGCAATCAATCATTGTCAGCTGAAAGTCAAATTCCGCCACGTTGAACTGATTTAGCGTTTTCGTCGTTGCAAAAACCATCTTTAACAGAAGACTTAAGGCGCTATGACCCGACAGAGACCGCGCTTACTAGTTTTATGAATCCATGGGAAACAAAAAAAAGTGTTATAATATTTGGAAAAAAAAGATTTAAATATCTTATTTAAGGATCTGGCGGATATCCAATCGCTTTTACTAACACGATTAGATTTACTTTGCTGAAAAGAAAAAATCCCAAATGTTAGCCCTTTTCGTAGTGTTTAATCACTCTCGTAGCTACAAAACAGACGTGCTAGCTGCGCCCCGCGGTTTCACCCGCGTAGACCAGGATAAAAACTAGCCTATGTGTTAATCCAGGATATAAGCCATCTATATACCAAATTCCATCTAAATCGGTCCAGCAGTTTGAGCGTGAAGAAGTAACAAACATACAAATGCACACACACACTCACAAACTTTCGCCTTTATAATATTATGTGTGATATAAATGAAAAGGTAGTAAGATTGTTTAGCACAATTCGCTGAGTTTGTTGTGATAATAATTATTTGTTTAAATACCTACCAAATGCGCGAGGCAACCACTCGCGAGCCCACTTCAGTTTAGTACGCGGCTCGAGCACCGGATCATAGGGCCTTAAGTAAATGCTGTTATCGAAGGAATCTTTCTACACAGACCTCTGCCTACCCCAACGGAGAAAATAGACGTAGTGTTATGTTAGGTACTTTTTACTAAATACATAATTAAAATTGCGGGTTGCGGATATACTTATGTAATTTCACTCCACGCATAACACTGTCATAACACCAACATAATCACGACTGCTCAGCGTCCGTACGTCACTGCAGGGATCCAGCAGAATATCAGCGTCAGGTATATTTGCCTGACACATGCTGAGCTGGACTCCCATTCGGTGCAACCTTGAGACGCACACCGCACTGTGTATATTCGTTGTTTGAAGTACATATTATGCAATAGTGCCACTTTTATTTCCATATTTTATGTATGGTTTTCGTCTTTTGTGTGCACCGAATAATTATCTATCTAAGTATCTACTTCTACAGTTCTTTGAAGCAGAAAAACAGGCCCCAGTGAGACTAGGTTATGGCAAAAACAATAAAGGAAATAGTAGCATTTCTGTATCCTGAAAATAACCAGCACTTGTTCGTAACAACCAGTTTTTATGTCGTCTCTGTATTTCTGGGAAAATGAGCACCTGTTTTACTAATAGCTCCTTCGTGTGTCAACGTTCTAACTATGGCTACTACTGCTCAAGTGATCATCTTTCTGTTGAGACAAGACAAATGAAATACCTTTTTTCTGCAGGCTATAAGAGCTCGTGGCTAAGTAATAACAGCCGCACGGGTCGATCCATCAGGTTAAGCTACGCTAGCCGGGGTTGGTCCGTGGGTGGGTACCTCGGAAAGCACGTTAAGCCGTTGGTCGCGGCTGTCATTCGTGGATCTTTGACAGTCGTTACGGGTCGTTAGAAGCCCGAAAGTCTGACAACCAGTCTTACCGAGGGGTATCGTATTGCCCAGTTACTGGGTTGTGGAAGTCAGATAGGCAGTCGCTCCATGTATAATACTGGTATTCAGCTGCTTGCGGTTAGACTGGAAGCCGACCCCAACATAGTTGGGAAAAGGCTAGGCAGATTGATTCTTATAGAGACGATCTCGAGTGGCAACTTTAAAAGACGCTATCCACTCAAAGGGGGTCGCGGGTAGTTCGAAAGAGATACCGTGGCCCTGGCACGGGCAACTGAAGGAACACGGGTGGGGTTTAGTCAGTAAAAGTCTGACACGCCCTCCCGCTCTGCCCGGAGCGGGAGAAGTCATTTGATGATTTCCCATCCACAGGTCACAAGCATGGATATTTGCAGTCTTTGGAAAAAATCATAACTTACTTATCATAAGGCACAATTCAGGTTCAATCCACACAGGTTAGGTGCATGTTATTAGCGAAATTATCTAGGTATCAGTCGCCTATATTTAGGACTAGCTTCCGGCCGCAGCTGCGCCCGCGTTTTATTTCGATAAAAATATTCAAGTAGGTTCAAAGTATCTCTATACCAAATTTCATCAAAATCAGTTCAGCCGTTTAGCCGTGAAAGCGTAACAAACGGGCGTACAAAAATCAAATCTTTTCTGTTTATTATACTAACTTATTAGCTTATATTACATTGGTCTTAAGAAAAAAATCCAATTCAGATCTTATTGTGAAGAACACCCTAATCCTTCGTCCAAAAAAACTATCACAATAGAGGTAGGTCCTACCTACATATCTCAAGTTTCAAAAGTACTAGCTGCGCCCCGCGGTTTCACCCGCCCGCGTAGACCGGGGTAAAGTAACCTATGTGCTAATCCAGGGTATAAGCTTATCTACATACCAAATTTCATCCAAATCGGTCCAGCCATTTCAGCAAAGTAAAAAACATACACACACACACTAACAAACTTTCGCCTTTATAATATTAGCGTGATTCAGAATAGATAATAGACAATCAACTTACGCTGTGGTAAACAGGTGAATGCAGTTGTTATTTATGGTAACTCAATACCTATAAAGGCAAGAAGCAGTTTCTAGTTGTCCAGTGAAAGTATCTATTAAATTAAACAACCAATTTTATTTATTCCTAGTCCATCAAAAAAGGAAGGTTTAAAACGCCAATTAGTTGGCAAATAGGTACTAAAATTAAAGACATTTTTACCCGACTACGGCGAATCAAAAAGGAGGATTATTATTTTAACCGGTATATAAGTATGTATGTTCATCTGTTCCCTCATAACTCCTAAACTCCTTATCATAATTTGATAAAATGAGGTATCGTTGGAAGCGTCTTGATCGTCTGTTAGTTATAGGCTATGTGACGTCACATTAAATTGAACATGGCGCCCTCTAGAGGACATAAGTAATGAACTTTTTAATTTCGTTAGTTTTATGAAAATTACAATTCTTCCTTTATAAGTAAAAAACCGTAGACTGATGAAGAGCGCTACACGTTAAAAATACGTTAAAACTGCTACAACCACGTTAAAAAAAGAAACTTACTAAAGTAAGTTTCTTTTTTTAAGTATTTTAACACTTAAATCCAAAAGAACCCGTAATAAACCGTAATAAGTCAAATTCTCTATTCAAATTCCACCGTTTCACATTCGCCACTTACTCCGCCATATTGAATAAACTAACCTAATAAAAAACGGACGTCAGAAGGCCAGTCAAGGGTTACATGTGGCCATAAACTATAACAATTTGTCCCTGCGAGGGGCGGGCTGGCGCAGGGGGGGAGGGACCCTACCTGGTGAGGTCATGAGTGACCACCAGCCCCAGACAGGTTTTTTATTTCCGACTCTAGGGTTGGGGGAAATTGTCAGCTGTTTTAGTTGGGATATCGATGTTTCGATTAAAATGTTAGAAGTGTGCAATAATTAGTAAATCATTTGCAATAATTTAAAGGTAGAAAATCTATGAAAGGCATCATTCATCACTTCGTTAAAAATACGCTACGGTAGACGGTTAATTTTATTGACCCCTATCATCAAAAGATATTGCCATATTCTGTATTGTGCAAATTCTAACAACCGCTGCTATTTCTACAACCAACATTATGTAATACGTAGATGTAATTGATCTCTCATCTGTGCTTATTTGACAGTTTATTTATTTTACTTCCAAATACACATGTACTTAGGTGCATACCTCGGAATCTTCGTGAATTCATGACGATAAATAATTAATGATAAGTAAATGGTTCCAGTGATCAGAACACGTCGTTTGATCAAAATGTTCACTTTCTATCGACATGAGCACATCCCTACGGCACACATGCCGACAGCCAACATTTCACTGCCAAGGTCCCGCCACCCCATGCTCTATAGAACACAAACATTATATCCTCCAGCATTTTATTGTGGCCTTTGATGCCCATTGTCTATTGAAACATGAAGGTCGGGCTACAGTTTTGTTAAAGGACACGTTTAAATTAAAATTTATTAAAAGTTATTAGGATTCATTTTTGGTGATGGTCATACATTGTAACAGTTTTTCCCTCATGATATTTTTGGCAGCCAGACTACGATATAGGTATATGTAATGAAAGATGCAGTTGGAGCGCAAATTGTCTCATCCAGAATTTTCGGCGTTCCTTTCTTTCGTATTTGCATGTTGTTATATCTCGGTTAGGTATTTAACTTATATCAGGTAATGTATTAGACACACTGACCACAGACTAACTAGAACATAGAGATCCAGTGCCTTATTAATAATTCCCGGGCGAGCCGATGTTGCACTCTATCGTCAATACAAGATTCCAACACATGTAGTAACAGTAATTTATTATTTCATAAATACAGAAAACGAATTTTCCCAGAAATAAGACTTAGCCATATCGATTTTTGGCCCTCGTAAACGCTCTTTAATATATTGCAACTTTCACCGAAATCGTTACAGCCTTTTTCGAGAACGTGATTACAAATATAATTGCTCATTTATTAGTACATTACACTAATATTATAAAGGCAAGTTTGTGAGTGTGTATGTTTGTTACTTCTTCACGCTCTAACGGCTGGACCGATATGGATGAAATTTAGTATGTAGCGTATAGCTTATACCCTGGATTAACACAGGCTAATTTTATCCCGGTAGTAGGTTCCCGTGGGATAAATTCCAACATCCACGCGGGCGAAGCCGCGGGCAACGGCTAGTAAAGGATATATGTGAAAGTAACTCATGTCTGTCTGGTACCTTTCACGCCTTAATGGATTTCGATGATATTTTGCATCATGAGCTGAGTTAAGACATAGGATACTTTTAATATCGGTGGTAGGTACGTTCACGTGGATATAAGTTCCGACATTGATGCGGGCGAAGTCGCTTGCCAAAACTAGTAAGAATCCAAGAACCGAGTTTCACCAAATCAAAAGTTTTGGTGTCTTGACTCTATCGTATTGGCACACGATCGAGCAAGGAAAAATTTTAATACTTAAAGAAGTATCTTCTACCTAGGCTGCTTTCATGATTCTACCTCTTACATAGCTGTCTCTGCATTTTCCCTAGAATCTAGAATTTCCAAAAACTTTTCTCTTCTTAAATTAATTTTGACACAAAGATAATAGTAGGTAGCCATTTAGGCCGGCATCCCACACCCCGCCCACAGTAACTCATAAACAGTGTGGGTTATATGTTGTGACTGGGAACACGTGGCGGAAACAGATGCCGGTTTATTATTAGTAGATACAAGGCATTATTACTTTAATTTCGGTACTTCATTGTTCTAGAAATCCTGTCTGGTATGCTGATGAGGATTGGAAGATGACCCTTGGCAAGGGCATCCCTCTTTCCTCTTTCTGTTGGTTTTGTCAAAACAATGCTAACTGTTTATACGACAGAATGATTATGACAAGAGCCTAATATAATTTTGCAGAATAGTTTTTCGATATAAACCGAGCTACGAGTACCTTCATCTATTCGCGCAACCAGAATTTAAATATTCTTATGATGATATCGATATAATATTGATGATTTAACATTGAAATTAAGTAAATCTAGAGAATTAGCGAGAAATAATTTAATTGATTCAAAAAATAGGAATAAGGAACAATAAAATAAAAAATGTAAAATAGAAAAATATAAATTAGGTGATAAGGTGTAGGAATATACATATTACGAATGAGAATAGTATACCAGGAAGATCAAAGAAACTTTCTCCACAGTTTACCGGTCCATATAAAATTGTAGAAATAAACTCACCAGTAAACGTAACAGTATTATTAAAAAACTTTTTTACAAAAAAATACAACCGACTTCCAAAAACAACACTACAAAGTGAAACATAACTTTAATTTCGGAAGTCGGTGTCTTGTTAAATGTATTTCCGTTTTTTGCCACCGACTTCCGAATTAAAGTTATTTTTCCCTTTGTAGTGTTGTTTTTGGAAGTCGGTTGTATTTTTTTGTAAAAAAGTTTTTATTTTTCACTTTTTAGTTGTGTACCTACCCCACACAAATTCAAATACCACTACCTGCAAAACAAACTAGAACATCATCCATATAAAAGTGGGGAAAAAATACGTATTATTGAAGCTAACTCAAAAACTACCCCAGCAAAGTTAATCAATTTTATATGGGACCAACTGTGATGTATACCCTCTCGAATAAAACAAAAAAAATCCAAATCGGTCCAGCCATCTTCGAGTAATCGGGGAACATACATAAAAAAAAAAGAAAAAAAAAAAAAGGTTCCGACGAATTGAGAACCTCCTCCTTTTTGAAGTCGGGTACATGTAAACCGTTTAAAATCAGCAACATATAAGGTTCCAGGTTTACCTTCACATGAAGTCAAGGTGAACTTTATAATAATATATAACACCGTTGAATAAGGGTGGAATTTATTTCGAGCATTTAGTAAAAGCAAAACAGTTTGATAGTGAATGGAGTCTAGTTACATCTTGATATTTCTAGCTGGCGCAAGAAATTAGATCTTATCGAAAATGCTCTGGTCGTAACTAGAAATGTTTTGTTTAAAAAATATTTAAAAATGTAACGAGATAAGAATTAAAATGAATACACGAATAATAATAATAATTCTTTATTGTCAGGCAACTAAGGCCCATAAATAAAATACACAAATTATTGTTACATAATAATAAACTAATACATATGAAAAACATAAACAAACTAGAAAAATATTGCACACGAAGTGACGGCGTCGTGTTTTTCATTCATTAGATAACAACTACCAATATTGAATGTTATTAGGATATTACCATTAAGTAATTAATCAGTAATGAATGTACAAGGGTCGTGGTACTTATCTATCCTGTCTAGAAATAATCTTATGTATAAATATTTAGTCACCACCGCTCTTCCCTAAAGTCAGTCAGCATAATCAGTCAGCACAGACAAGTTAGTCAGCACTATGTCCTAATTAATATTATTTGTGACGCTCATTGATAATAGTAAAAGTTCAGATTTCAAATTGTGTCTCAATCAAGAGTCTCCCACACAGCCACCTCTCGGGCCATCACAGCGTTGCTAAGTTCTGGGCCAAACAGAAAATTTAAGTTATACTAGCTTCTGCCCGCGACTTTGTCCACGTGAAATTTCCTGTTCCCCCGTCCCACCCCGTCGCATCGTATCGCCAGCCCGCGCTATTAGGTACTTCGTTTTCGCTTAGCGTTCTTTGTGACTTTTTTCTTTTTTCTTGGCTCATAAGGGTGATCTTAAATAGCCTAGCTTTCCTCAAGAATTGGGATATTAAAAGCAAAAATAATTTTACGAATGACTGGCAGTTCCAGAGATTAGTGCGTTCAAACATACAAAAAAACAAACTCTTCAGCTTTATTATTAGTATTGATTTGCCGTTGACAAGAACTAGAAGAACAGGAGCTAGGTATCCTAAAACAGACCTCAAAATTTCGATCTTTGTCTTGTGAGTCCTCAGCTTTTTTCTGTATGTGTTTGGATTGAAAATGGACAAATTACAACACCCCTTGTTTATTAGAACCACCATCAACATAAAAAAACGAGTATTACTGGTTAGAACGAAAAACAGCCCCATTTATAAACCGCCACGCGTTCCATTTAAATATTCAAATTATTCCAACTAAGCGACTAAACATTACATTTTTGTATTCATCTTTCAACAAAGAGCACAGTCAGGGCTCTCGGTGTGATAATAACAACGCGATAGGGATGGGATGTACCACAAACCGGTATCACTCGATACCAAAAAAAATAGAGCGCTATAAACGAGTCTAAGGGGTCAAAAAAGTTGTATACTTGAGAATGGCCGTTTGTTATTATACTTGTGAAGGCTTTTGACGAGAACTTGTCCCTAGTGGGTAGAACTCTCGGAATATAGCATGATGACGTGTCTAGCCTAATCGCCATATCGCTGTTTGAAACAGTAGTACGTTTGTCATCTTGTTAGATCCACTAAATTACCGAAGCAACACACAAAATCTGCCTAGCCTTATCGGCTCGGTCGGCTTCCAGTCTAACCGGAAGCAGCTGTATACCAGTATTTTACATGGAGTGACTGCCTATCTGACCTCCACAAGCTAGTAACTGGGTAATAGGATAACACTTGGTAAGACTGACGACCCGTAACGACTGTCAAAGATCCACGAATGATAGTATCGGTATGTAAAGATGCAACCATCCACGGACCAACCAACCCCGTCAAGCGTAGCTTAACCTGATGGCTCGATCCATGCGGCTGATATTACTTAGCATTTCTGTAACAAACTCACCATCGTACAACTACCTCCTTAGTGGTTTCAAATCACTCTCTCAAAACACAGATTTTTATAAAATGACAAAATTATAAGTTTCCGTAGAGAGTACCTAATAAATGTCTGCAGCATTGCACTGAACTGCAGCTACTAAACCTTTCACTTGTACAAGTACTTCAATAACATATAAAATGATTAAAATCATTGCAATTTCATATCTACGCTTGTTTATTCTTACTTATAATATATTATATGGAACTTAATTTTAATCAGGCATGCAAAAGTAACCCTAAAATAAAATTAACAAGTTATTAAATAAAATTAATAAAAAGAGCATAATCCCATAGCCAATGCAAAATTATGAATGCTAGTGGCGACCACACCGAACTGGTATCGGTATAAAGATACCAACTTTATGGAATTATATTTTATCTTAACAGCCTTGATATAAATAGAAGGATAGAATATTTTAATACTCGTTTAAACATCATTGAAAGCTAATTTTATGATCGGATCAATTCATTATTTGGTTTTCCATGGTCATATTTGATAATAGGCTACATGTTTTTATCAGCTAATTGTAACAGTTGACAAGAGTATTGAAATTGTTCCATTGGCGGCGGTACAGTATCTAAATATATAAAACTCAAAGGTGACTGACTGACATAGTGATCTATCAACGCACAGCCCAAACCACTGGAGGGATCGGGCTGAAATTTGGCATGCAGGTAGATGTTATGACGTAGACATCCGCTAAGAAAGGATTTTGATAAGTTCTACCCCCAAGGGGATAAAATAGGGGATGAAAGTTTGTATGAAACTTTGTCAATTTTAAACCGATCGGGCTGAAATTTGGCATGCAGGTAGATGTTATGACGTAGGCATCCACTAAGAATGGATTTTGTTAATTTCTACCCCCAAGGGGATAAAATAGGGGATGAAAGTTTGTATGAAGCTTTGTCAATTTTAAACCGATCGGGCTGAAATTTGGCATGCAGGTAGATGTTATGACGTAGGCATCCGCTAAGAATGGATTTTGTTAATTTCTACCCCCAAGAGGATAAAATAGGGGATGAAAGTTTGTATGAAGCTTTGTCAATTTTAAACCGATCGGGCTGAAATTTGGCATGCAGGTAGATGTTATGACGTAGGCATCCACTAAGAATGGATTTTGTTAATTTCTACCCCCAAGAGGATAAAATAGGGGATGAAAGTTTGTATGAAGCTTTGTCAATTTTAAACCGATCGGGCTGAAATTTGGCATGCAGGTAGATGTTATGACGTAGGCATCCACTAAGAATGGATTTTGTTAATTTCTACCCCCAAGGGGATAAAATAGGGGATGACAGTTTGTATGAAGCTTTGTCAATTTTAAACCGATCGGGCTGAAATTTGGCATGCAGGTAGATGTTATAACGTAGGCATCCGCTAAAAAAGGATTTTGATAAATTCTTCCCCCAAGGGGATAAAATAGGGGATGAAAGTTTGTAAATTTTAAACCGATCGGGCTGGGACTTTGCATGCATATAGCTACTATGACGTAAGCATCCCCTAAGAAAGGATTTTGATAAATTCTACCCCCAAGGGGATAAAATAGGGGATGAAAGTTTGTATAAATCTTCTTAGATTTTCGACTGATTGAACTGAAATTAAAGAATGGAGCTACTATGATGAAGACGTCCGTTTAAATAGGATTTTGATAAATTTTACCCCCATGGGGATAAAATAAGGGATGATGGAGGATGTAAATGTATTAGTTTGAACTATAAGTACCTAATGGTATTGACTTGAGAGAACATTGCTTCTCTCATGGACAGTTTTTTGTTGCTTGCTCACGAGTAAGTTCACCCAATAGCTTGATAGTTTTAGCGCCTAATGACAGATTAGTTAAGAATATTGTGTACAAAGAAGTTTTGTAG
Organism: Cosmia pyralina; assembly: GCA_946251885.1. Classification (NCBI taxonomy): domain Eukaryota; kingdom Metazoa; phylum Arthropoda; class Insecta; order Lepidoptera; family Noctuidae; genus Cosmia; species Cosmia pyralina. Next base: position 25,577,915 of record OX276353.1, read on the forward strand.
GCCCTCATTTTTGGCATGCAGGTAGATGTTATGACGTAGGCATCCGCTAAGAATGGATTTTGTTTTTTCTACCCCCAAGAGGATAAAATAGGGGATGAAAGTTTGTATGAAGCTTTGTCAATTTTAAACCGATCGGGATGAAATTTGGCATGCAGGTAGATGTTATGACGTAGGCATCCACTAAGAATGGATTTTGTTAATTTCTACCCCCAAGAGGATAAAATAGGGGATGAAAGTTTGTATGAAGCTTTGTCAATTTTAAACCGATCGGGATGAAATTTGGCATGCAGGTAGATGTTATGACGTAGGCATCCACTAAGAATGGATTTTGTTAATTTCTATCCCTAAGGGGATAAAATAGGGGATGAAAGTTTGTATGAAGCTTTGTCAATTTTAAACCGATTGGGCTGAAATTTGGCATGCAGGTAGATGTTATGACGTAGGCATCCACTAAGAATGGATTTTGTTAATTTCTACCCCCAAGGGGATAAAATAGGAGATGAAAGTTTGTATGAAGCTTTGTCAATTTTAAACCGATCGGGCTGAAATTTGGCATGCAGGTAGATGTTATAACGTAGGCATCCGCTAAGAAAGGATTTTGATAAATTCTACCCCCAAGGGGATAAAATAGGGGATGAAATTTTGTATGAAACTTTGTAAATTTTAAACCGATCGGGCTGGGACTTTGCATGCATATAGCTACTATGACGTAAGCATCCCCTAAGAAAGGATTTTGATAAATTCTACCCCCAAGGGTATAAAATAGGGGATGAAAGTTTGTATAAATCTTCTTAGATTTTCGACTGATTGAACTGAAATTAAAGATTGGAGCTACTATGATGAAGACGTCCGTTTAAATAGGATTTTGATAAATTTTACCCCCATGGGGATAAAATAAGGGATGATGGAGGATGTAAATGTATTAGTTTGAACTATAAGTACCTAATGGTATTGACTTGAGAGAACTTTGCTTCTCTCATGGACAGTTTTATGTTGCTTGCTCACGAGTAAGTTCACCCAATTGCTTGATAGTTTTAGCGCCTAATGACAGATTAGTTAAGAATATTGTGCACAAAGAAGTTTTGTTGGCCCTAATTTTTTACTCACGCTAAACAAAAGTAAAGCCGCAAAAAATATACCTAATTAATAATAATACTTAACGCGAGCGAAGCCGCGGGCAAAAGCTAGTATACTTATATAAGTGCTCGCGGCTTCGCCCACATAGATGTCGGAAAATATCCCACGGCAACGTGCTACCGGGAAATCCTTCCTTATTCCTTGTCTACATTATAAAGGGAATGTCTGTGCAAAATTTCAGCTTTCTAGGTTCAAGGGTTTTTCAAGGGGCTGGGCGTTGATGATCAGTCAGGACTTCTCTTTTTATTTAGATAGATAGATACTCCAACAAAGGGATAGGCAATTCACGCCATAGGTAGGCACATTCAAAATAATTGAATTAGCATGAAGCAAATAATTAAGCTCCCTAGACTAATTTCCTACCTAGAAAATAAAACAAGAAAAATGTTTTCATAATCTAAGTCATTAGAACTATCACACACACACACACACACACACAAGTACGTAGTAATTAGTGAAGTATAAGTACTTGAAAGTTTCAAGTTGAAACCTAATAATGTCACTTATCTAAATTTGAACTAACAAATTAATAGCAATATACTCCCGAATATTCAAACCACAATCTGTACCCGAAATATGAAATTTTCGATAGGTTCCGATACCGAAACTACGGTACGGTAATATAGTTCCATCATTATTCACTACCTATTCGTTCTAATTTTGAATTATGCTTACGTTTGAGTAGTTTACATTATTTATTTAAGTATTTATTTTTATTTAATTTTACCCTTACATTATTCTCAGATTTAACTATGGTTTTATTGCATAGCTCATAGGTAGGTAGATACGAGGGGTCGTTTTTAAGTTCGCGGAATGGGGGTGAGGGGATAACAATAGGTCATTATCGGGATGGCCACAACTTCAGCCACTCAATATTAGTAGAAATACCAGGTTTTATCTTAATTGGATCTAGCCCGACGTGTTCCTGGACGCAGTCCTGAGGAACGCGAACCTCAAGGCGCGTCTAGCCGCTTTTCAGCGGACCGGCCCCACCCCCCCCCCTCCCCCTCCCCTTCTGTCTCAGGCATCGCTGATTTCAGCGATGCCCTAGAGCCCACTCCCGTCCCTCCTTGTGAGGATTCAGGTGACTCTATGGACACCTCCCCGGTGTCCGGGAGACCCACCTCTCCCTACTCTAATATTTCTGAGGCATCCGACTCTGAACCTGCTCAGGATCAGTCAGCCTCCTCGTGCCCTCCTTCTTCCCCTTCCTCCGCTGAGGACGATGGTTTCGCCACCGTCCAAGGTAAGAGGAAGAGGAAGAAGAATCGCGTTGATTCTTCTGCCCAGACTAGGAAGGGAAGGAAAGTGGGTGATTCCCCCACTCCTCCCTCTGCGGCTTCCACCGCTATCCCTCCCCCCCCTCCGACCGCGGATCCCACGGCCTCAGTTGCCCCCACCGCCACCCCCCCTGTTTCGTCTTCTGTCCCCAAGAAGGCACCTTCCCCCCCTCCTGTGTACATCCAGGACAAGGGGAAGTGGACAGACGTCTCGCGTTGGTGTACCGATCTTAGGATCAATTACACCGCCGCACGATCTACCCAGCAGGGTATCAAAGTGAGCATCCCTACGTCTCATGACTTCAGGGAGCTCACGAAACTCCTTAGGTCGAGGAACGTGTCTTTCCACACGTATACTCTCCCTGAGGAGCGCCAGACTAGAGTGGTGATCCGTAGGATCCCGAAGGAGCTCTCCGTCAAGGAGATCAAAGACGACCTTCTGTCGCAGTCTATCCCGGTGGATGAGGTCCATCGTATGCACCGCTCCAGGGCAGGAGAAGCATACGACATGGTCCTCGTAATCTGTCCCCATTTCGAGGGGTACCACCCTATCTTCCAGGTCAGATCGATCTGTAACCTCACGGGTTTCGAAATCGAGAAACCCTGGAAGAGTGGCATCATTGGTCAGTGTCACCGCTGCCAATTGTATGGCCACTCGCAGAGGAACTGCCACGCGAAACCCAGGTGCGTCAAGTGCCTGGGGGACCACGGCACTTCGGACTGTTTGCGTCCGAAGGATCGTACCCTGTGCACCGACCTGCCTAGCTGTGTGCTATGCGGCGAATCTGGGCACCCAGCCAACTACCGTGGCTGTCCCAAAGCCCCAAAGTCCTTCTCCTCCTCGAAGCTGAACAAGCGTGCAGACGCTCGTCAGCAGAGAGAACGCCCTCCGCTACTCCCCATCCCATCTTCCCAGATGCCGACCCGGCTAAGTCCGCAGCGACCTAACCCGTGGTTTCCCCTACACCACCAGCAGGCTTTCCCTGCATTGGCGTACTCCCAACCTCCTCCCCCTCCCCCGCTCGCTCCTAGGGATCCGAGAACCCGCGCTCCCCCAACCGTTCTCTCTCAGCCCCCTAAACCCGCGCCCGCGCCCGCTCCTAAAGCCACCCCTCCCGCCGCTTTGGCTCCCCCCCCCCTACCATACCCCCAACCATGCCAGTGCTCAGCCAAAATGTTGACTCGTTCAGCATTATAGCTGGCACTTTTATGGCTTTTTATACCCCCCGCGCTAGACAGATGGCTCTTGAGCTAACCGCCGCCAGAAATGTCGGCGATTTGCCCAGGATCATTAATATATTCAATGCGTATCCCGAGATTACGCAAGCTTTGAATTCCTTTTCCAACAACTCAAATAAATAATGGATAAAGGAATCTTAGCTAGGATCAAACCCCGATCATTAAACTTAGGCTTTTTCAACGCGAATGGCTTTGCAGGCCAACGCGATGAGATCGCCACTTTTCTCCGCGACCACCATATCGACGTTTTCCTCTTACAGGAAACGTTCTTGAAGCCCTATCACCGAAGTCCGTCGATTGCCAACTATCGCATAGTTCGCAATGACAGGTCTCGGTGTCACAAGGGTGGTACTATGATTTACTATAAATCGTCCCTATACTGCATCCCTATGGACCCTCCCCCTCTCTCGATTAGAAGTGTCTGTCTGCCGCTTAGGCATGACAGGTCACCAGCCCATCACTCTTGTATCGGTCTACCTCCCCCCCCGCGGCCCCCGCACTTCAGAGGATTTCCAATCCCTCTCTGACAATCTGACCATTCTGTTCGGCTTGAGTGACTCCGTTATCATAGCGGGCGATCTCAACGCCAAACATACCTCCTGGAATAGTTCCACCACCACTTCTAGAGGAAGACCTCTGTCCCATTTTGGGTTTCGATGTCATTGCCCCAATGACTCCCACTCACTATCCCCATGACCCCGCTCATTCCCCCGACGTACTTGATGTAGCGCTTCTAAAGAATGTCAACCTTCGGTTGGACTCTATAGAAACGATACATGAACTAACGTCTGATCATCGTCCCGTGATCTTAAATCTGGCCCCCCGCATAGGTCTCCGCGATCCCTCTCAACCTCTCCCCACCCGGTTGGTGACGGACTGGAGGAAAGTAAGTGAATGTCTGAAATCCTCCTCATCTCCCCACTTAGACTCTATTCCTGATCAGTTTGACTCTCTCGCTGACACGACAGCTGCGATCGACTCATTCACGGAGCACGTACAATCAGTCCTGAACGATTGTTCAAGGGAGGTTCCAGCGGTGGATGACCATCGCTGGAAGCTGCCGGACGATGTACGTGCCCTGATGAATGAGAAGAACGCGGCTGTCCGTGCCTACAGCAGCTTTCCCTGCCGCTTGAACAAAGTCCATATGCGCTATTTGCAGAAATCTGTAAAGAAACGCATAGAGGAACTGCGTTCCACGCGTTGGGACAAGATGTTGAGTGAGCTCGAGCCAACTCATCAGGCCTTCTGGCACCTACAGAGGAAACTCAGGTCCTCAGAGACAGCTTCTATGCCCCCCTTAGTACGCCCAGACAATATCATCGCTTTCGATGATATCGACAAGGCCGAATGCCTTGCCGATAGTCTCGAGGCCCAGTGCTCACCCAGCTCTCAACCAGTAGACGAAGCCCACCTCTCTGAGGTTGACGCTGAAGTCGAACGTAGAGCCTCCCTTCCCCCCGTTGAGGACCCTGATTGTCCCTTGCCTCCCGTCACTCCTGACGAGGTGCACGAGATAATCAAGGGTCTAAAACACCGTAAAGCCCCCGGCTCAGATGGAATCACCAATAGGGTGTTCCAACTTTTCCCTGCCCGTTTGATTATGCTCATGACCATCATCTTCAATGGTGCCATGGGTAATAATATCTTTCCTCACGCCTGGAAACAGGCTACCGTTATCGGTATCCCTAAGCCCGGCAAGCCTAAGAGCGAGCCCTCTAGCTACCGGCCTATCAGTCTGCTCAACGTCTTCGGCAAAATCTATGAGAGGCTTATTTATAAGCGTCTCAGAGATTATGCCGAGACAAAGGGTCTCATTCCCGACGAGCAATTCGGTTTTCGAACCCAGCACTATTGCGTGCAGCAGGTCCACCGTATTGTCGAGCACATCAGCGTTGGGTTCCAACGCGGTGCGATGACTGGTGCTGTCTTCTTTGATATAGCGAAAGCCTTTGACAAAGTCTGGCACAACGGCTTATTATATAAGCTGTACCAACTCGGTGTGCCGGATCGTCTCGTGCTCATCTTACGAGACTTTTTGTCAAACCGCACCTTTCGCTATCGCATTGAAGGAGCACTTTCCTCCCCCCACCCTATTCGCGCAGGAGTCCCTCAGGGCTCTGTGCTTTCCCCCCTCATATTCATCCTCTTCGCCAGCGATATCCCGAAGAGTAAAAAGGCACAGTTGGCGCTGTTCGCAGACGATACGGCCATTTTCTCCAAGGGAATTCGCCCTGACTCGATCGCTCGCACCCTCCAAACCGCAGTCGATGCCCTCGGCAAGTGGTTTCGAAAGTGGAGAATCGAAGTCAATCCCGATAAAAGCCAAGCCATTCTCTTTACGAGACGGCGTAATCGGCTCACCGCCCCTCCTCGGCCGATCACCATGTTTGGCAAGCAGATCCCTTGGGAAAAGCGAGCCAAATATTTAGGTGTGACGCTCGATAGTCATTTATCATTTTCAGAGCACATAAAGCAGGTTCGTTCGCGGGCCTACTTTGCTTTCGGCCGTTTACACTCCGTTCTGAATGCACGCAGCAAGTTGTCCCTTAAGTGCAAGTTGCGTATTTACACAGCGTGCATTCGACCTATCATGACCTATGCGGGCCCAGTCTTTGCGCATGCAAAGCCCCACCTCATCCATAGGATGCAGACCCTTCAGAACCGTTTCCTCCGAAAGGTAACGGGAGCCCCCTGGTTCGTTCGGAACGCGGACCTCCACCTTGACCTTAAAGTCCCGACCATCCGTCAGTACTTGAAACGCCTTTCCAAGCGTTTCTTTGATTCCGCCGTGAAACATCGCAACCCCTTGGTTGTCGAAGCCGCTAGCTATGTCCCCAGTAGAATCAGTAGTATCCGCCGTCCGCGACATGCCCTCACTGAACCCGATGACCCTATCACCCTCCTCCAGGAAAGTAGTAGGGACACTAGCACCGTCCAACACAAACACAGATCTACATTCCGGCCTCGCCGCCGAGGCCCATCGCGTTTAAGACCATCTAACGTAAATGTAAATTCATGTCCCTTGATCGGTTTAATCGAGCCAGCTGGTGGCGTAGCTGAGCCTGTAGCTTTAAACTCCCCTGATAATAATAATTCCCCTAACTTGATCCAGCCTATTGCTTTGCCTTGTCTATCATTGGTCAATGACAACGACTCCCTAAGCCGAGGTCCGTACCCCACAGGGGGTGCCCTTAGTGCGCAGTCGTTTAGTTTATAATTTAGTTAGTATTTCATGCCCCTGGCTGGAGGCTTTTGAGCTCGCTTAAAGGCACCCACAGGATAGTCCGGTTAAGTAGTCGAGACCTCTCATGGTCACACTACGAGATGCCATTCCAAAAAAAAAAAAAAAATAATAATAATTGGATCATTAGTCTTTGAACTATCGTCAAGCAAACAACTCGATTGGGAAGAAAGTGTGAATTATGGAAAAAATCGAGTACCGTGCCGTAATAAAGTTCCTTACCAAGCAAGGAAAGTCAGTTCAAAATATACTGGAAGAGATGGAATCCGTTTACGGGGACTCTTGCCCGGGTAAAACCATGGTTTACAAGTGGCACAGTCTCTTTAAACAAGGCAGGACCAATACTGGAGATGAAACTTGGGTTCATCATTATGAACCTGAGTCGAAACAAGACTATGCAGTGGCACAAAAAAGGCACACCACCACCCAAGAAGTTTAAAGTGTCACAATCGGCTGGAAAAATCATGGCAACAGTGTTTTGAGATTCAGAAGGGATCCTGTTGACCGATTATAAAGATAAAGGCGTTTCTATAACCGGAGAATACTATGCTTCTATCCTCGAGAGGTTGAAAGAAAGCATTAAAGAAAAAAGGAAGGGTAAATTGACCAAAGGTGTCACGACAACGCGCCTGTTCACAAGAGCCGTGTTGCGTTGGCTGCCCTGCATAAGGTGGGCTTCGATATTTTAGACCATCCACCCTACAGCCCAGACCTGGCTCCCAGTGATTATTACCTCTTCCTAAAACTGAAAAAAGAACTTCGTGGGAAGAAATTTTCAACTGATGAAGAAGTGAGGGACGCGGTTTCAGCTTATTTTTCGGACAAAGACAAAGCATTTTTTTATAAAGGTATACATAAGCTAATTGAAAGATCTGAAAAATGTATAAGGGTAGCAGGTGAATATATTGAAAAAGAAAAATAATTTAGTATTTTTATTTTCACTTCTCACCCTCTATTCCGCGAACTTAAAAATGTACCTACGTACCTATTGAAAATCATAAATTTTCTGAAGCTTTTCTTTCTAGCTCATAGCTCCCACTAAACACCATAGAACTCCAGTTATTCTATACAAACACCTATTTGGAAGACCCAAACACGTCCACAAATTGAAATCCTCCTAATATTTAATATTAAACAACCCACAGCGTACTCTACTAAAACCTCCACAAAAATATTCAATAATAAAAACATTCCCAATCGAAACGCAGTCAGGACCGGGTTAAATTTTATTTCGGCGTTTACCGTTTCACCACGCTTTTAACTTTCCCTAGCGATAGACATTTGAAATTCGAACGAACGTAGCGTAGTGAATGGGAATTATTCCTTGTCGATTTCCCAGTAAGTTGTAAAAATTGTGATTATGGTCACTCATGTGGTAGAAATTGGTGTGATGTACTTTTCCATGAGCAAATAAGTGATGTTTTTGTTCTGCGAATTGAATAAATATCCTAGCACTTCCAAAAGTATTATAACAAACACTTCAGAAAGCTGATTCAGGAGAAAATGCATTCGTCATATTATTGCTTCTTTCTTATAACTTTGCATTTCCTTTACGTTACAACGAATTTTATATTTATACTTATATAGGTACAACTAGCTTTTGCCCGCGGCTTCGCTCGCGTTAAGTATTATTATTAATTAGGTATATTTTTTGCGGCTTTACTTTTGTTTAGCGTGAGTAAAAAATTAGGGCCAACAAAACTTCTTTGTGCACAATATTCTTAACTAATCTGTCATTAGGCGCTAAAACTATCAAGCAATTGGGTGAACTTACTCGTGAGCAAGCAACATAAAACTGTCCATGAGAGAAGCAAAGTTCTCTCAAGTCAATACCATTAGGTACTTATAGTTCAAACTAATACATTTACATCCTCCATCATCCCTTATTTTATCCCCATGGGGGTAAAATTTATCAAAATCCTATTTAAACGGACGTCTTCATCATAGTAGCTCCAATCTTTAATTTCAGTTCAATCAGTCGAAAATCTAAGAAGATTTATACAAACTTTCATCCCCTATTTTATACCCTTGGGGGTAGAATTTATCAAAATCCTTTCTTAGGGGATGCTTACGTCATAGTAGCTATATGCATGCAAAGTCCCAGCCCGATCGGTTTAAAATTTACAAAGTTTCATACAAAATTTCATCCCCTATTTTATCCCCTTGGGGGTAGAATTTATCAAAATCCTTTCTTAGCGGATGCCTACGTTATAACATCTACCTGCATGCCAAATTTCAGCCCGATCGGTTTAAAATTGACAAAGCTTCATACAAACTTTCATCTCCTATTTTATCCCCTTGGGGGTAGAAATTAACAAAATCCATTCTTAGTGGATGCCTACGTCATAACATCTACCTGCATGCCAAATTTCAGCCCAATCGGTTTAAAATTGACAAAGCTTCATACAAACTTTCATCCCCTATTTTATCCCCTTAGGGATAGAAATTAACAAAATCCATTCTTAGTGGATGCCTACGTCATAACATCTACCTGCATGCCAAATTTCATCCCGATCGGTTTAAAATTGACAAAGCTTCATACAAACTTTCATCCCCTATTTTATCCTCTTGGGGGTAGAAATTAACAAAATCCATTCTTAGTGGATGCCTACGTCATAACATCTACCTGCATGCCAAATTTCATCCCGATCGGTTTAAAATTGACAAAGCTTCATACAAACTTTCATCCCCTATTTTATCCTCTTGGGGGTAGAAAAAACAAAATCCATTCTTAGCGGATGCCTACGTCATAACATCTACCTGCATGCCAAAAATGAGGGCCTACAAAACTTCTTTGTACACAATATTCTTAACTAATCTGTCATTAGGCGCTAAAACTATCAAGCTATTGGGTGAACTTACTCGTGAGCAAGCAACAAAAAACTGTCCATGAGAGAAGCAATGTTCTCTCAAGTCAATACCATTAGGTACTTATAGTTCAAACTAATACATTTACATCCTCCATCATCCCTTATTTTATCCCCATGGGGGTAAAATTTATCAAAATCCTATTTAAACGGACGTCTTCATCATAGTAGCTCCATTCTTTAATTTCAGTTCAATCAGTCGAAAATCTAAGAAGATTTATACAAACTTTCATCCCCTATTTTATCCCCTTGGGGGTAGAATTTATCAAAATCCTTTCTTAGGGGATGCTTACGTCATAGTAGCTATATGCATGCAAAGTCCCAGCCCGATCGGTTTAAAATTTACAAACTTTCATCCCCTATTTTATCCCCTTGGGGGAAGAATTTATCAAAATCCTTTTTTAGCGGATGCCTACGTTATAACATCTACCTGCATGCCAAATTTCAGCCCGATCGGTTTAAAATTGACAAAGCTTCATACAAACTGTCATCCCCTATTTTATCCCCTTGGGGGTAGAAATTAACAAAATCCATTCTTAGTGGATGCCTACGTCATAACATCTACCTGCATGCCAAATTTCAGCCCGATCGGTTTAAAATTGACAAAGCTTCATACAAACTTTCATCCCCTATTTTATCCTCTTGGGGGTAGAAATTAACAAAATCCATTCTTAGTGGATGCCTACGTCATAACATCTACCTGCATGCCAAATTTCAGCCCGATCGGTTTAAAATTGACAAAGCTTCATACAAACTTTCATCCCCTATTTTATCCTCTTGGGGGTAGAAATTAACAAAATCCATTCTTAGCGGATGCCTACGTCATAACATCTACCTGCATGCCAAATTTCAGCCCGATCGGTTTAAAATTGACAAAGCTTCATACAAACTTTCATCCCCTATTTTATCCCCTTGGGGGTAGAAATTAACAAAATCCATTCTTAGTGGATGCCTACGTCATAACATCTACCTGCATGCCAAATTTCAGCCCGATCGGTTTAAAATTGACAAAGTTTCATACAAACTTTCATCCCCTATTTTATCCCCTTGGGGGTAGAACTTATCAAAATCCTTTCTTAGCGGATGTCTACGTCATAACATCTACCTGCATGCCAAATTTCAGCCCGATCCCTCCAGTGGTTTGGGCTGTGCGTTGATAGATCACTATGTCAGTCAGTCACCTTTGAGTTTTATATATTTAGATTAGTTATTTTTATTAATTTCAATCTCAAAGGACAGAAATAATTTCAAATACCCTTTGATCTCGAATTAGTCTCCATTGAAGCAACTAAAATATTATAGAATAGAATACTCTTTATTATGCACACCATTTAAAATACAGCCGGTCGATTCTGTAAAAATCTCACCGTGAAAACTTAGGTGAAGTGAGTTTGTTTTTGCTAGGAATTGACACTATTGACAGCTCACCCCACGCTCACTTCACCTAAGTTTTCACGGTGAGATGGTTACAGCAGTGCTATTCTGTACATATCTCACCGTGAAAACCTAGGTGAAGTGAGTTGTCATTCTACTTCTAAGCTAGATTGGATTGACACTATTGACAGCTCACTCCAGCTCACTTCACCTAAATTTTCACGGTGAGATTTGTATAGAATAGCACTGCAGAATCGCACTGCAGATATAAATGTTGTTATATTTCTAATTAGTTCTGGTTTCAATCAATTTCTATCAGATATGTCCATTTAGACATACCTTGAACTAATTTAAGTTCCCCAGAGAAGATCTTGATGCCAATTAAAATGATAAAACAATTAAGCTTGTTAGCAATAAACTGACATAAATAAATAAAAACTTAAACAGCCCATTAAAATGTACATTCATACTCATTTTATTACTTACAGACTTTTAAAACACTTCATTTATTCTGCATACATCAGTTTTAATAGTAGTTTTACATCAGCTCTCCATATAAAGCAGAGATGCCATCTCAAATTGACGTGAATCAAATTCCGCGTTCCCAATGGGAAAAGTAAAACAATAGTGAGACCTGTCCCGTCGCTATGCTAATATACATTGTAATTAGAATCCAGTCTAGTGTAACAGCTGTCTTACATAACAGTTTCAACCTTAGCTTGTCGGATTTAGAGTTGGTTATTGAAAGGATGAAAGTATATGAAAATATTATAAAAATGTTATCGTCTATCATTTTGAAAGTGATTGTAAATTTTCTGAATACTTATATTCTGATGTTTTTTATTAACAATTTTAATTAGGTACTTCGTTTTAAGGGGTGATTTAAATTAATTTATGAGTTTATGTGGCGTATCGATTGGAAATTCATTTGATTATTTTATTAAGTTGATGAATGGTTTTCTGAAACTGGCCTCTAAATTGAATTTCTTTTCATACTTAAGTTAAATTAAGTACTAATCTTTGCTACTGGCCTGCATCAATCTGCCTAGCCTTTTCCCAACTATGTTGGGGTCGGCTTCCAGTCTAACCGGATGCAGCTGAATACCATTATTTTACATGGAGCGACTGCCTATCTGACCTCCACAACCCATTAACTGGGTAATACGATACCCCTTGGTAAGACTGATTGTCAGACTTTCGGGCTTCTGACGACCCGTAACGACTGTCAAAGATCCACGAATGACAGCCGGGACCAACGGCTTAACGTGCTTTCCGAGGCACGGAGGAGTCTCGGTATGTAAAGATGGTCACCCATCCACGGACAAACACCGGCAAGCGTAGCTTAACCTGATGGATCGACCCGTGCGGCTGTCATTACTTAGCCACGAGCTCCTCTGCTCCTGCTACTGGCCTGCATATGGGTTGATATGTGCATATTGTTCATGCTTCACTTTGTAAGCTTTTAGAGTCACGTTCAGCAAACACAATTTTTAATAGTGCGTGCTATTTGACAGTTCACGGGTTCTTGTACAAGTCGAGTTGAGCTTGCTACCAGTTTTCTTCACTTATTTTTCATCCCGACTTATGGTACTAGAAGGAACAGCGGGGTTTTAGTCGGTAGAAGTCCGACATAACCCTCCGTTGTTCCGAGACGGAGGGTATCCATGAGAATTACCCCACGAAAAAAAAGGATTCCGTACCTCAAAAGGAAAGGATCACTTCGTTGTCCGTAAGTCAACGCAATAAAAAAAATAGGGGCATTTATGCGATATATTTTGATACTCGCAAATAAATCAAAACCTCTAGGGTTGACCTAGAATCATGAAATTTGGCAAGAAGCACCCCACGAAAAAAAAGGATTCCGTACCTCAAAAGGAAAGGATCACTTCGTTGTCCGTAAGTCAACGCAATAAAAAAAATACGGGCATTTATGCGATATATTTTGATACTCGCAAATAAATCAAAACCAAGGGTTGACCTAGAATCACGAAATTTGGCAAGAAGCAAGATCTCACTGCACAAGTAAAGGAAAACGTCGAAAATCGTTAATTTATAGTTTTATCATGTTAAAAAAAAATGCGTTTACAAACTGAAATTTGCAGTTGGAGAATTGACCGTGACGTATATCAATGTATGGGAGAACATTTTTTTCAGCTACAATGTTAAGTTTGTTTTTGGGATAAATTATGTTCAACTACGGAACCCTTCATTGTGCGTGGCCCGACACGCACTTGTGCTACTTAATAAAATCACTCTTTAACCTAGGTAAGTACTGTAAGGATTGATGCTATGATCAAGCCTCGTTGATATAATACTGGCTGACATTCAATCATTCAAATATGGAATATCTTCACTAGGTAGGTCTACAGATCTAGGAGAAGCTGGTCAGGGCATGGACCTGGTAGGAGTGCTTTATAATTTATTCTGAGCTTAAATAAAAAGGGCTTCAGCCCAAGTTAAGAGTCCCTCTTGTATTATTTGTAGTTGAGTTAATCTCCTACTGTGAAGCTTGAGGCTTCACAGTACCTAGTAATATTTTCTTTGATTTTATTTCTCTAATAAAATTAATGTTCACGTCATCATGACTATCATGAGAGCAATCCCCTTTTTTTAAGAACGTTGGCATCTAATATAATATCAATCTCAATCTGTCAAAAATACTTCTAATTTACCTACATGTTTGACAAGTGTTTGACATTGATTGTCGCCGAGATGAGATTGCTACTAGATTTTGAACATTTTCAATTTCGGGAATTAACCTTCTGGCTGGTAAGGAAATACAGGGTGTCTGAAACGTAGTGGTCCAAAGGAAAATGGGGTAAAACCTTCTTTCTTCTTCTTCTCTCTCTTCTTCTCTTCTCTTAAAAAAAAACAGGTCTTTTAAAAGTTTTAAAGTTGGGATATGAACAGTTCAGAAATTTTCGCTAATTTAATCTGTTTCAAAAAATTTTACACGAGATATCCTGTTATAAAAAAAATCTCCAAAACAAACGAAAGTGCTAACTATTTCATGACATTTTGACAACGTTCGTGTTATTCACATGTCAGTCTTCAGCTGTAACGTAAAATTAGTCCAAAATAATTATACTACGACCCTTTTCACACGTGTCGGCGCTGTCAACATGTTCAAGTTTTGTGACACATTAGGACTTTTTTGTGACAAAATATAGGAATGATGTGCGACATGACATGTGTGTTTTACATATATTTTGTGACAGCCGTAACCGCGTCTCTCTGTTTGCATACTCTGCACATATAAACAATTTTTTTTAATTTATATATTTTTTTAAACATTTTTAAAGCTAAAATGTGCCAATGCGATGCTTTAATTAAGTCCTTTTTAAAACTTTTGGGGGTTACCTACTCGTTTTTGGAATATCTAGCGTCATCCAACCTTAGCCACTAATGGCGTTTTTAATCAATACCTATTTTCATTACCTCAATAAATGAAAATCGGGAAATATGAACGCTCGAGACTTTTTAAGATTTTGACGGTCGGTTTCCATTCATCCAATTGGGATGAATCTCTCATGAACACTTTAATCATGTCAATTTGGACTGCAGATCGTTCAACTGTTTACTAACCGTGTATTTTCCGTGAGTCCTGGGAACTTAGCTATTTGCTAGTCAATAGGTGTCTATTAAGGTGCCAACGTTTTCCTCATTCTTCATTGAAACGAGTTGCTACATCTTTAGGACACCTTGATAGAGTGTTACTTGTTACTTGGATTGGGTTTCTGCTTCCAGAAATGCTTTTACTTGGATTTGGATTGCTGTGTCTATTGAGCATGCCTATATTTGATATTGGGCTTTATCTTTTTTTATCTGAAAATAATTTTCCAGACACGAAGTTGTGTCTGCATTTGTTCAATGTTTCTTGTAGCCAAAGACTTCGTCAGTCAATATAGTACCCATCGAAAATTGTCTCTCAATTGGGCCACTATACACTGGATCTCCAACTGTATTGTAGGTCCCTACAGGTCAATTTAAAATCATCATCGTTATCGTGGTCAACATGTCACCTAGCAACACCAATTCCCCGGCTATTGCTTCAAGTCTCTACCAAACACAGTCAAACACAAGAAGTTCGAAACAAGTTTTACCAAAAACGGGTAGCCGGCACAACACACACATACCTCCCATATTTGTTCCACCATTCCACTTGACAAGAGCAAATACTTCACAAAGAGTCTGGAAAGTGGAAAAAAGATGATGAAAGCAAAACAAAAGGGAGTGTGGTGTGGAATAAGAATAGGATACTGTGTGTTAGTGAGTTTTATAAAATAAATCATTATGTATTCCAGCCACGACCGCTTAGCAATAATAATAGTGCTACACGGGGTGGACGCAGGGCTGTCCCTATAGAACACATTGAAAATCTAAATATATAAAACTCAAAGGTGACTGACTGACATAGTGATCTATCAACGCACAGCCCAAACCACTGGAGGGATCGGGCTGAAATTTGGCATGCAGGTAGATGTTATGACGTAGACATCCGCTAAGAAAGGATTTTGATAAGTTCTACCCCCAAGGGGATAAAATAGGGGATGAAAGTTTGTATGAAACTTTGTCAATTTTAAACCGATCGGGCTGAAATTTGGCATGCAGGTAGATGTTATGACGTAGGCATCCACTAAGAATGGATTTTGTTAATTTCTACCCCCAAGGGGATAAAATAGGGGATGAAAGTTTGTATGAAGCTTTGTCAATTTTAAACCGATCGGGCTGAAATTTGGCATGCAGGTAGATGTTATGACGTAGGCATCCGCTAAGAATGGATTTTGTTAATTTCTACCCCCAAGAGGATAAAATAGGGGATGAAAGTTTGTATGAAGCTTTGTCAATTTTAAACCGATCGGGCTGAAATTTGGCATGCAGGTAGATGTTATGACGTAGGCATCCACTAAGAATGGATTTTGTTAATTTCTACCCCCAAGAGGATAAAATAGGGGATGAAAGTTTGTATGAAGCTTTGTCAATTTTAAACCGATCGGGCTGAAATTTGGCATGCAGGTAGATGTTATGACGTAGGCATCCACTAAGAATGGATTTTGTTAATTTCTACCCCCAAGGGGATAAAATAGGGGATGACAGTTTGTATGAAGCTTTGTCAATTTTAAACCGATCGGGCTGAAATTTGGCATGCAGGTAGATGTTATAACGTAGGCATCCGCTAAAAAAGGATTTTGATAAATTCTTCCCCCAAGGGGATAAAATAGGGGATGAAAGTTTGTAAATTTTAAACCGATCGGGCTGGGACTTTGCATGCATATAGCTACTATGACGTAAGCATCCCCTAAGAAAGGATTTTGATAAATTCTACCCCCAAGGGGATAAAATAGGGGATGAAAGTTTGTATAAATCTTCTTAGATTTTCGACTGATTGAACTGAAATTAAAGAATGGAGCTACTATGATGAAGACGTCCGTTTAAATAGGATTTTGATAAATTTTACCCCCATGGGGATAAAATAAGGGATGATGGAGGATGTAAATGTATTAGTTTGAACTATAAGTACCTAATGGTATTGACTTGAGAGAACATTGCTTCTCTCATGGACAGTTTTTTGTTGCTTGCTCACGAGTAAGTTCACCCAATAGCTTGATAGTTTTAGCGCCTAATGACAGATTAGTTAAGAATATTGTGTACAAAGAAGTTTTGTAGGCCCTCATTTTTGGCATGCAGGTAGATGTTATGACGTAGGCATCCGCTAAGAATGGATTTTGTTTTTTCTACCCCCAAGAGGATAAAATAGGGGATGAAAGTTTGTATGAAGCTTTGTCAATTTTAAACCGATCGGGATGAAATTTGGCATGCAGGTAGATGTTATGACGTAGGCATCCACTAAGAATGGATTTTGTTAATTTCTACCCCCAAGAGGATAAAATAGGGGATGAAAGTTTGTATGAAGCTTTGTCAATTTTAAACCGATCGGGATGAAATTTGGCATGCAGGTAGATGTTATGACGTAGGCATCCACTAAGAATGGATTTTGTTAATTTCTATCCCTAAGGGGATAAAATAGGGGATGAAAGTTTGTATGAAGCTTTGTCAATTTTAAACCGATTGGGCTGAAATTTGGCATGCAGGTAGATGTTATGACGTAGGCATCCACTAAGAATGGATTTTGTTAATTTCTACCCCCAAGGGGATAAAATAGGAGATGAAAGTTTGTATGAAGCTTTGTCAATTTTAAACCGATCGGGCTGAAATTTGGCATGCAGGTAGATGTTATAACGTAGGCATCCGCTAAGAAAGGATTTTGATAAATTCTACCCCCAAGGGGATAAAATAGGGGATGAAATTTTGTATGAAACTTTGTAAATTTTAAACCGATCGGGCTGGGACTTTGCATGCATATAGCTACTATGACGTAAGCATCCCCTAAGAAAGGATTTTGATAAATTCTACCCCCAAGGGTATAAAATAGGGGATGAAAGTTTGTATAAATCTTCTTAGATTTTCGACTGATTGAACTGAAATTAAAGATTGGAGCTACTATGATGAAGACGTCCGTTTAAATAGGATTTTGATAAATTTTACCCCCATGGGGATAAAATAAGGGATGATGGAGGATGTAAATGTATTAGTTTGAACTATAAGTACCTAATGGTATTGACTTGAGAGAACTTTGCTTCTCTCATGGACAGTTTTATGTTGCTTGCTCACGAGTAAGTTCACCCAATTGCTTGATAGTTTTAGCGCCTAATGACAGATTAGTTAAGAATATTGTGCACAAAGAAGTTTTGTTGGCCCTAATTTTTTACTCACGCTAAACAAAAGTAAAGCCGCAAAAAATATACCTAATTAATAATAATACTTAACGCGAGCGAAGCCGCGGGCAAAAGCTAGTAATACATATGTATATGTTTTGAATTTTTAATGATACTTACAGAAATTGGGATGGTTTTTGTTCTAGATTCAAAAAGGAGCTATTGTAGTTTTATCAGGTCAGAACCAGAGTGACTGAATGCGATGACTCAGATGAAAGTACAAATAACAGAGATGAAATACTTATGTATGAAGACTGGAAAGTCTCAAATCACTACTTTCTATAACTTATATAGCAGCATATAGCATATAGTAGCTGCATAGTAGCAGCTTATTATTATTAACCATCGGTATAGTATAGATATACTTATAGTTTACTAGCCCGACAGACGATGTCCTGTTTTAGCAATGAATATTCTAATGTAAACGCGCGAAGTTAAAATAATCAAGTTTTCTGAAATTTTCCAATTTTCTTATTTTTTCTTTCCGTAAGAACCTTCTGCAAAATATTAAAAAACTTTAAAAAAAGATGAATGAAATCGGTAAAGTCGTTCTCAAGTTATAGCGTGACCGAGGGAAGTAGGGATTCCTTTTTAACCGACTTCAAAAAGGAGGAGGTTCTCAATTCGTCGGAACTTTTTTTTTTTTTTTTTTTGTTTTATTCGAGAGGGTATACATCACAGTTGGTCCCATATAAAATTGATTAACTTTGCTTTGGTAGTTTTTGAGTTAGCTTCAATAATACGTATTTTTTCCCCACTTTTATATGGATGATGTTCTAGTTTGTTTTGCAGGTAGTGGTATTAGAATTTGTGTGGGGTAGGTACACAACTAAAAAGTGAAAAATAAAAACTTTTTTACAAAAAAATACAACCGACTTCGAAAAACAACACTACAAAGTGTAAAATAACTTTAATTTCGGAAGTCAGTGGCAAAAAACGAAAATACATTTACTAGACACCGACTTTCGAAATTAAAGTTATTTTTCACTTTGTAGTGTTGTTTTTGGAAGTCGGTTGTATTTTTTTGTAAAAAAGTTTTTATTTTTTTATATACATAGAAGATCGATAAGTAAGTAAGTGTTACTTATGTGGTTAAAATGATGCACCGGTCTCTATTATGGATATCACTCTATTCCATCAAAAATTAGTGAGTTATGTGCTTCACAGATTACGATACTACATATAAAATCCATACTTACCTATAAAATCTAAGCAAGACACATGCAGCCAGTGACAGCCCTACTTAAATATCACATGGCTAAATATGTTTGTAAAACTTAGGAATCGTGTAGTAATGAAGTATTAAAATACCATCCAACATTAAAGCAAGCTAGTTCGTTCAATTATCAACAAAAAGCTTGCATGAGAGCTTTAGAAAAAGCTGACACCCCTAACGATCCAGTTGAACAAACGACGCGCGCCGTTGCGCTTGCGCCGCTCTCTCATTGGCCGATGCAACTCGCTGCGGCGGGCGTGCGGAAGAGATGGCATCACGTTTTAGCTGCAGTGAGAGTGAGATGGAGGAGTGCAGTCGACGGATGCGAGGGTTCCGATCATTGACTCCTTTCAAGGCCACTGGCAAGTAACTTTTTTGTTGTATGTCATCGTAACGCCTGTAATACTGACTAAAGTGACCTTCACTACTTTCTTTTGAGGTCGTTATATTTAAAGATGTTATTCGTAGGGGAAAGTATTGCGATTAAAACTGAGTCATTGAATTCAGTTTTGCTGCATGTAAGTACATGTAGGTACCTACTTATGTTAAAATTCTGCTCCTCTTAATTTTATGTAGCTTTTGGCTGATTGATTTCTGTTACTATGCGCATTACACCCCAAAACGAGACTTAGGGTTTTTTCAATAGTCAGATATGACATATTTTCTATACATAGCTGTCAAACCACCATATTCATTACATAAATAAAAGATATCTGACATTGAAAAATTAGCCCTTTTTTTCTAGTCCGTGCCCTTAGAAATTATACATATTTAGGAACAATAATGTAGCAAAGTTGCTACCCAATCAAATTAATAACTATCTGCTAGGAAGCTATGATTAGCAAAACGTCTCATATAGCTATGTTTATAAGATTTACCCGTATTATTGTATAAATTTGGTTGTTAAGTAGTATGATGTACCTACAAAATGATACCAGCCTGTAACAACCAGAGTCCACAAAGTAACGTTCTTACGACACACACTTTTGTGTCACACGTCCGTTGCGTCGCCCGAACCTATCCCAATTCCGGTTCCCCATAAAAATAGATAAGTAACGTAAACAGGGGGTAGGCAGATACCGTGGCTCTAACTGAGGTCAATGGATTCTTATCTGTGTGAGTTTTGTGAAGTTTTAGTGAGATTGATTCATCATTTTCATTGTGGTAGGCTACAGGACGATGCAGTTTGATTAAAGATTTTTGTTAGTTAGAAATATGTACCATATGTTTTATATGGTACATAATATGGTAAATATAGTACGGGGATCATCAGAAAGTAAAGATGAACAAATTTATAGGTAGACAAAGGCTTGGTAAAAACAAGTTAAGCTCCGATATCATCCTTATAGAGAAGAATTAGAAGAGAGAAATGAAAACGTTGGCTCAATACGCAGATACACTATGGAAAATTAGATTTCATATGATATGACTCTCCGATATTGATTCCCTAATATCCGAGTCTAAAATTGCATCTAGTTTGTGTAGGAACAGGAACAATATAAAATGATCATGTGAATAGCATTGTGTTAACATAAGTATGGTAACAGATACTACACGTGCCAATTAGGTAAACCTTTAGATGTAGATAGGTATAGGATATTATACATAATCTATGGGTAAAACAAACGCTGATGCACCTACATTGGAATTCTATCGAACTCGTGTAAAACGTGTCGTACAAAGACCTCCTCGGTTCCTCATAGCACTTTTGTTTATAATTATTAATAACTTTCTCCTTTTTATAGGAAATTCCTTTGTTTCCCTCATTCAACATAAATGTAGGCATGTTGATTCCGTCACTGCGAAAGAATTCGAATCTATTATCCATTGATTCAGACCTTGTTGATTAAACAAACGGTTCGTATGATGTATTTGTATAGAAATTAATTAATATAATATAGGAATTTCTCGGATACACGTGTTCGTTTCGATGGAAGACATTCTTGGATAATGCTTAGTACCTATAAGTATTTGTGGTAATGCTATTTTATATTCATTCATCCATTCTTTCCTTCCTTCAGAGGACCTGCAGAGGGAAGTAGGTATATAAATATGTACCTCCAGGTAAAGGCATTAACAAGTGTACTAATAATAAGAAAATATTATGGTGATTACGACAATAACCTTTATAATTTTATTGCTCGTTGTAGCGCAATGAGGGGGATCCTTCTTTCTTCATTTTTTTAAGGTCACGGTATCATAAGCTTGTACTCGGAAATGGGGTTAATTAAAAACTGGAGCTAATTTGAATTTAGTATCAAAAGAAATTACTTTTTTTGTCATTCGGTTTTTTTAAGCAAGCCTTCTTTTCAATACTTGTATTTCTACTGCTGCCCTTTTGTCTGTGACTTCGAAAGAAGGCCATTTATTTATTAACTGAATTTGCGGTCGTAGAAATTAAACAACTAACCACCAATAACTTCTACAAGGACAGAAATTTATAATAGGTGCTGAACATAACTTAGACTACAAGAATTTAATCCATCTAAAATCCTATCTAACCTGCCAAACGATTTCCAACCCTTTTGTAATAGCAATAAGTATCAAATAATTGTCCATTAAAACAATTAAATGGCCGTTGATGCACCCACGCTAAAAAACTGTTGACTCACAATGTGAAATGAATTTAGTCGCACAAGCATTACAATTTTATCTTAATGTCATTTAATATTTTTAGCCTACTGTTAGCATTGAAGTAGGTACATGAGACGGTTAGTATCGTACGTGAATAACTTGCAATTTGATCGAAGGTACTCATCAGCTAGAAAAACTGTAATTAGCTTGGGAACAAAGAAACTTCTAAAATTGAAACCTTCAGAATAAACTTCGCTCACATCATCTTGGAGAGATAGAGCCTTCTGAGGCATTCGATACGGTTACTTATTATTTCGTAGTACTATTCTATCAAAGTGTTTATGTCTATGTAATTCGTGAATAAATCATTATGATTCGGGAATTATTGCGGTTCTTGGTTCTTAGTAGTTCACACATTGTATTATTGAACTAAATTCAATGTCTTGCGCATTTGAGGTCTTTAGGCGTGCCTCAAGGCTCAACTTTTGGTCCTTTTCGTGTCTACCCTTCTGTGCTCTTTTCGCAGCATGTGTTAAAATAACGCATCTTTTTTCGCACTAAACATGGTTTTATGCTTGCAAATAACTGTATGTATCATTATTTTCTCAGCTTAAAACCAACATCCAACCTAAGCTCAGAATTTCTGTTCCTACATTATTATAATGTAATATCACCTAAGAATCTTATGGGAAAAGAATGTGTGAATGAGTATCTAATTTACTTGGCTATCCAGAGCCTAGCATGAGAGAGATAATACGGCACATATTATTAAAGTGCTCGTTACAATTTTACCTTCTGTGGGAAGCGGTGTAAAAGTTTCCAGGAAAAGTTAGGCCTCGCTCACAACCTAGTTGCCTAGGCAGGTACTCTAATTATAGTAATTGCAGAATGACTTCTTGCATCTTCGTGGAGAGGTTCTATTTGCTTAACAAAAGGATTAAGAGAGTTGTAAGTGCCCTCATTAGCTATTGCGGTAAACTTGTTAAGTTTGTAGTTTTGTACCTGCGCATCATTATTTTGAGTTCAAACTTTAATAGATTTTTAGAAATGGTAATTTACTGATCATAGAGATTGTTATTATAAACATAGCTCCACAAGCATTAGTAAAATGGTTGTCTGATATTGATTATTAACACTTTGGTGAAGGCTAGTCAGCTAGTGGCAGCGTCCACGAATTCCCCCTAGTCTCTATCAGAACCAGTTTCTTACCATCTTATATAAGTAGGTACTTATATGGAATACTTAATAATATATTTGTTGTTACTTTCCAGAAAATGCAGTCTCCAGGATCATCGTATGGAAACAGCTGGATCGCTACAATTTGAAGATCCTGGTCAAAGAAGATTTAAGTATCCATCCCCCTATGTAATATTTTTTTCTTAATCTTTATTTTTTCTCTTGCCCTTGACTCCGGTTCTCCCATCCTGTATTACACCATCTTTAGAGTCCAGCTCTTTGTGCCTTTACTTCAACGTAACCACAAAGGAAACGGATGACAAAACATGTGGTAACATTACACTACTAACCTAGTTATTGCTCGAACTATAATTAAATCGCCCCCAGTAATCCACCCTTCATACCAGCATGCCAATAAAACAATTAAACACCCTACTAATAAATAGTTCACATAATCAATTTAGATCGACACTCGGCAATTTATTTATGTGCCATCGCTGTTACCCAGGCGCTTTGACATGAATTAGCTAATATAATTCTACAAAGGCTGCATACAATTATTAGGGCATTATTTTATACCCTTTAGAAACTAAATAAGCCCATGAATTAAACAAACGAACCCGATCCAAGATGGCGGCCGTCTCGAGCGCAGCTTTTTCGTTCCTTTTTTGAATTTCGAATAGGCGGTCGTTGTGAAGGGGTGAGGGAGAGAGCGTATCGTATTCCAGTCAGTTAGAAATATAACACAGTGTCTAAGTTGAACGTAGGTTTCTTTTACTGGTGAATAACGAAATTCTTTGTGTTTATAAGTGCTCCGCAAATGTTTTTGAACCTTTTTTAACATGTTCATTCGTCATTAACAGGATGATCCAATTTTCGTATGACGAGATATAGGTAATACCGCCCTTGCTAGACATGTAGACATCTGAAACTTTTATACGATCGACGTCCCCCGTGAAACAGTGGCTAAGTATTTGACTTACTAGTAAAAAAAGAGTCGTGGGTTCGTTTGTCCCTTGTCTGTACAAAACGTATCCACGACCTGTCAATGCAGTTGAAATTATGGCTGCGCAAGCACCCAGATCTTTCACACATGTTTTTAACAGACTATGAGACTTGATCGACTTCTGGAGTGAGGTGGGCTGGTTGGAATAACCCCCGACGGCCGCCATGGCCCACGCACAATGGTCCACATGAAGGACTAAGTGCGGAAACCAAATCCTCTAACATAGAACTAACATGGCTTGCGCAGTCAAAGGCCCTATTAGGCCACAAGGCCACAACAACCCCATTAAGTGTTACGGTCACTTGGTGCTTCCCCAATTTACGAGAAATAATAAACGTTATAACCATTACTGTTTCCGGTAGTCCCCTATCTTCCCGTAAGTGTCATAAAGACGGAATAATGATTACTTACACTTGATTATTAAATAAATATCAGCAGTTGCATCGTCTTGTCTGAAAACAATCAGCCTACATTCATTGATTTGTGAGCCAAGTGTAGGGGTGAAATATTAAAATTGACAAAATGAGCTAGGTTCCAGTTGGATTATGATGTTCAATCAAAAGTTTTCCTTCAAAAATACCTAGTTCATGTTGTTTTAGTTGATCTAACTTGGTTCTCTATGATCTGCCGGTACAGACCACTGTATAACTGCCAATAAGATACCGACTCCGACTTCAAAGAAGAACAAAATGAAAACTCTCCATAAATAAAATTACAACCAGCCAGACATTTATATCGTTCAGACTACCAGTATTAAATTATTATCTGCTGCAGTTATCAAGAGTGATAGTAAAACCAGCCAACCGTGCCATGCTGCCAACTGAACGGAAAGCACCAACCAGTAGCTCAGAGAAAATTGTTTCAAGCGAAATGCGGGTTCCGGCGTTCTGCGGAATAGAGTCGATATTGAAAATAATATAAATATAGGAACGTTCGAAGCCTATTTAACCGAGCGAGTGTAGCGAGCTGGCAAAATTTGCTTTCGTCTGTCAGTTTACTGCTATTCCTCTACATGTTGTATTTTACAACCGATCTGAACGAAACTTTATAGATTTTTCTTGTCATCGGAAATTTTAGATTGGAGGGATACTTCCTCCAAAAAGGGGCAAAAAGGGGGCTACTGGATATCTCTGCCTCATGAGATCCGGTTTCGATGGATATTTTTTTATTTGAAAGATAGGTACCTACTTTAAAAACAGTAAATTAATTTACAGGCACTTATTGTTGCAAAAAAGTTTGTGCTCGCGAGGTCTATTGTTCGCAGAACTACTAGTTATTGATAGGTACTGGGTATTGTTTGAAGATAGACGGTACAAGCTCGTTGGCAAGTAAGGTGCTAATAATATAATTTTGTAGACTTTGAGTTATAATTAAATTATAACTCAAAGTCTACAAAATTAGTAAACACCTTTATTATTCTGCTACCCATCCGAATGATCACTTCCACCATTGATCGGAGAGTAAAAACAAATTGCGTGTTACATAATATTCTAAAGTCTTCTTTCTTTATTTTCAGTTTTGTGTACCTACTTCGACTACTGCCAACCGTTCAAGCAAATCACTAAATTTATCGACTGTCGCCGGTTGGAAGAACAACCAACAAACTCCGCTGTCAAGACCGACTCATCTCAAGAAGATCTTAGTCGTCAAATTCTGGAGTGTTCTAGAAGCATCTAGAAGTTCTCCAGACGTACCTGGGCCTGGTAACTCCACCACCGTTGGCTGTGATCATGCGCCAACGGGGGCGAAGTTCCTACTCCTAGTTGCGAAGTTCCACATGAGAAGCCTAAGAAGACAGAAGACTAATAAAACAGAAGGTTAAGAAGACTGACTACTACTGAACTTTACTTCGACGAGTTATAATGTTGTTGTTGTACTGTTGTTTTGGTTTAAGATTGTGTTTAGTTACTATTAATAAGATAATGTGCAATGGTTTCGGACTCCAGAACTCTAATCTTGTATATGATCAGATAGGTATAGGTATGGTAAAACCAATCGCGGATTGAATTGGACTCTAAAAATAAAAAACAATTATTAAATAAATACTTAATAATTATTTATGTTACTACAGTCTAATTTTGTTTTCCTGTATTGTCTTTTTACACATTGTATCTACGTCTCTCTTCCAACTTTCCAACCTTTGTGTTCTTTTATCTTTAAGCATTTTTGTCTACTTACTAAGTGTTTTCTGTCCATACATACCTATACACACGCCTTCTTCCCATTGGGGGTAGGCAGAAACTACAGAACGTCTGTGCATGTAAATAAATAAATTAGATATACTTAACATATCTAATAATAATAAGTCCTATGTGTTTTAACCGACTTCAAAAAAGGAGGTTACTCAATTCGACCGTATATATATATTTTTTTTATGTGTTCGCGGATAACTTCGTCATTTATAAACCGATTTTTATAATTATTTTTTTGTTGGAAAGGTGATATCCCAAGGGCGGTACCATGATAAGGAAACCAGGATCTGATAAAATTTTATAGGCCTATAGCGATTTAGGTATTTTTTATAGTAACTCGTGCATTTGCTCCCGGAAAGCAACCATGTAGTGAAGTGGAACTGACGAGGAAGACCAGAGATGGCCATCGTAACTACTCAATAATATGTATTTCACGGGTTGCGATTCGATTATTGGTAAACAATTTATGCTCGTCACAATACATATGTTGAAATGGAGCTGATGGTGACTTCACCATCAGTTCCAAACTCAAACTGAAACTCAAACTCTAAGCATTTATTTCAAATAAACCAATTACAGGCACTTTTGAATTGTCAATGGGTCGGTCAGTCAGAAAGATGAAGCTAGTTGCCCATTCCAAAGCGTAGTAGATCCCTATGGAGAAGAACGGGCAAGAAACTCCACGGACACTCTTTTAAATCATAATATTTTTACAAAATATTGGTTACATCGTTCAAGTTGAAAATATACATGTGAGAACAATGTAGAAAGACGTGCACGTTAAAAAGCGTCCGTAATAAAAAGATAATAACTAAAACAACTAAATTAAATATTAAAATTAAAAATAAGCCATGGCAGCTAAGAGACGACCAGTCCCAACTGACGGCGCCCGTTCACGAACATGACGCATGGATCAGCACCAATTAGCTCAACCATTTTGAAGGGAACTTAATGATCCAACACACACGCCACCATCAGCGAGACATTTGAGTGAGCATGACATACTCTCAACCGCCAGGGCACACTCAAGTCAGTGAAAGACGTACCCAGTAAAAGGTAGCTTAATAGTAGCTACATAGTGCTCACACGTGCTATGCAATTATATAATACTAAGAGATTGAATCTAAACAATGCAAAGAAAGTTTTCTCTCATCTTAATCTTCAGCAGCTCCAACAATATATCCGAATGCTAATCGATTAATTAATGCGTCCTTGTGGAGCAGGACAAGCATTCAGCCAAGCATTTTTGTCAGCGATGTAATCCCCCAACTTATAATATGCCTGGCTGCATAGTGTGCGTTTTATACAAGATTTAAATTTCCTTTCATTCAGCTGGAGTATGTGGGGAGGTATTTTATTATAACATTTTAAACAGTACCCCATGAAGGATGAGTCTACTTTAGCCAGTCTGAAACCTGGTTGAACTAATTGGTCCCTATTTCTAGTCCTATAATTGTGTACTTCACCTCTTTTACCGAAAAGATTTAGATTTTTCCTTACGTACATGATGTTTTCGTAGATATATTGACAAGGTACCGTCATGATGTTAATATCTTTAAACAGTTCCCTTAGAAAATCGCGCCTGCGGAGGCCATATATTGCTCTGATGGCTCTTTTCTGCAGAATAAAAATAGACTCTATGTCTGCAGCCCGTCCCCATAGTAAAATACCGTAAGACATAATACTATGAAAGTAACTGAAATAGACCAGCCTTGCGGTGTCTACATCAGTGAATTGACGGATTTTTCTCACCGCATATGCTGCTGAACTTAGCCGTCCTGCAAGAGATGTTAAATGCGGACCCCATTGCAGCCTTGAGTCGAGCGTGATCCCCAGGAAAACAGTTTTATCGACGAATTCTAGTTTCTCTTTATTCAATACTATGTCACAATCAGTACTTTTAACATTTGATAAAGCAAATCTTATACATTTAGTCTTTTTCCCATTTAATACTAAATTATTAGCAGTGAACCAATTATGGATCTGCAGTAGGGCGTTATTTACGTCGTCAAGATTTGAAGCACGTCTATTTATCTTAAAAATTAAGGATGTATCGTCAGCAAATAACACCATTTGTGGTTGGTTTTTTAATAAATGGGGTAGATCATTAATATATACTAAAAAGAGGAAAGGACCCAATATCGAGCCCTGTGGAACACCCATTTGTACTTTTAGACCGAGTGAATTGACACCATTTATTTGAACTTGTTGCTGTCTATCATTTAAATAAGATTTTACTAAACTGAGCGCAAGTTTACCTAGTCCGTAATGCTCAAGTTTCAAGAGTAAGGTTTCGTGATTTACGCAGTCAAATGCCTTGGAGAGGTCACAAAAGATTCCTATGGCATCTTGGGCCTCCTCCCACGCTGAAAATATGTGTTTTAATAAAGTGGCACCCGCGTCAGTCGTGCAACGTCCTTTGGTGAAACCAAATTGCTGATCGTGCAAGATTTGGTTGGTGTTAAAATGATTAAGCATTTGATCGAGCATTACCTTTTCGAATACCTTGCTGAATACCGGCAACACGGTTACTGGTCTATAATTGTTGGTGTGTTTACTGTCCCCAGATTTAAAAAGTGGTATAACCTTACTAAATTTCATTAAATCCGGGAAGACTCCTTCATCCACACACAAGTTCCAGTTCTCCTGGTTCCTTACTGGGTCCTTCCTTGTATCGGGAAAAGCAATATTTTGTAAAAGGTGATGAGTAGTTGACATTAGGCTTTTGTAACTTAGATGAATTACAGACTGACCCACTAAAACGTGAAAAATACTACAAAGTGAAAAATAACTTTAATTTCGGAAGTCGGTGTCTTTGGATCTGTATCCGAAATTAAAGTTATTTTTCACTTTGTAGTATTTTTTTTGGAAGTCGGTTGTTTTTTTTTTTGTAAAAAAGTTTTTTATATTTTTTATTATAACTTTTGCTTAAGAGGTAGGTGCCTTCTATTGGTTTATTTTCAAGCATAAAAATGTCATAATTATTTCTAGGAAATAACAAGTATTAGATAGCGTTGTACCTATAAACTTGTTACCACTTAGGTACGCGGACCTTGTCTAGCCAAGGCTAGGGTAATCTAGATTACCAAATAGTCAGAGATAGGCTTCAAAGTATTAATAACATCATTATTCTATTACGTAATGGAAGAAGGCACTCAGAACGTATTAGCTAGGTAATAGGTTCCCAGGGTTCAATCTATATTTTTATATAACAAGTTTTCATTAGAATTCAAAAGCATAAACAGTAAAAACTTATATATAAGAACAAATTAAAGACATATTTATTGAGGAAGGGCTATTACAGTATCGATGAGTTCATAGATGACAAACGAGTACGGCAGCCACTAATAAATTATTTGTGAAATATGTGTTTGTGTTTAAATGTGTTAATTTTAAATATATTTATACTGGATTATTAATTTTAAATTTGAATGCAATGTTGGTGATTATTTTATTTATTGCTACTGAATTATTGACATAGTTATGATTATTTATTAGGGATATTGATACATTTTAAATGCGTAATGAATTTTAAATATGAATTTACTTGATGTTTGTTTTGTTTTTTATTTTATTTTAATTATTTCATTTTTATCATCAACACTAGTTTATATTACTTACATTATTTTTATTATTTTCAACACAATGTATCCGCCATCAGACGGTGGCGACCCCGTCAAGGCCGCGGAAGATAGGGAGAGCGGCGCAACGCAGTACCGGCACTCCTCTCCCGCCGCGCCCTCCAATCCTCATCCGCGATGCCTCCTATACGACATCGCCGCCCGTCTCAGTTGCGATGTCACCAAAGCGGCACCGCAACCTACTTGTTGGCCGCTACGGCTACGCCGTCGGCTTATCGGCGTGGCGGAATCTACATCGCCACATACGAACTACGCGTCACACTGACGTCACGCAATCCTGCATCGCGCAATGAGAGTTTACCGCGCGACTAGCATATATTACAACGTCCCGCCGACATCAACCATTGGGCAGTAGCCCACCAGACACGACAACACCCGTCTGGTCGGAGGATCCTCCCTTTTCAATGGAGGATGAGTGAACTTTAAACCCCATTCCTCATGCCTCTATACTGGTGACCCCGAGTATGAACGTCAGCGCAGCCTTGCAACTCCTTCAGAGTGACGTCATCAGCATCACATCCTCAAGCTTTCGAGCGGCGAGTCACACAGCCAGCCAGCATCCACGGCTTGAACGGGTATCCTGACCACCAGCATGCAGCGGACGCGCATTCCTGGTCATCACCTTCAGCCTCAACCTCAACCCAGCGTTGTACACTCCGACTCACTGGGGTATCACACCAGACAGTTCCGACTCACCGTGAACTATGCGGCACCCGGTTCCGACTAACTAAAACCACAACTGGCACTGACAAGCATCGCAAGATACACGACTCATCCCACTATCGACCTCCGGTCTCCGGACCCCTCCGGAGACCGGAGGAGTGATGTGGTGGAATCTACATCGCCACATACGAACTACGCGTCACCTGATGTCACGCAATCCTGCATCGCACAATCAGAGTTTACCGCGCGACTAGCATATAAACAATGTCCCAACATCAGCCGTTGGGCAGTAGACACAACACCCGTCTGGTCGGAAGATCCTCCCTTTTCAATGGTGGATCAGTGAACTTTACACCCTGTTCCTCATACCTCTATAGCTCTGACGAGCGGCCCCGTCCTCGGGTTCCTCTTCGCTTCACCTTGGGTGACCAAGCCACGGCTACTGAGCGCCCCGCCTCGATAATGCGTGAACCCACCGGGGGGTTGCCTTACCTGCCTAACCTAGCCTTTTCCCAACTATGTTGGGGTTGTCTTCCAGTCTTACCGGATGCAGCTGAATACCAGTGTTTTACATGGAGCGGCTGACTATCTGATTTCCACAACCCAGGTACTGGGTAATACGATGCACC
The DNA here is from genome assembly GCA_946251885.1 of Cosmia pyralina. NCBI lineage: Eukaryota > Metazoa > Arthropoda > Insecta > Lepidoptera > Noctuidae > Cosmia > Cosmia pyralina. The sequence goes on from OX276353.1 coordinate 25,608,929, forward strand.
TTGGTAAGAGTGGTTGTCAGACTTTCGGGCTTCTGACGACCATTACTGGTCGTTACCGACTGTCAAAGATCCACGAATGACAGCCGGAACCATAACAGCTTAATGTGCTTTCTGATGCACGGAGAGTAGTCTAGGTGTGTAAAGATGGTCACCCATCCACGGACCAACCCCGTCAAGCGTAGCTTAACCTGATGGATCGATACGTGCGGCTGTTGTTACTTAGCCACAAGCTTTGTGTAACCTAAATCTAAGTTAAATTTTGCAAGTTATTTTTATAAATATTAATCACTTCTGTAGGTACTCGTTATTTTTAGACACAATAAATTGTTATTGGAGTAGGCTACTTACAGTATCCTATTAAACATTTTAAAAATTCATTAAACTATGTTAGGTATATCAATAGACAATTGGACATGTACTTATCAGTGGCAAATATTTAAACAACTAACTTAGTAGTTAGTTGTGTGTGGTCATTTTAATAATCGTCTAAAAACTGCTCACTAACATTTATTTTGTTACATAATTATAATAAAACCTTTATTTGCTTGAATGTGTGTCCAAAGCAAGTGAAGTAAACTCATATCCTTAATCTAATGGGTAATGTTAATAATCTAATAAAATCCTATTTAAGCGATAGACACCAAGCTACTGAAATAAATAGAGTATGCCCAATAGCGAAAGAAGAAAAAGTTTACGAATCTCAGTTCACTAATGTCCGTTTTGGGGTACCACAAGGTAGCGTATTGGGCCCACTACTCTTTATTGTATATATTAATGATTTACCATCCATAACGCACCATCAAATGACGCTTTTTGCTGACGACAGCACAGTTCTGTTTGGTGGTGACAATTTGCATTCTAGCATTAATGTGGAGATTGATATGTTTTTAACTAATGCAACTGAATGGCTATCATCTAATAATTTAAACATAAATCTGTCAAAAACAAAAATTATGAAATTTAGACAAAATTTTCTAGCATCGCCAAATTTAAATATAATATTCAAAGATAGAAAAATTCAAAGAGAGAAAGAAGAAATAGATGAAATTAAGTTTTTGGGGCTACATATTGACAGAAGACTTAACTGGAAAAATCACATAGGTTATGTCTGTAAACGCTTAAATCAACAGTCATATGCCCTTTATAAATTAAGTAAAATAGCAGATAAATCTGCTGTTCTTAGTGCGTATCATGGTTATGTCTCTTCCATTTTAAGGTACGGTCTTATGTTCTGGGGCAATTCAACCAACAAAAACCTAGCTTTTAAGGCGCAAAAGCGGTGTATCCGATCAATCGTGAACATTGATTCAACGGACTCCTGTGTTCCACATTTTAAGAAACTAAAAATACTACCACTTCCCTGTATGTTTATTTACGAATGTGCCATTTTCGCAAAATTAAATATTCACCGTTTCAAATTTAGTAATAGAGCCAGACATAAAGACAAAATGTCACGTGAACCCCACAAAACTGCTCTTTTCCACAAAAGTGTTTTTTATCTAATACCTGACATATATAATAAATTGCCAAAGACAATTAGAGATTTAGATTTGCATAATTATAAAAAGAAATTATTTCAGTTGCTGTTAGACAAATGTTACTATACTTTAAAAGATTATCTCGATGATGTTATTTAATTTTAATTGTTCCCCTGATAAGTAAAATGTATATATTTCATAATTTGTATTATTTAATTCTAACTGAATTTATAATTTATGTCTCGTTATTTTAATTGTTGCCTTGAGACATGTAAAAATATTCGTTAATTCTAAAGTGCTGCATGTTTAAATATTTAAATTGTTATTATTTTAATTTTGTATTTGATTGTGCTGTTAAAATGTTACCCATTTTAAAATTATTGTATGCCATTATGGCGGGTCATAGCTGTGTACAATTTCGGAAACATGTAACAACTTATTGCTTACCTATGTACCACAATAAAGAATATTTGTATTTGTATTTGTATTTGTATCTGTCTGGTTGTAACAGCGCGTATTTACCTAGGTAGGTATAGCAGTTTTCACTGTTACCTAATCCACTTACGATCCACTGGGTCAGTGTGACCCTTTTTGCTGTAGTTATGTATATAGCTATGGTATAGGTAGGTACCTAATTTAATAATAATAATATCCTGCCTCGTTGATCTAGTGGTCGCAAGCGCTATTGCTATGCATGAGGTTCTGGGTTCGATTGCCAGGTCGAGCAAAGTGTTATTGGGTTTTTCCGGGTTAGGGGTCATTCGGCCCACTATGGAACTGGGACCGCGGACCAGTTACCCCTTTTAAAATTTGATAGTGGTAAACTGGGCCCACATCTGTTTTGCTTTCAATCAAGCGAAGGGTGGCTTAAAATGGCTTATATAATCTAGTCGTTTCTGGCACTCGCCGGCCGCTACCGCGGCACCGCTCGCTTCGCTCGCTCGGCTCGTGCGTAGGTCACAGTTTTAACCTAACCTAACCTATATATTTTTTGTCATATTTTGGTATTTTAACGCACAACCTCATATGGGGTTATTGTACTCATCATTATGAACAACTTTTACTGCCTATATGACCAAACCAGAAATCTAAACAAAAATATATTATATTATATATGTAAATGCTTGTACCTGTATATATATTGTATACTTAATAATATATAAGCCATTTTAAGCCACCCTTCGCTTGATTGAAAGCAAAACAGATGTGGGCCCAGTTTACCACTATCAAATTTTAAAAGGGGTAACTGGTCCGCGGGCCCAGTTCCATAGTGGGCCGAATGACCCCTAACCTGTTTTTCCATCTGGAATTTCTCAGTAGTATCCCGAAGTCTGGGTTTGTGTCCGGTTGATGGCAATAGGCTCGCCCCCTATAACATGGGACTAAACATAGCTGGTGAAATGTGGGTGTATGTACACCTCTGCCTAACCCTTCGAGGAATATATATAGGCGCGATGTTATGTTGCTTATGGGCACCTAATGGCTACCTAAGTAGTGGAGGAGAATTGAGTGTTTCAAGGACGCGTCCCGTTAGGCAAATTTCGTTATAGTTGCAGGCACAAGTCGTGAGCACAAACTCTAATCTTATTTCCTATCACGGCAGGTTGCACGCGGGCGGGAGCAATGAAATCAATATATTATCAAGAATAGAATAGAATAGAATAGAATAGAATAGAAATTTATTATGCACACCATTTTAATTACTTTTATTTTTTTTTATCAAGCATATTTAGATACATATAGAAAACAGAATACTAGAACACGCTGACGAGGAAGTTATGATGGAATTTGTGCTCACGACTCGTGCCGGCAACTATACACGAGAGAAGAAAGATAGAACTCTGTCTCTCACACTAAATCTCTCTTATTTTTTTAAGAAGTTTAAGTTCTTCACGTGATTCGGTGCTGTACGCGCAATTTTTTTTTTTTATAAATACCTATGTGGTATTCGTAAATACCTACTCACTCATACCTACTCATCCTTCTCCAGGAGTGGAGCCAGCACACAACAGCACAACACAAGTCCAAATTACCCTATTGAACCTGTGTCGACACCCTCGCGCCATCCCATCTTCCTAGCACGGCGCGGCTGGCTGTGCTGGCGCGGCTGGTGCAGGTGCAGAAAACCTCAAACGGCGCAAATGGGAGTTATACGTATGTTTGAGCAGTTTGGGGTTGAAACACTAGGGCCGAGGGGTCCGAGTGCTCATCGAGTATTATAGCGATGCGGACGATTTTTTTCATGCCCAATGTGCTCCAGTGCTCTCCCTTTCTTGTTTTCCTTTCTTTTTTTTACTTTGTACATAATTTAAAGGGTCAAATTAAATTAGCTAGCGAAACTCTGCAGACGTGATGGGAATCGTTTATCTTAGCATGACAGTACCAAAAACAAATTAATATGACGATGTTTTTTGAGGGGGCCATCGACCGCAGTTACTGTAGTCACTTTAAATATCAGTTAAAACAACAGTTTCATCATGTGAAATCTGCACAGAGGTGGTGACACATATTTTCTCAACTCATAGATACTTCAAGTAATACACTGCAAGCGGTCGTTGACCCCCAAAAAACATCAAATCTTTTATTTTTATTTTATAGTGTTTAGATATCGGTACCCATCGCGTCTGCAGAGTTTCACTACCTAATTTAATTTGACACTGATATTTTAGTGTTAGATTGTATAGCCTGAATGCACTGCACTGCACAGTGTTCACCTTTTCGATCAATGTCCCCGATCGCCCCTTGTTTTTCATTCGTCGCAAAACCTGTCCAACTGTCCACCGCACCGGGAACCGAATCACCAAGAAGTATTCACAATAAAAGCGGTTGGTACCACAGACATTAGAGTAGGTAGGTACCTACAGTACGACGTGTGCGTACTCCCAGCGGAAAAGTGTCGAATTTCATGACTTCAGTTCAGTAGATCTTTAGTGTATGACGTATCCACCAGCGGCATCTTGAATATCTTGTGTCTTACGACACACAAATTCCATTTAAGCACACACATTTACCTCTCATTATACAATAATTGTTGGTATATTTATTTTTCTCGTGTGTCCGTTTTGAGAAAAAAATTCCGCTGGGAGAACGTTCCCCCAGCGGAAAGTGTTTTTCGCAAATATCTCAAAAATGGCTCGACACACAAATTTAAAATTATCATACACATTTACACGACGTCATACACTAAAGATCTACTGAACTGAAGTCATAAAATTCGACACTTTTCCGCTGGGCGTACGCACACCAGTACGACAGGACTCAGAGGTTCCGTAGTTTATCTTCGGAAAAACCGAAATATAGCGAATGAAATGTGATTATCGACCAATAGAAATTGATTTAAAATCCCACCTAAATTATTAGAGATTGACGCACTAATTCCGTCACTCCCTTATTGGATCAGTCTTTAATTCGGTATAGTTCGGTTTTTCCGAAGATAAACGATGAAACCTCTCGAGTCCCGTCGTACTGTAACGTATGTAATTTCCTTTAAATCGACCGTTATTAAGGACGCTGTTACAAATGGGTAGTCAAATCAATACTTTTTTACACAAAAGTATGTTTATTAAATAAAATGCTTTACATTCTTTAAATGTTTTTTGTCCAAACTGTTGATAGATGTGCATGGTACGATTCTGAACTATAAATATAATTTTGGCTAAGTACAGTTTCTCAATAAATGTACCGAAGTGAAAATTTTTACTTCGGTACATGTATTGAAAAAATGTCTCTTTTTAAAATTATATTTATAGTTCAGAATCGTACCATGCACATATATCAACAATTTGGCCAAAAAACATTTTAATAAAGCAAAGCATTTTATTTAATAAACATACTTTTATGTAAAAAAGTAATGATTTGACTACCCATTTGTAACAGCGTCCTTAACTTCCTCGTAAGTGTAGTGGTCGCAAGCGCTACTGCTGGTCCTGGGTTTGGTTTCGATTCTCAGGTCGGGCAGAGTGTTGTTAGTTTTTTTCTATTTTATCAGAAAACGCTCAGTATCAGCCCGGAGTCTGGATTTGAGCCCGGTTGATGGCAATAGGCTCTGCTTGTAGCATGGGAATGGCACTCAACTGGCGAAATGTACGTGTACTATAGCTACACTTCTGCTAGCCCTTCGGAGATTACAGGCGTGATGATATGTTGTATGTTACCGACCGTTAAGGCTGCCGCAGAAAGGTGCGACGCGACTGCTGGAACGATTTCTATGAAAGCTTTATTAAAATTGTTCTACCGGAGTCGCGTTGTGCCTGTCTGCCGGCCGCGGGAGCCTTAACCTTTTGAACGCCAGAGCGTAAACGCATCGGCGCCCCTTCCACGCCAAGCCACAAATTCAGCGAAAATACCTACAAAAAAAAATAGGGATTCCAACATCTTGTCGACAAGTTATCGAAAACCTATTAACCTTTTGAACGCCACGGTCGTGTATAGCCGACAAATGAAAACGTGCCCAAAACGCCACCGTCGTGTATAGACGACAAGAAAACGACATTTTTAATCATTGCTTTTCGTTCCATATTTTTAAATAAAATATTACTCGTTGCATTATTCTTTTATTTATTTTACCCTATTTAGTATCATACTATCATTAAACACCGGTTACAAAGTTCTAAACAACCTAAAAGCAGACATTAGAACTACAAACGAATAAATCAAATAATAATAAGGTACAGCACTAAGCTCGTTCATGACGTCATTCGCATGCGAGTAGGGATGTGACATTGTGGGACATAATAAATAATAATCGTATAGTATTTATAACAATTTATTATTATTAACTATTACCACCGATCATAATAATAAGTGTAGGAAATCACTAGCAGTCTCCTGTAGCGCTAATGACGTCACCGCTTGACGTCTATTCCCGACTGTGGCGTACAGGTCACTGTTTATGCACTTTTGCGTAGGGATGCGCGAGAGTGGACAGTAAATTATCAATCGATAGATATCAATTAGGATGTTTTACACAATTCTATAAAAATTATGCATTAGGAATGTTCAGATACGATTAATTGTCATTAAAAAATAATTGTCAAAGTAATAGTAAGCTACTTTTAATAAAATATTTCATATATTTAAAATTTAAGTTACCTTACTTACCTATCACTAGCTGTCGTGTCTTGCCGACTGTGGCGTGAGGAAGAACACTTTTTTTACGAATTTCGATTAACAATTTTTAATGATTGTTTTTTCTAGTGAAATGTAACCAATAAATATATGTTTGTGCCATTTTACAATATTTCATTAATGTAGTTTTAAATAATAGGAAAAAAAACACAGAAAACTTAATTTAGTATATTTATTTTGTACTTTAAAAATGTCGTTTTCTTGTCGTCTATACACGACGGTGGCGTTTTGGGCACGTTTTCATTTGTCGGCTATACACGACCGTGGCGTTCAAAAGGTTAATTCGGAGTTTTAGAATTTCGACTTACCAACTGCATGACAAAAGGTAATTAAGTCCCTAAAACCACAGAATATTAAAGCTGCAGTAGTTTATCTGGGCAGTGACCTTGAATTAAGTACCAACGGCCGCTCGGTAGATAAATACGTGTCACTCGAACTTTTGCGTACTGATATAGGTATACCAGTACGCAAAAGTTCGAATTTTTTTTCGAAGCGCATCATTTCGGCCGTTTTCTATGAAGATAAACTACTGTAACGTTAGTATTCTATGCTAATGGGTAGCAACAAAATAGGTGGACAAAAGAAACATGTTTTATGAGTTCTTTTATTAAAAGTATACTTCTATTTTATTCTCACTACCATAGACAGCCCTCATTATCCGCTACAAAATCCATCCGCAATTGTCAGTAACTTACATTCTTAGTGAGTGTTCCCAAGGTGTCGGGACGACAGATAATAGTGACCTTTATATCTAAAAAGATAGAGTATCATATACCACGGCACGGTTAATTTAAGTCCGTGCTACTTTTACAATTTTCAGTAAGTAAATTTTCTTACATTATTTTTTGCCGTTCCGACACAATGGGAAGGGTGCCTTAGCGGACCCGAGTATTATTTGTATGATACAGCAGATTATAATTATGGCTATGACTCATGATTATATATCAGTTCTTGTAACTAAATCTATGTCAAAATACAGTAAGTTAATTAACGAAAGGCGTTCCCGCTAACCCGCAATAGTATAGCGTTCATACATGCGAAAAAATCCATTAAAAAATTAGCGAAAAAGAAATCAGCTGTTCCCTACATTTTCACGAGTTATGCGAACATAAATGTAGGGAACAGCAGTTTTTTTTTTGAGAATTTTTGAATGGTTACATTGTTTTTAACATATATGGACCTCGTGGGTTCAAATCCAGGCAGACATTACTTTGTGTAATTTATTTCATCACCACTGCTCTCAAAACGGTGAAGGAAAACATCGTGAGGAAACCGACATGTCCTAGAACCAAAAATTCGAAAACATGTGACATCCCCAACCCACACTGGGCCCGCGTGGTGGATTACGGCCCACTCCCTATCACCGAGAGGAGGCCTGTGTCCCAGCAGTGGGAACATAATAGGCTGATTATGTTATTATGTTATTTATGGACGCTATACTATTACGGATTACCAGGAACGCCTTTCGTTAATAAACATACTGTATATTATAAATATGTATTATTTTCCAATATAAGTTTCACTAGTGTCTCTTCCATCATTTTACATACAAAATATCTCCGTACTTCTAATCTTCCCTTAGCCACCAATTTCTTTAGAAACATAAGAACTTAAATGACAAAACAATTTCATTACTCTTATTATTTTAACCCGGAAATTGTCATCATCATGAAACATACACAAAAGGAAATAAAACAAAGCAAACTTGGCACCTCAACGATACTTTGCACACAAAAACTTCTTGACATCCGTGGCCTACGTACTAGATACGGCTTGAGCAAAACATACTAAAGCCAACGAGACGAGATACATTTCATGCTTTGGGATTAAAAACTTTTACTTAATTGAATATGATTCAGTTTCCATCACCACTGTACCCAAAACGGTGAAGGAAAACATCGTGAGGAAACCGGCATGTCCTAGAACCAAAAATTCGAAGACATGTGACATCTACCAACCCGCACTGGGTCCGCGTGGTGGATTACTGCCCACTCCCTCTCACCGAGAGGAAGCCTGTGTCCCAGCAGTGGGAACATTATAGGCTGATTATGCAGTTTCCATTGCAAATAAAATTATTTTATGACGTTTATCGAGTTTTTTCATAAAAAAATCAACTTTAATCACTTGAGTTTAAAGTTGATATTTGTATAAGTTACAATTTTATGTATTTATCTCGTATCGTTGGCCTGAGTATAGCTATAGCGTTACAAAGTTCTATTGGCGCGTGCTTCGATCAATAATAGTACTAGATTCCCCATAAGCGCTTCAAAAACGGCCCGAAAAATAAAAACACAAATACTTTTGTGGTCTTATTTCAAACATCGACTGTTCGGGAACAGGGAAATGCATGGAGTAGTATTGTTACTTTATATGTTGTTTTTGTTTGTAGATTTCCTAGTGACCCATTTCGCAATGCAGAATGGGTATCTATTGTCGCGAAAGAAAGAGGAGAAGAAATATATAAACCTTGTAAAAATTCAACAATTTGTTTTAATATTTTTATTAAAATAATTAATTATCAAATTAATAATCAAAATTAAAATAACTATTGTACTAATTTACTCCTTCTACTTTTAAAAATCGGTCAAAAATATTTGCTACCATATAAAACGAACCTTGGCCTAAAAAATATATTATTATTCTGCTACTCTACATCTTTCAATACTTACTGTGTTCTGAGCATTGAAATGTAAATACCAAGAACTATGTCTAGTTCCAAAATAGAGTAAGCACAAAATTTTCAACAAAATGTTTTTAACCTTATTGCTTAACTTTTAAGTACACTTTAGAATAAATATTTTTGTACTTATTATAAAAATGACCTTTTATTTTCAAGCGACATTTTTAATTTATTGCTTTTACCTTTCTCCGATGATAGAAGGACTTAAATATAAATATTTTGCAATCGTAATTAAACTTTATGTTTGATTGTTAAGGTTTATAATGAATTGAAGTTGTAAATATTATAAAACTTTTTTTCTATATTTCGTAGTAACAAATGTAAATGTTTATGTGTGTGTAAACGTGGCCACTACAGCGACTTATTTTTGTTCCTGATCCTGTATCTAGTGCTATTATTGATCGAAGGGCGCGTGGCGAAAATTAGAACCAACACCGCCATCTTGTTTTTTCAATACATTTTTACCCACAGCACCCCCGTCTATGTAAATCAGGCGCTTAAAGAACCTTGCAGAGCTTGTCTACTCTGAAATGACGCGCCGCTCTACCGCATTCACTGTAAGTGTACGTATACAAATTTAAGTAGTGGGGCGCGTCGCTTATCTTCTCAAACGCCGAACGTACACCAAATGTACGTAAGAGAAAACTTTATATAATATGTATGTAAACGTATATTATATATATACAAACGTAAAATACCATCATCCATTGGCAACCGCGGGCTTACAGTAGTTGTGACCTATGGCTGACATTCAAGCTCACATTGATATGGTTCTTATAACCTATTTGCAATAAGTTTAGACATTTAAACAAACCTTTTTTACAGTCCGTTCAACCGATTTTGACTTCTATTGCGTTGATATCATGACAAATGGCAGCTGCATTAAACAGTTGGTATTGTAACCACTTTTTTGCCTTTAATGCCATCCTTAAGCCTACGGAATAGAAGTCAAAATCGGTTGAACGAACTGTAAAAATGGTTTGCTTTTAATGTCTAGTCTTATTAAATAAATAAAATAAATAAATATGTTTGGACATATCACACAACGCCATCTAGCCCCAAGCTAAGCAACCTAATGCTTGTGTTATGGTAACGAGATGGCTGATAAACTACTTATATACATTTTTTTTTTTGTAAATACATACATATTATAGATAGAAAAACACCCAGACTCGGAACAAATACTTGTAGGTCGTACAAATATTTGTTCCGTGCGGGAATCGAACCCGCGACATGCTGCGCAGCAGTCAATCGCTCAACCACTGCGCCAACCGTGTCGTCATAATTTGCAAATGGAGTATAAGTAATTATAAGTAGCATTTAAATAATTTGCACGATTTTATTTCAAACAGTTATTTATATTTTATATTTGGATCGTAGTTTACGTCACTTTAAAGTTTTTAACCATTTATGATATGCCTACTATTTTAGCACTATGTTTAGTATTTTTCGGTAAACTGCACAAATGAGGTTATTTTTTAAAATTGGCACTCCTTTGTTTACATTTTTGATCTCGAATTCGATTTCTGGGTTTAGTGTTTTATATGTAACAGTGGGAACCATAGATAATTAGTTTGGTTCGCTACAACCTCATCAAATTCATTTCTTTTTTGTTTTATCATGTTGAGATACTTCCATCACGTCTGCGGAGTTTCGCTAGGTGTAATCTAATTTGACCCTGTGTACCCAAGGACCTAAACACTGAAGTGTTGTATGTTTGAGCCTACATACTATATTATCTTCATAACAGAAGCAATAAAAAGAACAAGGTTAGAAACTGAGATGACAGTTAGATAGTGATCTAAGAAAGAGAACAAAAATCGATTCTTTTTCGTTCTTTACACAACACTCTTTGAGATGCATTGGACCCGCGTGGTGGATTACAGCCTACTCCCTCTCACAGAGAGGAGGCCTGTGTCCCAGCAGTGGGAACATTATAGGCTGATTACGCTTTGAGATGGGTCTTTTAACACAGAGTATGCCATTATAATCGCCCAAACTTGAAAGTATTATTTTGTAGTCCTACAAAATTCATTTACCGATTTTTAAGCAAATAACATACAAAATATAATGATATACAAAATTATATTTTTTCTATGTCGAATCAGCGACAGCAAAAAAGTTTTTTGAAAAAGAAATAAAAAAATTATGTTTAAACGAAATTGAAAAGTTTCTTCTTGATTAAATTGGTTATTAAATTCTTATACCTACATCCTAAATAAATGGAATATACAATTCGCATAACACGTCACTAGTACGTAGCCCAGAGAAGTCGTTGAGTATAACTAAAAAAAAAGGTTGAAAATAAAGATAACGCCGTATCAATAATTATTATATGTAATAATGTATAGTAATTATTTACAAATGACTCGAAGTGATGATTACAATGTTTCTTATCGACCGCGCTTCTATGTATAACGCATATAAATATTGTTTAATAATTTATTTGTGGTGTTACCTGAAAAGAAAATGGGAAGTTTAAATAATATGTTGAACACCATACATATCACCATACACGGTGAAAGAGTAATGTTATGGTGGCAGCACCACATATTACGCGCACCCAGAAGAACAACACTTGTCATGTCGAAAAATCTCAAAATTGACTTATAGCTATAGACGAATAGCCAATAATTTACCGCGCATACCACCACGAAGAGAGGCGTATTATATTTACAAAAATATCCAACAGATGGCGCGCTAACTCTCTATTGGTGAAGGCGCGCTGCCAGAGCAACAGAGAGTTGCAACTTGTCCGCCTCAGGGAATAGACGCAGATCCTTTACGCAACAGTGTATTCTTCACATGCAATGTGAAAATGGGCATTGACTTTGACATTGTTATGAGATAACGGTTTTTCGTCAATTCTGAATAATGAGCTATTTTGACTTCGTGCAGTGTTGTTCTGGGTGTGCGCATGTGAAACCTAACATGGGATGTAACACAATATACAACGTGCCGCTGCTATACCGACATTAACTAAATACACAGGTAGTGCTAGAGGCCAGTAATCATAAAGATTATAAGTAATAAGATAAAATAATTAAAATTGAAAAAAAAATTTTTTCAAACAAACTAAATAATAAAATAATAACCAAAATTAGGACCACTCTATGCAAAGGACTCATTCATTAAGCTGCTAATGTTCTATGTCAGCTGTTAAGGTTTTTGACTTTGACACTTTTTTTTTGGTCATCGTTTGTCTATTGTTCTGACCCAGCTGTGAATAGTTTCATGAATGTTTTTTTTGCACAAGCCACAGAAAAAAAGTCTAGTGGTGTGACCATTTTTTTTTCTCGTTCGTTTTAAATTCATCTCTGCGCTATACGTATGTTACATTTTATGTTACGTTTCACATTATTTGTACCTGTCGCAGTAAGATAGGGATATAGCTATCTACCGTAATATATGAAAACTGTCGTAGAGCCCTAATTTTGTTACTGCGACCAATTTTGTCGTAGCGCTCGCCAGCGGTTGCCGCGGCACCTCCCGCTTCACTCGCTCGGCTCGCGCGTAGTTGGTCGCAGTTCTAACCTAACCTAACCTATTTGGTCGGAGTGCCCTAATACTTATATTAAAAGATCATGCTCGTGTATCACGGCTACAATCATCTTACTGCGACATACCCACCATTGCATACAAAGACCTCATCACATCACATTCGCAACAGCCTACAGTCACAGAATTTAAATAAGTAAGATGATTTGTTACATTGTGATTACAAAGGTAAACATTGATATCGGTCAACAGGACCTTATCAAATACACATTATAATGGCAAATAAAAAACCACCTCTCTCGCTCACACGGGACCGAATTGTTAAGAATGTTAAATGAAAAGATGCTTTTTTGAAAAATGTAATCAATTAGCGAACTGGTAATTGATATTAATTTAATAGATAATAATTAAAAACACGTTTTTTATTGTGGCATTTATTTAACTCATCTCAAAAACAGATAATACTTTTTGAGTTAAGTTATTAGATAATACAATAGAAATGTGTTTTAAATAATTAGGTAGCTATTAAATTCATATTAAATACTAGTTCGCTAATTTTTCAAAAAAGCATCTTTTGACAATCTCAAAAATTTGGTCCCGTGTGAGCGGGAGAGGTGACAAAATGCGACAGGCGTCTTTACACCCCCGTTGGGTCTTGCTTCCAATACATAGTTCTAATACAACTAGTACACACCCTCGGTCTTATTACATAACGAGGTTTTTCTTCTGTCATGGTTTAAACCATTGAACCAGATTTTGTAATAAGAACCTAGCTGTGATAGAAATATAGTTCTATATACGAAACTGATAACTTAGTACCGGACTAAATTTCAGTAAAACTGACAACTTAATGTGTCGGAATAAAGTAAAAAAGGGTCCATGGTTTAAACCTGGTTTGAAGGTGAACCTTGTTTTGTAATAAGACGGAATAGGTTTAATACACATTAGTGAAGGTGCGGTGTGGAACAGCCCTGCCCTGGTGATAACAAACCAAGCATTATCACGTATCCTACCTATCTAAACTTAGTTCAATCTTAATAAAAACCCTAAAAACCATATCTCGAACAACAAAAATCACAGTAAAACACATTGTGTAGTGATTCAGAGACCCAGAGTTTTATGCCTAACCCATGGAGTTCTGAATGTCAATTCTTCAAAAACGTTCAAATTCAAGTCGCAATCTCATGCCAGCGACAATCAAATGTCAAAAATGTAGGTAAACGCTATACAATTTTTGACAGATTGAGACGTAGTTGAGATTGCAAACGTTATTAAAAATACGGGAATTGGCCCTCTGCTTGATTCTACATTTTGCGAAAACCTGTATCAACATTATAGGTCCTAGATCTGGTCTGGCGAATCGGCAGATGTGACGCCCTCAGGCTAGGTGGAGCGACGGTCTTTAAACGGTGTCTGATAGGACCGAAATATCCAGCAGTAGACTGCATCATTTTATTACCATGAGATCCTGGGTATAAGTACAGGTTTGGCCCACGCACAATGGTCCACATGAAGGACTAAGTGCGGAAACCAAATCCTCTAAAATAGAAGTTCAGGTTTGTTTGTTAATTTGTTACGCTTTCACGCTAAAACGGCTGAACGGATTTGGATGAAATTTGGCACATGGGTAGACTATTACCTGGGTTAGAACATAGGATACTTTTTATCCCGGTAGTACGTAGCATGCATACAAGACAGTATTCTGTTCACGACACGTTGTGCACAATTACCAAGTAGTAACCTAACAAAAAGTACCAGGCTTGCTCATGCAAGCCTGGTACTTTTTTTTTTTTTTGGTAAAATACTAATGATTGAAATACTATTGTGAATTCATATTCACAATAGTATTTCAATCATTAGTATTTTGCTACTAATAGGATTTGGATGAGCGCACAGATAGTTTATATCCTGGATTAACACATAGGATACTTTTGATCCCGATAGTACGTTTCCGTGAGATAATATCCGATCTCCACGCGGGCGAAGCCGTAATGTAAACAAGGCAAGAACTTGCATGGTTGTAACAGCTCCATATTAAATCTAATCATCGCACGTTCGTACTTCGTATTTCCGATGACTAACGATGATTCCCGAAGCTCACACTTTTCTTGGGATATCTGTATAATATTTACCTAAGTAGGTCTGCAGGCGGGCGAGTGCAGGTCCCGGTCAGATCCACCTGCAAAGCTGATGTTTAACAGCATGGCTTCAAAGGGATCGCTGCGCATGCGCTGTTGGTTCGCTTGTGCCGCCGAGCCCGCGTCGCGAATGATGCGGGTCTCTTCTTTGCCGTCCTGCTGGTGAGAGAAGATTAAAACATACTGTACTATCCCAAGAAAAAAATAGAAGAAAGAAGTATTTCATTGATGCCATCGATATATTATTCCATACATTCAACATTATAGTGCTTCCTAAAATATTAGGCAAAAAAAAAACAATAAAAAAAAATTGTTCAAGATCATAATTGGACGAAACAATCCGTCCAATTACGATCTTGAACTCGTATTTTTTTATATGCACGTGTTTTAGTGATAAAATATTATTATTTTCTTTTTTTTTTTGTTTCAACCTGCATGGCCAACCATCAGTCGAAAAATTGCCGCGAAAATAAATTATGATTGTTAACCCATGTTTTCGACCACCACCAACTATTGTGCCAAATATTGACAGCTTCTAATGACATTCCAAAAATATACAGGTGGCAGGGACGATGACGCTCAACTTGTTACCATGGATTCAGTACGTGATTCTGGACCCCCTTGCGAATGAATACTTACCTACAGTTTTGGGTTTTTTTTTAAATCGACCCCTGACGAGGCAAAAGATGGTAATTAGTTTTTAGGGGAGGATTTTACTGCGGGTCTTGTTAAAGTCAAAAGTAATCTAAACATTAAACGACAAACAAATGATTGAAGATTTTTCAAAATCATCCCCTTTTGGGGATACAGTTTATATGAAAATTATGCTTCCTTTCATCGATAAACTTGAAAATAGACTCAAAATACTTTCTCAATAAATAAGAAACATTGTAATCATTAATTTTCGGAAAACTACATTTTAAAGGGGAGTGTTGTATTTCGTCGGGGAAACAAAATCAAAATAAAATAAAATATTTTGAATTTTTTTATTTTTATAAATGATATTTATTTAGTAAATTGGTTAAAAACACTTTTACACGTCAATAATAAATTTTATTTACCATATGAGTTCAGTGTTTCCTGTCCGACTTACTCTGAGAAGAAAAACCGAAATAAACTCAGGCGGTCTTATTACAAAACGAGGTTTTTCTTCATCATGGTTTAAACCATCGAGCCAGTTTTTGTAATATGAACCTAGCTTTGATAGAAATACAGTTCTTTATACAAAACTGACAACTTAGTCCGGTACTAAGTTGTCAGTTTTGTAAAACTGACATCTTAACGTGTCAGAATAAAGCTCGAAATTCAAAAAAGGGTCCATGGTTTAAACCTGGGTTTGAAGATGAACCTTGTTTTGTAATAAGACGGAGGAGGTCAGGTTCTTTTAAAGTGAATTTAAGTCCTCCATCTTTGTCATGTCATATGAGGACCAGGCAGATTAAAGTTGAGGATGTAGTGTTCAATAAACAGGTACAGTACCTCAGGCCTAGGGCTCCAGAGCCGCACGACGGTCTCGATGCCGCTGGTGGCGAGGAGGAACATGGAGGGGTGCAGCTGGATGCAGTTGAGGATGGAATCGTCTCCGCGAAGACAGCGGATGATGTTGCCGGATTTACGGCACCAGATGAACATGCTGCCGTCATCAGAACTGGAACAGAATAATCAATATTTAATTATCTAATTTAACAATACAGTTTATTTATAAAAGAGGCACATTTACAATAAATATCTTATCAATTAAAGTAGATAAAATTCAACAGTGATGTCTGTAATTTTTAATGGTGTGCCCTAATAAAGAGTATTCTATTCTAATAGAGCACAGTTGCTTAATAGCCTGAACTAGGTTGAACCTGTGCTTCAGGCTAGGAAGTGCATAAAAACTTATTGCAATAAATTAACAATGAGTAGAAAGTGAGTAGAAAGTACAAACTAAATTAAAACATAGGTAAATGTTTATTTTATTTAGGGCTGATTGTTCAATAGTCAGATAATTTTTATCAGAGGAATAAATATGGCGGTTTGACAGCTTTTGTATGGAAAATATGTCAAACTGTCACATTTATTCTTCAGGTAAAAGTTATCAACCTATTGAACAATCAGCCCTTATTATGCTCACCAACAATCGAATACACTGATACAAAAATATGAGATACATCCAATAGACTAGCGTAGCAATTTCTTAGAGGTAAGCACAACATGCATTACTTGTTTGTCGATTGACTGCTAAATAATTGATAGCTGTCCAAACGGACTTGTTAGATTGCGTTGGTTGTAATAGACAAGTATGGAAGAAAAAGACATGTTGCGCCGACCCCAAATAGATTGGGATAAGGGCAGGAGAATGATGAATTAGGTAGTGTAGGTAGGGTACCTGGGGCACATCATCATTCTCCTGCCCTTATCCCAATCTATTTGGGGTCGGCGCAACATGTCCTTTTTTTTCCATACTTCTCTATTATTCGTCATCTCGGTAGTCACCCCCTTTCTAGCCATGTCATCTTTCACACAATCCATCCATCGTTTCTTTGGTCTTCCCCTGCTCTTATAGCCATCGACATTCATACTTAAAACTTTCCTCACGACATTCTCCTCACTCCTCCGCATCACATGCCCATACCATGACAGCCGATTTCCGCACAACTTTTCAGTCACCGGTGCCACTTTTAGACTTCCTCTTATGTACTCATTTCTTATTCTATCCATTCGTGTAACACCACACATCCCTCTTAGCATTCTCATCTCAGCTGCATGCAACTGCTTTTCATTCATCCCTTTTGTGGCCCTGGGGCACATTTTAACTAAATTAAAAATTAACATAAAATTAAAATATACGTATCATGGGCGCCGCAGGGCCGCTCCAGATATGTTCATACTTACACACATAAACTCAGGCCTTCTTCCCATGGGGGTAGGCAGAAACTACAGAATGCCACCTGCTACGATCCTTACATACTACCTTTGCTTCGCTATGTTCATACTTCTGATCACACCGGTTGAGAGTACATGTCATCATGTAAATCAACCTATACAAATTAGGCTCATTTCAGCAATAATGCCAGATAGCTGCTGACTGACGCTGTGACTGACAGACTGGCGGCGTAGGCTTAGTATTAGGGTCTAGTTGACACCCTTTCTATATCATCTGCCTTGCCTTTTCCCAACTATGTTGGGGTCGGCTTCCAGTCAAACCGGATGCAGCTGAATACCAGTATTTTACATGGAGCGACTGCCTATCTGACCTCCATAACCCAGTAACTGGGTAATACGATACCCCTTGGTAACACTGGTTGTCAGACTTTCGGGCTTCTGACGACCCGTAACGACTGTTAAAGATCCACGAATGACAGCCGGGACCAACGGCTTAACGTTCTATCCGAGGCACGGAAGGTTCTTGGTATGTAAAGATGGTAGTAGTAGTAGTAGTAGTAGTAGTAGTAGTAGTAGTAGTAGTAGTAGTAGCATCTTTATTCATAACAACATAATTGTGTCGAACAGATAGATACCACCACCCACCCACCACCCATCCACGGACCGACCCCGGCAAGCGTAGCTTAACCTGATCGATCGACCTGCGCGACTGTTGCTACTTAGCCATAAGCCTGACACCCTTTCTATATGCAACCCTAAAAAAAACACACATTTAAAATTAGGTAGCTTTGTTTTTCTGTATAACTCACCCGGCTGCAATGTAGTTAGCATCGGGGCCCAGGAAGTTGGCCTCCTTGATGTCGGTGGTGGTGTTGCAGTGACCCAGGAACCGCTGCGAGTAGTCCAGCGCGGCAGTTCGCAGCTGCCTCTCGAGCACGCTGGTCGGCTGGCTGTCCTCGGATTCCGCGGCTGCTGGAGTCGGAAACAGAACTTAGAATAGGCTAGTTGACAGTTTTTATGATTACGATTACGATCAAAAGTGTTCCATGTGGTCTATTTTCCTTAAAACACGAATATTTCATCAAAATATTAACATTAACAATACTAATTTTTCATTTATAAAACTCAATTTAATTTTCATAGTCAAAACGGGGCACTCTGTTATGGCGGCTCGAGTGATGTCTTATCATGCATATCCATTACATGTAAAATACTAGTATTCAGCTGCAACCGGTTAGACTGGAAGCCAACCCCAACATAGTTGGGAAAAGGCTAGGCTGATTGATTGACAGGATATAAAACACCCAGCACATAGCCTTTGAGCAGTAAATATTTCTGGGAAACGACTTTTATTTTTGGTGTGAAAAATCGCTGTTTATGGCAGCGCGCAATGTAATGCCCGTAAAAATTTTGCTTATGGCAGCATACCACGGTACACGAGTTGTGAGGTATTTAAAGTTACAACATTTAAAACTTGTTTTCGTGAAAAATTGTTGGAACTTTCACTTTCAACATTATATCTCCGTAACCAAGAAGGTTCTCAGGGATGGTCCATTATAAAAAAAAAAACAAGGACGGGGTGAATAAGTGACCCTCGGCTTCGTTAAGCATTTTATTACGCCCGTTATAACTGTGAATCAAGCAAATCTTTCAATCACTTTAACAAAAAAAAAAAAAACCATCACGCGGGTCACACATACAACGTGCCGCCACAATGACGACATTAATTCAGTAGGGTAGGGCCAGTGGCCAGTAATCATAAAAATTATAAAAAGATACAATAATTCGTAAACTGAAAAAAAAAATTTTTTGAACAAACTAAATAATTACCAAAATTAGGATCACTCTATGCAAAAGATTCATCCATGAAGCTATTGCTATGCCAGCTGGTAAAAGGCTGTTGAACAACACTTTTCTACGTTCATCGTTTTGTCTATTGTTCTGACCCTGATGGTAAGTAGTTTCAAGTATGAATTTTTTGCACAGTGATCCCATTTTAATAGACCCCCAGAAAAAAAAGTGGCGTGGCATTTTTTTCTCGTTCGTTTTAATTGCATCTCTACGTTACAGGTTGCTCCAAGATGCTATTTTAGAAAATTGTAAAAATATCATTACAAAACGAAAACGCGGAACAGTATAAGCGTGTCAAATTAATGTCGCTATTGCGGCGACACATTGTATAGGCTGCTTCAGGGCAGTATGGCCAGGATTTTCACACAGTGGGCAGAAAAGGCAAAAAAAATCTAGAACTACCACCATACCTTCATCAGGCGTAGTCTCCATACTCTCCAAGGCCAAATTGATATCCTTTTGAAGTAAAAACACGGCATGACTGGTCGCATGCCTCGGGAACTTGTCTTTAAAGTACAGCAGACATTCGTGGGCCTCCCGAGCCCTCTTGAGGTCCATCAGCCCCTTGGCCAGCCGAAAGTGCGACTTTACGTGCGAGGAATCCAGCTTTATGGCCTTATAACAGTCTTTGATTGCGGCGTAAGTGTCGCCTGACCTGTAAATGAGTAGAGAACACGGAAAAGCTGGTTTGTCCAGATAATGGAATTGTTTGCTGGAAGCTTCGCCGCGAGAAAGCGCTAAACCTTTAGCTTTTTCCCAACTATGTTGGGGTCGGCTTTCAGTCTAACCGGATGCAGTTGAATACCAGCTTTTCCATGAATTGATCCAAAAAACCAAAACTGCAACCGCATTTGTGGATTTGGATCAAATAAAGTTTTTTTTTTATGGATCGGAATGCTGGACAGTGAAGAAGACGTATGAAAAAAAATTGCATGCAGCGGAGATGAGAATGTTGAGATGGATGTGTGGAGTGACAAGAATGGATAAAGTGAGAAATGAGTATATAAGAGGAAGTTTGAAAGTGGCGCCAGTGACAGAAAAGTTGAAAGGAAATCGTTTGTCTTGGTATGGGCATGTAATGAGGAGAGACGAAACGCATGTGACTAAAAGAGTGATGAATATAGATGTTGATGGATGGAGAGGCAGAGGAAGGCCAAAGAAAAGATGGATGGATTGTGTGAGGAATGATATGAAAGAGAAGGGAGTGAATGATAGCGTGACGGTTGACAGGGGAGAATGGAAGAAGAAAACGTGTTGCGCCGACCCCAAGTAATATGGGATAAGGGCAGGAAGATGATGATCAAATAAAGTTTTTGAAGATTATTTAAAATTTTATTAGAATGCAAAAGTATCTAATGAAAGTGTCCACAATTCCTACGCAATCACTTACGAAGTTAGAAGGTTTGTAATCTCACCACTTTTTTCAACAATTATTGTTTCAATAATATTATTAAATTGTAATTAAAAAATAATCGACGAAAACTGAGGTTATAAAATTTAACTCAAATGTCAAATTAGTACATTTCGACATTTTTTTATTTTTAATGACTTCTTTATGATTTTAAAATTAGAATTTCAGGTTCAATAAAAAAATCAAAAAATTATAAAAACAAATAAATAAAACAATAATGAATAAAACAATCCAAGAACTCAATGGGGCTTTTTCCCGGAAGTTTCGCCGCAAGAGAGCGCTGTGTGTTTGTCAAAATCATCTTAAAGACAAAGCGACCAATCGGCAACAAGAAAAAACACTTAGCGCCATCTCGCGGAATTAATTTGACAGTATTCTTCCCCATTTGTAAGTGGCACTACCAAATTGGCATCCACAAGTACGTTTTTGATCCATTTGTTTACATTTTCATCAGATACTTTTTCATTTACTACGAAAATAAATTGACTGTTCATTTTTTTTACTCTTTTTAGTTAACGAGTCTGAAAGAATCGACTTTAAAGGGATAAAATAGCTCGACTAAGCAGAAACGACGCGCCCCTCTACTTAAATTAATAACATTTATAGGTGATCAATTCGAGGTTCCTAACTTTTACTTGAAAAAAAAATACAAAAAATGTAACAATATCTTCATTTTTTTTTTCTTTAATCTAGTGTTATTCATTAAGTAAGGGAAATGATATCAGACAATTGGCCACCTGTGGCTCCTCTGCAGCAGTTGATTCTTTTGAGGCAATTTTCGATGGTTTTTCGCAAATTTTGTGGGTTAACTCGGCAATAACTTGGCGAATGTTAGTTTTTAGGTGCTCCAACGTTACAGGTGTGTTGGTACCTATAGAAACGACTCTTAAGAAAATCCCACAAAAAAATATCCAACGGCGTTGAATCGCACGATCTTGGCGGCCAGTTGACGTCACCGTAACGTGATATAATGCGACCTCTGAAAGTTTCACTCATACTCACAACATCTAGCGTTTCACGCGCTGTGTAGCAAGTTTAATGCGTTGAGCAACGGTAATTCATTTTATAAATGTATTGTTACAAACTAACATTTGACGTTTGAACTACGCGTCATTACTAACAGCTGTCAAAATTACAGTGTTGCCAATACAGGAACCTCGAATTGGAACACCCTTTACATACACTACAGTAATTGCGGTAGAGGGGCGCGTCATTTCAGCTGGACGAGCATGTCACAACAACAGCCTGCACTTACCACCCGCGTCGCATGAGCGCGGCGGCCCTGTTGGAGTACAAGATGGCGCAGTCCGGGCAGGCGGCGATAGCTTCGTTGTAGAACTCCACCGCGGTCGAATAGTTGCCTTTGTTCACGAAGTCATTCGCCTGGAAGATACAGAATATGAGAATAGAGGTTAGAAAATGGTTAATATCTAGCTGTTACCCGCGACTTCCTCTGCCATCCAGGATGAAAGGTAGCCTAAGCCCTTCTCCAGGTCATGGTCTACTCATGTACCAAATTTCATCCAAATGGCACATTTTAACTCAATGTACCGCAGTAATCTTTTAATTACATAAAAAAAACAAAAAAATACGTGTCCGATATTTTTTAATAATCTAATAAAGGGACAAAAAAATTCTAACCCTCATCCCTATTGTCAAATGAAAAGCATTTTCGAGGTGATTAAAAATTAGCTCAGCTCTGATGAAAATAGAGAAAACGATTTTTCCCAGATAAGAGACTTAGCTAGCTCCGTTGAGGTGTTTTACCCTGTAATGCAACTTTAATCGAAATCGTTAGAGCCGTTTTTAGGATATCGGGTATTATATTATAAGTATTCAAATAATCAAATCAAAACCCTCAATTTGTAAGTGGCACTACAAATTGGCATCCACGGGAACGTCTTCTGATCATTTTGTTTACATTTCCATCAAATACTTTTGGAACAGATTTTAAACATGATTTTCGAAAGATTATAGAACGAAAATACGGGCATCATCTAAAAGTACAGCAAACATCTCACCCTTTCCTTAAGCTGCCGCACCCTATCCGGCAGCTGTGGCGGCGGGTCGAGTGTGCCATTTGTGCCGTTGGTGCCGTTAGTGCCGTTGGTGCCGTTGCGTGCCGGCTGCTTGCTCTCGCCGGCACGGTTGCCGTGGTTGTGCTGGATTATGAAGCTTTCTACCAGGACTGGCCGCTTGGCTGAGTTTATGTCGAACAGGTAAACCTGATGGAAAAAATATATGATAAGTATTTATTAAAAATAAAAAAATGGTAAAATACAGTACATACAGATACATCTTAGAAATAAAGTAGGTACTTATTACAATTTTAATGCCTGCACTAGAATATGATGAGCATGATTCTTACAATTACTATTAGAGCAGATTTCTTACCAATATTTTACAATATTTTAAAAAAGTGACATTATACAGTGGCTTATGTATGATACACCCAATTTACTTGTGAATAATTTTTTTGACTGAAAGTAGTTTTTAGCTCTTAATTAATTACACATAGATGATAGTGATGATGGTTTTATTCTAAATCGGTAATCAAGAATTTTCGAAGAGTATTTTAGCGGTGACATTTAACCTCCATTTACACGGTGCAAGTTTCTGGAACGTTCAAGAGCAATAATAGCATGCCAAAAGCTTTCATGAATTGCATGCATGTATTTACACGCGAGCGATTCCCATAAAATGGCACACAATAATTTAATGCAAGTTTTGCTATTCAATAAAATCGTATGTGACTTACACCAATGCAATAAAATGGTCAGGCGAACGCATAAAGAAATAAACTTGCCTGAGAAACGTGAACTGCCGAAATTACGATTTTAGTTACGAGTTTAGTTTGCTCCACACTCATCGCAAAATGCGGTTGAATATTGAAATTTGGTCAAAAATTAATTCCTCGACTCAGTTTTAACGACACTTCACAATATTTGCTGCTTGAAAATACGCCTAACATTTTCAAATGAACTAGGTTTTCAGCTCAATAGAGTCATCTTTTCTTGCAAAACTTCTGGTATTTTTAGGTAAAAAACTAGGCTGTTGAGGAAGCCAGTCACCTTTTCTTGGAAATGAAATGAAGTAGATCTTTTTTTTTTTAACACTGTTAGAAAATATAGTCATCCAAAACTGTAGCCAGAACCGAATCACCAGTCTCTCGTGCTCTAAAGATGCTAAATGCCTTTCTGACTGCCAACCCTGAGTGTGATATGAAATAATAAGTAATAAATAGCAAAGCTATGTTGTTACCTGTTCAGAGCCAAGATTGACGAGTAGCTCGTTGCCATCGTTGCTGAACGCGACGTAAGTGGTCGCCTTCTTTGGGAAGGTGTGTTCATTTGGCTCCATTGAGAGATGACCTGCAGAAAACCTTGAGTAAGTTTACGAAAGAAATTTATGGCACCACTGTGGCTTATTAGACACATTAAACGATGCAGGTTCATTATTGAACAGTCATCATTATTACAGAACTTTGAAGCTAACTTTCAGCCCCTTTTTAACCTTTAGAGGATGAATTTTCTAAAATACTTCCTTTATTGATGTATTTACTTTCTTTTTTCTTTCTTGTGTAAAGTTTCATGCTCCTAGAGCCAGCGGTTTAGGTTGTGCGTTGATTGTGATGAATTTAAGATTTTTATTAAGGTTGCTCTAGCCGGCGGCTCGAACTCGTTGGTGGCGTATGGCTAATAGGCATAATATGTTATTTTTTTTTATTTATTTAGTGAAATAGACGATGATTTATAACGAAAACGAGCGCGTAAAATTTCATGAACAGACGTTTGGACGTAGAGATATGTATTATGAAAAAACTACTGGATGTATTTATTAAAAATAAAGTTATTTGAATTCTTGAATAAATTATCTATCCCTGTACTTTTACTGCCTGTACAATTTTGTCATTTTCATACTCCGAAAGCTATTTATTTACGCCTAAAGATGCGTCAAAATTAGTGTTGAAATATGGAAGTTTCGACGCTCATATCTTCAAAACCGATATTGTTTTTCCGATTCTGCTTCCATACAAGGCTAGATAATGTCAAGAAAAATAGATAAAAGAAGCTTTGAACGTACACCGTCAAACATATGAATAATCATCATACTACGTTTGTATGGAAAAATTACCAACTAGCGTAACCTTAAGTAGTAGATATTAGAAGTGCTGATGCTTGCATACTTCGAGGTGTTACATAAACCTGAACAAAACTTTTGATATGACAGCAAATACATTTATCTTGGTAAAAGTGTACCATTCTGGGAGTAAAGGTGTACGGTGCGGTATCTCACCAGGTGCGAAGTAATGCACGGCGGCGCGCGGGATGTTGTTGTCGGGGTCGCCGTGTCCTGCGCGCGAGCAGCGCATGTTCTGCCGCTCCCACATCTGTCGAGAGGCTGGGGCGTTCACCTATGCAACACAAAATATTTCGTTTTTGAAAACCAATAATGATAGCACTGGCCTATTGTGACGGAATCCGGAAATCACTTGGTGTAAAAAAGCTGAAGAGTAGCCCGCGATATTCAAATTTTCTTTCGTTTTTTGCAATATGCAGGTCATAATATCGGGTTGTACCTACTCGGTATGTTCTGAAAATGATTCGCGACCGTAACAAATTTATAATTATAATAATTAAAATCATCAATACAACTCTCTATAGTTTATGCTAGAGCAGCATGGTGCGTGTGACATTTGACGAACTGTTCCTTTTCACTCTTGAACGTTATCGCGATTTACAATCATGATTTAATATTTTTGCTACAACCTAAATATCATAATCGTAAAATACGGATTCAATAATAACTGTAGTAAATTAAATAAATCATCCTGCCAAAATGTTATTATCTACAAATAAAATCAAATTTAAAGAAAAATGAAGCAAAGTGATAGGCGTGTAACGTAACGCCATAGACATGTTTAGTGATGTGATGTATTGCTATTATGGGTTTTTATCGATAGTCTATATTTTTTATAGAAAAAGAAGTTTACTTTATGTATTTTTATAAATTTTTGTTAGACATCTATAGTTAAATTAGCCGAAAAAATTATACCATTAAAAAAAACATTTTTTTATTAAATACCGGTAGTGCTTTGAATGTGATTTTTTTAATGTTTTGTATTAAATACATATTTTAAAATAAATTTCATAATAATATGATATATCAAAGACATTTTTAAAATAAGTAGTTGAGTTTGAGTTTTTTTTTTTTTTTAGATGAGATTTTTGCTGTAAGAATCGTTATCGATAAAATTTAATTGTGCATATTGTCACCGACCTAGTCATGCCATACTGACATGTGTCACCCGCACCATGCTAGAGCGCAAACATTATAAGTTCATATTTCCCTACTGAATGACTATTTCATGAAATCATAAGATTTGACGCCAATTCTAACTTATGAAGTTGTATTGCTGATTCTAATGATTATAATTCTGTAAAGCCATATTAGCTACGGCCGCGAATCATGTTTTAATCAACATACAACCTGACATTGACCTGCAAATTGCAAAAAACGTAAGAAAATTTGTTTCGCGGGCTACCACAACGCATCCCCCTTAAAAACCTAAAATATTATTAACCCTTACCTGTAACCTAGCCAGTTTAATCATCCTGGTGTCATAGAGCCGCACGTAGAAGTCGTTGGCCCCCACGGCTAGCTGGTACGGACGCCGAGGGTTCACCGCCACGCACTTAGCTTCAGCGTAGCGACCCAGGTGGTTCAGCAGGTTCACCAGCACGTTGGCGGAATCAGGATTGCAACTGTGCGAGGTACGCAGGTCGTGTTGGCTGGGGAA
The DNA here is from genome assembly GCA_946251885.1 of Cosmia pyralina. Taxonomy (NCBI): domain Eukaryota; kingdom Metazoa; phylum Arthropoda; class Insecta; order Lepidoptera; family Noctuidae; genus Cosmia; species Cosmia pyralina. The sequence continues at coordinate 25,635,780 of OX276353.1, forward strand.
CAAGATTTCAGTTATGATTTGGTGCAACCTTCATTATGCGCACAGTTTTTTAATCGTCGGTTGGTGGGGCTTCGGTCCCTCGTAGGCCTTCGAAAGGACCGGGACCCCATGGTCCCGAGCTATGTTAAACATATAAAAATAATAATAGCATAGTGGTAGATATACTAAAAATGCATAATAGTTGTTTGTATCTACTAAAATATAAATAAACAAAAATGTAAACCCTGTCTCGTAAACTAGGAGGCTTGCATTATATTAAGAGACAGTTTTCGATTGCGTCAATTAAGTTGTACCTGAATTGACGCTTTCAGTAGTTCACTCTTAACTTTATTTCGCTTTTCGTTTTTCGCGCAAGATCGAACCAATTGTTACAAAAAAAATGATTAACCATTAAATCAGGCACGAGTTAAAAAACGGACCAAGTGCCTGTCGGACTTCGCACATGAGTTCCGTACCAAATCTGATTTATCAATATATTGGCATTTGCTAGTAAAATATACGTAATAATAAACATTATCACCGAATTTCAAGTTCATAGGACAATGAGAAGTTAATAAATTCTTCGGAACAAAATTTTGTAAAAAAAACTGAGCGGTGGCTTCTCATTCCTTTAATATTAATCTACTCAACGTTTTTTTTTTCCAACCCCTTAAGCTTAATGGGAGCCCCCCTTAAATACATTTTAAAATATTTTTTTATTTTATTTTTTGACAATTTGTATCGCTGTGGCTCAACAAGATGCTTTTACTGTGAACATTTAAAGACTAGCTCCAACCGTTTGGCTGTAAAACCTGTGACAGACGACAGACAGACGGACACGTGAGTGACAGCAATAGGGCTCCGTTTGGACCCTTCGGGTACGGAACCCTAAAAATGAACACGAACGTCAAGAGGCGCAATCAATAAGAAATGGCTCCGAAAAGAACCTACTGATATAGTATATCTTTGACTCATCTAGCGAGACTTACGCCAGGCTAAATTATAATGTATCTTTTGCGGAGCCTTCTAGCAGTTATGCGTATGTATGCTGACTGGCAGCAAAAGCGTGCCGTTTTTGAAGAGCTCTATTCTTATTATTATTTTTAATATCGACGCATTATGCTGAAATAGGAGCCTTCTTGACCTAGCAAAGGTATTTTTTTGTTTCCATTATTTTGTTCGTTTTAAATGATACGTTTTTTATTTGTTTGTATTTCCTGTGCGTGTACTTACCAAATAGAATATTTTACATATATTTTTTTTTATTTTTCACTTACAGTATGAGTCCGTCCTCTCCCGCCGACCACAGTAGATGCGGGTTGTCGGGCGCGGTGGCGAGGCGCTTCACTCTGGCGCAGTGACACGCGCATTCCAGCAGCGGCGAGTTGGAGCGGATGCTGCGCGCACGCACGGAGCCGTCAGCTGCGCATGTGGCTATCACGTCCGGCGATAGGAACTGGAGACAATGGTCAAGTTTAAAGAACTTGTTCTTTTCGTATAGGCAGTAATATCTTATAGGTGCCTATTAGGAGGTGACCACACTTATCGACGCGGAATCGGCTTGAGCCGGTCAGAAAGAGCATAAACCTGAAAAGAAATAAAACTGAACAGTTCGGAACGGTGTCGAGTCGCGAATGAAGTCGTCCGAACCGAAACGAGACGATAATAACAGATTGGTCAGTTGTTATACTTATAGTCTGTTTTTGTTAACTGTGTTGCTATTGGTCCACGTAATCAACATAAAGTCCGTTCCAAACAAACCAAACGCTGTAGTTACATGTACATTCAGTTGAGTCATCAGCTACCTGCGCGTCGCACGTGTTTTAGTGAGTGAACCAGACGATATTGTTTGTGCGTGAGTCATGGCGGACATGTCTCCTGTACAGTGAATTTTAGAAGTATTCAATATGAACGGGCCTTAATAATTTCAAAACAAAACAAAGGCGTTGGCCCCACCCCGACCAATGACCCATTTCACTCTGTCAATATCGGAAATGTGCGTGAGACAAAACTCAGTACTCGTTTGTTAAAAAAAACAGACTATAGTAGAATTAAGGCTAATTACAAGTTTCTACTTTAGAACAATAGGTACACACAATAGATGCGTCTCCTCTAAGTAATATATGTAATTTTAAAAACGATATTTTGATTTTCCAACTTCTCGAAGATTCACAGTGGAATCCATGACAGAAATCTTACTAGATTTGCAGGCCTTAAACAACCTAATAAGTAAGAGAGTAAAATAAAGTCTAGATCAAAGTTAGGTAACCTATCACATAAATAGGAAGCTAACTGGCAATGAGCCCAGTAAATCCTAGGAATACTTTTTGGCAATTTGATGTCACATGTGACAGTATAAGTCATTCGCCATAATAGATACTGGTGCCGATTCTGTCGTACACCGAACTAAACTATAGTAGGCGCGCGATCTGAGTGCAGTCGGGGTATGAGGAGCGGGGCGGGTGCAACTCCCCCCCGCCCGTCGACACCTCGCCGCGGCCGCCTGTAGTTTAGTGCTGTGCTGACCTTGATGTCTCTCGCTCGCGCGCTTATCGATAGCGTTTTACTCAAAGGGATGGATTAATGGAAGATACCGTAGACCGATTTGTCATTGACGTCGGCGATAACAGTGATGATAGTTTACAATGGTGCCGATTCTGTTGTACACCGAACTAAACTAACTAAACTATCACTAAGATTCCTTACTTTTTGCTATGAGAATCTTACGAGCTATTCTGCAAAAAAAAACCTCTAAATTTAATAACAATTTTGACGCAACTAAAATCGAGTTTGACAATCGTGTCTCCGCGTGGTATAGTGCCTGTAGTATATTTGACCCGGTGGCTTTAATTGGAACTAACAAAATCACTATGAAGTGACAGGCTTGTCATATTTTGTTCACCGACATCGCTGTCGTTACCGGGTCAAATATCTTTTAAAGCTGGAGGGGCGCAGGGTGGGGGCAGCTTCAACGTGTTTTATATGGAATGTAGGTACCTTTTTTTTTGGTACCTTTTTTTTTTTGGTACTTTTTTTTTGGTACCTTTTTTTTTGGTACCTTTTTTTTTTGGTACCTACATGTTGAGTCATAGGGGTTTATGAGTTTTAAAATGGGGGCCAAATTTTCATTATTTTTGCGATAGGACTCACCGTTTTCGAGATATATGCAAAAGAAATGAAAAAAAATACACTACTGTTTTTGCATCTAAAGTCAAGGGTCTCGGTGTGAATTTTAGTTCATGTCAACTAATTTTATTCCACACCTTTTTAATCGCGATTAAACAGTCTGATTTAGTTTGACAATTAAAATTTTAGGTGAAAACAGTCAAATTCAGAATAGCGAAATTGCCATTTTCACTAAACTAATAACTCCGTACAATCTTAGTCCTGTCAAACTAAAATATAGTTAAGTTGTGTCACTTTAGTCAATTTCAGAATGGGAAATCGTCGTTTGACAGGAATAAACTAAATTTTAGTGATTTTTAGTCTAGTTTAGAGGCATTTGTGACAAGAGAATCGGCACCAATAATAAACTTGTTTGATTAAGATTTCCGGCTTTCCCACAGTTTTCTTAAAGTAGGCATATATGCATGATATTTTCTTTTTTTATACCATAGCTTGTAATAAAAGTATCTAGTGCAAATATAATAAATAAAATGTGGTAAAATACTAACAGATACAAGCAGTTTGAACGTCCACTTTTAAGGTGTCAAAGAAAAATATCGAACTCCGTTCATTGTCGCTAATTAGGTCACATCACTAGCGCATTCCTCAGAACTGCACTCAGATCGGGCGCCTACTGTAACTAAACTATCACTAAAATTCCTTACTTTTTGCTATGAGAATCTTAGAGCTATTCTGCAAAAAAAAAACCTCTAAATTTAATAACAATTTTGACACAACTAAAATCGAGTTTGACAATCGTGACTCCACGTGGTATAGTGCCTGTAGTATATTTGACCCGATGGCTTTAATTGGAACTAACGAAATCACTATGAAGTGACAAGGCTTGTCATATTTTGTTCACCGACATCGCCGTCGTTACCGGGTCAAATATCTTTTAGAGCTGGAGGGGCGCAGGGAGGGGGCAGCTTCAACGTGTTTTATATGGAATGTAGGTAGGTAGGTAGGTACCTTTTGTTGAGTCATAGGGGTTTATGGGTTTTATAAAGGGGGGCCAAATTTTCATTATTTTTGCGATAGGACTGACCGTTTTCGAGATATATGCAAAAGAAATGAAAAAAAATACACTACTGTTTTTGCATCTAAAGTCAAGGTCTCGGTGTGAATTTTAGTTCAGGTCAACTAATTTTGTTCCACACCTTTTTAATCGCGATTAAACATAGTCTGATTTAGTTTGACAATTAAAATTTTAGGTGAAAACAGTCAAATTCAGAATAGCAAAATTGCCATTTTCACTAAACTAAAAACTCCGTACAATCTTAGTCCTGTCAAACTAAAATGTAGTTAAGTTGTGTCACTTTAGTCAATTTCAGAATGGGAAATCGTCGTTTGACAGGAATAAACTAAATTTTAGTGATTTTTAGTCTAGTTTAGAGGTATTTGTGACAAGACAATCGGCACCGTGTCTCGGAAAGCACGTTAAGCCGTTGGTACCGGCTGTTATTCGTGGATCTTTAGACAGTCGTTACAGGTCGTCAGAAGCCCGAAATTCTGACAACCAGTCTTACCAAGGGGTATCGTATTACCCAGTTACTGAGTTGTGGAGGTCAGATAGGCAGTCGCTCCATGTAAAATACTGGTATTCAGCTGTAGTTGGGACAAGGGTAGGCAGATTGATTGATTGAACTGTGAAGCAGCTTACAGTAAAGATAATTAAAAGAAAACATTAATAAATCTATTATTAAATGTTTCTTGTTGCTGAGGCAACACAGTTTTATTTTTCATAATCAGAGTTTATCAGATTAAAATTACTAATTAGCAAAGATAAAGATTTGCTAACAATTTACTTTAAATTTTTTTGGAGTTCCTACCATAGCTACAGAGCTATGTTTATAGCACCAATGCAGTATTGTATCTCCTTCTCCCTTTAAATGATCCAAAGGTTGTCTGTAAAAGATCGCTTTTACCGATAAGACTGCCCATTGTGTCACCCTATGTAAAATTTCTATTATTATATTCTTAGTAGAATAGAAAACTTAATTAGTCTGGATATTAGTCAGTCTTTATAGACAGACTAATATAACTAAGTTTTCTTTATAGAATTTCTCTAAGCCTAATGAAATATAAAACAACTCATATGACTCACAAAATATCTCAACACAATAAGTAAATATTATGTTATCGGTGACTATTGCACACATAGATGTAATAAAGATCCATTGACAGTCGGCCTCAAAAAGATGTAGGTATATGTCGCAGATGGATTGTAGAATCTGCTGGAATGCTGGTCAAAGGCCTCCCTTTCCCTCTACACACATCTGCTCACTGCTATTGCCATTCTTTTTACCTGACTGCGGAGGGTAATGTGTTTATTATTATGATGAACACTTAAGTGTACCTATAACACATGAACACAATTAAAAAATCAAAGCATAGAGAGATGTAGGTCACAATGAATCATTGTGGGTTATCTGTACTTCAGTAAACAAAACATTATCTTTATCACACTCATAACTGTTATGAGAACATTTGTAAAAATATAGGAAAATCCTGCCAATGGAAATGGGGCATAAATCAACAATTGGCCTAATTACTTATATCAAGAATTTTCATGATTTGTCTCTACTTACTAATGATATAATTTTAATTTTCTTATTATTGTACAACAAAGGAGTTGGTGGCAGAGACATTTGTCTTAATTTTGACTAACTTTATTTGTAGTATCTATTCTATTCTATCAATTGTTTCTTTGATAAGGACTCCATATGGACCGTGTCCAGCACTGAATTGATAGTAGCCATACTTGCTGCTACGGTGACCTAGATCATGGGTTCCTAAACTTTTAAGGTAATGCAACAATCACCACACAATCACCACATTTATGAAACCCCACATCAAATGATTACAAATCAAAGACATTGCAATTTAAATAAGAACAAAACTTTTTTAGACATATTTTTGTTTAGTTTCAGAGTAAGTATCTAAAAGTATGGAAAAAAAACATTCTTTACTTTAAATATTAATGTGAAGAATGGAATTGTTTCTCTGTTTCATTATAATTGCTTCATCCTTCGGTATTATGTCCGACAGTTGTATTTGATAAATAATTTTGCGGAACCCTGGTGACTTTTCCACAGAACCCTTAGGTTCTGCAGAACCCACTTTAGCAATCGCTGACCTAGATGATGCCTCCATATGACACTTAAATATTATATCAACGTTGGTTTGAATTTGTTATATCAAAATCTCAGAAGGCAGTTGACAGTGACTAAAAAATTGATTGAAAATAATATCTGAGAAAGGGTTTCATCAATGTAGGTAAAGATAAAGGTTACAGTAGAAATACATAGTTCAATATAGCATGATCATTATTATTAAAATAAAACTTGAAGACTCATTCTTGTGATATACAATGCAGGTTTATTTAAATGCCTTGTCATGTCTTTCAATGATAATCCTTCATAGAACCTACCTAATTAGCATTGAATATTATCACAAATAAATCGACACCAACAATTTATACTACGCTAAATCGAATTTTAGATAAATTTGTTTTTTTGTGCCAAGTTGCTTAAAATGTGGTTTTTAATATGTAATAAAAAAATCGTGAAGAAATATACAAAAATAACGAAGTTACAAATCTTATACAACGCTAAGTAAAGGTACTTTTTGAAATCATTCGATTTAAATTACGCCAACTATTATTAGCGGAGTGTGCGCGGGGAGGGGACGCACCGCTTGTTTGTTTACAATAGTCTAACAACACGCTTGTTGCTGTGTTAGGTCATGCGAAGTTTTAAAAACTTTATCAGTAAATCATAATTGATAGCATCACTGTTACAAGTTACCTACTATTGTTAGTGTTATTTTATTATTACAAAAATGTTATGAAAACAAGCTACATATTTAGTGCATTCAGCCAAAAAGGAGGAATATTCATTGAGGAGTTGAGGAGTGTTAATAAAAATAGTGAGATACAAAGAAAAATAACACTTCTTTAACACTATGACATCCCATAATACCTACATTACGCTAACATTAGTTAGACATGTGAAATATGTAAAATTTTATTGAGGAATTATGTTTATAAACGGCTAACTTGAGCTAAATAAAAAATATAAATAATTAAGGAAAAATAAATATAGGATATTACATTGAATTAATTAACTACTAAGGGTACCATATTTCAAATAAATATCTTAATTAATATAAAAGTTATCACGTTTTTCTCTATAAAAGCCTCTACTGTAAAGTACACTTTTATGAGTTAGCTTAGTATAAATTGCTGGTGTTGAAATGTTATATTACTGTTCCAATCAATTAAATGTGTTACAATTTTCTAATAAAATTATCCCATGATTGACAATATTAATACTTTCAATATTTTCAATAGATTGCCAAAAACAAATGTTTTATTGCTGTTTAATAAAATGTAGGTATGTCATAGGAATTTTATATATTGACTCACCTTCACAGAGAATATGTTTCCAGTGTGTCCTGTAGCTATATTCATTAGCTCTTTGTAGCGGAACGGATCCCACAGCATTACGTGGAGATCATCAGATGCTGATGCCAGTATTCTATAATTATATTTATGATTTTTGTACAAATTTACAAATATAAAGTGTATGAGCAATGATTTTGCAATACTTACGACCCATCGTGGTTCCATTCCAGGCAATTTACGCATCCCATATGCCCGTGAAGCTCCTTCTCCAGCCCCAATCTGTCGATCATAGGTCGGGTCACAGTAAGCCGAGTCTGAAACTTTCTGTTCAGATCCCCGCGCTCCCTGGCCGCCACCAGACCCACGGTGTTGCTCGCCCAAGCGGGCTCCTCTCTTCTGCCCATTTTCGCCAAATAACTCGTCAATATGTCTGATCAACCATCACAATCAGACGATTCATCAAACTAGCTGCGGATCAAACTATTAATAGTGTTAGACATCGCACTTCACATTACTAATTGGTGCACGCAAATATCCACTATTGGTCCACGGAAAAAATTAATAGTTAAATGCGAAATACACAATGAACAAACAAATACAATCAACAAAAAGCTTTATTCTCGAAAAAGATGGTATTTCTCTTACGAAAATAAAAGTGGAGCTGTCAAACAGCTGTCACTGAGTTGCCAGCTATTTATTTTCTATTAAATTTTTAATCTATGACTACGATGAAAGGATTCGTTCCCAGTAGTTTTCAATGATACGGATGTATTTCTATTGTAATAACAACTTCAACTGCTATAGGTACTTTGAAGTTAAATGACTTTAAAGATCGAAAATATTTGGAGCTTTGATTGCGGACCAATTAACCCCCGTTCCCACGGGCGTAATAAAATCGCGGCGGGATTTTATAGCGCACTGGATTTTCAACGCTCTGCTTAGCGCCCGAGAGTGCAAAATCCAACAGTGTGTTTTTTCGACGCGCTAGAATGTACTCTGTTTGTTAAGTTGGATTCTCAACGCTCGGCTCAACAACGAGAGTTGAGAATTCAGTGCGCTATAAAACCCCCCGCGATTTTATTACGCCCGTGGTAACGGGGGTTTACTCTCAAATTGTAGTGTAACCATTTTTATCCTGTTGATTATTTGTATCCACAGCTGACAGCACTTACTTTTTTTAACACATGACCAGCAACATAATAGGATTTCTACTAAACCTGGAGGTTTGGATACCCCTGGTGGAGAAATTTTGCTTTTAGTGGCTGGTGGTTTTTTCTAGTGATTAGTTTAATTCAATTTGTAGAAAACAATATATGAATAATGATGGGTGACCATCTTTACATACCAAGACTCCTCCGTGCCTTGGTCCCGGCTGTCATTCGTAGATCTTTGACAGTCGTTACGGGTCGTCAGGAGCCCGAATGTCTGACAACCAGTCTTACCAAGGGGTATCGTATTGCCCAGTTACTGAGTTGTGGAGGTCAGATAGGCAGTCGCTCCATGTAAAATACTGGTGTTCAGCTGCATCCAATTAGACTGGAAGCCGACCCCAACTTATTTGGGAAAAGGCTAGGCAGATTGATTTGATGGTTGCATGTTTTATTGTTTTTCTAAACCTGTGTCAGTAATTTTACGATTTATATCTTCCAAATGCTGAAACCAGTGCGGGTTCGAACGCTGATTTAGCTGATTGAAAGACTGTTTATCATGACGATACCATTAATGAAGTAAAACAGAGGGTCCGCCCGAGTAGAAAGAAAAAAGTAAGTATCCCACGGGAACATACTTCCGGTATAAAACAAATTAAGCCGTTAAGCCATTAATGTGTACGTAAAATCTTCAACTTTTTAATTCATTATTTTGTAATAATTTATACATAGTGGAGGTCCATTTCAAGATTTGAGGATGAAAATAAAACAACATAGGTAATCAATAATCATAGTGGCAAAACCATGCCACTATGATTATTGATTACTACGTTTTATTCTATTATTCTCAAATCATCAAATGGACCTACAAAACAGTGACCACAGGTTGGTAATCGGAATATTTAAATAAAATTTAAAAAACGTGACTATAGAAAATTAAAAGATTTTCTTTATTAGTGGTTTGAAGAACCTAGTGGGGAAAAAAAGTTGGCAGCACTGTACATGACATATCCCCTAAGTAGTCTGTGTGTACATGACATTTGATTATTTTGAGAAAAAAAGGCGGGAAAACGTGATAGGGTTAAGGCGCGCTTTTTTGATTTCAAAATATTTTATTTGTAATTATTTATTAATAGTTAGTGTTAAGTGTTAGTTTTTAATTAGAATGGTTAAGAAGAGAAAAAGGAAGGAGGGGGAACCGCCTCCGGATCCCCAGCAGGTAGTAGCCACCGATTCTGACTCAGCGGAATCGGCGGTAACTTGCTTATCCTACAAGGAATCTATTGCTGACAAGGACCCGAAGGACAAATATAAAATTTTTAATGTAAAGGGCTACACTCGCTACTACCCAGAAGATACTAGTCAAAAAGAGTTGGTTGTATTCTTGAACCACTTGGAAGAAAATAAACCATTTAGCGATAGAGATCGTATGGCTTTATCTAAAGGAATACGTGAGCATGGAGTCTCAGGTGTCATGCATTTGCGCTCCATCAATAAATACAAAGTCGGCATCACATTTGACTTGCCGAATAATGCAAATATGTTTATAAAAAATAAAAAATTATTGGAACAGTTAACATTAAGAAAGAGCATCCATCCCTGCCGCAGACACAGAGGTAACTGGGGTACTCACTTCAGTCCCTGTCGACATGGGCAATAAGGAAATTTTTTCATTGATTGGTAGCTCGAAAATGTAATACAGGTCAGGCGCTTCATGCGCAGGGTAAAGGGTTTTGGCGGCGTTGAATTTATTCCAACGCAGGCAGTTGCTGTTACCTTCGCTTCCACCATTCTTCCTCCTTATGTTTATCTAGACTCATGGCGCCACGAGGTAAGCAAATATGTCCCACCGGTAAAGCAATGTTTAAAGTGCCTTCGGTATGGACATATTGCCAAATTTTGTCGCAATAGCGAGGTTTGTTCAATTTGTACATTAAATCATAGTTTTAAGAATTGTCTAGTCAACCCAAAAGATGCTAAGTGTGTAAATTGCAAGGGCGATCACATAGCTATCTCCTCATCTTGTCCTATAAAAAAACAAAAAATTGAAGAAAATAAAATAAAGTCAAAAAGTGCCACATACTCTGATCTTTTTAATATTAATACTTTTCCAGCTTTAACAGCAAAAAATGTAGATGTACAAATTAATAACTTAATGAAATCTGATAAATTTATAAATATATTAGTAGAGACAATAACCAAAATAGTTAGTAATAAAGATGTCCCTATAAACACATCATCAATTAAAGAGGTTTTAAAAAAAACTTTAAGTAATAAAATTCCTTCACCTCCATAATGGGTATATCAAATTTAAACATAATGCAATGGAATGCACAAAGTCTTAATAGCAACAAACATTTATTTACCAATTTCCTCTACACACACAATATTCACATTGCAATAATTAGTGAAACGTGGTTTAAATCGTATCAAAATTTTAAAATAAAAAATTACAATATTGAAAGGAATGATTGTGGTAACAAACACAACGGAGTTGCCCTAATAATTCATAAAAGTATTATTTATAATAAAATTAACACTTATTACGACAATTCTTTACAAAATATTTGTGTAAAAATCACAGTTAATAATAAGGAGATGAGTATAGTCAGTTTCTATAGTCCCTTAAATTCTAATCCAGCTTTCAGTAAGGATAAATTTGATTCATTGGTGAAGTCTATTCCTGGTCCTTTTATATTTGCTGGGGACTTTAATGCTCATCACACATCTTGGGGTTGTGGTTCTGACTCTCCACGTGGTCGAAATGTCTTAGAAGTCATTGACGAAAATAATTTAATTTTGCTTAATAATGGTCAGGCAACAACTGTTGGCTCTCTAACATGGCGTCCTAATGCACTGGATTTGTCTTTGGTTTCTTCATCATTGGCACTTAATTGTGAATGGCAAGTACATGATAGTCCTCTTGGTAGTAGTTATCACATCCCTGTAATTATAAAAGTAGTGATTAGTAATAGTCAAAATAATGATTCCTGTGGAGATTGTTCAAGTACTGAACATTTGCCGACCTATCCAAATTACAAAATGGTAGATTGGCAAATGTATAGTAATAATGTGGATGAATTATTACTTGATTTCAAAACAGTTAATGTGTGTCCTCTCGATTCATATCATCATTTTTGTACAATTTTACATACAGCTGCTGCTAATTCCATTCCAAATTGTAAGGTCCATAAAAATACCAGCAATCACTCATGTCCTACAAAAAGGATTAGTAGAACTGCCCTTCCTTGGTGGAATCAAAAGTGTACAGAGGCCGTGTCAAATTTCAAAACGGCTTACATAAATTTTAAAAATAATCCATCAGAAGAAACTTATATTCAACTAGCTTTTGCCCGCGGCTTCGCTCGCGTTAAGTATTATTATTAATTAGGTATATTTTTTGCGGCTTTACTTTTGTTTAGCGTGAGTAAAAAATTAGGGCCAACAAAACTTCTTTGTGCACAATATTCTTAACTAATCTGTCATTAGGCGCTAAAACTATCAAGCAATTGGGTGAACTTACTCGTGAGCAAGCAACATAAAACTGTCCATGAGAGAAGCAAAGTTCTCTCAAGTCAATACCATTAGGTACTTATAGTTCAAACTAATACATTTACATCCTCCATCATCCCTTATTTTATCCCCATGGGGGTAAAATTTATCAAAATCCTATTTAAACGGACGTCTTCATCATAGTAGCTCCAATCTTTAATTTCAGTTCAATCAGTCGAAAATCTAAGAAGATTTATACAAACTTTCATCCCCTATTTTATACCCTTGGGGGTAGAATTTATCAAAATCCTTTCTTAGGGGATGCTTACGTCATAGTAGCTATATGCATGCAAAGTCCCAGCCCGATCGGTTTAAAATTTACAAAGTTTCATACAAAATTTCATCCCCTATTTTATCCCCTTGGGGGTAGAATTTATCAAAATCCTTTCTTAGCGGATGCCTACGTTATAACATCTACCTGCATGCCAAATTTCAGCCCGATCGGTTTAAAATTGACAAAGCTTCATACAAACTTTCATCTCCTATTTTATCCCCTTGGGGGTAGAAATTAACAAAATCCATTCTTAGTGGATGCCTACGTCATAACATCTACCTGCATGCCAAATTTCAGCCCAATCGGTTTAAAATTGACAAAGCTTCATACAAACTTTCATCCCCTATTTTATCCCCTTAGGGGTAGAAATTAACAAAATCCATTCTTAGTGGATGCCTACGTCATAACATCTACCTGCATGCCAAATTTCATCCCGATCGGTTTAAAATTGACAAAGCTTCATACAAACTTTCATCCCCTATTTTATCCTCTTGGGGGTAGAAATTAACAAAATCCATTCTTAGTGGATGCCTACGTCATAACATCTACCTGCATGCCAAATTTCATCCCGATCGGTTTAAAATTGACAAAGCTTCATACAAACTTTCATCCCCTATTTTATCCTCTTGGGGGTAGAAAAAACAAAATCCATTCTTAGCGGATGCCTACGTCATAACATCTACCTGCATGCCAACTTCTTTGTACACAATATTCTTAACTAATCTGTCATTAGGCGCTAAAACTATCAAGCTATTGGGTGAACTTACTCGTGAGCAAGCAACAAAAAACTGTCCATGAGAGAAGCAATGTTCTCTCAAGTCAATACCATTAGGTACTTATAGTTCAAACTAATACATTTACATCCTCCATCATCCCTTATTTTATCCCCATGGGGGTAAAATTTATCAAAATCCTATTTAAACGGACGTCTTCATCATAGTAGCTCCATTCTTTAATTTCAGTTCAATCAGTCGAAAATCTAAGAAGATTTATACAAACTTTCATCCCCTATTTTATCCCCTTGGGGGTAGAATTTATCAAAATCCTTTCTTAGGGGATGCTTACGTCATAGTAGCTATATGCATGCAAAGTCCCAGCCCGATCGGTTTAAAATTTACAAACTTTCATCCCCTATTTTATCCCCTTGGGGGAAGAATTTATCAAAATCCTTTTTTAGCGGATGCCTACGTTATAACATCTACCTGCATGCCAAATTTCAGCCCGATCGGTTTAAAATTGACAAAGCGTCATACAAACTTTCATCTCCTATTTTATCCCCTTGGGGGTAGAAATTAACAAAATCCATTCTTAGTGGATGCCTACGTCATAACATCTACCTGCATGCCAAATTTCAGCCCGATCGGTTTAAAATTGACAAAGCTTCATACAAACTGTCATCCCCTATTTTATCCCCTTGGGGGTAGAAATTAACAAAATCCATTCTTAGTGGATGCCTACGTCATAACATCTACCTGCATGCCAAATTTCAGCCCGATCGGTTTAAAATTGACAAAGCTTCATACAAACTTTCATCCCCTATTTTATCCCCTTGGGGGTAGAAATTAACAAAATCCATTCTTAGTGGATGCCTACGTCATAACATCTACCTGCATGCCAAATTTCAGCCCGATCGGTTTAAAATTGACAAAGTTTCATACAAACTTTCATCCCCTATTTTATCCCCTTGGGGGTAGAACTTATCAAAATCCTTTCTTAGCGGATGTCTACGTCATAACATCTAAGTACCTGCATGCCAAATTTCAGCCCGATCCCTCCAGTGGTTTGGGCTGTGCGTTGATAGATCACTATGTCAGTCAGTCACCTTTGAGTTTTATATATTTAGATTTAAAAGACTACGAGCACTTAAAAAATTAATTATAAAAACAGAACGTCAAAAAAGTTGGATGTCTCTATGCGAAACTTTCAACAGATGCACGCCAATATTTATCATATGGAAATTCATGCGCAAATATAACAAAACATATAATTTTAACAATCATGAAAATGACACATGGATTTTTGATTTTTTGAAGAAATACACTCCAGATTTCGTGTCACATACCCCAAGTTCTTCGTTTGATGACAGTACTAACTCCAGTCATAGTTTTTTACTTAATCCTTTTACAATCAGTGAATTAATATCTGCCATCTCCTCCCGAAGAGACACTACTTATGGTCTTGATGGAATGCCATACATATTATTTAAGAAACTTAGCACTTCTGGTGTAAAAATATTCTTAGAAGTCCTGAATATTTTATGGGAACATAATATTATACCTCAAGAGTGGAAAGTGTCAAGTCTTGTACCAATTTTAAAACCAGAAAAACCCAAATTATGTCCCGATTCTTACCGCCCCATAGCACTTACTTCTTGTGTTGGTAAATTATTTGAGCAACTGTTGAAGCAGCAGTTAGAGTTTTATGTTGAAAAAAATCATATTCTACCTTCTAATCAATTTGGTTTTCGTAGAAATCGGTCTGCTAGGGAAAGTGTCTGTCAATTGCAGCTGGATATACATAACTCTTTAGTGGCCAATAATAATTTGGTTGGAGTATTCTTCGATGTGGCTGGGGCTTTTAATAGTGTAAATATAGACATTTTATGCCATGAACTACAAATAGGGATTCCTGGAAAAATAATAATATGGATTAGAAATTTTCTGAGCAACAGAAAAGTATTCGTTAAATTTAATAGACATCTTAATGGTCCTAGACTTGCTTCGAAGGGAGTTTGTCAAGGAGGTATACTATCTCCTTTATTATTTATATTGTATATACGTAGATTAAATTTAATTTTAGGGTCTCAAGTTAAAAATTTACAATTTGCAGATGATTTATACTCCATTTATTATAACATTAGAAAAAAGAAGCACGCAGAAGCAGGAGTACGAAACCTTTTATTTTCAAGTTAAGTTCAAATTTTTTCTATAAATAATGTATGTGCTTTTTTGTAAGTAACAATGTATGGCATACAAGAAAGCAT
Organism: Cosmia pyralina; assembly: GCA_946251885.1. Taxonomy (NCBI): domain Eukaryota; kingdom Metazoa; phylum Arthropoda; class Insecta; order Lepidoptera; family Noctuidae; genus Cosmia; species Cosmia pyralina. Next base: position 25,651,286 of record OX276353.1, read on the forward strand.
ATTCTATCTATCTACTCGTCGCGATGCTTGGATAGGTACATAAAATTAAACAATTTTTAGTAACAATCAGTTTATTAAAAACAACTTTATCATAATGGCATGTCCATAATATGTTTTCAACAAACCAAATAAATACGCGGACACAAAACACCACCACCACTGCTACCATCAGTCATCACAAATGATAATAATTAATTGACATTGGTGGTAACAAAAGTCATAATTTTAACTACCTATAATAATTTAGAATGCCAGAGGATTAGCAAAATTACACTTTCGCAAGCTAAATACCAACTATAAAAAAAATTTCCAGAGACAGAAGTGTGAGATGAGATTTATTGCTATTAAAGAAGAGAAAAGGTTTTGCCACCTTAATGATATAATGGAGATGATAGATGTTTCAATCATAATTATTCATCATCCTCTGATGATGAGGATGAAGTTTCACCAACATTAATGATAAATTTTTCTACAACATTATCCATTATACCATCAAGTTGGCAAAACCTTTTGTCTTCTTTAATTGTATGAGCAATGCAAGATTGTCATTTCTCTGCAGTTATGCTTATGAGTGCTGAAGGGAGCAACCGCTTCACTTCTTCTAATTTAAAACTTTTATTGTTTTGGGCTACATACCTTGAGCCCATACATTTGAGCCCATACCAATTCTATTGGGTTGAGCTCGCAGTGGTAAGGTGGGAGGCACAATACTAATATATCTTTTTCATTAGCCATCTCATCAACAGCAAACTTTGGTACAAATGTTTTACTTTTTCTAATAAAGTGGCCCTAAGATCTTTTTCCTCAAAAGGAATATTTTTGTTTTTTAGCCACTCCTGAATCTGCCTTTCGTGTGGCTGTAGTTGGCAGCTTCTCCACTTTCCTCGAATGATATGGCGCATTATCCATAACAATAACAGCACCACTCTCAATTTTTGACAATATTAACTTGAACCACTTCAAAATTGTGTGCATACATTTCAGAATGGTAGTCTCCGTCACCCTTTTAGGCTTCAAATATTAATTCACCATCCATTAAAAACCCTTCTGTTGATCATGTGAAATGAAATAAAAAGCAAATCAATAATTGTGCTACCGGTGGCATAGATTAGGTACTTGACCGCTGGAAATACATCTTAACCTTTAAATACACGATGACGTAGACAACTTGGTTGCAAGGATTCGGAAACTTATTTATATTTTTAAGAAACTACGCCACTCAGCTGATACAAATACTCTCAGGTTGGTCTACTTGACACTTTGTCAATCACTTCTCGGAAACAACAAACAAAACAAAACTAACACAAATAACAATAAAAAACAATGACAGAAAACAGTAACAAATAACAACTAAACCACGAAAATTCAGCAATAACAACAAGAAAAGGCGTAGCATTCAAAAGTATCCACAAGTGAATGACAATTGAAAACTGCAGATTATTTACGCAATTTGACGGATGGATGACATCATAAACCGACAAAATAAAATAACACGTGCTGCCACAACTTATGAAGGCAATAGGTAACATTTTAGATTTGGTAGAGTTATAGTAACATGAAAAACGTTCCCGGTACTGACCGCCCCTGCTTCTTTTAGATTTTAAACATGGACACGACAATATTTTATGTAAAAAATAAATAATAGTAAATGAAAGCCTTGTAATTTCAGAAGGTAGATAGGTTAGATAAGTACAATTAAGTGTGAGAGCTGTTATTTAAATTGATTATATTTAACTCCACGTCAATCTTTACTGTAATAATGTTTGTTGTACTTTTATTACAAAGTGTGCCCCTAAAATAACCTTTTTTAACTTCTGTCTAATGCTATAGTAAATGGAGTACTCCATTTATTATAACATTAGAAAAAAGAAGCACGCAGAAGCAGGAGTACGAAACCTTTTATTTTCAAGTTAAGTTCAAATTTTTTCTATAAATAATGTATGTGCTTTTTTGTAAGTAACAATGTATGGCATACAAGAAAGCATATTCTATCTATCTACTCGTCGCGATGCTTGGATAGGTACATAAAATTAAACAATTTTTAGTAACAATCAGTTTATTAAAAACAACTTTATCATAATGGCATGTCCATAATATGTTTTCAACAAACCAAATAAATACGCGGACACAAAACACCACCACCACTGCTACCATCAGTCATCACAAATGATAATAATTAATTGACATTGGTGGTAACAAAAGTCATAATTTTAACTACCTATAATAATTTAGAATGCCAGAGGATTAGCAAAATTACACTTTCGCAAGCTAAATACCAACTATAAAAAAAATTTCCAGAGACAGAAGTGTGAGATGAGATTTATTGCTATTAAAGAAGAGAAAAGGTTTTGCCACCTTAATGATATAATGGAGATGATAGATGTTTCAATCATAATTATTCATCATCCTCTGATGATGAGGATGAAGTTTCACCAACATTAATGATAAATTTTTCTACAACATTATCCATTATACCATCAAGTTGGCAAAACCTTTTGTCTTCTTTAATTGTATGAGCAATGCAAGATTGTCATTTCTCTGCAGTTATGCTTATGAGTGCTGAAGGGAGCAACCGCTTCACTTCTTCTAATTTAAAACTTTTATTGTTTTGGGCTACATACCTTGAGCCCATACATTTGAGCCCATACCAATTCTATTGGGTTGAGCTCGCAGTGGTAAGGTGGGAGGCACAATACTAATATATCTTTTTCATTAGCCATCTCATCAACAGCAAACTTTGGTACAAATGTTTTACTTTTTCTAATAAAGTGGCCCTAAGATCTTTTTCCTCAAAAGGAATATTTTTGTTTTTTAGCCACTCCTGAATCTGCCTTTCGTGTGGCTGTAGTTGGCAGCTTCTCCACTTTCCTCGAATGATATGGCGCATTATCCATAACAATAACAGCACCACTCTCAATTTTTGACAATATTAACTTGAACCACTTCAAAATTGTGTGCATACATTTCAGAATGGTAGTCTCCGTCACCCTTTTAGGCTTCAAATATTAATTCACCATCCATTAAAAACCCTTCTGTTGATCATGTGAAATGAAATAAAAAGCAAATCAATAATTGTGCTACCGGTGGCATAGATTAGGTACTTGACCGCTGGAAATACATCTTAACCTTTAAATACACGATGACGTAGACAACTTGGTTGCAAGGATTCGGAAACTTATTTATATTTTTAAGAAACTACGCCACTCAGCTGATACAAATACTCTCAGGTTGGTCTACTTGACACTTTGTCAATCACTTCTCGGAAACAACAAACAAAACAAAACTAACACAAATAACAATAAAAAACAATGACAGAAAACAGTAACAAATAACAACTAAACCACGAAAATTCAGCAATAACAACAAGAAAAGGCGTAGCATTCAAAAGTATCCACAAGTGAATGACAATTGAAAACTGCAGATTATTTACGCAATTTGACGGATGGATGACATCATAAACCGACAAAATAAAATAACACGTGCTGCCACAACTTATGAAGGCAATAGGTAACATTTTAGATTTGGTAGAGTTATAGTAACATGAAAAACGTTCCCGGTACTGACCGCCCCTGCTTCTTTTAGATTTTAAACATGGACACGACAATATTTTATGTAAAAAATAAATAATAGTAAATGAAAGCCTTGTAATTTCAGAAGGTAGATAGGTTAGATAAGTACAATTAAGTGTGAGAGCTGTTATTTAAATTGATTATATTTAACTCCACGTCAATCTTTACTGTAATAATGTTTGTTGTACTTTTATTACAAAGTGTGCCCCTAAAATAACCTTTTTTAACTTCTGTCTAATGCTATAGTAAATGGAGTATAGTTGTTTATGCTTCTGGAACCAATTTATCACAGGTTGTTCATATAGTCAATGATGCCTTGTCAAATCTGTGTAAATTTTTCTCTTACCTTGATCTGAATGTCAATCCATCAAAGTCCAAAGTGGTTGTGTTTGGTAAACAGTGTCATAATATGCCTCCCGTACAATATAACAATTGTGGATTGCCCAATTCACATGAAGTCAAATTTTTAGGGGTCCTTTTTTCATATAATTTAACCTGGAATAATTATACCAAACATATAATTAATAAAGCAAATAAAGGTTTTAATATATTGAAATCATTATCTAGTACATACTGGGGTGCAGACCCAAAAACTTTGCTATTGTTGTACAAATCTTTAGTTCGTAGTCACTTTGAATATGGTTTTTACTGTTTTGCTGTAGATACCAAAATTGTATATAGTCTAGATGTCCTGCAAAATAAATGCTTGCGTGTTATAACTGGGGCATTCAGAAGTACTCCTATAAATGCAATGCAGATTGAATGTAATGTTCCACCATTAAGAATCCGATTCGATTATTTAAAAGAAAGATTTATACTAAAACTTTTTAGTGTAACTAATAATAGTCTCTTGGACAATTTGTTGCATTCCAATTCTAGATTAGGTGTAAAGCCATTTTATATGTTACAGGATATTCATAGTTTCATAAATTTCATTAAAAATATAAACATTTATCAATCATCTTGTATTCTGCCTTGTTATCAAGGAACTTATAATGCAAAATTTCCAGACATAAATATAATTATGAAAAATAAAAAGGACCTGTCCTCAATAGAGGAAGTTAATGCACTGTTGTCAGAGTGGTCAGATCATAAATTTGTGTATAGTGATGGTTCCAAAAATGATAGTGCAGTGTCTTTCGCTATTTTTGAGCCAACCTCAAATATAGGTCTTGGTCGAAAAATTGATAAAAATGCCAGTATTTTTACAGCTGAAGCTGTTGCTATTTTGAGTGCTTTGAAACATATAAAAAATTACAATTCAGGTCATAGCAAGTGGGTTGTAGTAAGTGACAGCATGAGTGTTCTGAAAAATCTAGCGAATAATAAATTACATACTAACACTAACTACTTAATCTATCTAATAAAAGAACTATGGATCGAACTGTCTCAATTCAATATTGAAGTTAGTTTTGTTTGGGTGCCTTCACACATTGGCGTTGCAGGAAATGAAAAGGCTGATTATCTGGCCAAAAAGATTGTTGATCTAGGTGAACTAATTCCAAATGCTGATGCTGATATGAATGTTTCCATACCGCATACAGACGCTGTTAGTCTTTTAAGACAGCGTATGTGTCAATCGTGGGGGAGACATTCATACCAGTCCACACAGATTGAAAATAAAGGCACTTGGTATGCATTTCTAGATAAACAAATAAACTCCACACCTTGGTTTTGCAGAAATAGCAGTTTTATAAATAGAAAGTTTTATTCATTTATTTGTCGTATGCGTTTTGGTCACTGTCGTTTAAATTATCATCTTCATCGTCTTAAAATGGTTAACTCTCCATATTGTGAGTATTGTCAATCACAAAAAGTTCAATCTTTGCATCACATCTTCTTTGAGTGTTCGTCTTTCAACATTCAGCGCCTTGTGTTGTCTGATGAGCTTCTAAAAATTTATAAAAAACCTGATAGGGTCCCGCAATGCATTCAGGAGCTACTTATGAATGCCTCAACTTATATATATTTGTACAAATTTTTAACAGAGACTGTAAATGATATTTAGGTTACATTTCGTGTTTTTTAATGTATATTAATTGTATAATACATTTAATTTAAATTTAACCTTTATTAAAATTGTTGTTCATAGTATTTAGTAGGTTATGTTTTTGAGGAGAAGCTAGTTTCAATTTGACATTTAGGTTAGGATATATTTTATGTTCAAGTCGTTTGACTTGACATAGAAATCTAAAATGACGTTTAGTTACCTTGGATTTGACAAAAATGGATATGACGAATTTTTCATGGACTTACTATAAACAGATTATGAAAACTAAATAAATAAATATGAAAAATACGAAAGACATTATTGTTAAAACTTATCACGAAAGAAAATACTTGGACGTAAGACTAGGCAATATGGTCGAAAGACTATAGCCTTCCCTTCGGGGTAAATTAAAAAAAAAAAAAAAAAATTGATTATTTTGATTTGACGGGTTGGTTGGTTTGATATTTTTGACATTTCGTTATTATTGTTCGCATTCGCAATCGTATTGCGGATTATTTCTTCGTAATAATTTAACATTGAATTTGCTCACAAAACTCGATAGTTAAGATTTTCCCTAACCCTTACCTTCGCAGGCTAAAAAATGGGTGAACGCAAGGGTCAGAACCTTTACTACCCTCCCGACTACGATCCCAAGGTCGGGGGGTTGAATAAATTCATGGGTACCCACGCTTTACGAGAAAGAGCCAGGAAGGTACATCTGGGGATTCTTATCATCCGTTTCGAGATGCCTTACAACATCTGGTGTGATGGCTGTAACAACCACATTGGGATGGGAGTCAGGTACAATGCTGAGAAGACGAAGATTGGGATGTATTATACCACTCCTGTATACCAATTCAAGATGAAGTGTCACCTGTGTGATAATCATTTTGAAATCAAAACTGATCCAGGCGTAAGTATTTCTTGTGCTCTAAATACATGTATTTGGTTACATGTTATTATAGTCTTAGGCCTGTATTACAGAACCCCACTTAAAACTCAAGCATTATTTAACACTATGTAGTTTAAGGCCATTTTATTGTTTGAAACTAGTTTTATGTAATACTAAGTCTTGAGTGAGGTTCTGATATATGGGCTTTAAATAGCTGTTTTTTGATTTGCAAGTGACATGAAGTGCTCCATTTGAAAAAAAGACTAAGAAATACTCAAATTTTTAAATCCGAAGAAGGGAATACTGTAAGCTATTGAAGGAGCAGGATACTCTCCAGCGTCATCCTAATTGGCTTTGATTGTACAAGCAAATGATGCAATTTCGTTGTACGAGAAAAAAACACACACATTTCTTTAGAGTGTCCTAATTGAAGCTTGCAGGAACACATTTTCATCACGCAACTAAATCGCATTGTTTGCTCATACAATCGTTAGCCAATTAGGACGACGCCTCCTAATTATGTACTTTAAAACTTTCCTAATATTATTTCAAATAATCTTTCCAGAACTTAGACTATGTCATTGTATCTGGTGCTAGACGTCAGGAGAACCGCTGGGACCCCACAGAAAATGGCCAGATTGTGCCGGACACTAAAGAGACCCAGAAGAAACTGTTTGATGATGCCATGTTCAGGCTGGAACACAAGACGGGAGATGAGGATGCTGCTAAACTTGATAAGCCAAGGTTAGGACGACTGGTGGGGAGGAACGAGTCGGTCTGGAAAGATGATTATGAAGCTAACTGTTCTTTGAGGAGGAATTTTAGGGTGAGTACTAATTAATTAAAAGCTGGCTTAAAATACTACTAGTCATTTTTATGAACTTGGTTTGTTTGTATGTGTTTCTGGTTACTCTGTTTGTTGTCCAGTTTTCATTGTTTTCTATAAAAACTTACTTATGGGTCAGCTTCAAAAGAGAATTCCTCATAAACAACTTGGCATACAGATTACTTACTCAATCTACAAATTCAACATTCTAATCATGAGCTAGTTTGACTGTTCCTAAATTACTCTTCATCATTCTCCTGCCCATATCCCAATTTATTTGGGGTTGGCGCAGAATGTCTATTTCTTCCTTACCTAAATTACCAAAGGTTGATAAAATGTTTGTTTTTCCTTTCTATTTCTGTAGGATAAATGAAAGACTCACCCTGTCGCTCCAACAAACACACACACATAATACATTAAGTACCAAATTAGTCCAAACTAGACCTAGAATTTGTTTCCTTTCTATTTCTGTAGGATAATTGAAAGACTCACCCCGTCGCACCAACAAACACACACACATAATACATTGAGTACCAAATTAGTCCAAACTGGACCTAGAATTGGCCTCAAATGTGATGATTTCATGAAATAGTAATTTATGAATTTAGGGAGTTGTATTGATGATTTATAATTGTATAAACACATATTTGTTACGGTCGCGAATCATATTCAGATTATTATACAACCTGATACTAACCTGCAAATTAAAAAAAACTTTAAAAAAAATCTATTCCGCGGGCTACCCTGGCCTTTTGCCTTAAAATACTGCTTTCGACCTGTCGGTTGTATTGTGCCTAGTAGGTAGTTTGTTTCCCATGAAATAGAGAATTAGTGTGTTTCTAATGGCGGAGATCACTGACATTAAAACAACTGTTTAGATATCTAATCAGTTCTTTCCTTAGGAAGTTTGACATAAACAACTATTTAATTACCTTACTGGCGGCGCTTTGATTGTTGGTGAACACCTCCTTATGTGGCCCGAACCATGTGCCGGTTATAAAATAAATAAGTATAATATTTTTCATCCCCCCATCTTGGAAAGAGTATTTTTGCTCTTCGATATCTGAGTGCAAAAGCCGTTTTTATCCGCTAGATAGATGAATATAATCTGGCAGCACATGGTAAATGATTCAATAAGTCTTGTTTCTAACAATTCTATTTATTTTTTATTTTATTTTTTCTCGACCTCTCGAGGGCGTTTGACCTGGTTAGTTATGACATCTTATGGCAAAAATTTTATAACATCTCAATGCCTCTCGAACTGATAGAAATTTTCAAGTACTGGTATCTTAACCAGGTCAACGTCGTTCGATGGTCGAGTGCTCTGTCGGAGCCGTACAGGATGGAGTGCGGGGTGAGGCAGGGAGGGCTGACCTCGCCGAGGCTCTTCAACCTGTACGTGAACGCACTGATAGAGGAGCTCAGCAGCATCCGTGTCGGCTGCCATATTGACGGTGTGTGTGTCAACAACATTAGTTATGCGGACGACATGGTGCTGCTGAGCGCCTCGGTGTGTGGTCTGTCCAGGTTGCTGGGCATCTGCGAGCGTTACGCGCTGGATCACGGTTTGCTCTATAACGCAAAAAAAAGTGAATGCATGGTCTTTCAGGCCCGGGGTCGGAGGTGCCCGGATACTGTTCCACCTATTATGTTGAACAGTGTCAAGTTAAAAAGAGTTGAACAGTTTAAATATCTCGGGCATATCGTGACCTCTGACCTGAAGGACGGTGCGGACATAGACAGGGAGCGGAGGGCGTTGTCTGTGAGGGCCAATATGATCGCCCGCAGGTTTGTTCGTTGCTCGGGGGCCGTCAAGATAACTCTTTTCAGAGCGTTTTGCACGTCCCTGTACACAGCCAGCCTGTGGGCGTCATATACCCAGAAGCAGTACAACGCTCTCCGTGTTCAGTACAATAATGCGTTCAGGGTGTTGTTGGGGCTGCCCCGGCACTGCAGCGCGTCGGGGATGTTCGCCGACGCCCGTGTCGACTGTTTCTACACGACGATGCGAAAGCGGTGCACATCTCTGGGGCGCAGGCTCCGGACCACTTCCAGCACCATCCTGAGCGTATTTGCGAACAGGTTTGATTGTCAGTACATTAACCATTGTTATATGGTTAATGTAATGACAAACAAACAAATGACTCAGGGGCAGGCGTATTATTAATAATGTTGATTTTGTGATTTGAATTTAATTTTAATTTTATTATATTAATTTAATTTTATGATTTTGATTTGGTTTTGTGATTTTAATTTGAATTTAAAATTTTAATTTTATTTATTTGTATTAATTCATTAATTATTTTTATATAATATTTGTAATTGATGATAACGTATGATCTGGAAATGATTGAAATAAATGATTTTTGATTTGATTTGATTTGATTTGATTTGATTCCAGAAAAGAAGAAAAGAATTGGAAGTAGCATCTGTAAACGACGGCCTACTATTAGACAAATCATCTCTAAACATTAGTCTTCTACCAGAGAATGAGGATGATAGAAACATGGCTTCACTCCTCTCTCTCCGACCCTCAAAGAGCATAGAAGAGTCCCAGAACCATACCAGAAGTAAGATCCTCAATATGCCAGCTTTGCCCAGCTCTAGTGGACTCCTGACCAGTTTTGGAGGCTTAAAAAAAGAAGAATCATTAGGTAAGAGCACTTTACTAACTAGACAAACTTTAGGCATCACTTTTAAAAGAAATAAGATTGAAAATAATAGTAGCTTCAATAAGACAAGAGATGAAGCAGAAGATAAGATTAGTATCGAAGAAACAGAAGTTAAAGATGTGGCTAATGAAAATGATAGAGAACGTCACCATCATAACATTACGCCTTTAATACACGAAAAGGAAGTCAGAGGTCTACCTGAAGGTGATGAAAAAGTAAATGAAAATAACAAAAAAGAGAAAAAATATATAATAACAGAATCTGCACCAAAAGTTGAGAATAATATTGAAATTAATAAAAAAGAGACAGAGACTTTGGCTGCTGTGAAAGATGAAATAAAGAATGTTTCAAAAGATACATCAGACAGTTTCAAAGAAGAAAAACAAACAAAAAAGATATCCTTAGTTTGTGACTACAGTTCTAGCGGGGAGAGCTCTGATGGCTAGCATAAAATGCTACTGTTGAACTTAATTCAGTGCACTTTGAAAGCAGGATTTTGAGAAACAAATGAATCCATATGGGTTTCTGCCATGCAATTGATCAGTCTACTATACCTACCGCCAGATAACCGTCCAATAAAAGTCGTTGACGGCCTCTACCAATGTATTCCAATATTTAGTAACATGATCAAAACAAATATAATTATCGCGGTAAGAGGCGTCCTTGACACGTGCACGAGGTATGTTTTTTTTTTTGTTTACGAATGGGGTGAATGACTTTTATTGTACCCTTATCTGGCGTAAGGTATAGTCACCGCTTTTGACCCATTAGAAGGGATGCCATGGTCTATTTCTGGCTTTTACAGCTAAAGAGAATGATAACAAGTTGCTACTATAAATTATACTAGCGAACACCCTTGCTTCGCACGGTTTTTGTGATTTGACAAAACATCGAAATTTCTATAATTATATTTACGTAAGTTAAATATTAATTTATTATACACAAAAACCTTTGAGAATACGTTCTCTAAATTATAGTGAAAATCGCATCAATAATTGGCGTTCAAACACGAAAAGCGACTTTAATTTATGTACCTAAAGAAGATTATTTATTGTATGATGTACTGATTATAGTGTTATATATTGGATATTGGTATTATTCTTTGTTTAATAGCGGCATAATGAGAGCCACAAATGAACACGGAATGCAACTAAAATGTGATTATACAGGCTGTGGGTTTTATGGTTATTATGTTCAATCATATTTTAAAAACTAGATGAGGTCGGCGTTTCCTATCTGACTACTCTGAGAAGAAAGGCCGAAACACACTCAGAGGTCACAGTCTCTAAAAGTCCCCACTTGGTCAGATCATGTGACGACCATGTAGATGGTGTCTGAAATGGTCTTTTGAGGACGGTTAGCTTACCAACCAAGTATTACCAATTAAGTATCAACTTACAAATTAGGATATCTGATAAATCAGATATCCTAATTTGTAAGTTAATAGTTTTATAAGGCGTTGGATTATATGTTTTACGTTTCTTAATATTTCCATAGGAAAATAAACCTTTAAAAACAGTTCAGATGCCATTCAGAGGTTGCCTATCATTTATGCTACACCACACCCTGTATAATGGACAACACCATAGACTGCAAGTACAGTCTGGCCAATTTAATGCTGCACTCTTTATTTTAACTTACAATTACCTATAATTTGTATGAACAGAGCGCCTGATGAAATCTATGAGTATAAAATTGTACACAAAAAAAATATTTATTTACTGAAATAAAAATGCCAAACATCAGAATCACATTTTATTTTCCCATTTAAAAAACATTCAAGTTTCATGATTTAAGTTTCGATGTAAGCAATGTACCCTCGCGATGTATGAAGCTTTGGCCTGCCTGTTAAATTATATAGGAAATATCTACACTCCGCCAAGCATTCTCAAATAGTGCTAATACAATGAAAAGTAGGTTTTAAAACAATGCAGCTAAGAATTACTTATCTACATACATAGACGAGAATCAAATGGCAACGCCTCTTTTCCTGTATATTTGCATCTCGCTTGCACATATAATTTACAAGCGACAGGCAACTATCGCAACCTCCATTTATTTCACAAAACGTCACCGCATGCCAGAAAATTGAATAATCAGAAACAATTCGTTACTTTTTAATCCATCCAAAATTAATACCTGCACACTTGCATATACCAAAAATGAAATGAACTACTTTTGCAATTTTTACTACATAATGTGGTTTTTTAGGTTTAAAAAATACTTGCTTAATTAAAAAATCAACTTCTACTCCAAGAAAATATTACACAAAAAACTTGCACTAAAGTAGGGAAATATTAGAAAGTGCAACCTAATACAGGGTGTACCAGAAAAGTGTGGTTTGGTCTATACCAATAAACTGAACAACATTCTCCATGGGACCAACATCGTAATCGCGAAACAATCATCAGCCGTCCCATACATTTGGGACGAGTTGGTATTGAAGTTTTGTATGGGACAGTTGGTAATTTTATCGCGATTACGATACTATCATCTTGAAATTTCACTACACCTTTCTGATACACGCTCTATAATTAAATTAAGCACCATAGTGCCCTACATAAAGATTAAATCTAAATGAGAAATGCTTGATGGAGTAAACTAAAAAATATTTTGTGCATCAAGACAACACCGCCTACTTTGAAACACTCAGGACACAAACAATATCTATAGGTTGACACCAAAGAATAGAAAGACATCCAATCTATGCCGCCCTATGGGCACACTGAGTACAGTACCCGGCCATAATATGTTAGCACATTGGAGTATATGGATGATTAATATACATGGATGGAGAGGAAGAGGAAGGCCAAAGAAAAGATGGATGGATTGTGTGAGGAATGATATGAAAGAGAAGGGAGTGAGTGAATGATAGCGTAACGGTTCCAAGAATGGAAAGAGAAAACGTGTTGCGCCGAGCTCGAGTAACATCGGACAAGGGCAGATGATGGTGGATTGAGGTATAAGGGAATATCGAAGGTAGCCCGCAAAATTCAAATTTTCGTACATTTTTGTATTTGTATGTTAATAATCTCTTAGTAAACAAATAAATATTATGGTCAAGTTCGGAAATATTCTTTCAATATGGTAATTTAAACATTGAGAGTTGTTTATATGAATTTAATTATTATAATTCGGTGAATACGTGCTTGTTACGGTGGTTAATAATTATACTTTGATCAACATAAAACCTGGTACTGACATGCAAATTGCAAAAAAACGTACAAAAATTGGAATTTTGGGGGCTACCTTTCGCATTCACCATATGAAAAACTTCGGCGTCGTATAGCGTCCTCTCTCTCACTCATACCTGTGTGAGAGTGTCTTTCTTAACCCCGATGTGCCATATTATTGCCCGAGTACAGTTAGGCTCAATTTACATTGTTGCGGAACGGAATGGAAGCGAATTTTCCTAACGAAATAGTACAAAGAATAATGAACTTTATGTCAGTTGTGTACAGTACAAACTAGATACGAGCGAAAAGCAGGTCGCGTGTCTTCCGGAGGATTTTCGCGCATTCTTGGAATTCCCGCAGCTCTTATCTGTTTGTACGTTACACAATTGACATAAAGTTCATTATGCTTTATACAATTTTGTTCCAAAAATTCTCTTCCATTCCATTGTGAGGCATTGTAGGTAAATTGAGCCTTATTCGAAATACTGGTAGGTAACTTATAAATACCTACTCTAACGGCAAATGATTATATGTAAGTATTTACTTTTAACAGATAACAAGCTTACGTACTAAAGCTTAGAGATCGAATACATAAAATAATATAAATATTTATTTAATTTATTATGAAAATACTTTTAATTTAACATTTATTACAATATCAGTGAGTACTAAATTAATTAGGCAATAAAATTGCACAGTTTATTATAATTTGCGCTAGGTGGCAACACTTTGTTCGCCGATATTTTCTACAAATTCGTTTTTACAACATCCAAGTTACAGTTCACGACAAATTAGTTCATAATTATTTGGAGGATGTATTTTTCCAATTTTTAGTTTTGATTTATTATATAAATAAGTAGTATGTCGTCATGGCAGCGTGTTATATAAAAGCTGGCAGCAAAAAAACTTAATTTTTTTTTTTTGGGTTGCAGCAGGAAAATATTTTTTGGCGTGATCGTTGTAAAAATATTCTTAAAACATAAAATAAATGTACGCAAAAGCTGACTAGATTTTGAGATCAAAAAATATCAGTTACAAATATTGTTCAAATTATTGTCGTTATAAAATAGACGTAAGGCTCAGGATGTTCTGATATGTCCCCTGCATTATTCCAAACTAAAATCGATGAATAAATAACAAATTAATATTATATTTTTAACAACACATCAAAGATGGGATGATTTTTTATATAATATAGAAATATCCCTGTTACATTATTCTATGCGTTAAACAATTTATATAAACACCTATTTCAATTTGGCAGAGGGAATGTTTGCCTTAGTTATTTATATTCTGTTTTTATACAATAGGGATGATGTCTGGGTAAAAAAAAAAGAAATTCTATTTAGTCCGTCAGTCAGATAATAAAAAAATATTAGACACGTATTTTTTTTTCATCATATTATTTTATTTATTATTTTTACAATTTTAAGAAAGCTTACAGACTAACACACGTATTTACGTGTGTTAGTCTGTTATTTTGTTTTTGTTTTGTTGTTATTTTTTGTTACCATTTACGTGTAGGTATTAGTCTGTAAGCTTTCTTAAAATTGTAAAAATATTATTATAAAAATATTATTATAAAAATATTATTATTAATAAAAAATGACATATAAAACGCAACAACTATTAACAAACTATGTATAAAATCTAGCAACGAGTGACGTCATGCTACATTTTAACTCAATGTATCGCTGTAATCTTTTGATTAAGTACGTAAAAAAGAAAAAAAAATGAGTACGTGTCCAATATTTTTTAATAATATAACGACGGACAAAAAAAAATTTTTGTCATCATCACTATTATAACGGGAGCGAAGTACCTTAGAAGTTCACTAGGAGGCGCTACTGGCACTTCAGGTTTTGCTAAATATAATTTTCAGCAGTGCTTCCTTTTCTGTATTTTTGACGAGTTTCATACCTTTGAAGCGCCTTCTAAGAGTCAAAGTACTAGCCCCCATTTCCAAATACAATGTCAATATTAAAAAGTTTTTCTTAAACTTTATTACAAATACAGGCGACGTATCTTGGCGAGTCCGAACTTCGCGCAGAAGGCTGCGCAGTAACAATTTTTAGGAACCAAATGGTGACACGAGGCGAGTGTGTGTGTGAGAACATGCGCGAAAGTTTGTAGTGCCTATGTTCAGACTCGCTAAGATACGTCGGCCGTGGTGTAGGTAGGTAGTACAAATCGTTTGTTTAATACATACTTAAGAGTACCTACCATCAGTATATTGTATTTCAGTTAGTGCATTTTATATGATTTTTATTCGTTTGCCGTGCATCTCTTGTCTTCTAACGCCAGAATGAGGGCGCACTCGATCTTGGAAACCAGCCAAGTTAAAACCTCTGAGTCTGAAACTTCAATCACCTTTTCGTCCGTTGAGAAGTAGTTTACAAGCTCATCCTGGAAACATCAACATAATAAATCACTACAAGACATTTGACGTAGGTAATGTCGCATCAAAACTTTGGCACGTAAGCAGATCCACTTTATGGACAAGAAAAAAAAACTGTTTATGAACAATCTGTCAAAAGTAGATTCAGGGAGGAAGTGTTAAACATGACCATCCACTACCTCATCTTGTCCACAAGACTTATTCTGTTCTAGTGACTGGTAAAAAACTACTAGCCAGCTTAGACATTGGTCGGTCTTCGGCTCAGGTATTGACCTGAGCTGAAGACCGTAGACAGTTGTACTAACAACGCAACCAGAATCTCTTCCAGCAAAAATTCTAAGAAGCTAAGATCTATCGACAGGATATAAACACCTGATTACGATCCTTGGTGCAGAACTCAAATACCACAGAGCACGGAGGCGCCTAGGCGAACGCCTGCTAGATGCGGCATTGTCAATACTTTCCATACAAACCAAGAGTGCAACCGTTTACTCATGCTATGACATAAACTGACCGTTTTGTATGACGGTCGTGACAGAAGGTGGGCGCTGAACGCATTTTCGAAGCGACACGCACTTTACTTGTGTTTACCAAGTGTACGCTGTGAATTTGTGCGAGGAGCTCTCGGTACAGCCCGAGATATTGGAGAAGTCTAAAGAATGTGTGTGTGTATGAATATGTTTTATGTGCTGTCGCTACTCGTCTTCACACACACATTCGCAGCGTGTTTGTGCACTTGGTAAACACAAGTAAAGCGCGTGTTGCTTCGTGAGATAAAAATACTAAGTATATTGCTAGACGCTGCCGGCGGCAGCGTGGGCGCAGCGCTTCCGTGCTCTGTGTCAAATACAGTGTCCAACTCTGCTAGGCGAAAATCGAACGGTGCCATTTTGTTTTGTCATTGTCAATACAATTTCTGTGACATTTTTCCAAATGTTTACCAACAACGCCCCCTGTAGCGCCTACCTCTCTTCAGGCGCCAAGAGATCCTTGTAACACTACACACCTGTTTAATGTTAAGCAGCATTTTATCCTCATGCACTATGGGCGAACCGATGACGTCATCAAGCTTGACTGCCCACTCCACATGCCAGGAGCCACTGGTACCACTCGCCCGCACCATGAATATGTGTCTGAGGGAAAAACAGACAATTCAGTAAAATAACAAAATGTGTTACACATTAGGTACAGACAACAGCACATCAGGTTTAACCAAACTGACAAATTTCTGCAAATGATTTTAAGGCCAGGTTATTCGGGCCTGTAGGCCTTTGAAACGCTACCTCCGCCTCCCCCAAATGCAGCGCGACGTGTTTATTTACGACGCGCCGCCGACGATTTCGCAGAAAATCCATGCCACAGTGTAAAATATTTGCAGTTGATCAACTTAATTAGTTTTTCTTAGGTCGATTTTTTTCCTTATGTTTACTTTTTATGGTGTCTACGGTGGAGTTAACTAAGATTATTACATAAAATGTCGTTTTGTTTTCTCATTATCAGATAACGATACCAACACGATTCGATAGCGATAGGTACAATTATTACCGGCCCCATGATATTGGTGAATATCGATGACCATCGCGACGCGACAAACAAGCACACTAATAAGTATCGACGTCTCGAAGTCGGCAGTGTGATAAAGTTTGCTCAAGTGAAAGAATGCCCGTGACTCTCACCCCGTACTGTCTTCGCTGGTAGATATCGTGCCGATATCGGTGTGAGTGTGTGAATTATTCCATTACTTCATTGGGCTGAGTAAGAAATGCATATAGCAGATAGTTACAGATTTAACCTTTAAATGATTATCATCGCGCTAAATCTTTGCGGAAGGATGTCAATCATGACATAATAATAACATAAGAACGTCTATTTTAGTCAACTTTCATCAAAGCAAACCACAAAAGTTCGATTCTCAACTGTTGATATTTTTTTTCGATTCTTTTTTTTCATTTTGATATACTGTTATTTGATAGTTCGTAGAACGTAGGTACACAGAATACATGAAGTTTATTCCTCTTATATCATCTATGTTTATAATATAAATAAACTAGCTGCGCCTCGCGGTTTCACCCGCGTAGACCGGGATAAAAAGTAGCGGTAGGTATGAAAAATAGATGTTAGCCGATTCTCAGACCTACTGAATATGCTCACAAAATTTCATGAGAATCGGTCAAGCCGTTTCGGAGGAGTATGGGAACGAACATTGTGACACGAGAATTTTATATAAGATATCAATGGTTAGCTGACTGTATTAATGAGAAATCCCGTGTGTACAATCCACTGTTATATTTTTTAGCGATAGCCGGGTTCATCAGGAACAATCTGTAAGAATCACGCAGTGTATCAGTGTTGTGCCATTAGGTAATATATGCAGTCAAGGCTGCGGGTTTCGACCTCAGGACAAGCTGCTCCTTAAACGGACGACTCTCTGTATATTTAGGCTGCTGATAACGTAACTATAACTATAACTACTAACGTACTGTACAGGAAAGTTTTTTATAATGCGTCTGTTGTTTTAGTATATTGTGAACGAAGTCGCGGGCAAAAGCTAGTTAGAGAAAAACATGATTTTGCGGTACTAAGGTGAAATTTCAAAATTGCAGCGGTTTTTTAAATTGCAATTTTAATAGAAATTTAATTACTTTCGTTACAAAAAGAACACTTTTGCAAAATTTCATGCTTCTAGATCCAGCGGCTGTGCATTGTCTGTCAGTGAATATAAGAATTTTATCAAGTAGACAAGCCGCGTGCCCGATGGTATTCCATCGACATAAATGGTGAATTTCCATACAAACTTTCACCCCTATTTAACCCTTTTAGTGACTGAATAAAAAAACAATAATATTTTTATTAAGTATGGGCTAAAAATAGTCGTACTATTTTGCTTATGCTGTAACCATATTCTTTTGTTTTTGATGTTGACCACTGCCCATGAAGATCAGTAAATATCGACAACTACATATGAAGGAAGAATTGCCGTACTTTATTATCAAGGGACGTACCTACTGCTACACCTATAATTTATCGAATCTACTATTATAAGGGCAAATTTTTAAATCGCCAGATAGTTTTATTTATGTTATTTGTTGTTATTATTGTTTTTTATTTATTGTTATTTAGTTTTACCGACAATCGGACACATTGTATTTATATTATTTGTGATTATTGTAGGATATGGTACGGTATGGTAGCGAAGACAGTTCGATGAAGAGTGAAAATAGTAATATGGATGAATCTGATGAAAAAATCTTAGAAAAATGTGTTTTAAAACTTATTCATAAAGGACCACGATAAAAAATTATAAACTACTCGCGCTTGACTATAAATTTACCGATAATAATTTGCAATGTGTCTTAACACTATCGTAAGATGACAATTAAACGTCATCATACCACATAGAAATAATCACATTTTCGAAAACGATATTATGAATTAAAACTATAATATAATTACGAGATATTTTTTCTGAGCTATCGCAATTTCATATCTAATGTGTTCTTCTTTAATTCGATTTTTTTTGAACACCTGCAGGGAGAGCGAATTTTTAAAAATTTTGACACAGGTCCAACCTTGATGAAGTCCCGCAGGACTCTGAGCGCGAGCCGATTTAGCCCGATTTACTAATTTTGTGTTTATTTAGAAAAAATGTATTACACTTAAAAATCCAACCGTAGAATTCCCTCTGAAATACTATTACCTCATGGTACATGCAATTTTCATATAATTTTGTGCTATAACTAGGAAATGAAACAAAAAATAGTTTTGAAATCGACCCCATTTCGGATTTTTTTTTCATCGAGCAAATTACAATTTATCGTGTTTTGAACCGTAGATTTACCTAAAGCAAGGATGTATCTATGACATATTTTTTTTTCAGGATCTAAATACCCTAATTTGACTATTTAAAATTGATTCTAAAACCCGGAATATTCAAATAGTGTGCCCTTAAACCTTAAAATGTTGATGGTTAAGTTCAAAATCGAATGAGAAAGTTTGACAGTTTGTAGTAACTTGACCAGCTGCTTTGTGTACATTTATGATGATTATGACCCACTCCCCCTTCCCTCTCACACAGGCCTGTGCCCCAGCTGTGGACACGTCATTTTTGCTTAAATGCTTGTTTGATATAAAGTGTTATTTTATACTGGGACAGTAGTGGGAAATCCGAATCCCTAAGAGATACGGGGAAACTATCTTTGCAAACATTAACTCTTTTTTCATGAAAACTTTGGCATACATGAACTGTACTAGTTGTCTATAAAAATGACTTAAAAAGTCGAGAGTTGTCGTGGGACAACCGGTTGGAACAAGTTCCTTGCGCTGTATATTATGTAGGTACCTATTAATACAGCGCCATCTAGTAGGTATGGTCTCAAGTTTGAAGTGTCAAAAGTTTTTGTTTTTTAATACAGAGCGATCTATACAGAGTGTAACAGAAAGGTGTGGTCAAACTTAGTGTGGCACAGACCATCAAACTGAACAACTTTCTCTTTGGGACCAACATTGTAATCGAGAAATAATTATCAGCTGTCCCCATACATTTTGGTCGAGTTGGTATTGAAGTTTTGTACGGGACAGCTATTTTTTTTCTCAATTACGATGTTGTTCCCATAGAGAAGTTGTTCAGTTTGATGGTCCACACCACAGATTAATATATTAGTAGCAGTCCACACCCTTAAATTTGATCACACTTTTCTGATACACCCTGTATACCATCATCAGAGTCATCTTTACCTATACTAGGTGACTCTGTATTAAAACACAATTTCGAATAATACCTAATTAATGAATATATGTTTTAACATAGATTCATTAATTAGGTGTTATTATTTTATTATTCTACTTTTTTTTATTATTTTACTTACTGCGTTGAGATAAGCAGCGTGCAGTTAGAGGTGGGTCCTAGATGCGCGTGCGCGATGTACGCGTCCGTGTCGGCGTAATGACCGCGCCCCAGCAGCGTCAGCAGCTGCAGGCCCAGGGCAGCGTGCTGGGAGTACGGACGTACACCCTGGAATGGACAGAATGCGATGAACAGTTGAACAGTTTGTGCGCGACCAGATAGTAAAGACTCATCATGAACAGTCGTCACTAAACCTGATGCTGGAAATTGACAGTGTGGCGGCATCTACATCGCCACATGCGAACTACGCATCACACTGACGTCACGCAAAATCCTGCATCGCGCAATCAGAGTTTGCCGCGCGACTAGCTCGTATACAACAACGTCCCGACATCAACCATCAACTGCCCGCGGCCAGTTGCCCACCAGACAACACCCTTCTGGTCGGAGGATTCTCCTTTTTCTATGGAAGATGAGTGAACTTTATACCCTGTTCCTCAAGTCTCCATACTGGTGACCCCGACGTGATTTGAACACGCAACCTTCTGATAGAAAACATAGCTAAAGTGAGCCTGAATTGAGCTCAATTCAAGCTCACTTTAACTAAGTTTTCGCCGTGAGATGTTTACAGAACAGGCCGGCTGGTATAGAAGCTCACCTCTATAGGCGCGCAGTGTCTCGGCAGGCGGCGTCGCGCCAGCAGGCGGCCGCCACTGCGCTCCACGCAGGCCTTCAGCGCGCTCTCCGCACTGCTGACGTTCAGCTGCCGGGATAGGGATGCGCGGGCAGCCTCCCGACACACATCTGGTGAACAACACAACGTAATGAGAGGTGATATCAACATAAACATTCTTTTGTACTGAGCTAGCGTTCTACCAACAAAAATCTGTCGTCACACAAATCCTGCATCGCAAAAGCATAGTTTAGCTTTTATATAGGTACAACATCGCGATATCAACCGTCGGGCAGTATACCCGTCTGGTCACACGATCCTCCCTTTTCTACGGAGGATGAGGAATTTTACACTCTGGCTCGACCCTCTATAATGTATAGGTAAAGTCATCAGGGAAGTTTATTTTTCATGTTTTAGTCGAGCAAGTTACGTGTCGTAACGTGGTCACTGACAGTCGGGCTGATCCACAAATTCAAGGTCGCTCAGCGCGCTATGGAGCGCAGCTAGATGGAAGTGGCTGGGATAGACTGGGATCGGAAGGCGGACGACAGGGTGTTGTAGGCCTATGTCCAGCAGAGGACTGTGATAGGCTGAGATGGTTGATTGATTGAAAATCCAGATGAACTCGAAAGTCTTCAGAATTCAGAAATAAATAAACGCCTGTAAGCCTTTACGTTTTGGTGCCACTGCCACATACTAAGGTGCCTTGAACCTCACTCGTTTCCTTACTAAATGGACGATTGTTGCCTAAGAACTTACCTGTATGGTACCTTCAATTTGGTTAACATAAATTAATGGTAAGCATGCATGCACTATGATACTCACTTCTCACGACAATACAGTCGTCATCTGTCCGCATTGCAGACGAAAAAAAATGAGAACAATTATTAACAATTAACTACATACATACAAATACAATAGGTAGTCATAAAAACACATAAATCAGTTAAAATATATTATGGAAAGGAACCATTAAATAACCTTTGCGAAAACACAACCATGCCAGAAAAAATAATATAAATATTATTAAATAATTATTATTTTAATTCGTGTAAACAACCACCAATTACGCAATTTATTACAAATATTTTATAGAAATTCCAAAAAAATGGCATGCTTATAGTCGGAAGAAAATATAGAAAAAAATACAAGTAGATCTAGGTAGGTACCTACTGAATCCTTTATGCATAAAATTCCAGAAAGTTGAAATTTCTATCGATTTCAAAATTAATCAAGGAATCAGTCATTTTAATAGGTACTGAATCTTTTGTATTCACGAAATTCTAAAATGTAAAAATTTCCTTTCGATGTCAATAAGTTAAATACCTAATTACGGATAATTAAAGGAATCAGCAGTTTAATCCTTTTTTATAGGAAATCTTTTATAACAACAGTCCACAAAATAAGACAAAAACAGTATGAAAAATAATAAATACAGGTACTCACCAAAAGTAGGCCTTGCAACAAGAGCTGTGAGAGCGAGCGCGATACTAGCTTGATTACTGCTGTCTCCCTCTATCACACTTTCAGGGATGTCGTTGCTTAATTCAGGAACTTCACCTGATAAGCAGAGTTCAGGTGATAAGCACCAAAATTGTTTTAAGGAGAAAGAGAATGACAACAAGCTTTTACAATTTGTCCGCGACGATAGAACGCATGGAAATCCCGGCAGTCTATTTTGTTCTAAGTCTGAACAGGTCTTAATACCTCCTATTTTAAAAGAAGCAAACCTGGTTTCCGTCTCGGTGTCTGCGGTTTAGGCAGGTCATCAAACATGGCGCTGGTCCTGGTACTGGGACTCGCTCGCAGCCCCAGCAAGGCTGCTGCTCCATCCTCTAAGCGAGATGCCACGTCCATCACCTTCCGGCCAAGAGCTGTGCCCTGAGGGATGCGGTTCAGTTGTAACATATCACATCTGTACTCCCCGAACGGTTAGGAAGAGGTTACATTTCGCTAGTTATGAGCCTATTTATTGCCATCAACCAGGCACAAATCCAAATGCTGCTACTGAGAAATTCCAGATGGAAAAACTTGGATAACATTTTGCCGGATCCGGGAATCGAAACCTGGACCTCGTGCTCAGCAGTACTGCATGCGCCCACCACTAGTCACGGTTCAATTACCTATAGACATTATGGTGGATGCGCAAGAGTAACCCGCGAAATTCAAATTTTCTTGCGTTTTTTACAATATGCAGGTCAGTGTCAGGTTGGTTCTTGTTGTACTTATGTGAATTTCGCCGCGTAGTTTAGTAAAGTCGCGAATCATATTTTGATCAAGATACAACCTGACACTGACCTCGTAACGTATGGACAAATGACGATCTTCACCTCGAGGTATTGTAGTCCCAAAGTAAATAAGCTCTAACTAGTACAAAACAGTCTCATATCAAGATATTGTCTTACCAAACAGGGTTCATAATACTGCTTCAGTCCCCGTGAGAAGTCTCCTATATTGCTGTACGGGTTCCCGAGGATGTTAAGTCCGAGGACAAGGACGTAGAACTGCTGCACCAGCTGCGTCCAGTAGTGGCGGGAAGCCTGGTCTACCAATGTGTACGCTGAGATCGGAGCGTTGCGGAATTCGAGGTAGGACATCCTGGAATTATCATAATAACAGCTTGTAACTGTGTTACTGTAGAAGCAAACGTCTCTGGTTATACAGAAAAGGAACGAGCATTGGTCCGCTACGCTAGCACACTGAGTATTTATTGCCAATATACAGGGTCAAATTAAATTAGCTAGCGAAACTACAAACGTGATAGACCATCGAAATCTAAACACGTTAAAATAAAATAAAAAAGGTTTGGGTATTTTTTTGGGGTCAACGATCGCTGGTAGTGTTGTTACTTGAAGTACGAGTTGAGAAAATATGTTTTCTTTTGTTTTATCATGTTGAGATACCTATCGATACCCATCACGTATGTGAAGTTTTCATAAAAAAAAACTGATATTTCAAGTGACTACACCAACTGCGGTCGATGACCCCACAATAAATTATCAAATTATTTAATTTTTTGTTTTATCATATTTAGATATCGATACCCATTAAGTACGTCTGCGGAGTTTCGCTACTAATTTAATTTGACCCTGTATTTAAGGTCGAAATTTTATAAATATTAATTGAAATTCATCAACTTTCGTTACTGCACCTACCACTGTTTGTCTCTGCATCTCACAAAGGTTGACTGGAAGACAGCATTACGTTTGTGTCTTGAAGTATTAAATAAATAATTTGACTTTAATTTTTTGTAAAAATAACATGTCTTACTAAGAGAGCCGGGTGATCTGTAATTCAGGACCCTCAGATTCCTCTTACCTCACACTCCTTTCCCTATTTAAGAAATAAAATTGTGCACATTATCTAGTGCCTGTAATGAGATGTCGAGATAAATACAGATTTATAATATTCTGATAATAATCTTACCTTCACCGCAAGCAATTTGAAATTGAGAGTCACAATAATTGTAAATTACGGTCCCTTCACTTAAAAATCAATAAACTTTAAGATTTAGGTAATCACTTGAGTCAATTAATACAAGACGTACCTACAAGATATAATGAAAAGGATCGAAAGGACATAAAGATTATCTTGGTGAAAGTAATCTCGAATAATAAAAGAACAATAATTACATAATGAGCGAGCGAGCGAAGCGCCTCTGCTTCAATTCTGGCAAAATTTGCTTTACTTCACTTTACTCTTTACCCCTCTACAGGTCGTATTTTACAACCGACCTGGACGAAACTTGTTATACAGGTTTTACGAATTGAAAATAACCATCTCATGGTTATTTGAAGTTTAAAACAGGATATTCCATGTTTTTAAAAACAAAAGACATGGTAAATATCACGTTTTAAATAACTTTAGCGGTATTATCATTCTCCTGCCCTTATCCCAATCTATTTGGGGTCGGCGCAACATGTCCTTTTTTTCCATACTTCTCTATTATTCGTCATCTCGGTAGTCACCCCCTTTCTAGCCATGTCATCTTTCACACAATCCATCCATCGTTTCTTTGGTCTTCCCCTACTCTTATAGCCATCGACATTCATACTCAAAACTTTCCTCACGACATTTTCCTCACTCCTCCGCATCACATGCCCATACCATGACAGCCGATTTCCGCACAACTTTTCAGTCACCCCGGTGCCACTTTTAGACTTCCTCTTATGTACTCATTTCTTATTCTATCCATTCGTGTAACTTTAGCGGTATATTGTTGCAAAAAAGTTTGTGTTCGCGAGGTCTACTGTTCGTAGAAAACATGAAACTAGTTCCACTTACTTTATAACGACATCCTTCATATCACACAGTGAGGATCCCCAGGAATTGAACAGATATTCCAGCAAGTCACTGTTGAACAGCTTAGGCCTATTCTCCTTCTTGTTTCCAAACTTTGTCTTACTAGGACTGTTGGCAGTCTCCGCAGAATACCCTCGAGATGACAGACTCAACACCAGCTTTATAGGAGACAAGTGCACATACTCAAAGAGCACATTCTTCTGGGCATTAATTTGGCTCTTCATAGCAATCATTGGCAACGGCATGTGGACTAACGCCAGATCTGCCCTCAGCCTCACAGCAGGCTTCTCCTGAATCTTCCAGTGGTTCAGAATATCGAAGACGTAGTTCACAAAACCTCGGTCTAAATTCACACAGTACTCTTGGACTAAGATTTTGACGTATTTGTAGACGTCCTGGTTTATGCTCGGTCGGTGTTGCTTCAAGGCGACAATCTCTATGCATGGTTTTAGACCTTTGCTTGATCTGACATCGTTGGGTATCGGTGCGGGGTATAGAACACTTGGGAACACAGCTTCATGCAGCTGGTTGTCGATTTGTAGCCTCTGGCATTTCAAGTGACAGTATGTGTAAGTGTCGGATTTGCGTAACTGCATCCAAACACCAGGGTTATATGTCCTGCGTAGTTCCGAGAAGAATGGCTTCGTCATCTGCATTTTCTCCAAATCCAGATGGATGTATTCCTTCAACTGGCATTTCTTCTGCTCTGTTTGGTACTTATCCTCAATCCACGATGTTAGGTCAGGAGAAAGCTGCTTCCATTTATGATTGACGTTGACTTCCCATCTAGGTAGAGAATCAGTCATACTGACATATGCCAATTCCTTCACTCCTGTGTGAGTAGGCACGCAAACAGACAAACTGACTCCTGATAAGGACATGTAGACCTCATAGTTACTTCTCTCTGCGTTGATCCGCATCCTGTACTGGTAAGCTATTCTTTCGTCTTGAGCCAAGGCGAAGACTCTCTGGTATCCGTCCATGTAAGATATCCAGTACACAATGACCTTATCTTTCCTCATCTTCTTGGTCTTGGCGTGTGTTTCTGGGAGGTCTGAGCTGTCAGAGTCGTCACTGCTGGAGGAGCACGGTTCAGGGGACTTGGGAGTTAATCTCTTGAGGGTTGAGGATAGTTTGGACGTCACACTGCTGGTGGCTACCAACGTAGAGTGCTTTACTGAGTGGAAACTTACTTTTTCTTCGCCATATCTGGGAAAGATATATAAATAACAGAATTATAAGTAATCTTATTGAGAGTAGCTTTTATGCCATCAAATTATTGATAGGGAAGTGTTATTCACCCTTCACAAATTTATTTTCAAAATCTCGACTGTTTTAGAGAAGAAATCGATAAAAAAAAGACTTACCCATCCTGCCCGAAAGGTGCATCAAAACCTTTGCCCTTATTGTTATAAATATTCCACATCAGCTTCCTGTCCTTAGCCGGATCATCCCAAGTATAAAGCAAGGACTGATAGGGGCTCAGCAGCGCCACCTGTCCTGAATCAGCCTGGTGTAGCTTCAGGAACAGGTCGTCACACAAGTTGTCGATACGCACTGGCGAGTCCCCTATGGTGTATGGCTTGAAGGTTATGGTGAATGGACGGTCTGTCCCGCCTGTTACTTCCACGCAGATTGCCGTCTGCAAATAAGGTTTTATATTCAATCTTGGTGATGTTTTGTTTTTAGGAAAAGATAGGTACAGTAGTGCTATTCTGTAAAAATCTCACCGTGATAACTCGGGTGAAGTGAGCGTGAAGTGAGCCGTCATTCCACCTGATGCTAGGGGTTGACACTATAGACAGCTCACTTAAAGATCACTTCACTCATGTTTTCACGGTGAGATATTTACAGAATAGCACTACAGATCATGGTAAAGGTATTCTAAGTCAGGTGAATATCGGCTTGTAGTGTCTCTAAGTAGGTACAGACTGTTCATATTGAGAGGTACAAGTAAAACTAAACCGGCCAAGTGCGTGTCGGACCACGCATAATGAAGGGTTCCGGATAGTTGAAAAGAATTTATCCCAAATACAAACTTTTACCTTGACCAGAGCAATTTAATTCATTTCTTAGTACACACAACAGCAGCGACAGCGATGAGGATGAATTTTTCGACGCCATATTTTCGTTTGTGAGTAGTTTTATTAAGTAAAAGTAAATATTATTTTAATTCTGAATAAAGCATTACAAAAACAAACTTAACCTTATAGTTGAAAAACATGTTCATACATTGATATAAGTACGTCGCAGTGAATTTTTTGTAATCGCAAAAAACTATTTTTATAATTGAAAGCTATAAATTAATAATTTTTGGACTTTTGACTTTAGTTGTGCTGTGAGACCTTGCTTCTAACCAAATTTCATGATTCTAGGTCCACGGAAAGTACCCTATAGGTTTTGATTTACTTGCGAGTATAAAAATATGTCTCATAAATGGCCAGATTTTTTTTACTGCGTTGACTTAGAAGCTTGATTTTTTAGAGCTCCAAGGGACCATAAACCTACATATTATTTGATATTAATTTCAACTTGATACTTCCACGCGTTCCTGCGAAAAAGGGTCTTGACAGACTGACAGACAGACAGACATACAGACAGACGGACAGACAGACGGACAACGAAGTGGTCCTATAAAGGTTCCGTTTTTCCTTTTGAGGTACGGAACCCTAAAAATAATTACGAAGAACGCGGTGATACATAATACTTATGTAAAGACTACTTTATTTAATTTGGCTTGAAAATCATCGGACAAATATTAACGCAACCTAAATACATACATATAATATTTGACACCCTACTTCCCACACATATGAAAAAATGTTCGTGTAAACATTTCACTTAACCGCGTAATAATACAAAGACCCTAACTTGAAACTTAAACATGAAAGCCATGACGTAAGAGTTGCATCACTCGCGACTGGCGACCGCGGCCGCGGCGCAAGCACTAACTCAATTAACACCACTTTCATCTCAACTTTTATAAGACCCGCACACAAACATACTTTCCCTCAGTTTTCAGTAGACTACAGTGTAACAATGTTCAAAATAGTGTTATTTGTAGCATTCACTGTGTTGTGTGTGGTGAATACGGAAAGTGATGATGGATGCCCACATTCAAGATCGTACACAAGGGTGAAACGAGGGAGATACCCAGGCCCACCGATAAGGTTCTACAATCGCCCGCCCATGACCTTCCCTATCAAAGGCGCGTTCTCCTACACACCCCCGCCGTTTATGCACGATGATGAACCTCTGCACCCCGGCAGCAGACCCTACAAGGTTAGTAAACGTCCTACTAACGAAGGTTTAGGGGACGATGACATAAGTAACATAGTTAGAAACTTATCTAAACAAGACTTGGACAAAATACTCGAATTCGCTTCCGAGAAAGACAAATACTCCCATAAAAGCAAAGACGTGGACTACGAATACAGCAGACCACATAAGAGAGAGAATTCACAAAGACCGACTTATACCAAAGATTTTTACAAAGGAAATGTCGATACCAAATATCAAGCAGAGAAAGCTTATGAAATGGAGTTCAAGAAATATGTAAACTATGTGACTGAAGCCACTCCTATAAAGTACGCGCCACAAGATGAAAGGAGAAATCCATATTCAATAGAAGCAGAACATAATCAAGTGCGTTTTTATGGTCCTCAAAATGACGGACCGCCGCCGTTCAAAGCGTACACCGAGCAAGACAATGCACCTCCTCCGTTCAATGGTTTTGGTCTTCATGGCGGACCCAATAAATTTAAAGGTTTTGGTCCTCAAGACGACCGACCTACTCAGTTCCAAGGTTTAGATTCTCAAGACAGTCACCTTAATCAATACAAACCTTTTCAAGATGACCAACCCACTCAATTCAAACCTTATGGAGCACTAGACGAACAAACACCCCTTGCATCTATACCTGACGACAGTCTTACAAGCCAGAATTTTGGAAACCCTCAAGGATCTAATGTTTATCCTGGCTCTAGTAATTCAGGTTTTACTGAGACTAATGAAGAAGAAAAGCTACCACCACCATCAAACATGAGAGAGGAAGACTTTGATGTGTCTTACACGAATAATGTACCTACTGTTGTGAAGGCAGACTCTGATTCGTATCAAGTGGAGAGTTTCGGTGACCTACCGCTGATGAACTATAATTCTAAGTTGCATTCGGTCAGTTCGTATCATGTGCCACATTATACTGTAAGTATTTGAGGTTATTTTGAAATGGTCCGTAGAAATTAAGATGGCTCAAATTAATTATGTAAAATAGCTTACGCGCTCGACACTGGCATTGATAAATCGGAAGATAACATAAAGAAAAGAAAAGCCTGAATTGTTATTTTCCGGATTTGAATGATAATTGATAACCTACTAATTATGTATTCTACAAACCGAATCGGGAACAAGGAATACAACGCAGACCCTTTAATCCAAATGACCTCTACTCAGTATTGAGCTTGAATAGTACTTTTATCTATTCTGTGCTAGACCTATTTATTACAAAACAAGGTTTATGTTCAGACCTAGGTTTAAACTATGGAACCGTTTCTGAATTTTGATATTTATTCTGAATACGGTAAAAACTGACAACTTAGATTAAAGAACTGTATTTCAAACACAGTTACAAAAGCAAGGTTAAGCTGTTGGTCCCGGCTGTCATTCGTGGTTCTTTGATAGTATTACCAGGGGTATCGTATTACCCAATTAATGGGTTGTAGAGGTCAGATCGAGTCGCTTCATGTAAATTACTGATAATCAGCTGCATCTGGTTAGACTGCAAGCCGACCCCAATTTAGTTGGGAAAAGGCTAGACAGATTGAATGATTTCAATCACAGTTACAGTTCACACGGCTAAACATCAAGCTATAAATTTCCAGTTTACACTGACCTCTCATTGTAAGAAATACCCTATACAATGCGAGATCAGCTTATACTGGAAATGTATAGCTTGATCTGTAGCCGTGCGTACATACGTCCTGACTCTAGAGTTACAAGTTTAAATCCTAAGGTCCTTCAGAACTCATTTCCTCACGCTACACCATTATTGTTTCAGGTAACACAATCAAAATCACAATCCCTTCCATCAGCGCCTGCATCATCATTCGGATCATCACAATCCTACTCATCATCGACTGGCCTGAAGCCGTCACCAGCAGCCGCCTCCATAAAGGCACCACCCTTCGAACCAGCCCCTCCACCATCAGCTGCTAAGGAACAGAGCGATGCTCATCTGAAGGCTATCAAGATCTGGTCACATAAGTCTAAGGGAGCGGCGTATACGTTGCATGACGATGGAACTTTGACACCAGAATGGCCGAGACCAAAGTATGGAAAATGAGTTTGTTTGTAAGTTGTTGTAATATATTAATTTATTCTGTAGTTTGAAATTTTATTTGATTTCCTGGTAGACTTACAGTTAAATTTAAAGTCACAAGCTCCTGATTTTGACGGCACGGTTGGCGCAGTGGTTGAGCGATTGACTGCTGCGCAGCATGTCGCGGGTTCGATTCCCGCACGGAACAAATATTTGTACGACCTACAAGTATTTGTTCCGAGTCTGGGTGTTTTTCTATCTATAATATGTATGTATTTACAAAAAAAAAAATGTATATAAGTAGTTTATCAGCCATCTCGTTACCATAACACAAGCATTAGGTTGCTTAGCTTGGGGCTAGATGGCGTTGTGTGATATGTCCAAACATATTTATTTATATTTATTTATATATTTTATTTATATTTAAAAGAAGACCAAGATTTTAAGGGCTCCATTCTTAAGAACATCGTGTATTATTCTTAAGAACTTCGTGCTCATTACTTGCAGCTGACATGTTACCCAGATTCAGAAATCTGGGTAACAATTTCAGGTGCAATAAATGAGCTCATTGCTCTTCTTCTTCCGTCCCTGGTCCCGTTAGTTAGGGTCGGGTCTCCCACTTTCCTGCGCCAAGTAATTCTGTCTTGGGTTGTCGGTTCTGGCAGTAGGGCTTTCTTGAGATCTCTTTTTATATTTAACCACCAGGTCAATGGCGGCCGGCCCCTGCCTCTCTTTTGTTCCGGCAGATTTAGCGCAATTTGTACCACATGATCTTCATTGCGTCTTTTAATGTGTCCATACATCTTAGGCAGTTTTCAGTAATTTTATCCTTGATTGGTGTGACTTTAAAGCTGACTCGTATGTACTCATTGCGGACTTTGTCAAGTCTGATCACACCACCTGCCCATCTAAGCATCTTCATTTCATTGGTATGGACCTTTTGTTCATGTGTCTTCCACCAGTAAAAAAAAATAACATAGAAAAATTGTAGATGCTCATACTTAGCGTAAGATAGTTGCTGGACCAAAAAAGATTAAGTAAAAGATCTTGGAAAAACCTAAGATCTAAAGCAAAATTAAGGATTTAGAAAACACAAGTTAACTCACCCCCTTATCCATCCTCAACACAGTAAAGTGATTCCTCGTGATCGGGAAGTGTTGGGACACCACAGTAGAGTCCCGGTACTTGCAGTGCATCGACATGGAGTCGGTCTGCGGCCAGAACGGTGTACATTGCTGCGGGGACAGGTCGTTCCACAGGTCCGCAGCTTCGTTCTCCTCCATGAAACGCAAGTGACGCTTTGTGTCGTTAAAGACCAAAAAGTATGGGAGCAGCGTCACGATTTTGGTGAGCTGGGGACACAGCTCTGATAGAGTTACCTGTGGGAAAAAATACAGTGTTAATCATATCATTAACTTAAGATTGTTTGTGATTTTTGCGTTCTCCACAACTCTTCAAGTTTTGTTCTTGCTTAGGCATTTTTTGATTTTTCTTGATCTTTGTTGACTCTTGGAATTTTCCAGTACATTTGCTTTGGATACAATTTTGGCCTATGCAAAAAAGGCAATAGTGTGCCTGTGGCTTTAAATCGATTACTAAATAATGACATTCAGCTCGATAAAGTAGTCGGTTCTTCATCTATATTCCCATTTTAGGAGTAAACAATATCTATAAAGACTTTCAGAGTGGATAAACATACATTGAGTAGCAGTCTGTAGTTGGTCCTCCTCTCAGTGTGCGGGCACACAACGAGTCCCGGTGCGGCAGCTGCCAGCCTGGCGGCGCGCGACCAGGCGGAGTGGTGCGCGCGCAGGCGCACGCGCGCGCCGCGCCTGCGCCCGCGCGCCGCCGGGCTCCACAGCAGCGGCTCGTCCGTCACCTCGTACCACGTGTCAGACTGACCACCCTGACAAAAACATCGCAGTTTCTTACACAAAGAAACCTTTTCATTTACCTGATACAAAAAAAAAGAATCGTCAAAATCGGACTAGTCTGTACAAAGTAGCGTCATACATTTACTGCCGGACTTTAAAATTATTATTATGTAAGTAAGTATGCTGCGTGTTACATACAAACTGTAAACCATCACCTTGACCTGCCTTGCACATCACCCGCGCTGTAAATGATTATGGTAGAATGTTGACTCATAAATATAGAGGTACCTTCATCTGCAGAGGCAGTCCTGTCTTGTTGATGAACCAGTGCTGCGCGTGCAGGAACACCTCCCAGCAGTCGTTGCGTTCCACTGTCACGCACACCTGTACCTGCTTGTTACCGCCTTCAGTGTCGCATTCACTGCTAAGAGTTACACTCTTTTCAGTTACATCTGGAATAGAGGATAATCTTAGAAGAAATAATCTTACAATTAAATGCAAGAAGAATTTAACTTTGCTGGTCTCATCTCATATTCTGTGGTAGTAGGGGCATGTGATGCGGAGCAATAAGTGAGGAATTAGAGTATGAATGTGGATGGCTACAAAAGTAGGGAAAGACCAAAGAAACGATGGCTAGACTGTATCAGAGATGATATGGCTAGAAACGGGGTGACTAATCTGTTGACTTGACGACTAATAGAGAAGTATGATGTAAGAAGAAGACATGTTAGGTAGGTACGCCGGACCCCGAATAAATTTGGTTGAGGGCAAGAGAATGATGATTGATCTAATCTCATATATCGTCTTTATTGCGATTGTATAGTTGCCGGCAGGAGTCGTGAGCACAAACTGTACTCTTAAACCTAACGAATCTTATTTCCTATCACGGCAGGTTGCACGGGCGGGAGCAACAATATATTATATTATCAAGCATATTATACAAATACATATAGAAAACAGAATACAAGACCACGCTGACGAAGGCAGTTAAAATTAAGGTGGAATTTGTGCTCACGACTCGTGCCGGCAATTATAGCATTTGCATTAATTAAATATCAGACAGAATGACGTAAAAGGTTTCCCAGGCTTCGTCCTTTACTGGGATGAAAAGCCAATGGATGATGATGACCCCGATAGTAAAGTAAAGCTGATTAGCAGCCTCGCCATAAAAGCTTTTCTTATCTTCAAAAGACCTAACCGTAGTTAAGTACTAGGCCTTTTGGAGAAAGATCATAAAGTTTATCTTGGACATCATTGACATCGGTGAAGGAAAAGATTGTGAAGAAACTTGGACTTATAATTAATATGAGTTTGAAATCGTCAACCCATCTTGAGCAAGCGTGGTAATCAACGCTCGTGCCTTCTCTGTATGAGAAGAGGCCTTGGCCTTGCAGTGGGATAGTAATAGGCTGATATTTTTTTTCATTAAGCAGCTTTGCCCTACTAACCTGGTGACAGCATGAAACTGCCAGTCCACGGCAGTCCCATATAGTTCATGTTGATGGTGATCCTGTGCGGCTGCGTGAGCGCAAGCGTGTAGGTGTGCGCGCGCTCGCCGGCCTCGATGCGCATGTGCCACGCGGCGCTGGCGCAGCTGACGTGGGCCGCGTAGGGCAGGCGGTTGTACAGCGCCAGCGGCGGCAGCACGCGCAGCAGGTAGTTGGGGATCGAGCGGGTTATCTTGTGCGACTGGCAGCCTGTGGGTGGAACGAACAATTCAGAAATAATTAACTCGTTTAATTTGACATAATACAGAGTTTAGCGTTACAAGGTTCTTTTGGCGCAAGGCCAAAATTGGAAGTAACGCCGCCATCTTGTTTTACGGAATGTTTCACCACCCTAGCGCCAACCTGTCAACTTCATTCGAGCGCCAAATGATCTTTGTCAGTAGCTGTATAAATCCAACCCTCTCTGAAGATAATGTTAAACCAAAAGAATGCTTTTGATATGGTGATCTCTTTTCAATAATAAACTCAAAAACCATCCAGACCCATGAGGACTCAAGTGTTTATTTTTGTAACATTCTCTCTGTCTCCTTAAATTGTTACGAAAAAACATTATGTGATATATTCTATATTCAATCATTAATTTTATTTCGCAACAATGACTTTGCCTGGTGATTTAATAAAACATTTAATACTTTATCCTAGATCGAAGACTTAATTAGCTCTACGACTTCTTTCCATTAACGTTGACTCATATATAAGGCAAAACAGCATGATTTACGTTCAAGTCGTAGGTCTTCTTACCTTCAACAGGCAGTATCCTCATGGCAAATATCCTCTTGTCTTCTCCATCCTTGGCAGGACAGATCATATCCCGCGGCGTCCCTACCTCGTTCGCCAGTTCCATCCACCAAATACCTTGTGTTGCTGTTTGGTAACTCCTGGAGTAAGAGCATACAAAAACGAAATTAAACTCGTATGTTCTCATCCATTTTATTTTTCATCTAAGTACTAGATTTAGTAGACCAAAACAACGACGTCTTTTTATATTAAGAGTTAGTTTTGTTTAAAAACTCACCCACAATACAGAAGAAATTATTAGCGTCGCAACAATTTTTGCTCAATTTATCAAGCAGTTGTAACTAAGTCAGGTTTAAAACTGGGCCCAATTAAGCTTGTACTGTGTAAAAGCTATCCATCTGTTGTTCTAAGGCTATTGACTTCAATCTTCTTGTCGAGTCGATGTGGCAAAGATGAGTTCGGCCCAGTACATGGCCACGCCAATCGCGACATCAGTGGTGGTTTTAGGTTCTCAGGTATATGGACACTTTGGGCACTCCAACATATGGGACATGGTTAGGAGTTTAGGAGTATCGTATTCGCAATGGGTGTTGGTTGGCTCAATAATCCATTTCGTTAGATTGTGCTTGCAGCGGGCTACTTGGGTCCACAGTCGATTGATTTGCAAATAGGCCACTGCAGGTCACGCCTGTCAGCCCCAGAACTACCTGCCACCTGCAGGTGGTCCTGGAGCTGGACGAAATTAGGTGGTGGCGGATGATGTTTTTCCCACAACTGTATACCTTACCTGTTTACCTTTGGCGGTTGGTCTTGGGTGACCTGAGAACAACGAAGCAAGCTCTTCCGGCTGGACGAAATTAGGTGGTGGCGGATGATGTTTTTCCCACAACTGTATATCTTACCTGTTTGGAACAATACCGGGTAGACTAAAGAGTCTACTCGGTATTGTTGGATGTTCGTAGACGGGATGTCGGATGATTGACTTCAATAAATAACGGGTTTAAAAAAACCCTTAACGAAGCCAACAGCCACTTGGCCTTCCCGTCATTGTGATCATTTTATATCTGGAAACCTTCTACTTACGGAGATATTGAAGGTCAAAGTTCCAATAAGCACAATGTCTTACGTGCGCACTAACGCTAACAGCGATTTTACACCAAAAATAAATGTTGTTTCCCAGTAACTAATTTTATACAATGTAAAGATCACAGTCTATACATCATACAGTCGTCTGACGAGAGCCCGAGCTGCTTACGCAGTTCGCCGAACTTCGTATGCAGCTCGGGCTTCGTCGGACGACTGTATGATGTGTAAACTGTATTACTGTGGTAAAGATAGTGTAGATGATGGCTCCGTGATGTTTCTTTTTAGTCCGTTAAAGTAGCTGAAAGGCTTTACTTACTCGAAGTTAGAAGGAAGCAGGAACAGCTTACAATGGTAAGCTATATAAAGCGGCACATTATACGTCTCCTGCGGCGCGATCACTGCTAACCGCATCTTGTCATCGAAGGGGTTGGTGAGGGATCCTATCAGCTCTGCTCCAATGGCCTGCAGGTCTGTCTTCTTGTAGAACAGTTCTAAGGCATAGGAGGTTTCATTGCGGATCTGGAAGAACAGACAGCTGAGGTGTGAAAGAGAAAGTTAAGTATCGAATCATCATTGTTAGATACGGGAACAAGTGAAACAACGGTTGCCTGTGAACGCACTAACGCTTTATTTTAACAAGCGTGCGCGAGCTAGTGGCTGGGCGCGGGGTGCGGGACGCTGCGCGGCGTCGTCTCCGCCGGCAGTCGGAGGGGCGCGCAGCGCTACACACATACATGTTTGTTTGTATACAACAATCATCATCACTTCAGCAGGAAAAGTTAGGAACTTTTAATTCCATACATCCCTCGCTCTGTCGAAATTACGACTCCCATGACAAATAGTTTTGCTAGCCAACACAAAACAATAACCACACACAAAACTCTGATTAAGTAATTCAAAATTCTGACATAGTTTTAGAGGTTTCCTTTGTGGTATGGAGAACAAAAAACGACCTTACTAAAGTCAGGTACAAACCTGTAATGGAGACCTGACAACGATCTTCTTGTTGTTATACTTGGACGTCCTGTCTACTGCGATGTAGTAGCGCGTGGAGTTCTTGCTGGGGTGTAACACGTGTAGCTTGGACACGCTGCGTTGCGGACATAGGATCTGGTGGAAGAACAGATTAGCAAGTTTTCGTTTTGAATTTTACTTTATAAATTATCACGATGATTACCGTCTGGAAATATAGTTCACCCCTTTTTGTTTGAATTTCGTGTAGCCTTTGTCATCTATCTATCTATATAATAGGTCTTTACCTATGAATATCGTTGATGTTGCGTGCCGCTTGTGCCGCGTTGCTGCCACGACGGTACTCATATTCCATAATTACTCGAATTTTTAACGTATCCATGATGACGAAAAATATTGAAATGCGATGAAAATATAACACTAATCAATAAACAAATGACTACTTTTGGGAAAAAAAATCCATGTTTTTAAAATAAAATTAATTTGAAATTAGAATTCTTAGCCAAACAAAAATCATTTTGATTTGAAATGGCCAGTACTGCAGAACGGCAATTTCATAGGTAAAGACCTAATATATAAAAATGAATCCCTATTCCCTTGGTCACCGCATCACGCGTGAACGGATGGAACAATTTCGCTAATTCTTTTTTTGTTATGTTTATTATTGTCAGGAGAAGGTTCTTGTGAAAGAAAACATTAAGAAAATTTCGCAGAAAATTGGAAAAATTCAGAAAACTTAACGACTATTTTAACTTCACGTGTTTACATTAGAATATTCATAGCTAAGTCTATAAGCTATATCTGTCGGGTCAGCTAGTCTCAGATAAAAGACGTTCTCTCTTGAACATAAGCTTCCACTAAGTATTACAACAAGTCGTTATTAAATTGAAAATATTGTTTACTTTTTGGTACAAGACGATTACTCGTGAAGCGTTGTTTTCTTTCTGAAGTCAAGATCAGAATCATCCGAAAAGAAAGCTCAGGATTCTAGAGATTTGACCTCGTAATGGTACTTACAGTAAGATGGTCCAGGTCGTGCAGTCGCACGGTGAGTGTGAGGTCTGTGAGCTTGGTGCGCAGCGCTGGAGGCGGCGGCGGTGGCGCGGGGGACCAGGCGGCCGCTGCGGGCGTGGACACGGCGCCACCAGGGAATCCGCCCTCGAAGCTGTGCCAAACATCACATCTTATCAGAACACGTGTGCGTATAAACCAGAATAGGTATGCGCTTCGGTAATCTTCGCGTTTCCGAATTAGTACGAAAGTCACGCCACAGAGTAATCCCCCTACAGAGGCAAAGCTCCAAGTTTTGTACTGCCACGATTTGTAAGTGTAGTAGTCATAGACATAGAGAATTGAAGTGAGCATAAGCCTCACAAAAGTGACCACTCTCTAGAAAGTGACAAAGCGAGATGCTGCCAATATCTGTAGTAGTAAAGAGCGGGCTGCACGTTCGCTGTCTCTCTCGTACTTTTCGGTCTGTATTCACTGCTTAGCTGGTTACAGAACGCTCAGTCCATGTTCTATGTCTATCTTAGTAGTGCACCTATCATTCCGCATTTGTATTGTATAAAGTTTTCTCTTTCCCGGATAAACAGAGGTGGTCCAAATAGTGACGTCCAAAGGAAAATCTGAATTCCTCTTATCCAGGGGTAATTGAAAATGCCATTCAAGATGATGAAAGTAACATTCAAGATAATTAAGTCACAAAAAAAATCCGAAAAATATCCACTAAAGTACCAAAAAAGAAATGAATTTTTGAAGCTCCACCGGCAGAAAACTGTACCTAAATAATTACAAAAACAAAAATAACTCGAAAAGTACAAAAAATCGCGGAACATTCATGGGGTATTTTCAAACACCCCTGGGCGTTGTACTCAAGTTGTACTTATTAATTCTGTGCCCTGGGTATGAGCAATCAGATTTTTCTTTTGGACGTTACTATATTTGGACCAGCCTGTGTAGTCCAGTCGCAGATCATCATTTATGAAAAGTCTAAAGTTATGAAAAGTTTTTTGGAATTGCATAGAGTTAATAAAAGGCATAACAGGCAGGCATAACTAGGCATAATTTTGTAATCATGGTAATACAAAATATGCAAGTATTTCCGTATATCATCGCGCGTTCTTATTTAGTAGATAGACGATGATCCCGAAGCGCATACCTACTTTTCTTGGAAAATCTGTACTTCATGTTTCTTCTCTTTGAACCCAATTAAAATTCTGAAGAACATAGAACTACGAGAAGCAGACTTTATCCCTGGTAGAACTTATACTGTAACATCAGCCATGTTTTTATGAACATGAGACAGCAATCATTTACATGAAGATAAAACAGATTTAGAGATACTCACCAGTCCCATTCTTCACTGACATCGGTCATTAGTGGTCTGGATTGTTTTGGTGGCTCGTCGAGAAGTTCACCTGATGATGTATCACATCCAAGGAAGATTTTTATGGCGTTCATTTGCAATAAGATTAGAAATTTAAACAAACCTTTTTTACAGTCTGTTCAACCGATTTTGACTTCTATTGCGTTGATGGCATGACAAATGGCAGCTGCAGTAAACAGTTGGTATTGCAACCACTTTTTTGCCTTTAATGCCATCCTTAAGCCTACGGAATAGAAGTCAAAATCGGTTGAACGGACTGGTTTGTTTATATGTATAATCTTATTGCAAATGGAGTATAGTTATGATAAAATTATTTTGCAAGACAGAAGTGCTTATCGTCGCCGTGCAGTGAGAACCTCGTTATTGCAATTTAAACTTTATTTTTTACCTTATAAAAACTATCTGAAAATGGCCGTCAGACTTAACCTGACGATCTCCTTAACATCAATAGAAGGTATTAGAAGCATCTTAGAGTTGTGCACGTTTGTCCTAAATACCTGTGCATTATGAGGTTTTCTAACCAACAAATAAAAAGAAAAGAAACCGAAAATGCGAGTCGGACCACGCACAATGAAGGGTTCCGCAGTTGAAAAGAGTTTAGAAACAAACTTAACATTGTAATCCCAAAAAAAAAATTTATATGAGATATAATTACAAATTATTAATTTTTGAACTCTTTCCTTTACTTGTGCTGTGAGACCTTGCTTCTTGCCTTTAATGATTCTAGGTCAACGGGAAGTACCCTATAGGTTTACCCTGATTTACTTGCGAGTATCAAAATATGTCGCATTAATAGCCGTATTTTTGTATTGCGTTGACTTAGAAGCTTGATTTTTTTAGGTCTCCAAGGGACCATAGACCTACGCATTTGATATTAATTTTAACGTGATACCTCCACACGTTCTTGAGAAAAAGGGTCTTGACAGACTCATAGACAGACGGACAACGAAGTGATCCTATACGGGTTCGGTTTTTTCCTTTTGAGGTACGGAACCCTAACAATCAATCTTTCTTAGCGAGGTTTTCACTGCGGAGTGACGTGCGAAATTATCAAGAAGACTTGTCGTTTTAATGAGTTACCGATTAATTTATTCTACTTGTTCGTATTCACTGATTTCTCACCTGGCGTGCTAGGTCGGCTAGTATCCACATCATAATCAGCTATAGCTATAATTCTCTCGTTACCCGCTAAATCCGTTTCCGCTTTAGTTTTCAAATGGACGGTAGATCCAGGACCTTTAACAAAATTCATATTTCCAAATGATTACAAACATTTTCCATTTTTTGGTGCAAAGCATTCAACAGCAAACCTATTAGTAATTTAATGATTTGATATAGATGATTTAAATTAGCGTTTGCGGTTCGTTTTACGTTCGTCGCTCTTACTTGTCATTGTCAATATCATTTCGAAACGAGTGTAAGTTTGCAAGACCTAACATACTTAGGAAAAGGTTAGGCAGATGATGACGACACTCGTTTCCAAGACTTACCTATATCATTGACCAGTAGCAGTCCACTCTCTCCAGTCACAATAGCAGTGACTACAGCAGTCCTGTCAGTGCAGGCAGCAGCCAGGTCCAGTAAAGCCCTGGCTCCAGCAGGAGTCACGGTAACATTGAGCATATCTCTAGCCTCCACTGCTATGTAAGTGCAGGATTTGTCTATATAGCTTTCGGTCTCGAGACCAGAATCTACGCTGTCTTCACGGACGACGGGATCCTTTGGAAAAAGTTAATTAATTATTACTGTAGTAGATAGTCTGTATGTTTGTAGCATATTAGATCTATCATCTTCGAAGCAAGAATGGACAGGCCTCTTCTGAGCTTGCTCGTTCCATCATAGACCTCATCTTTCGCTTTCAACCAGGCGAGATCGAGGTCAAGAGCCGGCCAAAATCGCAATAAAAATAAAAATCTATCTGTCACAGTTTATTGACGTAAAAAGGATATTACACTGAAATAATTTGCCATTCATTGTCTAAGTTCTGTTTAGTAACTTATGACTTTGGTTCAGGATTTCCTTTCTAAGGGATTTTCTACAATAAGAACTAAAAATGCGTATCTAGCCTAGACTGAAACACCAAATAAATGTAACGTCGTTAACCCCAACCATAATCCTTATGATTTATCATACGAGTAGATTCTAAAATACCACTACTGTTTATTTTGATTGAGAGTTAAAGAAAATATGAATTACTAACCTGTAACGTCACAGTTTTATGTTCCGTCTCTTTCTTCCCCTTGACTTCTCCGTCTGTGAACGTGACAGCCTTCTCGTTCTCGTCATTATCACTGCCTGCTTCCACTTCACTGTGCTCTGGAGCTGAAGAATCGTCTTCATTGCTCATCTCTTCGGCGCTTGAGTCACTGTATGATAAGAATGTTGGAATGGTCTTCAGAAATAATGTACCAGAATTCAGAATTCTCAACACAAGGATTGAATGAAAAATAGACCCATTTTTCATTCATCAGATAAATCGTATTTTATCTAATCTAAAGAATAAATAAACCCGCAAACCACCATATTTATTCTTTAACTTTAAACAAACTTTATTCTTTGCTAACAGAGAAAAAGAGGCCTTTAGAAAATTTGGTAGCAACACTAATATTTTGGGATTTTATGGACAATTCCTTAGACCACATCTTAGCAATTTGTGCTATAAGAGTTGGGAATTGTTTAATAAATTCTATTA
Source organism: Cosmia pyralina (assembly GCA_946251885.1). NCBI lineage: Eukaryota > Metazoa > Arthropoda > Insecta > Lepidoptera > Noctuidae > Cosmia > Cosmia pyralina. The sequence continues at coordinate 25,693,203 of OX276353.1, forward strand.
GGGATATAAGTACCTACATAGGTATAAATAGTCAAAAATTTACTTTAAAAAATAGTAAAAACCGACTTCAAAAACGAAAAACGAATAAAATAACTTTCATAAAAAACTTAACAGCTTCTGAACTCGGTGCCAAGCTACGGTGCATTGAAGAATTAAAGACACCGACTTCAGATGAAAGTTATTTTATTCGTTTTTGGTTTTTGAAGTCGGTTTTTACTTTTTTAAAAGTAAATTTATTTTTCCATTTTTAGTTGAATATACAATTACATAACTAAGCCCAAGACGAACGAAAAGAAGAATCATCAAAATCGGCTTAGGAATGCCATAGATACAATACATTTATGCATGTAACTTGTACATAAGAATAATTACATAATTTATTATATACTAAAACCTTTCCGGAATGTATTTAGATTACGTTAGTGAAAGGATCGTCAAAATTGGTTAATTATTTTTTGAGAAAATCGCGGACAAACAGACATACATACCTACATACATAAATACATACGGGTCGAATATAGAACCTCCTTTTTTGAAGTCGGTTATAAAAATGACAATACGATTTGATCTGGTCTGTTGAAAAGAGATTTTTATACACTACAAATCTTACTCAGTAAATAGATGCCCAATAGCAGTCGCCAGCTTATCCATGAGCCTGCTCTCGTTCTCCGAGTCAGACTCATCAGCGTCCAGCAATCCCAAGAAAGACATATGTCCCGCACTGAAGTCCACGTTATAATGCTTACTCTCGCTCCCGTTAGGGTTCCGTATAAACGTCATCTCATTGTCAGTATCGCATTCGTCTGCGGAGGTTTCGGATTCGAAGCCATTTCGCTTCTTGGGTCTTTTGGATTGGTCTGATGTGATTGAGGAGTCTGCTTCTGTTTCTTGATGGCTTGAAGTGTCCAGGCGAGAGGACATTGGGTAGGCTTTTGCCTGTTGAAAGATTTTAATAGATTTTAGGGTAGGGTAGGAACATTATGAAGTTGTCACACAATATGACGATGAGAACCCGCGAGGTCGTCACATAAATATTTCACTAACCACTTATGGTGCTTGTATCGTTATAATCAGCCTATAATGTTCCCACTGCTGGGACACAGGCATCTTCTCTGTGAGGCGGGTGTGTGGGGAGGGGTCTGTGTGGGGGTGTGTGGGGAGTGTGGTGGCTGTAATCCACCACGCGGGTCGAGTGCGGGTTAGTAGATGTCACATATCTTCGAAATTGTGGTTCTAGGACACAAATCTAAATAATAAGTGCCTTATTATTTAGATTTCTGTGTTCTAGGACATGCCGGTTTCCTCGGGCTGTTTTCCTTCACCGTTTTGAGAGCAGTGGTGATGAAATAATTTACGCAAAGTAAAGCGCCTGTGCGGGGTTCGAACCTACGACCTACAACTCGTAAGTCGCGGCCGTTACCACTGGGCCACCACTGCTCTTGTGTTAGTATACTACGATGCATTTAGCATGTGGGTTCAAATTACAATTTCAGGTACTCGAATTTGTAAGTGGCACAACAAATTGGTATGCACAGGTATGTTTTCTGATACATTTGTTTACATATTCATCGGATAGTTTTGGAAGGGACTATACAAAATGACATACCTGGAACAGCGTAGCGGTTATCTCCCAAGGTCGGTAAACATTCTCGTTCTGAACCACAGGCTCAATGAGAGGCTCCCAGGCGTCGACACGTTCGTTGTAGCAGGAGGCTATGAGGCTGAGGGAGGCTGTGCCGTGCAGTTGCTGAGACCAGTCGTGTAGGGACACCTCGGATTTCATCTGGTAAGTAAATAAGGTTTTTTAATTTATTCAAGAGAAAATTTTGTCAAAGTAGCAAGTTAAGGTAATTCCGGTATGTATTATTGGGAAATTGTGTGAAAATTGGTTGTCATGGCTTATGAATGGTGATGTGGAGGAATCAGGGTCGTGTTGTGCACGAAGTTTTTCAGTGGGTATACCGTGACTGCAGGAATGGGAGACCCTAGCACGAAGGAGCGACGTAAACATAGGGTAAAGTAAATTCAAGCGATATTTGAATAAAAAATACAACCATCCTATAGCATTTTGGACAAAATTTTTGCGACAAGTACAATTTTTATTTTAACTGCATAATTATGTGCCAAACGAGTATTTTCAATTTTAATATCGTTCGAATTTATGTTACGGCGGTCGTGCTAGGCCTACAGAATGAGCCCCCCCGGAGGGTTCCCGCATTGTCGAGGCGGGGGGGCTCAGTAGCCGTGGCTTGGTCACCCACGGTGAAGCGAAGAGGAACCCATGCGGGGGCCGCTCGTCAGGGCTTTTGCCGATAAGCCGACGACGTAGCGGCCAGCGGGTAGGTTGCGGTGGCCGTATGGGCGACACCGCAACTGAGGCGGGCCGCGGTGTCTTATGGGAGGCATCGCGGCTGAGGATTGGAGGCCGCGGCGGGAGAGGAGTGCCGGTATTGCGGTGCGCCGCTCTCCCTACCTTCCGCGGCCTTGACGGGGCCGCCACCGTTTGATGGCGGACGCGGTGGGGCCGCAGGGGAAGAGGAGTGTCGGTATGACGTCGGCCGCTCTCCCTATCCTCTGCGGCCGAAATGGCGGCGGAGCGCGCGCGGGAGGACGATCCTCACGCGGCGCCGCTCCGAAGGCGGAGGAGGGGTCGGAGCAGACGACTCCTCCCAGGTGGGGGCCAGCAGGCAACGGGTGTGGGGGCATCCTTGCCTGTATTGCACAGGCCCCCACCAGTGTCGGACGGGAATGGCCAGGTGTTCCCGGTCATTCCCGTAGCCCCCCATCCGGGGGGACACGCGGGGCCCGCCAGTTAGGCGGGCATGCGCCGGGAGGGTTGTGGACGTAAAGGCTGAGCCGGTTTCCCATGGCCCTCCCATCACGGCGATGTGGGAACACTGCTGAGTTTTAGTGGGTATACTGTCATTCCGACAGGAGTCCCACATACCCCGTCTCGTCCCCCACGAGCGAGGATGCATAAAGCATTTCTCAGCGTCAAAAAAAAAAAAAAAAAAAAAAGGCCTACAGAATGAGCCTGTTTCAGTGTCTTGATAGGCACTATTTACCACATAAGTTGAGAAAATGTAACAGATTTTTCTAAAACATACTCGAAAACAACGAACTCGATAATTTTATTTAAAATGTGAAGTGAGAATTTAAAAGTAGCGTTCAAACGTAATATACACCTCAATCTCTTGTCTGCTAGATAGGTTTGGTAAAACAAGCCATAAATCCTAGAAATAAAAATAAAACAAATTAAACAAAACTCACCTTCATCATCAAGACAGGCACCCTGACCGTCTGCTCCATCTCAAACATGACCCTGACACAAGGCACTGACATGATGAACGTCTCTGAGGGTCTGATGCTCGGGTACTTCGGCTGCACATACCCATCCTCAGGGTTTATCATCACGTAAGGAGTCAGCTTTTTGGGAGACCAGAGGTCTTCTTCCTGCTTCTCGGCTTTTGGGTTGTAGGTGGCGAAGTTGAAAGGCTCCTTTTCGTCAGGGATTGTTAGCTCTGATGTTATTTCTTCGATAATGTCTGTGGGTAGAACAGTTGTTAGAGTTCATACATCATTTGGTGTCGGAGGTATACCTACGACTGGCAACCACTAGTAAAATTCAATAGAGGTGCCGTTAAACCAGAAAAGGCTTATAGGCGATGAGACGCTGGTGGCTAGGCTTCACAGCCTGGCTCTCCGGCGTAATGTTGCTTGCCTGTCGGTCTTCTGCAGACTGTACATCGGAGAGTATGCGCAGGAGCTCCACGACCTGATCCTACCATCGCCCTTTCACTACCGGACTACCAGACGTACTGCAGGGTACCATCCGCACTTGGTCGAAATCCCGACCAGTCAAATTCAACGCGTTTCCTCCACATTTATTTTGCGAACAGCCAAAGTGTGGAACTCTCTGCCAGCGCCTGTGTTCTCCTCCACAAATAACCCGACAGCCTTCAAAGCAAGAGTGAGCAGGCATCTTCTGGGCACGCTTGTTCCATCATAGATCTCATCCATCGCTTAATTTCCATAAGGCCTGATCGAGTTCAAGAGCAGGCCCAGTAAGCAATAAAAAAAAGTTATGCGCTTTGGTAATCTTCGCGTTCCCGAATTATCAAGAACGTCGCACAAAAGAGTAAACCCACACAGAGGCAAGTTTTGTACTGCCGCGTTTTGTACTAGTGTACCTAACTACTTATCGTTGTGCGTTTGAATGAAGTTTTCTCTTTCGCAGGTTGCTTACTCCGATCGCAGAACGTCTGCAAGTATTTGCACGGTTATATCAGCTCATATTAATTAGATTTAATTTATTGTCGCGTGTTCGTATTTCCGAAGATTCCCGAAGCGCATACTTTTCTTGGGATAGCTGTACCTCCTACTTGAATTGTAAAGCTTTGAAGGACACTAATGAGACACAATAGAAGATTTATGTTGGTCCAAATAGCTGACACAGGTTGAATTATTGGTACTCACCCATAACAGTATGAACTGTAGTGGCAGCTACATGCACCTCAATCTCTGAAACCGACATCTTGACCCAAATGCCTTCCTCAATATTCTTGAAAGCCTTTGAAAACTCTATATCACAGGGCTTCAAGACCAACTGGGGGGGCAGATTCTTCAATTTTGACTGTAATTTGGACATGATCTGAAGTCCTGCTAAGGAGACGACGAAAGACTCGCTGTTAGAGTGACAGGAGTAGTCGATGAGGAGTTCTGTTCGGAGGAGGAGGGCGTGACCCTCGGTCTTGGTGAGGTCCGTGAAGAACATGATCTCTGGTTGGCGGAACTGAATTGATATGGATAAGCTTTGTTGCTCTTCTGACACTGATGTTGCTGAAACAAACAAATAACAAGATGGAAGTCAATTTGGAGTCTTAGATGTAATAACTAACAGCCGCACGGGTCAATCGATCAGGTTAAGCTACGCTTGCCGCGGTTGGTCCGTGGATGGGTGACCATCTTTAAATATCGAGACCCCTCCGTGCCTCGGAAAGCACGTTAAGCCGTTGGTCCCGGCTGTCATTCGTGGATCTTTGACAGTCGTCACGGGTCGTCAGAAACCCGAAAGTCTGACAACCAGTATTACCAAGTAACTGGGTTGGTGAGGTCAGATAGGCAGTCGCACCATGTAAAATACAGTATTCAGCTGCATCCGATTAGACTGGAAGCCGACCCCACGATAGTTGGGAAAAGGCTAGGCGGATGAGATGCACAGCTTAGATGGAATTTGAGAAAAAGACAATTTTAACCATTATTGAGAAGGGAATTGTTTCTGGAGACAGAGACATTAATTTACTATGGCTGTGCATTCTGAAAGTTAGCAAAATATATAATTCATAATTAATATTTAAGGGCACTATGATTAACATGGCTAGAGATAACACAAAACAGAATGGTTTGGAAGGAAAAAAGCACACAAAAGAGGCTAGCAAAAAAAAAAGGGCACCATAGAACGATATTTCATATTTCCATACAGTAATATAATCGAATTAATAACGACAGATAATGTTTGACATTTGCGACGATGGCAACTTGTAAAATGTATGCTCTTAACATGGAAGCCAAACATTTGGTCTGATTTAAAAGAATCCAACCTGTGGAATAATACCCGCTGGTAGAATCACTGGAGCTGGGCAGCCTGGCGGCGCGGTTGTTGTTGCCAGTCTTTGACGGATGCACGTCACCCACGTACCCGTGGTTTACTACACCACCTTCCATTGTCTTCTCACCTGCATAAGGAACGGAAGATTAGATTACTTACCGGTAATTAAAAAAACATCAGCATTTTTAAGTGGCGTTGTTTCTTTTCCCAGTTATCGTATAATAGTTACCGCTACCGCTAGTGGCGAGACGGTAGGGCAGTGCAGGCCGCTCATTCGTCAACGTTCACAGCATCCCACCCACCTGCGGCGCAAGATGGCGTTACAGAAAATTTGCAATTTTTTGTCTCGGATGTAATTTTCACGGTATAATGGTTTCATGGTTCATGACGTGATCCTGAATTTTAATTTTGGCCCCATTATCGTTGCCTTCGAAAACCATGAAAACGACGCTAGTGGCACCATCTTGAATTTTGATTTTGATCACATTTTCATTATCAGCAACCTCGAAAATCATGAAAACAACACATATGACGAAAAATTTGCAAATTTTCGGTGGCGCCATCTTGAATTTTAATTTTGACCCTATTTTTATTATCAGCAATCTTGAAAACCATGAAAACGACACCCATGATGCAAAATTTGCTATTTTTGGTGGCACCATCTCATCATGAAGTTTGCTTTTGACCCCATCCCCGTTGTCAGCGCCCTCAAAAACCATAAAATGATACTCATGATGAAAATTTAGCAAATTTTTGTTGGCGCCATCTTGAATTTTGACTTTTTGTTTTCAGTGACCTCGAAAACCGTAAAAATGACACCCGTCTCGAAAAAAAACTAAAAAAACAGTACAATAAAAAAAACTGCGACAAAAACTATTGACGTTTGACGCCTAGCTAGTTGGACTATATTTATTTCCAGTCTATCTGTAACTAGAACTTAACTGGTGAATTTTGGGTATACTATTCACAGCCTATACTCCTGCTACCCCAAACCTTTGAAAGAATACAGGCGTGATGTTTTGAAGAAATCTCATTTCCGCAATTTTTTCGCGCAACGGTCCTTTCGCGCAATTGGATTCGCGCAAGTGTTTTTCGCGCAAGTGTCCCTTCGCGCAAAAGTCCATTCGCGTAAAGGTTCGTTCGCTGAAACGTCTTTTCGCGCAAGTGGGTTCACGCATATGTCTTTCGCACAGGTGTCCTGCTACCTCCTTTATGGACAGGCAGTCACAGACGAAAAAATGCAATACTTCATGGACGCTAAAGTAAAATAAATATATTGTGTGAACACGGATCGTGGAATGAAACAAAAATTAACATTCATTCGAGTGAAGCATCCGAGCAACGGTGCCGCTTTACCCGGCATAGCATCCAGCAGCGTCCTCGCCAGCTGCAACAAGAACGGCAGCGCAAGGTTAAGCCGGGTGCGGTCAACTCTGACGTCAGCGTGCCTCGCGCGCGCGCCCGTCACGCGCAGGCTGGCGTCGATGAGTGGCGGTCGGCGCACGCAGATGCACGCGTCCTCGGCGCCCGCGCTGCTGCCGCCTTGAGACTGGAAGATCCTGCGGGATATGTGAATACAGGTTTAGAAAAAGAGGATGACTAAAGGCAAGGGTTGGTTAAGAACAGAACAAAACTCAGCTATGAATATCACTGCCAAAACCTTGATCAATATTTTATGAGATGGGTACCTATAACAGAAGCAGATAAGTTGGACTATTCTTTGTCGATACCCCAGTGTAACGGCGACTATATAGGGTGGACTTTTGAGACGGAGCAGAAGGTACCTTAACCTTTGCAGTTACAGGAGAACAATCGTAGGAGAACGTCCTTATCTTTTTGAGTTGTTGCTAACTGCATTCACAGATTTTGAAAAAATTGTAAGTACATTATGCCAATCGATACAGTTTCGTACAATAAACATGATGCATTTTGAAATGCTTTCAAGAATGTTGATCTTGTTATTTTACCAACTCCACAATGCTTCTCACCTCTTAATCACAATACCAGGATCCGGTCTGATATCCTCAACGAGCAAGCTCTGCAGACTAGCCTTGACCTCCAGACTTCCATCGGAGCTGTACTCCATCTGCAGCATGGCTTCTCCAGCAGTCAGCTTCGCTAAGCCATGGTTCAAGTCTCTGACTGGAGAACTGAGGATCTCATCCATGTCTGAGAATAGTTTTAGTTCTATGCCGTCTAGGATGAACCTGGAAAATAAAATATTAAGTATTGATTGGAAACAATTTGAATGCGAAGAAGGTATAGAAAGTCAAATTAATTTAATGTCATGGGTGTCACTATCTAATGACGATAAATCAAAAAACAAAAAGGCTTGAATTATGGTTACAGTCAACCGCAAGTACATGGTAATATCTTGACAATAATAGCGTCTTTATTTCGTCACAGTAACGGCGGTTTTTATAGTTCTACTTACACGAAGTTGACCGTACTCATGATATTCGAAATCGAAAAACTCAGCTGGTTTCCAGCCGAACCTCACCTTACGACCGCTTCTTTTCTGATCGGCTCTCCTTGAGCGAAGAAAGCCTGCAGTTTCTTGACGGATGTGTCTGAAGTTGCTGTGTCAACCGGGGAACTTGGAACTATGCTCCCTGTGTAAAGCAAAATATAATGTCATCAGAGATTTTACAATAAACAGTCAGTTTATTGGCTAAGTAAGCAAAGTAGTCAATACCATCTTTAAAATTGAATAGTAGGTACATAATACGACAAGAGTTTGTGGGGAACGTAGCAAGTGGTGTCCTCACCGCCGTATCTCGACGGTGACGTCGTGGTGGGGCTTGCGTGCTCCTGAACTCTAGGTCTGTGCCGGCACAGATGAATAGTGCCGGAGAGTTTACTTTGCCGAAACAGCTAAGGAGTCGGACCAAGAGATATACAGAAACCCGCAGGGCAGCATGTGGCGAGCTATTGGGTAATAGTGACACTACGGGCCCTATCTCCCGGGAGAAGTCTTGTTCCTCACCTCTAGCTAGCTTTTATTGGCTGGCTGGAGTGAAGATTAACGAGGAACAGAGCTTCCACCTCTTTCTTGCCTTTATTAGCCGGCTTGAGTAGAGATTCGCAAGAGCAAACGTGCTCGGAGGAAGGAAGTATTCAGTAAGATGCTGGTGTCCTGATAGCTGTGGAATACCTCTCCGCTCCTCATAAGCACCTCAGGAAGTGATGGCCCCTTGTGACTACGTCACTATATGCTAGCGACCATTTTGGGGGCCCATTATTGAGTGTGCAAGTCACACCCTGCCATTTTATTCGTGTATTGTATAAATAAAACATTGGTCAGGCAAGGGTCATATCATAATAGTCTTTCCATAGTTAAGTAACTAGTCCACTTTAGCCACCCAAACCCACAATCCAATATATTTGTTTCCCTATCCTGCAATAGTCACCAATCAAGGGTTGTCCTTGGGTGCACATGCATAGTTCGGACAGGGATAATCGTCGGTTGGTACCTCATTTAATTAAAAACGTCTAACAGGCTTCTGCTAGTTGGCTTCGGCCTCGTACGCTTTCCAAAGGTCCGTTATCCTAGGGTCCCGAGAAAAATGTCAAGAGCAGAAAAATAATATTAATTTCGTACCAATATAATGTCCCTCGCTCAAGTTATCAGTCCAGACAGCAAGCATGGTGGCCAGGTCCTTCTGCCCCACGTTGAGGAGCACAGTATCTACCGCCACGTCAGCCTCGCATGCCAGCAGCTCGCGGTACAAGTTGATGCTGACGAGTTGTTGGTAGGACACTGCGCGCTTCATGTCGCAGCGCACGGACACGGGCTCGAGGATTGGTTCCTGGTGAAACATTTTAGTTGGGGTTAAATAGGAATAGTGTTTTGAAGTTCGTAGCATATACAAACTAACAAATAAAAATTGAATTTTGCTTGAATTTTATAAAAGAAAAATATTGCAAAAATCAGATAGATATTTGTGATTTTCTAAAGCGTTTGATAGCTTCCACCCATGACAAAACTATTTTCAAGAGAACTCCGATATCATTGAGAATGTGGTTGTTAACACAGTGGCTCATTATTTTTGTAGAGTTCTGTTTGTTCGATTTAACAAGGGTCTATTTATTTTTTATTTTTTCAACAGTAAGATTAGGTATCCCACAAGGTTCTATATTAGGTCCATTTCTGATACTATTCGAATTGAACTGCCAAAAATGAGAATACCGTTATAAAATCATCACTAACCTGCACTTCCAAGGTGCCAGCCAAGGTCATAACGGCTCTAGAGAAGGTGATGTTGACCAGTTTAATCAGAATGTTGTCTATGATTGCGTTCTGTATGGGACTGGTCGGTTCGTGGCCCGTGTTCAGTTGCTTGAAGAAGTTCTCAATCAGAAGATCACCTGGAAAAGACGCACAAAACTCAAGCTTCTCTTGATTAATTTGAACTGATATTTTAGTGTAGCCCACTCGAATAAAAGAAAATGCTGTATTAAATTCTTCCAACTTTGTTATTAATTAAAAAATATACTGTACGTAACGTACCCATATTGAGAACCAGTAGATTTGGTGACGAAGGCTTCTGTGGCAATAACAGAACAGGAGCATGGATCTGAAATGTGAGAATTTATATAAATAGAACAACATATTATGTAAGAGACATAGTATTATATAGACATAGTATTATTATAAGAAAAGTAGTGTTGCCAAGTTCTGAGATAAAATGCTAGAATGCTCCTCTACAGCAGACTATTTTATCTAGAAATGGAGCAAACCCATCTAGGTGGTAGAGAAAGTATGGAAAGAGATGCGTACCTCAATGACAAGGTTGAGTCGTGTGCTGCAAGTGCGTGCCCCCTGCGCGTGTCGCTCGGCTGCGCGCTCTGCTGCCTGTGCGGCCTCCGCTGTCACCGAGCTCGGGATCAGTGGCTCCAGCAGTTGCTGCACATGAATAATAGAAGACATTGAATAGCTAATCTACATATAAAAATAGGATACCATATTGTGCGAAAATGTCTACTGCAATAAAATTTAGGACATTGGCGCTATTGGCACAAAACAGCGTAAAAAAATCGCTAAAGCTTACATACTTAATATAATGCCCGCTAACCCATTTGTATTAAATGTGCAGTTATGGGCGATGGCTGACTCCCAAAACGAGAGTCAGAGTGAACACAATGAAACCACATTACAGCTTACAAAACGTTGTAGGTAATTTCAAGGCATTATCAAATAAATACTACCTATAAGTTTATAGACAACTCATAACCAAACAAGTAAAAAAAAAAAACTTTACCAAAACTTTTCATATCTGCATCAAAATAGTCTGTCTACTGTTGTAGTTGTTTTTATGAATTGTATATTGTTATGTAATTGTATATATGACTTTCATAGCGAAAGCTGTTTAATATGACGGTTAGAACCACTACCTTAATGGGTGTAGGTGATTAGACCACTGCTCTGTATAAATTATTCCTCGTCATCATCAACCTACCTGCAAATGATGCATGACACAACAGAACATGACGACATGCAGCCTGCCCACATAGACGCGCAGCTCGCCGTCCGCCTTCATCGACTGCTCGGCACTCGCGCCGGCGCCGTACACTCGCGCGGCCGCGCGCACGTACTTCATCTCCAGCACTTTGTCTTCGTCGGGCCATACCAGCTGAGAGTTATAGATAAGGATTTCGTTACAATCCTGATCTGACTGTTTCATCTCAATTATAAGATCTGTCATAAGTAGGTACCTACATAGGTAATGCAGGATAGAAAATTAGCATAGTTATTAGTATTTTAATAAATAACTACGTTCTTAATAATAGTAATCCGTCCATAGAATAGTTACTCGTACAATATCTCTTTGTAAGTTGAAGAATAAGTTCTAAGTAAATCCGGTTCTCAAACCTAATACAAAAAATTATGGCGACATTCCGTTCCCTCATCATCTGCCTAGCCTTTTCCCAGCTTTGTTAGGGTCGGCTTCCAGTCTAACCGGATGCAGTTGAATACCAGTATCTTGACCTTACAACCCAGTTACTGGGTAACACGATACAGCTCCCGATCCCCTATCGTAGCTACTCCAATTTACATCCCACCACTCACCTTAGGATACAGAGTAGCCTCAGTCAGGTCATCGATGTGCAGCGAACTGAGATACAGCTTGAAGATCATGCGGTCGTTGGCTCTGAACACGCAGTCACTCTCCAGAGATCCTAGTCGCATCTCTAGCACTGGGTTGTCTAAGTGACAGAGCCTTATTGAGACTGATGATGCTCTGGAAAGAAGTACACAATCTTCAAAATACTTTATGTTGGTGGTTGGAGGATCTTATGGTAATCCTTAAAACGGACGAGGTGATTCATAGTTGATGGAATGGGGGCATCAGTAAGTTACGTCACACGTTAAGGGGGAGGGAGGAGACTAACGAAATGTGACATCGTATGACAAGGGGGAGGCGACTCAATTTGACGTCACATGTAGAAATCTAAAGTATTAAAACTCTAAACTTCACCTCTAATGAAAAACTATTAGGTTGGGGAAAAAGTATTTTCGCATTATAGTATGTATGAACTTAAAATAAAATATCTTTGTCTATACTATTTGTATCTGGCTGGTTTTGGTATCATTGAAAGTTTAAATTTTAAAGAACATAATTCCAAATTCAAATTAGGAAAAAGTGTGATTTTCATTTGTTTTTCGTACTGTCAAGATGAGTGAATCTAATGAAGAAATTCGATACATTTTAAAAGTTTACTACAAAAAAGGTAAAAATGCAACGCAAGCCGCGAAAAAAATTTGCGATGTTTATGGACCCAGTCCAGTGTCTGTGAGAGTAGCACAAATTTGGTTTAAGCGTTTTCAATCCGGAAATTTTTATGCCAAAGATGCACGACTCTCTGGTCGCCCTATTACGGATAAAATGGATGCCATTTTTGAAAAAGTGGAGCAAGATCGGCATATCAGTAGTTACAACGTAGCTGAAGAACTGGGAATTGACCACAAAACAGTTTTGGCGCATTTGAAAAAACTGGGTACACAAAAAAGCTCGATATTTGGGTACCTCACGAGCTCACTGAAAGAAACCTAATGAACCGTGTACTCATTTGTGATTCTTTATTACGACGTAATGAAACCGAACCATTTTTGAAGAAGCTACTAACTGGTGATGAAAAGTGGATCACGTACGACAAGAACGTGTGAAAAAGGTCGTGGTCAAAGGCCGGTTAGGCTTCACAGACTGTGGCGAAACCCGGTTTAACTCGCAACAAGGTGATGCTGTGTGTGTGGTGGGATTGGAAGGGCATTATTCATTATGAGCTGTTACCACCAGGCAGGACCATCGATTCTGAACTCTACTGCGAACAACTGATGAGATTAAAGCAAGAAGTTGAGAAAAAGCGGCCGGAATTAATTAACAGAAGGGGTGTGGTTTTTCATCATGATAACGCTAGACCTCACACATCTTTAGCCACTCAGCAAAAATTAAGAGAGTTTGGCTGGGAGGTGTTAATGCATCCACCGTATAGTCCTGACCTTGCACCTTTAGATTTCCACTTGTTTCGGTCCATTCAGATTCTTAAGCCAGTGTCAGGTTAACATCACGAGAGGACTGCCAAAACCACTTGTCGCGGTATTTTGATCAGAAGTCCCAAAATTTCTATAGCAATGGGATCATGTCCCTACCTACAAGATGGCAAAAAGTTATCGAACAAAATGATACCTACATACTTTAGATAAATGTAAATAATGTATATTAAAAAATGTTTTGAATTTTCTTAAAAAATGCGAAGAAACTTTTTCCCCAACCTATTATAAATAATACCAACACTACCTAAGGTTCAATTTAAAATGGCAAAACATTTGACGTCAAGGACAGGTCTCCAAAACTCATGAAGTTCATGTGGCGTAATTTAAAAAAAAAAAAAAAAAAAAAAACCTTGGAGTACCTATCTCTTCAATGACGTTACCTGACAGAATAGCTGAACTTAGTAGCACCCGGTGGTACAGGAGGGTCGGCTTCGGGCTGCATCAGATACTCCCACAGAGACCTGGACTTTGGCAGGACTACACTCTTCAGGTTTATCGAGTGTCGGTTCTGGATCCTAGAAATATGAGGAAGATCACAAAAGGGGATTGAAAATGGAAGATGAGGATAATTTTTTATAAACATGAATCATATGACTTAAAGCCTGATTTACACGGTGCAATTAAATTGCTTGTGGCCTGCCATAAGTAGAAGGAACAATAAAAGTTGCACCATCTAAGTAGTGTTTAGAAGATGGCAAGTCATTTTTTGGTTCAATTTTTATTTTATGCTATGGCTAACGCCAAACGCCGGCGAGAAACTTGCATCGCATAAAAGGGGCATGAAAGATTAACCTCTGAGCGAAGCAACTTACTTGTCACCGATGTACTGCAGATATTTTAGCAGTGTGGGTAGTGCATCCGCATGAAGCAGTAATGCCAGGTGTCCTACATCTGCTACTAATGCCTGCTCAACGCTGTGGAAGTGAGAGCGGAACTCCGGACAGTCTGCACGCACCTGTACAAATATTAGAGAAAGATTATCACGAATCTGGAGCTGGTAATCATGTCTAAGAAATATTAAACAATATTATGTTTTTAATCCATCTGAAAGTTTTGAGATGAGAAGTTTAGATGTTTGAAGATATTTTAACAATGCATGCAAAAAAGTCAAATGGGAATGTTGTGATTACCCAAGGGGGTAGAAAAGCGTAGAGATATAGACAATATAATATATCGTTCTTACCTTCCTATACAACAAATTAAACAGCTCCCCAGAACTGGTGATCAGCTCCAGATACTGTCCACTGCTGCTGTGATGTTGCTTGTCAGTCAGGAGCACCTGGCTGATGGACAGCTGCACAGCCGGTCCGAACTCCATCAGCGCCACGTCTAGACAGACCTTCGTGATGCTCAGCATTACATACGGTATCTCCGTTTGCTCCGAGGAACGGGATAGGTTGATTACGATTTCTCCTGAAAACCAGAAGCGTGTGAAGTTACAGATGATCTAAAAATATTAATATAATTTTGATGAAACAAATAATATCAGTGAAGTTTCTTTTATTTTCTTATTTCAGCAACGTATGTGTACCGATATTATACAAGGCCAAATTAAATTAGCTAGAGAAACTCCGCAAACGTAATGGTTATCAATATCTAAATATGATAAAACAAAAAGATTATAATTTGATGATGTTTTTTTTGGGGTCGTCAACCGTGGATCAGTTTAAAACACATTTTTTTTTTGTGTAAACTTCACAGACGTGAATCGATATGTCAACAGGATAAAACCGATTTTTATCAACTCACAATACCAGCGGTCAATGACCCAAAAAAAATCATCAAATATTTTTAATTTTTATTTTGTCGTGTTAAGATACTGATACCCATCTCGTAATTAAATTTGATCATGTATACCCAAGGGGTACCTATCTATCTTTGCCGAGATATTTTTTTTAATTTTTGACCTGCTTTGAGTTTTTGAGTATTTGTAAGTACCTGTAGCAACAATGATTAATATTCTATTTTATTCTAAATTGAACTTGGCAGACTGTTTTTCAAACTAATTTGCATGAATGCAGATAATTTCCTGATCAACCACTTCATCAGCTAGGCAAACGTTTGGTCACTCCCATTTTCTTCTTTTCGAGTCGATTGAGACTCACCCACAATAAACCTAAGCAGCGTATTGATGTTGTTGCTAGGCGACACGTTGTCGTCGAAGCCGGGCAGGTCCACACTCCTGGCGTATACCTCCATGTCCTCGTCGCTGTGCTCGGACGCTGCCGATGCCTGCTGTGCTGCTTGGAAGCCGAGCTTCGCTGTCGCTACGTCGAATGTCGTTTCTGCTGCCCTGAAGAGTTTAGATTAGTATTTCAATCGTCAACGTGACATTTCCAATTGTAGTTCCTAATTTCTGAGTTTATCTTGGACATTACTTACATCAGTGAAAGAAAACATCGTGACACATTCATATTATTTTCGTAAAAATATCACAGCTTAAAAATACAGAATTTGGTCTTAAGTTCTTAGTAGGTTTGAGAGCAGTTGTGGTAGAGAGCAGTGGTGGCCCAGTGGCAATTGCCGTGGCTTACGAGTCGTAGGTTCGAACCCACACAGGCGCTTTACTTTGTGTAAATAGTTTCATCACCACTACTCTCGAAACGGTGAAGTAAAACATCGTAAGGAAACCAGCATGACCTAGAACCAAAAATTCGAAGACAAGTGATATCTAACAACCCGCACTGGGCCCCACGTGGTGGATTACTGCGCGATCCCTCTTGCCGAGAGGAGGCCTGTGTCCCAGCAGGGGGATCATTATAGGCCGATTATGCTGTAGTAGGTTTTGTAAAATACCTTATTAAACCTAACATCCCTCCTTATCATTAACACATATAAAAGTTATAATACTTATAATAATTATTTTATTTCTGATAGCTTCGTTCCAATGACGAAAACGCAATTTCGACTCACCTGCTCCTACTCAAATATGCCGCCACAATCTTCTGCCGCAGATTCATAAGATCCTTATACTCCGGATCAGCCGTCACTCTATCTATACTCAGTAGTTCTGCCAGGTCTGGTTCCTCCACCACCTCAGTATAGTCTCCCGAGTCCATGAAGGAGACGGGCACGGTATTAGGAACAGGTACCGGTAAGTTGTCGATGAAGTCCAGGAGATTGGCGATGATACGGTCTGATAGGTTCAGTTTTATGCTTGAGAGGGAGATGTTTAGCTTGTACCTGGTGGAGAAAAAGATTTTAAAATTCTAGCATGCCAAAAGATCCCTGTAGCAGTCTTTGTTTCTCAGCTGAAATAGTCATGGCAGATAGTAGGACAGTGAACTAACTTGGGCAGCAGCTTGTAGTCCTTCTTGATGCTGTTGGAGAAGACCACCTGCATCTTGATCCTGGGCACCAGATGCAGCTCCGAGTCCGCGTGGCGCCGGGACTCGCGCCACGTGTCCGTCCACTCGCTGAACAGTATCTGTCGAGGAATCATAAGTACCTACATTGGGTTTTGTCATCTTCCTAGCCTTTTCCCAACGATGTTGGGGTCGACTTCCAGTCTAACCAGATGTAGCTGAATGCCAGTATTTTACATGGAGCGACTGCCTATCTGACCTCCACAACCTAGTTACTGGATAATACGATACCCCTTGGTAAGACTGGTTGTCTGGCTTCTGACGACCCGTAACAATTGTCAAAGATCCACGAATAACAGCCTGAACCAACGGCTTAACGTGCTTTCCGAGGCACGGAGGGGTCTTAGTATGTAAAAATGGTCACCCATCCACGGCCCAACCCCGGCAAGCATAGCTTAACCTGATCGATCGGCCCGTGCAGCTGTTATTACTTAGCCACAAGCCCCTTCTTAGTACTTTGGGTTTTGTAATGAGGCTTAGTATAAAATGCCCATTCTACTACTATTCTAGACTTTTGAGAAGCACTGCGTCGACGAGTCTTCTCAGAGTCGCATACTTTTGGTGGTGTTATATTTTTCAACTGAATCTTACCTTACCTTACTAGTCGCCATTGCACCAC
Organism: Cosmia pyralina; assembly: GCA_946251885.1. Lineage (NCBI taxonomy): Eukaryota > Metazoa > Arthropoda > Insecta > Lepidoptera > Noctuidae > Cosmia > Cosmia pyralina. The sequence continues at coordinate 25,710,350 of OX276353.1, forward strand.
CGGTAGGTCTAGAGACGGCAGTACTAATAAAATTCGTGTCGCCAAAAGTGCGTTTAGCGCAAATTTCTGTCATGGACCGCCTTCTAAGCTGTCAGATTCTAAACGACATTTGTGCGGTAGTGCGAGTAAACGCTGGCACACTTAGTTTGAAATAGCAGCAGCCGCTGAGGTGGCTTCGCGTTCTGTGATATTTTTATTTATGTACTGCCGATGATTGGATGCACAATAATTACTAGTGCACGTGGTGGTGTTAAGAAACTAGAATCATATGTTATATGTCTTAATTGACCGCTTACCTGACACGAACATTCTGCGTGGAGTCTGTCATACAGCCTCTCCTCCAGCTCCATGCACGTGGCGTCCTCTAACGTCAAGTTGGATGGTTGCAAATCTGACTTGACTATGATGCGGCTGATGTCCAGGACCATTACGCGACCGGACCTGTGAAGGAGAAGACCATCATAACTGCTGACTCCCAGTATCGTCGTGGAGGTCGGAAAATATACTTATAAAACCCTTCTCCATGAAAAAACTTACGACTGCAGCGGAGTAAACGCGATAAAGCGTCACTGACCCGAGCGTGACCGTTTAGTTTCGTTCACTGTTCGGAAAGTGCGCAAATTGCGTTAAATAAAAGTTCTCCCTTCAAAAATACATAAGTTTGTTGGACGACATCTGCGAGTATTCACTAGGTTCAGTACTATTTAATTAAATGTTAGTTAAGAGCTGTTTTTTTTATATTTCTATGGTTAAGACTCACTGATGGAATAATTACTTCACAAATACTATCAATTATTCCAATCATTCGTTCGATCTAATTTCGCCACCAAAATTATTACTTTTTTTAATGATCCATCTTGATCAACATCAACAAGCGGAATATGAAGTACTATGTATTGTATTATGAGATCTGTAAGCACCATATTTCATGCAAATAAATGATATTATATTATATTATTATTGTATTATATTATTATTATATTATATTACCGCTCTAAACGCGCGCCTCGCGCATGCGCGCGGCGTCTATCAAAATGGCGCCTCGGCAGACGACTTTTTTCTTTACACAGTTTTTATCAAGGTCTCGCAGCTTTTTCAGTTCCATATACAATATTTTTTTTTTTTTTGTTTCGGCTAAATAAGTATTAATCCTTACTTATGCACACATCCGTGCTCCGGTACCACAACACAGGGTCCCTTGACGTCCACGTTCAGATGGAACACCTTCCTCCTGCTGATGGCATACGCCAGCACTGACTTGCTGACGGCACCGGCTCGAACCACAGCGCTTGACACTTCCCCTGCCAGCTCCTCAGCCGTCATCGAGTGGGTTTGGAAGAAGTTGATCAGTTCCGTGAAGGAGTGCTGAGGAGGAAATTACAGATTTTAAAATAATTTCATAATTTGGACATGTTTAAGCATTGGACCAAATCATAAAAAACTACATTACGCGGCCTTACACACCACTAACACATACCTACAGTACCTACACTGTTTTCTTAATGTCCCTCGGCAAACTTCGTGTTAATGTATATTCGAAAATGTCTTAATAAATAAATTATTAGGTCTTATCAAATCATACACCAAGACCAACTCTTCAGATTCTTAATGACAACAAGTCACTTGACTTGTTGAATTGATTTCCTGCACGCTACTATCACAAATAATATGACATAATTATTAACTTCGCAGTTCAATAAACTCATCCTACCTCAATGTAGACCAACTCCACAGGCTCCATCAGACAGCACAGTCCATAATCAGCTTCATTGCTGCAAGGGTTTTTCTCCAGGTCTATCGCCAATAGATTGGGGCTGGTGACGCCGGCTCCTCGCTCCGGAGTCAGGAGGGGTACCAGGTCACCATCAGACGTCACTCCTTCAATAACTACACTCTCTGCTCGGGCTGATAGCTGTAAAATATTTATGCTTTTGTTAATTAAAAACAATACATATAATCCATCGATATTATCTCTTTTAGCAGTTTTTACGATTTGATACGGTTTGAAAAAACATGGAGATTTCTTTGAATGTGTAATGTATCATACCTACATATATCTTCCGGAATAAATTTTCTAAATAATTATGGTGAACACCGCATCAACATCCGAAGAACAACGCGACTACACAAACAAATAGTGGCTTTGTTTTATACGATGTATAAATGTGTCGATACCCTTGCGCCATCCCACCTTCCTAGCACAGTGGGCTGTGCTGGTGCGGCTGCTGCAGGTGCGGAAAACCTCAAACGGCGAAAATATTCAAATATTTTTGGGAGTCATATTTTCGAGCCGTTTGGGGTCGAAACACTAGGGCAATGGGACCCGAGTGCTCACTTGGTTTTTCAAGACATCGCTAAGCGGTTGATCGACTCCTCACGTGATCAGAGAGCTGGCCTATTGTTTAGCCAAAGAATCAGCATTGCCATACAACGTGGCAATGCTGCCAGCCTTTTGGGCAAAATGAATTTGTTTCTTGAATAAAATCCTGTGGTCTTCACCAGCTGCTGCTGAGCTTGAAGGCAGGTAACCGTAATGACACACCCACATAGTAGACAAATAACACGTTATCATGCGGGTGCGTCATTACGGTCCACTAACCAAGAGCTACTCCTCCTTAAAGACTGCTTTATATTTACTAAATGAAGAAACATACACAGCACCACAAAACACATACAAGGCATATGAAAAACGTTGATGATCTTTATAGCAAATAACTTTTGATCATGTTTTAGTATACCTACCATTATTTAGGTGCAAACAGGAAAAGGAATTTATTTATTTATTTATGTTAATACGGTTTGTGGACCAATTACATTAACACATACAGTAAACATAACATAATCATAAAAAAGACAACAAAAAGATAGAACAAAAATATTATAAACAAAACACAAGTTCTATTTATGTGCTCTCACAAAAGTGAAGACAAGTGCACAAAACAGTTTTGAAATCATCTGCAAATAGGTCATAGTTCGGGTTGGCTTCCATGACATTATTAAGCGCAGTCAGGGTGCGAGGAACAGGGGATGAGGCACGGGCCACTGTTCGAGTTGTGGGCACGGCTAGTAGACGGTGTTTTCTACCACGGAGATAGTTGCTTGGAACGTAAAGGCGAATCAGCCCATTATGGAGATCAGTAGTGCTATTCTGTAAATATCTCACCGTGAAAACATGAGTGAAGTGATCATAAAGTGAGCTGCCAATAGTGTCAACCCCTAGCATCACGTGGAATGACGGCTCACTTCACGCTCACTTCACCTGAGTTATCACGGTGAGATGTTTACAGAATAGCACTACAGGAGCATCTGTTATACCACGACATATTTTAAGCATGATGTACAACTGATCATAGTCACTCCTAGTTTGTAACATATGAAATCCTAGAGATCCTGCGAGAAATTTTGTTTGATATAAAAATGGATAATATCCGTAACGAAATTTATAGAGAAATCTTAGAAATGCTTTTTGAACCTTCTCTAATAAAAGTGCATAACTAGCCTCGTGCGAGTTCCAGACACAAGAGCTCGCCTCCAACTTGCTTCTGACAAGCGTACTGTATAACAGCTGTACATAGAACATGCGCATTTTGAAATTCTCGTGCGTTTCTAAGAACAAACCCTAGTCGTTTGAATGACTCTTTAGCAACCGTTGAAATGTTGTCATGGAATGTCAACTTCTGGTCGAATACGACACCCAAGTCTTTTATTTAATAGTGTTCGATCTTGTAACAACAGTGCCATTTATTTTGTATTCATAATCAAATCAAATCAAATCAAAAATCATTTATTTCAATCATTTCCAGATCATACGTTATCATCAATCACAAATATTATATAAAAATAATTAATTAAATAATATAAATAAATAAAATTCAAATTGTAAATTCAAATCAAAATCACAAAACCAAATCAAAATCATAAAATTAAATTAATATAATAAAATTAAAATTAAATTCAAATCACAAAATCAACATTATCAATAATACGCCTGCCCCTGAGTCATTTGTTTGTTTGTCATTACATTAACCATATAACAATGGTTAATGTACTGACAATCAAACCTGTTCGCAAATACGCTCAGGATGGTGCTGGAAGTGGTCCGGAGCCTGCGCCCCAGAGACGTGCACCGCTTTCGCATCGTCGTGTAGAAATAGTCGACACGGGCGTCGGTGAACATCGCCGACGCGCTGCAGTGCCGGGGCAGCCCCAACAACAGCCTGAACACATTATTGTACTGAACACGGAGAGCGATGTACTGCTTCTGGGTATATGACGCCCACAGGCTGGCTGTGTACAGGGACGTACAAAACGCTCTGAAAAGAGTTATTCTGACGACCCCTAAGCAACGAGCAAACCTGCGGGCGATCATATTGGCCCTCACAGACAACGCCCTCCGCTCCCTGTCTATGTCCGCACCGTCCCTCAGGTCAGAGGTCACGATATGCCCGAGATATTTAAACTGTTCAACTCTTTTTAACTTGACACTGTTCAACATAATAGGTGGAACAGTATCCGGGCACCTCCGACCCCGGGCCTGAAAGACCATGCATTCACTTTTTTTTGCGTTATTGAGCAAACCGTGATCCAGCGCGTAACGCTCGCAGATGCCCAGCAACCTGGACAGACCACATACTGAGGCGTTCAGCAGTACCATGTCGTCCGCATAACTAATATTGTTGACACACACACCGTCAATATGGCAGCCGACACAGATGCTGCTGAGCTCCTCTATCAGTGCGTTCACGTACAGGTTGAAGAGCCTCGGCGAGGTCAGCCCTCCCTGCCTCACCCCGCACTCCAACCTGTACGGCTCCGACAGAGCACTCGACCATCGAACGACGTTGACCTGGTTAAGATACCAGTACTGTACAGTAATGAATTGGATGCCGCATTCAAACAAAAGTCATGACATAGCATTTAGAGGAATTGAATGCGATTTTATTGGCAACTCCCCCCACTCGTAAATGGCATCTATATCTTTCTGAATAGCCTCACAGTCTGATACAGTACTGACACAAACGTACAGTTTTATATCATCTGCATAAAGAAGACATTTTGAATATTTGAGAACAGAAGGCAAGTCATTTATCATCAACAGAAACAATAAAGGTCCTAGAATTGAGCCCTGACTTACGCCTGAGCGAGTGTGATAAGCGCTCGATTCGTAAATACCTAGCCGCACAAATTGCTGGCGATCACGAAGGTAATCAGCTAGAAGTCGTAGCAAGTCAGGACAAAAACCTATGGCGCTAAGTTTTGCAAGCAGAATGTCATTGTTGACCCGCTCGAAAGCCTTTTGGAAATCGAAATACAGCACGTCTACCTGCTTTCTCTCGTCAAGCTGTGCAGAAATATACTCTGTTAGAGTCAGAAGATTAGTCTGTACGGATCTCCTGCATCTAAAACCATGCTGGGCATTACTGAGGTGTATTTCAACCTGTTTGTAGATTAACTTATGGAGAACATTCTCAAATATTTTTGCTGGTGAACATAATATTGCTATGGGCCGATATGGGAATGAAGGATTTATAGGAAAGGTAAGGAAGGTATCCAGGGGACAATGATTTTTCAACTTTAACCAGTAAAGAAATGTTATAGGATCAAATCAAATTAGCAAGTGAAACTTTGCAGACGTGTTTTCATTTAATCGCGATAAATAGTACATTTTGAGACAAGTGGAGAATTGTTGTTACTGCATTCGTGGCGGAATTAACACCCGAGCCGTAGGCGAGGCTGTTTTTGAGCTGAGAACTGCAATAACAAATGTCCACGTGTACCAGACGACATTTTTCAATTCACCTTTGAAGAAATAAAATAAAATAACGAAAAATATTTTTATCATGAATTATTAGGAAACTATGATTTAAATTTTCCTTTTTTTTCCGCGCTTTGCTTTCGCCAGCTTGAAGGAGAAGCAAAGGTATAAAGCCGATAAGAAAAATTTTAAATTCAAATATTTTTGAGTTTAGAACACAAATAAATGTTAATATGTTCATAAACGTTTTTTTTATTGTAATAATCATGGTTTTTGATGATATTCTATTTATAAACATTATTTAAATATTCAAAAAATATTAACACCGTAAAAACGCTTAACTCTTTGCCGAGATTTAAAAAAAACATTCACTTCCGAATAGAGAGGTGTGAATAGAGGCATTGAAACAATTTGGACTAAGTATAGGTATAAGTTATCTGTGGCAATTTTTATTCCCGCACACGTGTTGGAAAATGAAAAATCGCACGCGTGTGAAATATATTGCATTGTGAACCTAATCGTAGTGCGATATGAACCAGTTTTCGAGGAAGTGTATTGAAAAAAAAATTACTAACTTTAAGTCTACTACAATTATTATTTTTTGTTTTTTCGTGATTAGATATCGATACCCTGTGAAGTTTCACCAGCTTATTTATTTGACCCTAAATACCTCACGGATATTGAAGAGTACATTAATAATTATCAGTTTGTTTATTAGTAACATCGTACCTTGTATGCTTTAGCTGAAGGTCTGGTCTCCAGCGACGCGAGGAACTGAGTGAGAGTCACCACAAGAACCTCCTTGCTTCTATTCATCAGTGTCAGTGAACAGTTCGCCAGCGTCAGGTTTATTTTGTGTTCTGAAATTATTTTAAAAGCCATATTAGGGTTGTTGACAATTTTTTTTATCCGTCATGTAAATTATTAAAAAATATTGGACACGTATTTTTCCTTTTTTTTACGTAAGTAATCAAAAGTTTACGGCGATACATTGAGTTAAAAAGTGGCATGACGTCACTCCTTGCTAGATTTTATACGTAGTTTGTTATAGTTGTGACGTAGCAAGCCCCCGCTCCCCAACTTTAATGCGTTTTATCTAATTATTTTTTTATTAATATGATAAAGCAAAAAATACGTGTTTAATATTTTTTTTATTATCTGACTGACGGACTGAATAGATTTTATTTTTTTTTTACCCGGGCATCATCTCTATATACTTCCTGAGTGATCGCATAATATTTTGTTAGTGTGTTTATTCGGCAAATTAATGCTGCACAAGTTATTTGTGTAAAAGAATTTTCAGGTGAAAAGCGGTATACACACTTTGTTAAATAATTCATCCGAATAACAACTACTGCTCCTCTTATTTCTGTAGGAGAATTTGCGGGTGCAATCAAGCACATCATTAACTTGGTATTTAGAGTCGAAAGGCACGGACATCCCTTATGTGCACTTTACTGTCCCACTGCAGGGCAAAGCCCTCTTCTCAAACAGAGAAGGCACGAGCATTGATCACCACGCTTGCTCAAAAGGTTGGTGATTTCAGACTTAACAATAATACAGTTCAGGAGAGGGGAAGGGGGGTTGGGAGTTGGGACGGCAAGTCGCAAAGTTCGCATTAAACTATTTCCAAAAGGAGGTGTGGCAGTTATCATGAAATGTTGCTCACCAATATACTGCTTCGACTTATCCTTCTGCGGCGCCCCCTCCACGTAGCCGATGAGCTCACAGACCCTCTTCTTCTCAGGACTGGATAGATGACTCCACAGAGTCTTGCTCCTCTCAGTCTTGACGCACAGCTCCACATGATTCTTCGCCACTTCGGGTTCGTGCTCGGTTGGAGAGCTGGTTGGCTTCCACCAGTCAAATTCGGTTTCTACTACTTCTATGCGCTCGGGTTCTTGCGCTAGTAGCTAAAAAGGAGTTAAGTTAAAAAAAATTAGGCCGTTGAAATTTAAAGATATAATTTCTGCAAGTACCTAGCTAAGTAGATCTTCTAAGACACTTTTACAAGTAAATTTTTGGTCAATATTTTGAAACAACGTGGTGCTGGCATTTCTAGCGGACTGATCCCTGAGAAGCGATGCCGAAACAACATGGTGCTGGCATTTCTAGCGGACTGATCCCTGAGAAGCGATGCCGAAACAACATGGTGCTGGCATTTCTAGCGGACTGATCCCTGAGAAGCGATGCCGAAACAACATGGTGCTGGCATTTCTAGCGGACTGATCCCTGAGAAGCGATGCCGAAACAACATGGTGCTGGCATTTCTAGCGGACTGATCCCTGAGAAGCGATGCCGAAACAACATGGTGCTGGCATTTCTAGCGGACTGATCCCTGAGAAGCGATGCCGAAACAACATGGTGCTGGCATTTCTAGCGGACTGATCCCTGAGAAGCGATGCCGAAACAACATGGTGCTGGCATTTCTAGCGGACTGATCCCTGAGAAGCGATGCCGAAACAACATGGTGCTGGCATTTCTAGCGGACTGATCCCTGAGAAGCGATGCCGAAACAACATGGTGCTGGCATTTCTAGCGGACTGATCCCTGAGAAGCGATGCCGAAACAACATGGTGCTGGCATTTCTAGCGGACTGATCACTGAGAAGCGATGCCGAAACAACATGGTGCTGGCATTTCTAGCGGACTGATCCCTGAGAAGCGATGCCGAAACAACATGGTGCTGGCATTTCTAGCGGACTGATCCCTGAGAAGCGATGCCGAAACAACATGGTGCTGGCATTTCTAGCGGACTGATCCCTGAGAAGCGACGCCGAAACAACATGGTGCTGGCATTTCTAGCGGACTGATCCCTGAGAAGCGATGCCGAAACAACATGGTGCTGGCATTTCTAGCGGACTGATCCCTGAGAAGCGATGCCGAAACAACATGGTGCTGGCATTTCTAGCGGACTGATCCCTGAGAAGCGATGCCGAAACAACATGGTGCTGGCATTTCTAGCGGACTGATCCCTGAGAAGCGATGCCGAAACAACATGGTGCTGGCATTTCTAGCGGACTGATCCCTGAGAAGCGATGCCGAAACAACATGGTGCTGGCATTTCTAGCGGACTGATCCCTGAGAAGCAATGCCGAAACAAACGAGACTCAGAGTCATGTCTCTTGTTACAAGCTTTTATTTAACTTTCAATGTTCGTTTATGCAAGTTGCCTTTTTCAAAATTTGCAAGTTAAATTTAACGCACTTCCCGGTGTTCGAGTTGAAATTTGGAAAAGGCATACAAACGTAATGTAAAAATCGGTGACAATGCAATATTTTGGTACCATCAAGCTGATCTGATGATGAAGCCGGAAGATGGCCACAGGTATAAAATGACGCAACCCTATCGAGTTTGGACTCTCTGGTGATATATCCAGATGATATATCCAGACTAATAAAAGCTTGTTTTTTTTTATATAATACACTTGTGGTTCGACTGCACGCGCTGTTGGCCCATAAAGCAAGTGTCTAACAGGTTAATTAAATAAGATAATCTTATCCTGCAGAATGCTCTAAGGAAGGACATTTACAAATCTTTGAATGACGTAAAACCATAAGTCATTTGCAATGTACGAGTATATGTAACTCTTACCTCTTACGTATTTTAAATTAATCATTTTTGGACATTTTCCTTTACTTGTCCTATAATACTTTGCTTTTTGTCAAATTTCATGATTCTAGGTCGACGGGAAGTACTCTAGAGGTTTTGATTTACTTGCGAGTATCAAAATAGGTCGCATAAATGGCCGTATTTTTTCATTGCGTTTAGTTAGAAGCTTGACATTTTTAGAACTAAAAATTTTACGTATTTTTGATTGCCGTGAGTTTGATAAAACTCTCGGCTATCATTCTAATTTTTATTTTACTTTACCGAGATTGCACTTATTGCATTGATTTACTAATGGTTTTACGCCAATCGTAAATATCCTACCTAATTGATACTCAGATGTCAATTTTCGTTCAGCCTACCAAAGAAAGAACATAAATATAAAACACACAATACACTACACACTACACACACACACTTACACTTACTTCAAACTTCGCCTGCTCCCGTGCTATAATGACCGACACGATCGGCAGACTGTCCTCACACTTCTGCAGGTCCAGCTTCAGCTCAATATCATTAGGACTCCTCAGAGTACTCTTGTAGATCTGTTTATACACATTGTAGTTCTCTCTGTGCTTCTTGATGGCTGCCCAGGTGTAGGGTCTGACTCTCTGTTCTACGACCACGTTGAAGGCGTAAATCCACCATATTTTTATGTTCTTGGAGAGTGGTATTCCAGGGTGGAGGTGGCGGTATTTTCTGGAATGAAGTTGGTGCATAAGTTGTGTTTAGATATGATATTTATTTATTTACTAGATGAGCCGTCAGACGTTGACCTGTTAAAATTTCAATTTCGATTTTTCTGCTGTTCCTTTGGGTTTTTCCTAATTTTCTTTTTTCCTAAACCACCCCACAGTATTGAGGTGAATAAAACAAAAAAAAAACAAAATCGGTCTCATCCAGCTACTACCTGCACGGCAATTGACTTTTATATATTATATATAGATATACACTTCTGGACACATCTTTTGGCCCACCTTGTATTTTCAGTTTCGTTTGGTCCTAGCTAAAATTTTATAATAGGTCGAGCAAAAAGTTTTTATGCAGTTTTGAACCTGGCACATTCACAATTTCATTCAATAGTCTTTTTTTGAATTTCGAACACAGAATTTAAAGAAACAAAAGACAATTTGGAGCCTGTTTGTTGATATTAAACAATCGAATACTAAGAAAACTTGGTTTTATTGGTTTACTTGGATTTAATTCTTGAAAAAGTGATTGATATCTTTGGTTTTGCAACAAACATTACTTATTCTTAACATTAGGTGAGGTTCTATCAATAATCTATGGATACTTCACCTGAAGTCGCCGCCCAAGCTGTGGCACTTATTCAGGCCGGACACAGCCAAAGAAACGTGAGTGCTCAACTTAATTTAAGTCGATCTGCGGTCCGAAATGTTTATCGGAGGTACCTAGAGACTGGCGGCTTTGTTCGTCGCCAAGGAAGGCCACGATCTCGGGTCACAACTGAAAGGCAGTATCGATTCATCGTGACGACCAGCTTGAGAAATCGTCACCTTACCTCCATTGAGATACAAAACCAACTTCGCGACTTCCACGGAGTATCTGTGAGCGCTCGAACTGTTAGGAGAAGGTTAAAAGAACGCGATATGGTACCACACAAGCCAGCTAATGGCCCCAAACTAACGCGAGTCCACCGAACAGCGCGCCTTCATTTCGCACGCAGTCATTTAAATTGGACACAGCAAGATTGGAGCCGTGTACTCTTTTCTGATGAGTCTAAAATTGTGTTACATGGCAATGATGGAAGGAAGAAGGTCTACCGACGTAAGGGAGAGCGTTTCGCACAATGCTGCTTTGAAGAGAGGGTTGCTTATAGCGGTGGCTCATGGACTGTCTGGGGCGGTATATGCGCGAGCGGCAAAACTTAACTTGAGGTTGTTACAGGACCACGGCTGCCAACATTAAATGCTGAAAGGTACATTCGTGAGTGCTTAGAACCTCACGTGATACCATACGCGGACTATGTGGGCCCAAATTTCCTTTTTATGCATGATAATGCAAGAGCCCATGCGGCCGGCATCGTCAGGGAATATCTTCGGGATGTGAACATCACAGTTATGGACTGGCCAGCCAGAAGTCCAGACATGAACCCCATTGAGCACATGTGGGACGAGCTAAAAAGACGTGTTAGGGCTCGTCAGCCAGTTGCCCAGACGATGCAGGAGTTGAAAACTGCCATAGAAGAGGAATGGGAGATGATCCCTCAAAATTTCATAGAGCGGTTGATAAACTCTATGCCTAATCGTATGAGAGCTGTGGTAGATGCCCATGGAGGCAACACGCGTTATTAAATTAAACCTTTATTTGATAAAACATGTTTTTTATTCAAAAATCAATTGCCTTTAACAAGGCGCATATCCGACTTGTTAGGCGTAGCTCCATGTCGTATGGTATTCTGAATTCAAATTTAAAACAATACGATCGAAAAAGATGGTAAAATGTATCAGGTTTAAAACTGCATCAACAGTTTTTGTTCAATCTAGCAATCATATTTCGGTAGGGGCCATCGAAACCTAAACTCTAAGGTGGGCCAATAGATGTGTCCAGAAGTGTATTAGGCTCTTCAACAAAGAGAATGCTATCACACTAATATTATAAAGGTGAAAGTTTGTGAGTGTGTGTCTGTGTGTTTGTATGTTTGATACTTCTTCACGCTCAGGCCTCTGCCTCGAATTTCGCGGGCAGCGGGGCGGCGGCATCGGCGGCGCGTCTCGCATTGTCCCGCCCCGCTTCCGCGCCGCTGTTTTCGAGGTTCGGTCCATTTGTTTTTATGCATAAAATCCTGCCGCTCCCCCGCCGCCGCCGCTGCCGCCCCGCTGCCCGCGAAATTCGAGGCAGAGGCCTCAAAGCTGGAGCGATTTAGATGAAATTTGGTATGTAGATAGCTTATACCCTGGATTAACACATAGGTAGGCTACTTTTTATCTCGGTCTACGCGGGTGAAACCTCTGGGCGCAGCTAGTTACATAATAATTTGTAAATATATTCCATACTTAACTCTAAGTGCTAAATTACTTCAAAAAAAGCACAGCAAGCACTACGTTACTTATGATAATGGATGATAATACTTCTCCATTACCAGCATATAGCTAACCTGTCTACTGCAGCTCACTGGGCTCTCCTGTAGTACGCCATTTAATTAGAGCCACGGCTAATCTCACCCATTATCTACCAGACACTCAGAGAAGATCAATGCTCAACTTTGCCTTTTACCGGAAGTTTTTTGATTTGCGGACTCTATTCAAGTAAAGTAAATTGACTACCAACTTAAACTGTCCGTATTTTAGATGAAACACTTGTAGGTACAAATACTCGTATGAACCTGTCGGCAGGATTAGCGCTCCTCATAAAATATATGGTTAAAAAAATGTATTCAATATTCGAATCACAACTGTCATTCTTTGACAGCTGTATGAAACAGCTATAAGTGTGACATGGCAAATTGTGGTGTGTCAATTTGATAAACAATTAATTTGTCTGAGTGTACACGACTACTCTAGTTTCTTGCATTACCTCAAAGCGTAAAAAGTAGTTTCCTCACCTATTCAGCTTAATCCTGTCAAACGAAGCCAGCAGGTTATTTATTGACAGGTACTGTCGCCGGGACAACTGCAGCGCACTATCCTGAAGGACTGCATCCAACAGCAGACGAGGAACGCGCGCCTCACCGGAGCGGTTGATTAGTACCTTGACTTTGCACGTCACTGGTTTCAATACTGAAAAAAGAACAGTTGTTAGCGTATATTTAGAGGAGCTTCCTCAATACATTTAAGTCGGCATCTAAGTTTGCCATTGTTTCCATAAAAACCTATTATCCATACACCTAGTTTCTGACTTTTCATAAATATCCATGTAGGTTTATGTGAAATGTTTTTAATTGAGTTATTAACCTCAGACAGTTGTGCTGCTGGGGAGTTTGTTGCACCACTTCTTCTTACCAGTTAAGCACTAGGAAGTGATGAAGGGGACGCACGTTTTGGGGGACTGACTTATGTTAATTTGACGTTCAAAAAGTGGTAATTGTCGGACTAATTAGAATAAATGACTTTTGATATTACCTAGCATTCAACCTAAAAATCCACTCACAAAATTCAAAATCCTCATGATGCATGGAGAACTTGTCAAGTCCAGTGAGCATGTAATGCTTCCAGTTGTAATACTGCATCGGCGTGATGTGGGCAGTCTCGTTGTCGTCCAGGGCCGTAGCGGTGGGGTTCCAGTAGGCCGACATGGATTCTATGCGCATCATCTGGTAGACTGTGGACGCGTCCGCTGGAGTCACTGATGGTTTCCATTTGCTAGAAGATGAAAAGGTTACAGTAGGTCATGCCACTACTTTAAACCATAGATGTGGTGCACGTAATACAAAGAATGATGATTCATTCAATTGTACAGCCAGTTTTCGTAAAACTAGCGGTACCTACATCTTACTGGGCATATACGAGTATCTGCAATGCCGAATCAGATAGACATTCAAAATCCTCATAAAATACAGAAAATAGCATAACTAACTTACCTATTAGTAGTTTCAATAGACAAGCTCTGCAGACAGAGTCCACACGCGAGAGGACCATCCTTAGAGCTGATGGAGTCCTCATAGCGGATGTGGACATTCCTCACATAAATCTGGAGATTATTCACAATCGCTGTGAACAGATGCTCGAAGAAGTTCTGAGGACCTTTAAGGACCTCACTCTCAGCTTCCAAGTCCTGCAGAATCTTTCGTTTGGCAGCTCTAGTGAGCCTTCTTTCCCTTTCTGGATCGAAATGGCTGTTGGATATGGCTGGGCCAACTAGGACCAGCACATCTTCAATGTTGACCACGACGGGTTGGGTGTAGAGGCCTGACCATGGTATCTGGAGGCCAATGCGGCCGATTGTGCCTATTTTCACATCTATTGGTAGGTCAAGTTCGTACTGGAAACATAAAAGATTTTTTAATAAATGCCACTCTATTACACACGGCTTCACATCAAGCTATACATTTCCAGTTTACACTGACCTCTCATTGTAAGAAAATCCTATACAATGCGAGATCAGCTTATACTGGAATTATATAGCTTGATCTGTAGCCGTGCGTACCATTGATTTATTTATACAGTGCCAAATTTAATTAGCTAGGGAAACATCACAGGCGCGATGCGTATCGGTATCTAAACACGATAAAACAACAAAAAAACTGAAATCATGAAATGATTTTCGTCTGCGAAGTTTCGCTAGCTAATTTAATTTGATCTTGTATTGAATATTATATTGCCAGTACCTACACGTATGTAAACCATGTTATCTAGCCCTGCTTATTGATGAGTCCAAAGCTAAGTGTAGGTACTTACTTATACTTGAAGAATTACACCAGCGTAAATTGCATAACACAATTACATTGGCTGTGCTTTTCCTTTTGACAGTTCAACAACATTCATTGCGTTATTTACGTTGCTGAGCAGACGAATTTTTCGAGCATATGAAGCAATGTATTAGCAATTTCCTTCAAAATCTTTCAGAATGTGATTGAAAGTGTGTTACGCAATTAGGTTGCTCTGATCCGCATAACCATGATAATCAAAATGCCTAGGTACCATCGTGGACATTTGCGGTGAACCACTTTTCGACCATACTTTTGTAATAAGGTTGAAAAGTGGTTCACCGCAAATGTCCTCGAAGGTACAATGGAGTTTAAGGTATCTAAGAGGAAATCTTCGAAATGAAAGGATTCCTCACCAAAGCCTCAGGCTTAAGCTTCAAGTCAGTAAGGTTGACATTTCCGGAGAAGATGCCCACGTTGAGGTTCTCGGTGTCCAGGTCCTGGACGTACTTGCCCAGCAGCCGGTTCAGGATGCCGGCGACCGCGCCCTCGAACATGGTGACGGTGGCTGGTGATCAGCTGGAAGGAGATTAAGATTCTTTATTTACAACGAAATATACCTTCTAAAACATAAATTGTTATTTATGTATATAGAGCCGGGTCTCCTGCGCGTGTCTTTTCGAAACTTTACACAAAAACATCGAAACAAAGAGGCGTGGCTTACATATTATATTAGAATACGCAGAAGACAGCTTGTCTAACGGTAGATCCATACAGACAGCCGGCAGCGGCGCCTTGCCGCCGGGCACTACACATTATAGAAGGCTGTGTGGATCCACCTTCAGAAAACAAACTGAAGGTGGATCCACACAGCCTTCTATAATGTGATATATAATTATATATCACATTGATAATATATAATTTATGAACTAATAGTCTTAAAATAGTATGAACATGTTTAAAAAGGGGGGGGGGGGAGAATAAAAAGGGCATCAAAAAATTCAAACAAAAAAGTAGGAAAAGTGTCACTGGCACTGGCAACATTAAAATAAATTGAAATAATTTATTGAAGGTTAATTAAGCATTGTGTTCATGTTTTGCCAAGCAATCCCGAAACATGCACGTCATTACACAAGATCAAAACATTACAGAAACAATCTTCGTTAGAGAACTTTAGTGAAGAACATTACCGTAGGTAGAAGATCTTAGAAGTATCTGGTTAATTAAGTTTGTAAGTATAGGTGTTATTGTCCTCTACCAAACATAGGATTACCAAATATAAACTTTATTCGATTCGATACAATATCCAGCTTGATAAAGAACGTCTAATAAACGAAATCACACTAATATTACAAAGGCGAAAGTGTGTGTGTTTGTATGTTTGTTACTTCTTCACGCTCAAACGGCTGGACCGATTTGGATGAAAGGTATGTAGATAGCTTTTACTTTTTATCCCGGTCTACGCGGGTGAAACCGCGGGGCGCAGCTAGTTGAAAATAATGAGAGAAATTAAATAACCACTATTTAATTTCTCTCCTGATTTTCAATGTGGTTTATTCCCTTATCCCAAGTCCGCATTCTCTTACAATCATCGCCGTAGATATCTTCTAAATAAAGGAGAAAAGTCAATTAAGTAACCAAAAGTTAATTACCTCTCATTACTCACCCATTTATCAGTTTTATCACACACCTACACCAAGCACAATACACTATACAAGATTAAAAATACACCTAAGTTTAGATAAATGTATTTATTGATTTGGAAGAACATTCGATTATTGTCGCCACAAACGGTTGGAGCTACAGTCTTCAAATTTTCACAGTATTTAAGCATCTTGACGACTCAAAGCCATACAAATTGACAAAAAATATTTTTAAATAATAATAAGGTTTATTTAAAAGATAAAAAATACAGAAACACATTTAAAATGTACATTACAGTTCATACAATTGCAAAATCTGTATAAAAAATATATAAACCCTGTCTCTTATACTAGGATAGCCTGTATTCTAAAAGACAGGTAATTATGTTTTTAGGGAGGGAGGGTTACAGGCACAGAACAGATTTATCTGTTCTGTGGTTATAGGGGGCAAAAGGGGACGCGAAAAAAAATTTGACCTAACACATGGACACTTGGCCGGTTTTTTAATTTAATTACTTACTAACGAAATAGGTATCGCAAAAGTGGAAGAAATTCATAAAATGATAAAGCTAGAAATTAAGTGACAAATGAAGGACATATACAATATTCAACTACTTACTTACATACTTAACAAAATCTCTAAATCCGCCACCAGCCGTGAACTTTGTTACCCTCAATAAGTTTAATCGTGGCTGCAACCACGGCTTCCACCACCAAATGTCATCGATGAATAAGTTATTGGCAGTACCCTAGTCAGTAACAGGGAGCTGCTTGACTTATTCAGTCATATTCAAAATATGTATTAATGTTCCTAGCAGGTTACCACGGTCACATACCTACAATCTGTTTAGACAACCTTTGCACAAAACCAACTTAGGTGACAACTCTCCCCTTACGAGGGCTACCAAATTGTATAATGCTATATGCCGCAAAGCTGAAATTGATGTCAATTATGACTGTCAATCAATCTGCCTAGCCTTTTCCCAACTATGTTGGGGTCGGCTTCCAGTCTAACCGGATGCAGCTGAATACCATTATTTTACATGGAGTGACTGCCTACCTGACCTCCACAACCCATTAACTGGGTAATACGATACCCCTTGTTAAGACTGATTGTTAGACTTTCGGGCTTCTGACGACCCGTAACGACTGTCAAAGATCCACGAATGACAGCCGGGACCAACGGCTTAACGTGCTTACCGAGGCACGGAGGAGTCTCGGTATGTAAAGATGGTCACCCATCCACGGACCAACCCCAGCAAGCGTAGCTTAACCTGATGGATCGACCCGTGCGGCTGTTATTACTTAGCCACGAGCTCCTCCAGCTCAATTATGACAGTCTTAACACTTATAAAAATAAATTATATAAGCACTTTCGGTTAGAGGACATTTGACTTATCATTCCAATAATTTAATCATATATCACTTATTTATATATGCTCGTATATATTTTTTTTATCTAATTTAATATAACTTATAATTCAATTGTAAACTATTATTTTCTATACCTACAATTTATTCCGATATAATATTGAAATTGGTTTTAATGTATTGTATGGATGCAATTTTATTTACCTATTATTTATTAATATGTACTTATATTGTCTTTTTTTATGTATTCAGAGCATGTGTACTCGATAATGTGTAAGCTGTGGTTACCTGTAGAGCATGCAGGATAATGTAAATATTACGCAAGTTTTATTATGTGTTCCGTTTGACGTCCGAAGTCCATTATGAGAGAGTGCTCGCTTCGTTCCATGAACAGCCGCTAGATGTCCATACTTACCGCCTCGTAATCGCGCCACTAGCGACCCCTAACGTCATATCTGTGAACTACTTTCAAAAAACCGCATACAAGCCGCCATGTTGAAGTGCTATGTCATTGTTGCGTCGTTTTCCGAACTGTGCGCAGCATTGCTAGATTATCAGTTATATCGAATAAAGCGATATTTTATTTTTTATTTTTAGAACTTTTGAGATTAAAGTAGAAAGTTCAATAGAATAATATTTAATAAGTTAAATTAACTTTCCGTCTCGTGAACTGTGTCTATTTTAATAAAATGGACGGTGATACTATCACGCCAAACGATACTTCGCGGAAGAGGACACGGAGTTCGAGTTCTTCATCGTCATCGAAAGGAGGTGATACGGTGTCATCGGAGAGCAGTGTAGGTGATCCAGCGCCGCGCAAGCGCCCCCGTCAGGTACGCGAGCGCTCCCTCTCGCAAGATTCTGAACTGGATCGCAGGTTTGATCTACTATCCCAACAGTTGGTGAGTCATGTCAATAATGTTTTAACAAATTATATGATCGCAAATGGTGCACGAAGCCTACCCGCCACGCAAAATTATATTGGTACCGAGTTACCTTCAACATCGACTGTACCTACCCTCAATTTACAAGAAAATTTCTTACGTCCGCCGCAGCTTACCCCTTGCTTAGAAAATATTGCAAATCTAGACGTTTCCGTTATGGAACCTAGTGTACCTAAAGCAAATCCAGAACGTGTAACGAAAATAGCAGAAATGCAGAGGTTCGACTCCCCGGATTGGAATGCTGTACGTTACACAGAAGTACAGAAAAAATATGTGGCTTTTCCTAGTTTTGTCGAATTGAAAGTGAACGAAGAATTGCGGCGTTTTGAAGATCCATTTTCACCATTAAGATGGTTTCAAATGGAACGCAGTTTTGCGGCGTTATCTAATGCTTTCCTAACTCAAAACGAGCATGTGAACGCGGCATTACAGAAACTAATTGATTGGTCTGCTAATTCGAACGTCCAATTATCTTCAACTAACCTCTATGACAAACTAAAAGAGTTGTTTGGTGCTGAGTCATCTTATAAAACGGTATCTCATGATATTCTCCAAATTATTTGCGGTAAACGAGCTGAGGTCATAGAAACACGTCGCCGATCGTTATTGAAAAATGTTAAAAGTAAATACATACGCGACGACATAGAAAAAATTCCACCCTCAGTTGAATATATATTCAATCCTCAAAATTTATCGCACTACCTACAAAAAATTGGGGGTATAGAAAAGTTAGAAAAACAGAAAAATAGTGCGGGAACTAGTCGTCCAATATCCGTGGAGCCTTCGACGTCTTTTCAAGATAATACTTTTCGTTCGCGACAAAACAAACCGAAGCGAAACGACAAAAAAGACAATAAACGAAATTACGATTTCTCTTCAAAAAAGAAGGGGGGGCGAAAAGATAAGAACGGGAGGCGAGCAGGATATACGGATAAATGACTATTTAATACCGAGATTTTGGGGCGGCTGTCTTCAGCATTATATAGAAATATGGAATCGTTTCGACCCTCCAAAAACTATTTTAAAAATGATATCGGGAGCTCGTATACCCTTCAATCAGGCACCGCCCTTAATTCTACCTACTTTGGACAACCTGTCAAAATTTCAAACCCATGTTTCGGAAAAAATGACACTAGAAATTCGCAAGATGATTCAAGAACGAGTGTTAGAGCCTGCTCCGTCGACCCCATCGTTCATTTGCCCCCTTTTCATGATCACAAAGAGCAATGGCAAAACTCGAGTGATATTCAATTTGAAAGCACTAAATTTATACATGGAGCCAAAGCATTTCCATCTTTTCCACCATCAACAAATGCCTTCGTTTCTGCAACAAGGCGACTGGATGGTCAAGTTGGACCTCAGCCAGGCCTATTATCACGTCGCAATACGCACAGAACACAGGCGCTTTTTGCGCATCAGCTACGGTGGTCAACTTCTGCAGATGACATGTCTACCATTCGGCCTGGCTGCTGCTCCCAGAATGTTTGCTACTTTAACAAACTGGACTGCAGAATACCTTCGCACAAAAGGTCTGCGCCTCGTCGTGTATCTAGACGATTATTGTTTAGCCCACCAAAACAAGGAAGTACTCAGCACGCATCTAAACATAGCTGTAAGCTTCTTGTCCAGTCTGGGCTGGTGTATAAATCACGAGAAATCGATCACCAGGCCAACAAGGTCGATCGAATATCTCGGCATCTTTTGGGACACCCAAACAAATCGCAAGTCCCTACCACCAGAGAAGGTAAGAAAAATTCGACAGAACCTCTCGACCAGACTCGCAGCGGGCAGTTGGACCCTCAAGCAGGCGCAACGCCTCTTAGGGCTTCTCAACTTTGCGTCCTTCATCACCCACCGGGGAAGGATGCATTGCCGTGCGCTGCAATGTCACATCAAAGTACTGCGTCAAAATCCTCTCGGAGCAGTACAGCTGACACAAGACGTTCGCCAAGAACTCGAGTGGTGGATGGAAAATGTAGATCAAAAGACAGCAATTCACACGGATGTGTTACCCACAAACTTTGTCATCACGGACGCTTCCGACATTCTGTGGGGTGCCCTGGTCAACAACAACAAAGTACAAGGTGCATGGCAACCCAACCAGAAAAAATGGCATTGCAATCTCAAAGAGATGTATGCTGTGATTGCTGTGTTGTCAAAGGAGTCCAGAGCCCTCCGGGACTCCAGGATCATTCTACAGACCGACAACAAGACAGTGGTTTCGTACATTCAGAAGGAAGGCGGCACGAAATCACACCGATTGATGAAATTGACGCGGGAATTGTTGACTCTGATAGACGACCTCAATGTTGTACTGATCCCTCACCACCTACCAGGGATGTACAACACCGAAGCCGACCACTTGTCGCGAAATCGCGCCGGCAGCGAGTGGCACCTGCAGGTGGCAGCAACTTCAAAGATATTTCAGACTTGGGGAAAACCGGACATAGATTTGTTCGCGTCGCAAACCGCACACGTCGTGATAAATTACGTTTCTCTAGATTCCTCAGACTCCAACGCCTGTTATCACGACGCGTTCAGCAGATACTGGCGATACGCCCTCGCATGGGTGTTCCCACCGCCGGCGTTGCTTCCACGAGTTCTTCACCACCTCAACTCGGCATCAGGTCGGTACATAATAGTGGCACCCAAGTGGAAGAAACCCTTTTGGCGACCAGACCTAAAAAATCGATCCTTGGCACGGCCGCTGAAGATCAGAGACCTGAAGAAGACCTTGGTGGACACGGTGACCGGCCTACCACCAGCTCATGTCAAAGATCTACAGTTGGAAGCCTGGCTCATTTCGGCTGGGACACCATGACAAGCGATTGGTCTCCACAAGAGAAAGATCTTCTTTTATCTTGCTGGCGACCTTCTACCCTTAAAACTTACACACCTATTTGGGGTAAATGGTCTTTGTGGTGTAGTCAAAATAATTTAAATTTCCGTACACCAAATCCGACAGATGTTGCAAAATATCTAGCTATATATATATATATATATATCTATATATATATATATATATATATATATATATATATATATATATATATATATATATATATATATATATAGCTATATATATATATATATATATAGCTAGCTATATATATATCTTATTAAAAAGTTAGCTTACAGAACTATTCTTGTGCACAAGTCCGTAATCGCATCTATTTGTGAAACTGCTTCAAATATTAGAATTTCTTCTAGTCACATCGTTAAGCACATTTTGAAAGCAATTTCAATTGCAAGGCCGTTGCCACCTAAGGTGCCCACATGGGACGCCAGGGAATTAATTACTTATTTAAAAGATAAAACTCCTTGCATCAGTAGTTTGTATGAGGTGTCTAAGCGAACGGCAACTATTTTATTATTATGTTCGGGACGTCGTGTACACGACTTATCCCTTTTGCATATTGACTGTGGACATTTTGTAGATAATGGGGATTCCATAACTTTACACCCAGTGTTCGGGTCAAAGACAGATAGTGCGACTTTCCAGCAATCCAGTTGGGTTTTGTTAGCATCCCAAGATCAAAATACAAATCCATTATATTGGCTCCGCACTTTAAAAAATTTGTCAAAGGAAAGACGGGGTTCATTAAAAAATTTGTTCATAACTACTAGAGATCCCGTTAGGGCAGCTACACCAACTATAATCGGTGGTTGGGTAAAACGTGTTCTATCTGATGCTGGAATACAAGCCTCTCCAGGTAGTTTTAGATCGGCTGTCTCATCATTAAATTGGCTAGAAAATTATCCTGTAAATGACATATTATCTAAGGCAAACTGGAGGCATGAATCAACTTTCAGGAAATTTTACCGTAAGGAAATCAGATCTAATAACGAAATGTCTTCGGCGCATTCGTTATCAAGATTATTTCAAGTCCCCAATTGATTCTAAGTTCACCGATGTGTCAAATCAAATTGATTCACGTTAAAAATTACTCATGAAGATATTGCGTGATTGCTTATTTACGTTTTCTCTTAATATAATTATACTGCCAGTGCTTAAATGGCTAGATTTTTGTTCATATTTAAAACCTATGTATATGAAGGTACCTGAGGTATAAAAAGGTGATTAAAAATTATATCGGTTTATAATTCACATTGTTGCTTTTCATTCATACAATCCACCAGGAGATAACAAACACATCTCTCATAATGGACTTCGGACGTCAAACGGAACACATAATATAAAAATTTTACCTTAAAATAAAATTTGTATTATGTTTCCTAAGACGTCCGAAGTCCAGGTAAGGTCTTCCTGGTGCATACCTACCTTTACATCATTATGAGCCCAACAATGACATAGCACTTCAACATGGCGGCTTGTATGCGGTTTTTTGAAAGTAGTTCACAGATATGACGTTAGGGGTCGCTAGTGGCGCGATTACGAGGCGGTAAGTATGGACATCTAGCGGCTGTTCATGGAACGAAGCGAGCACTCTCTCATAATGGACTTCGGACGTCTTAGGAAACATAATACAAATTTTATTTTAAGGTAAAATTTTTATATTACTGTAAATGATAATTTGTAATGTATCTCGTTGGTAATCCTTAAATAAATAAATAAATTGCTAGAAAAATGTCAGGTAGGTACACACTGCTACAGATCAAGCTGTACATTTCCAGTATAAGCTGATCTTGTATTGTATAGGATTTCCTTACAATGAGAGGTCAGTGTAAACTGGAAATGTATAGCTTGATGTGTAGCCGTGTGTACCTACGTAAAATAAAATAATAGGTTGGGGAAAAAGTTTCTTCGCATTTTTTAAGAAAATTCAAAACATTTTTTAATATACATTATTTACATTTATCTAAAGTATGTAGGTACCATTTTGTTCGGTAACTTTCTGCCATCTTGTAGGTAGGGACATGATCCCATTGCTATAGAAATTTTGGGACTTCTGATCAAAATACCGCGACAAGTGGTTTTGGCAGTCCTCTCGTGATGTTAACCTGACACTGCCTAAAGAATCTGAAGAGACCGAAACAGGTGGAAATCTGAAGGTGCAAGGTCAGGACTATACGGCGGATGCATCAACACCTCCCAGCCAAACTCTCTTAATTTTTGCTGAGTGGCTAAAGATGTGTGAGGTCTAGCGTTATCATGATGAAAAACCACACCCCTTCTGTTGATTAATTCCGGCAGCTTTCTCTCAACTTCTTGCTTTAATCTCATCAGTTGTTCGCAGTAGAGTTCAGAATCGATGGTCCTGCCTGGTGGTAACAGCTCATAATCAATAATGCCTTTCCAATCCCACCACACACACAGCATCACCTTGTTGCGAGTGAACCCGGGTTTCGCCACAGTCTGTGAAGCCTGACCGGCCTTTGACCACGACCTTTTTCGCACGTTCTTGTCGTACGTGATCCACTTTTCATCTCCAGTTAGTAGCTTCTTCAAAAATGGTTCGGTTTCATTACGTCGTAATAAAGAATCACAAATGAGTACACGGTTCATTAGGTTTCTTTCAGTGAGCTCGTGAGGTACCCAAATATGGAGCTTTTTTGTGTACCTAGTTTTTTTCAAATGAGCCAAAACTGTTTTGTGGTCAATTCCCAGTTCTTCAGCTACGTTGTAACTACTGATATGCCGATCTTGCTCCACTTTTTCAAAAATGGCATCCATTTTATCCTTGATAGGGCGACCAGAGCGTCGTGCATCTTTGGCATCAAAATTTCCGGATTGAAAACGCTTAAAACAAATTTGTGCTACTCTCACAGACACTGCACTGGGTCCATAAACATCGCAAATTTTTTTCGCGGCTTGCGTTGCATTTTTACCTTTTTTGTAGTAAACTTTTAAAACGTATCGAATTTCTTCATTAGATTCACTCATCTTAACAGTACGAAAAACAAATGAAAATCACACTTTTTCCTAATTTGAATTTGGAATTATGTTCTTTAAAATTTAAACTTTCAATGTTACCAAAACCAGCCAGATACAAATAGTATAACCAAAGATATTTTATTTTAAGTTCATACATACTATAATGCGAAAAGACTTTTTCCCCAACCTAACGTGTCTTGCACTGCTCAACAGACACACAAATGAAGGAATTTTGAACCGCATTGTTACCTGCGATGAAAAATGGATTCTGTTTGATAACCGCAAGCGCTCAGCAAGTTGGTTGGATCCTGGTTCAGCACCTAAACAATGCCCTAAACGAAAACTTACCCCTAGAAAAGTGATGGTCACTGTTTGGTGGTCTAGCGCTGGTGTGATTCATCACAGCTTCTTACCAAACGGGGTGAGCATTACTTCAGATGTGTACTGTGAAGAACTGAACACAATGATGGAGAAGCTGGCACATCTCCAACCAGCATTGGTCAATCGCTCGTCTCCGCTGCTCCTGCACGACAACGCGCGACCTCATACTGCACAGCAGACGGTCTGCAAGTTGCAAGAACTGGGGTTGGAAGCTCTCCGTCATCCGCCCTACTCACCAGACCTTGCGCCTACAGACTACTATTTTTTCCAGAATTTGGATAACTTCTTGGCGGGAAAAAAATTCAATACCCGAGAGGCAGTAAAAAATGCCTTTGAAGAATTTGTTGCCTCCCGTCCAGCTGATTTCTTTAAGAAGGGCATCAATAAACTGCCACTGCGTTGGCAAAGATGCATTGATTGCATGGGTGATTACTTCGATTAATACAAATAAACTGACTGTATCTGTATCTGTGTCAACGTAGTGGGTAGCATAATAGTTAAATGTAACATTTAAGTTATTTTGTCTATTTGTTATTGTGCTACTGTTTGTTTTCCCTAAAAAAAAAAAAAAAAAAAAAAAAAAAAAAAAAAAAAAAAAAAAAAAAAAAAAAATAAATAAAAAATGCATGAAAAAAATTCGTTTAAATTTTTTCATACAAAACGACAATTTCATAGGTAAAGACCTATTAACATGTATACACACGCAGACAGCGAATTTCCTTCAATCCGAGTCGATCCCAAATTGTTTTGAAAAGAGGTCTTATACCCAATCAGTCCTCCATATTTTCATGGCCAGAATCCGTAACCCCTCCCTACATAATTCTCAACGACTTGCGCAAACCTCAATTATATCATATTCTAGCCGTGGACAGCAATGTAACGAAGAAGAGCATGCTGACCCGAAATTAGGATAAAAGGGCTGGATGATAAGTAATGATATTTCCTTAGACATCGCCGTGGAACATACCCCATGTTCCATCCTTGAACACTACTTAAAACTACGTCCTTATAAAGTTTAAAAACCACATTAACAGCTGACTGCTTTCCCTTGAACCTATCGTAAGTTGCAAAGAAAACACTTTATTACTTAATCGGAATCGATGCGGTCGACTATTTTTAACAGACTTCAAAAAAAGGAGGTTCTCAATTCGGTTGTTTTTGTTTTTAATTATTTATTTATTTAAAGTTTGTTACCTCAATAAGTAAGTACTCCGTTATTTATTTTTATACCGATTTGGAAAATTCTTCCTCTTCTTGGATTTGGATATCTTCCAGATTTCAGATTCCATTTTTATCAAATTCCAGTTCTAATGATGGGATCCCATCCATGAGGAGTTGAGGGAACTCCTAAAATATTATAGCCATACTTACCTATAGCGCTTTTGGCAATTATATCATTGGATTTTGGAATATTTCATCAAAAAGTCAAGCATAATTTGCATTCACAAAGTATAATTTGGTGAAGTGGCACTGATGAAGAAGACGACCACGGGAACTCCTCAATGATAATAAGTATTTCAATTAGGGTGGCGAAAAGATATCTCGATTAAGATAGTCGACTATGACACAAGTTCAATTGTGCCGAAAAATAGCAAGACCTAGGTCACGAGTTCACGACTCTTGACCTTCACTGTCCGGTGAAGCAGTAAAAATAAGTACCTATATCTAATCTACCACTCACTAGGACCAATTTAGTAAAAAAACTGCTGAGATGAGCACCCTAATTGTGTAATACACTATCTTTCGGAATCTGAATGATACTGAAGCATATTGCTTCATATGTTGGAAAAAATTGTCTTCTCAACACCGTAAATAATGTAATGAATGTTGTTGAACTGTCAAAATGAAACAGATTCCGATTGACAGTGTTACGCAATTAGGGTGCGGGTTTTAGTTACAGAAACCGATTCCAAACTATAGGGATGTTGCCAAGACCCCTTTCCCCCTGCCTCTACTTCCGTCCTTGATTTAATTCCCAAGCGCCTAGACATCACTTCAGATTACCATATTATCGATGAGTATAATCTGTTCCAAAGTATCTGATGAAAATGTAAACAAACTGATCAGAAAACGTACCCTTGGAGCCGTGGATGCCAATTTGTAGTGCCACTTACAAATTGAGGCTTTGATTTCAATATTTGAATACTTAAAGGCTAATTTAAAACACCTTAAAATTGTTTTGAGGTAAATTTTATAACCTCGATTTTTGTCGATGATTTTTCAAAAAAGTAAAATGTTTACTGTTACAAAAAGTGGTGAGATAAAATATATATTTTTTAGACCATCGAACTGAAATTTCGAAATCGCGAAAAAAAAACAGCTGTTGCTTATACATGTTCGCATAACTCGTCAAAGTATACGGAACAGCAGATTTTTTTTTTTCGCGATTTCAAAGTTGGTCCCATAGTAAAAGTTATTCAGTTCGATGATCGAAATTTTTAACATCTTATATAAAGTTGAAACTAAATACAGATCAATATCTAACTCATTATATTTAGTGAGTTATTGCGTAAGAAATTAACATGAACGGGGTTTGTTTACACTTTGATCTGATACTTGAAACATACTATTATAGTTATGTAAGTATAGTAAAGTGCATGTGTCACTAGTCCTTAAGCCCACACTGAAGGACCATGAAACATGCACTGTTGCACTAAGCTAGTTTCAAGTGCAATTTGCGATTATACATGACATTGACGAGCATCGTAGTTCAGTCATGCATATGGAAATGCGTGCACGTTCAGTAATATTAAGTCCTGCGTTAAATATAATAATAAAATTCTGAAAGAGAGTTTAAGAGAGATAAAGAATAGAACTTTAAATGATATCATGAAAAAGGTGTATGTAGAAGATTTTATTAACTGTGTCATAGTAGGTAAGCTGGAGCTCGTGGCTACGTAATAACAGCCGCACGGCTCGATCCATCAGGTTAAGCTACGCTTGCCGGGGTCTGTCCGTGGATGGGTGACCATCTTTACATACCGAGACTCCTCCGTGCCTCGGAAAGCACGTGGTTCCGGTCCCGGTCCCTGTCATTCGTCGATCTTTGACAGTCGTATGGGTCGTCAGAAGCCCGAAAGTCTTACCAAGGGGTATCGTATTACCAAGTTACTGGGTTGTGGACAATGTTGTGGAGGTGAGATAGGCAGTTGCTCCATGTAAAATACTGGTATTCAGCTGCATCCATAGATGGGAAAAGGCTCAGATTGATTACCATACTAGGTAAGCATGATATCTATGTAGGTAGGTACATACATATTTATTTCTGATAGTTTAAAACTTTACCTAAATATAAAAGAAGGTAAAAGTAGGTACACACGCTCCCCTCATCAATCAACATAATTATAAAATTCCCACTGCTGGGCCCTCCCAGCTGAAGAGAGAGCTGCCAGTATCCCTATACTGGCAGCTCTCTTCTCTGAGAGGGAATGGGCTGTAATCAACCACCAAAACACGCGCTTGTTTCAGTTCGAACCCACGAAATATCCAATATAAGTGACTACCTAATACAAAAACCAAAAAAAAATCTAGATCGTGCCACATTCACCAATCCATAATTACTTAAAATAAACAAAATATTTACCTCAGATCCTGGCGTACATAATAATATGTCTAAACACGAAGAAGGCAGGCGTACGATTCGCGCGTCTCTAACAATAACAAAATCGATATCTCCGATTGTCCGCCGAGCTAGTAAACAACGCGGACACGCTTGCTCTAGTAAACGTATATCGATGTTTTATATTATCTCAAGATAACATATCTCCGGATTTACCGATGCGTTGTATGACGTGTGTATAATGCTGTGTTTAGAAATGTTTGACAATGGAGAGAAAAACAGGTTGACTCAGTTTTATATGGCATAATTTTTTTTGAGAAATCAAGATTCAAATTTTAATATACGCAGTTGTTAGAATTGCATCGACACAACCGAAAATACGAGTATTCGAAGAACAGGTGATACGTATAACGAAAATACGAACATTCGAAGACCATGCCGATAGCGAGATTAAAGGTACCTACTGCGATTATTTTGCGAGTACCTATGTTACACATTTTTGCTGCTGATTTCTTAAGTTCTATAATCTTGTATCACTGCTTTTCACTACCTACGTAATCAGCCTATAATGTTCCCAGTGATGGGACCATAGATAACAGGCCTCCTCTCTGTGAGAGACAGTGGGCTGTAATCCACCACGCGGGCCCAGTGCGGGTTGGTAGATGTCACATTACTACTTCGAATTTTTGGTTCTAGGACTCTTTGGGGTTAGGGTTTGGTTTCTCTCACTCATGATGTTGTCCTTCACCGTTTTGAAACCAGTGGTGATGTATTTTAAACGAATGTCGACGAAAAAAAGGACTGTCAAAGAACTACAAATTGCAGCTGTGACTCCAGGCTCGAGGGGGTGCTATAAATTTTGTAGATATCATGATATTTGTATTATGCGGAGGAGCTCGTGCCTAAGGAGGAGCTCATGGCTAAGTAATAACAGCCGCACGGTTCAATCCATCAGGTTAAGTTACGCTTGCCGGGATTGGTCCGTGGATGGGTGACCATTTTTACATACCAAGACTCCTCCGTGCCTCGGAAAGCACGTTAAGCCGTTGGTCTTTGACAGCCGTTACGGGTCGTCAGAAGAACCAGTCTTACCAAGGGGTATCGTATAACTCAGTTACTGGGTTGTGGAGGTCAGATAGGCTGTCGCTCCATAAAATACTGGTACTCAGCTGCATCCGGTTAAACTGGAAGCCGACCCCAAAATAGTTGGGAAAAGGCTAGGCAGATTGATTTGTATTATACGTATCTTTGTCTGAGAATTATGTAAGTAGTTTGTCTCAATTCCTGCCCGTCGCTATGGACTAGCTAGACCTCGAAAGCCAGCCTCGGTCCTTCGTTATGCGGCCTGTTTACTTCAAGACCAAGGCGAACAATATGCCCGGTAATATCAAACTTTGATTATACATATAAATATATGTCTAGATAGTGACGCACTGCAAAAGTACTAAAACAAACAGGCTAACTTGGTTATGCTGCTGGTGTACGTGACAGCTGACGTCACACTCGCGCCAGTCATTGTGCTTTTCTAGTGTGCGTGCAAATTGGGGCGAACAGTTAGACGCTATTTTCTTTCTCCGAGTTCACAGCTTTGACTGTCTATCTAGACATTCATTCTTTGTTTCCAACTTAATAGTTATTAAATAATATACGAATAGACGTAGGTACCATGTAGGTAAAGTCAGGGAATTTTGACTACAAACTTAAATTGCCCGTAAGTATTTACCTACATTCAAATCACAACTGTCATTCTTTAACACGGTCAATTGGTATCATAAGGGTGCAATTAATATCCTTGACTGTACATGCCTACAATACAATTTATCTTACGAAATAAGACAAGGGAAGAAAAATACACTTTACATATACTCAATATTCAATACTCAATATATTTATTGCTTCCACATGTGAAATTAGGTGATAGGTTTTACAAAAAGTATGATCATTGTGGACCTGTCGCGCACAGTAAAACGTAGGAGAGAGGAAGAGGGTTTATTCTACTTAGTTGATTATAACTGATATAATAATTATGATGATATAATGATTGATAATATTAAATGATTGATAATAATAATTATTGATTATATTAATTAACTAGCTTTTGCCCGCGGCTTCGCCCGCGTGGATGTCGGAAAATATATAAGGGGAACAAAAGTCGTTCTTTATTCCTTGTTTAGATTATAAACGGAACCTCCTGTGAAAAAATTCAGCTTCATATATCGAAGAGTTTGGGCTGATGAGTCAGTCAGTCAGTCCAGTCAGGACTTTTCTTTTTAAATGGTATTGGGATAGCTTCTGCCCGCGATTTCGTCTGCGTGAAATTTCGTGACTCCCCGACCCACTCCGTCAAATCGCATTGTCTGACCGCGCTAATACTTCGTTTTAGCTTAGCGTTGTTTCTGACTTTTTTTTTCTTTTTGCTCGGCACCTAAGAGTCCTAGAGAGATGTTGATGTTGTTGTTGTTGATGTGTTGCAAATAAACTTTTTTTTTTTTTTTTTTTTTTTAATATACCTATAGCCTTCCTTCTTATTGGGCTATCAAATGCAAAAATAATGATTAAAGTCTGCCTGGTAGTTCCAGAGATTAGTGCGTTCAAACGAACAAAAAAAAGTGTGTGTGACAACTGCGACGCACGACTGGAGTTTACTCCTGTTTTTTGTGCCATCCCGAGTTCCCGACTTCCTATTTTTCGGTAATTTCTGTCGGGCTGGGTTTCTTCAATGCATCAATACTATACAAAAAGCAATTTTAAGACAGTCGTCAGTGTAAAGGCACTCTTCGCCCTGCCCTCTCACCCCACCTCTCACCCCTCCCCCTCTCCATCAAACCCTCTCACCCCCCTCCCCTTCCCACCCCTCTCACCTACCCCTATCATCCCCCTCACCATCCCCTCTCACCCCCTCATCACATCCTTATCCCGCTAACTTCCCTTTCCCCTTTCACTCCCTCTCACACCCTCTTTACCGCTTTCCCCTCCCACACTACCCTCGCCAACTCTTCCCCTCCCTCTCATCTCCCGCTCCATACCCTCCCCACTCACTACACCCTCCTATCCCTCTCCACCTCTCCCCGCTCTCCAATCAATCAGTCAAAAGTCTCAAGTCAATCTCTCTTCAATGGATCAGTGCTATACAATAAGCAACATTCAGGTGTAAAGGCACTCGTATCCCCCCCAATCATCCCCCTCTCACTCCTCCTCCTCTGCCTCTAACCTCTCTCTCCTTTCCACCCCCTCTCACCCCACTCATCCACCACACCACCCCCTCTCACCCCCTCACCCTCCCCATTCCCCGTCTCCATCTTACCCCCTCATCACATCTCCTTCCCGATAACCTCTCGCTCCCCCTCACACCCTCTTCACCGGTTTCCTCTCCCCCTCTACCCTCACCAACTTCTCCCGTCCCCCACTCCCCCTCTTCACCTCCATCCCCTTCATTACACCCACCTATCCCTCTCCCCCTCCCTCCATCATCCCCTTCTTCTTCCTCACCACCCCTCTCCTCCCTCTCCCCTTATCACACCCTCCCCTTCCCCCTTTACCTCCTCAATACCCCACCTCTTCCCCTCTTCACCACCCCCTCCCCCTTTACCCTTCCCTCTTGGGGAAAAACTATTAATGACAAACTTTATTACTGCTACTACTACTACTTGCTTAGGCAAGTATTTGTGCCACGTTTCAAGTTAATTAACCAAATGTATAAGATTTTTCATATAAACTATATTCCCTGTTTTCACCCCCACAGAGGTGGAATTTAAAAAACCGTTTGGGATATTTCCGTAGCTTGACTGAAATATTATTTACACCAATTTTCGAGTTAATCAAGCCCCGCAGATAAACTTGCCCTGTAAAATTTACTACCCCTCTTCACCCCCTTAGGGGATGATTTTCGAAAAATCCTGATACACGTTATTCTTCATTTTTGGTCTCAAGTATAAATACTGAATTTCGAGTTAATCGGACCGCGCGTTAAAATTACTTCATACAAACTTCAACTCTATTAACTCAAGGAATAAGATTATTCATACAAATTTTGGCCCCCGTTTCAACGCCATAGGGGGTGAATTTTGTAAAATCCTTTCTTAGTGCAACCCTAGACCTCATAAGGAACCTACGTGCCAAATTTGGAATCTCTAGACCCAGCGGTTTAGGCTGTGCGTTGATATGTCAGTCAGTCAGTCAGTCAGTCAGTCAGTCAGTTTCTTCTTATAAATATTTAGAATTGGATGATTATAATCAATGATTACTGATTATATTTAAGTAACGATTATATTAATTAATCATTATAATTAATGATCATTGATTTTATTATAATTTATGTAATTATTATAAAAAAAACATGTACCTAATTTAAAATTTATCATTTAAATATTCATTGACACTATAATAGCATTTAAATATTAGAAATTGTGTTAATTTATTTGAGAATATATAATTTTTTTGTTGTTCTTTAATTAATTCTGGTAATTTATTTTATATTTTAATAGACATGACTACTGTACTTGTTGAGTGCATTTTCAGCTTAGAGCTTGGTAAGTTTAATCTATTTTTATGGCGTATTTGACTGTATATTTTCTCTTGTTGTGTAAAAGTGTTGGTAATTTCGCACGAATTTACATATCTCTAGAATGTATAGGCAGGGGAGGGTATTTTTTGCTCTTGGAAATGGGGTTTGCAGCTTTGCCAGGATACGTAACATACACATAGTTACGTACCCTGGCAGAAGTTCTACGGAACAACTTGAAAACTTACTAAGTATATGTGTAGCATGGAACTGTTTTTCCTATTTCGTCATAGGTAAACGGGAACGGGGAACACTTGTGACCGGGACACCGGCACCCTAATTGCGTAACGCACTTCCAATCGGAATTTGAATCATTTCGAAACAAATTAAATAAAATAAAAATATATGTTTTGGACAAATCCATTGCTAATCCATTGCTTCATATGTTTGAAAAATTGGTCTGCTCAACAACGTAAATAACGCAATGAATGTTGTTGAACTGTCAAAATGAAACAGATTCCAATCGATAGTGTGTTACGCAATTAGGGTGCAGGTAGGATAATAGCTGTGTCCACGTAATGAGGACAAATCCCAATAGAAATGCAGTAGGTAATGTTACG
Source organism: Cosmia pyralina (assembly GCA_946251885.1). NCBI lineage: Eukaryota > Metazoa > Arthropoda > Insecta > Lepidoptera > Noctuidae > Cosmia > Cosmia pyralina. Next base: position 25,743,897 of record OX276353.1, read on the forward strand.
GTGTTGTTAATTTCAACTTGATACCTTTACGAGTTCGTGAAAAAAAAGGTTTTGATAGACTGACAGACCGATAGACGGACCCTAAAAAATTAAATACAAAATAAACGCAGACGAAGACACGGGCAACAGTTAGTTAGCATACCTAAAGCCTCGAGCTTTTTTGGGAAAAGGATCAGTCATCTTCATAAGGCAGAAAAAGCTGCTTGCATCTCATAAGCAAAGCAGAACATTTGCTGGTCGAGTCAGATACTGGTTTCCATTGGCAAGTTTGATATCGATTTTATAAAATATTGACCAAAAAATTTACGTGTATAAGTGTCTTATAAGATCTACTTAATTGCAGAAATTAAATGACATTTAATTTAATTTCTTGTTTAGGTTTTGGTGGCCTTCCACAGACACCGCAATAACATGGAATAAACAGGATCTAAGATTAAAAGAGACCTCCTCTTACAAAGGATAATTTATACTCGCCCTCATCATACAAGGGATGTTGGGACATCGTTCCTACATCATTATTTGATTGAACCGATGTTAGTGGAACAGTACTATTTAGGTATTAAGTATCGTAAGTATAGTAGGTATATATCTACCTCAGACTAATCCGCTTTTCTGTAGAGATAATTATAGGGCTACCTATCCATGTTGCTTTTCCTCAAAACAAACAAAATAAGTAGGTTCCTGTTTTCCTTGTTGTATTTAATGCGATGAAACAAACAAAAGAACTGCAATAAAGTAAACAACCGATCCTGTATTTAGGATTATTGCTACCACATCAGAACAGATAATTTATCTGTTCTGTGATTGCTATGTATAATGTAGCTCTATTCGCATTAGATCAAGATCAATGTCAATAACATAAATGCAAGGAAGTGGAAACTTTAAACACACTCAGATTATTCTGTTCAAATATTGACCGAAAATGAAGCCGCGTGTGGCGCCGTGAGGGCAGTTTGTTAGATGTATAAATAAAACAATACTCGTAAGTAATTAACAATTTATAAATACTTCCATAAGTAGGTATTATTGCGAAAGTAGGTAACTGTACATTCTGTCTGTTCTGTTACCTTTTCATACCTTATTGGTTGAACGGATTTGGATGTTTGACACTTGGATCTATAGACCATCATCTGCATGACTAAGGACAATGTGTTTGGTTAGTGCATAGGATTACTTTTTATCTCGGTAATAAGTTACCGTGGGATAATTTCGGACCTCCACGCGAGCGAAAGCTAGTCAACAATAAAAACCAATATTTATAGTGTCAATATAGTCTCCATACACGTTTGCCTTCGTAACTTCTACTGGCTTGGGAAGTCTCATAAAGCTCTACGTTTCTATGATGCATTTTTTATCTCAGAGTCCAAATTAGCGTTGCCATCCCTCCGGATAAAGCCGGACAGTTTTAGGTTTATTGACCTCTTGTCCGGCCTTTGAATTTGAATGCGTCAGGTCCGTCCGGCATTTGTTAGGCTTTTTTGAGTTTCTGCAGTCAGAAACGAGCGAGCGAGACGAGACTCGCTGACTCGTCAAGACACGCAAGTTCACATACTACCTACATAATTATTGTGTTACTTTTATTTTTAGTACTTACTTACCTAGTAGTTTTATTTGAATTTTTTGTCAAAAATCCTTTTTTTTTAGTGTCCGGCCTTGGGCGGGACTCAAAAGGAGCTTTAAAATATGTGTTTTGTTCGACATTTTTGTCAAAATCCTTTTTTTTTTCTTAGCGTCCGGCCTTGGGAAAAGTCCGGCTTTTTAACGGGTAAGTCCGGCTTTTTGGTTTTTAGAGATAGCAACTCTAGTCTAAATTGACAAGTGCAGATATGTCAAACTGGCTTACATTCATGCTTACATTACATTAAATCAGAAAAGTCATTTTAACATTTTCACTTGTCAATTTAGTCTCCGAGATTTGAAACAAACCTTACAGAAACAGAGCATAGTAATAAAATATCGCTGCATGTAAACCGTAGACTGTCAAGTTCAGTTGCCAAGTTGTATAAAACATTTCTGTCACAGAATAAGCAGTTTCATACAAAAAATAATGTCCATTAGCACAGGGAATATAGCGCTTAACATCACACAATTTTGTGCTTCCGCCTCACCGATATTATACGACAGACCGAAATTCATTTAAATGCTAATGCCTCCGGCCGCGCCGGCGATGTAGATACTAATGAAAAATAAAAATAAATACAAACACGCCATCTTGGATTCGGTTACTCGCGAAATTAATGCGAAAGATTACCATCAAGTCATCAAGGTAAACTAGGTTGACAAAACGGACTAACAGTCCACCTGTCAAACCGAAGGTGGCTAGGTATATTATGTCAGTGACAAATAGTTGAAATGCATCATCATCATTTCAGCCGAAAAACGTCCACTGCTGGACATAGGCCTCCCCCAAGCACCTGTGCTTTCCACATCCAGTGGACTCCTGCGGCCTTTGAAATTCCTCATGTGTATGTTATGTTATTTCACTGGCAGACATTGCATTCAAACAGTAATGAATGCTGCTTGAAGACAGAAACACAATAGGGATGATGACTAAACATTTATTTTTGTCCGTCTTGTACGTTATTGGAAACGGATTTTATTCTTTTTTTACGTAAAAAGATTACGGCGATACATCGAGTAAAAATGTAGCATGACGTCACTCCTTGATTTTATAAATACGTAGTTTGTTAAAGTTCTGACGTAGCGAGCCCCAACTAAGTCATTTTTTATTATTATGATAAAGAAAAAAATACATTTCTAATATTTTTTTATCTGACTGACGGACTAAATATACGAGTATATATTCTTTTTTTTTAGCCAGGCATCATCCTTGTTGTAGAATAGTCAAGACAGGGCCAGGGCCCTTGTTCAAGGAGCTTTTTACTAACAAGTAGGTTACTGTAGGTAGGTAGGTACAAGTTTCAAGTTTTTTTTCAGTTTCAACTGTTTCAAGCAAGCAGTAGCAGTAGTTGCAAGCTAGCTTTCTTTCTCAATAACGTTAAGTAAAACTTGTACTTTAATAAGATGGAAAAAAAGAGGCTTTCACCAGATTAGAACAGCTAAAACAAACTTGGTTTCAATCTGTGGTTTCAACTAAAAACCTCCGGATTTGAAGACTATTTTTAATATTATTTATTTAGAAGGCGCAGAACTGTATTGTTTTGGCGTAATATATTTATCTTCAATCAAGTTCTTTCCCTAGTTTGTATGAGTTATTTTAAGTAGCAACGTAAGTAAGTATATTTAGGACCTTTTCGTTTAACCAAATCCTCCCACATTATGTGGCATACCTATTATTAAAACTCATTAAAATTATGTCAGTAATACGAATATTGGATATCTAGCTGAAAAGAATCCGAGAATATAATCCACAATGGATTTACCCCGCAGTGACCCCAGATTCAATCATTATAAGGTACAGGTGATTCAGGGGATCAGCCATATCCAAACGAGATTCAACATAACACATTACATAATCTAGATCACATTTGTGAGGAAATGCCGATAGGTAATCAGCCCAAAGTACCTACGACATAATTATACTTTTGAATTTACTTTTGAATTTGAACCCCGATAATTGAAACTCCACTTGCAGAGGTCTACCTATGTCCGGCAGAGAACTATATTATGATACGCCGAGTTGTTAGATCGATTGATAAAGTAGAAACTCAAGATAATTTAATACATTATCAATCTTCACAAATGTTGTAAGAGCGCAACCCGTGACTGAGAAGTTGTGTGTAAAACGGTTGTCATGCTATGGGCGGTAAATGTCGTGATGTCGTGATGTGGTAAGTTTTGAGTATGAATGTGGATAGCTCTATAAGTAGGGGAAGACCAAAGAAACGATGGATGGACTGTGTGAAACATGATATGGCTAGAAAGGGGGTGACTACTGCTAAGACGACTAGAGAAGTATGGAAGAAGACATGTTGCGCCGACCGCAAATTATTGGGATAAGGGCAGGAGAATGAAGATGTCAATCTTCTCAAATCTTATTATTTTGCAATGATATTATGCTCGATGCTTGCGTGTTGTTGTTGTATCGCGGTAGGTCAGATAACATACGACACGTAAAGCGATATGATTGTAACTTTCCCACAAAAACAAAGATTTTTTGTAAGTGTTCTTACAAAAAAACATACGAGCTTCTCGCGTCAACGTCAGAGGCAACTACAGTACAACTATTTTCTTAATGTCCCTCGGCAAACTTCATGTTTCGTCAGTCGTCGGTGGTTTGACTTGGTGCAGACTGGACCAACTCTTATACTTCCAAGTCGATTGAGAGCGTCCGGTCTGCACCTTGATAGAAATCCGACGACTGATGAAACACGAAGTTTGCCGAGAGATATTAAGAAAATAGTTGTACTTGTACACGCGTCGTCGGTGGTCATAGGCGGCAGCCGCTGACCTAAAGCGACGCTTGCAGTTATAGCGTGCTACGTTCGCCATTTTGTCAATGGACTGCAAATAGTTCTGAAGTGACAAAATAGCAGACGCGACAAGCTATAACTGCAAGCGTCGCTTTAGGTCTTCGACACGTGTCAGCGGCGGTCGTCGACTCATGAAGCTACAGTTGCCTCTGCCTCTGCCGATGCTGTTGACGCGCGTCACTAATGTGTAGTTATTCAATTGTTCTATTCTTTAAGCTAGCCACCGCTCTAATCAATATAGTTACTGTTGTAAGTCCCTGCGACAAAGTAATCCGGAATAAAGGTCACGTCTTAAGAGCTTGCCGGAGCTGGCAACATTAATGAGTTTGGATGACTTTGTTGGCAACTTAATTTTTATTTAGATTATTTACGGCGCGCCCCTGTTTAGCCCTGAAGAGATGATCAAGATATCAAAGCGAATTATGTTGCTGTGGTGACAGCACTTAAAGACTTTTTTAAAAGTTTATGGAATTTTCTAAATTGGGTTGACCGAATAAACTGTAGTGCTATTCTGTAAATATCTCACCGAGAAAACTTAGGTGAAGTGAGCTTAAAATGAGCTGTCAATTGTGTCAACCCCTAGCATCGGGTGGAATGACAGCTCACTTCACGCTCACTTCACTTAAGTTATCACGGTGAGATGTTTACAGAATAGCATTGCTGGTGCATACTTACCTACATAATTAAACATTTCTTAAATAGACAATGTGAACCTACAAAAGATTTGTCGTCATTCATAAATGAAGTGAAATGACGACATCCGTAAAAATAGAGATAAATAATGTAAGTGGTTGCAGGTGGCCTGTGTGGTATCGATCACTAATAAATCTGCCTAGCCTTTTCCAACTATGTTGGGGTCGGCTTCCAGTCTAACCGGAGGGAGCTGAATACCAGTATTTTACTTGGAGCGACTGTCTATCTGACCTCCACAACCCACATAATCAGCCTATAATGTTCCCTCTGCTGGGACACAGGCCTCCTCTCTTCGAGAGGGACTACAAAAATACAAAACAAAAAATACAAAAAGTTTTATTGGCAAAAGAAAAGGTGATGACAGTCTTACATAAACACAAATTTATAGCTTTGTACATCACAACAATGCATGGTTTGACCGTTGACCCACAAACTAAGCAGGGCTTGTATCTTGTGGGTCGGACCGCGATTGAGCATAAAGAAATATGTCGGTTTACAAATCTAAGGCTAGTTTAGTAAGGCGTGTATTGTGTTGTGTGTGTGTGTGTGGGTGTGTGTGTGTGTGTTTGTGTGAGTGACTGGGGGGGGGTGAAAGTGTGAGAGAGGGTTGTTGTATGCTGGCACAGTGGCTTGTCGACAAAACGTTAGAGAAATGATTCTGTTTCGGTGTATGTAAGTTCCCGAAGCCATTTCTTTAGTACACTATTTAGGCGAGCGGTGAACAAGTCTTTGATGTCCAGTGATTTGCAGACCTTGTTAAATGTGTGTAGGTGAGAGTAAGCTGGGCTCCGTCTGGCCAAAAGGGACTTCGCAGGCGGAGTTGATATACTGAACACCCGCTTTGCCAGAAGTGCACAATAGTCAGCTCTTTTAGGAAGGGTCTTGTGAGTGCGGACGGTCGCCGTTAAAATGAAAAGTTTCCTCACGCGGAGGACTTGGATTTCTCTATAGAGCTTGTCAGTAGAGAAACGGAAAGGTTTTCTAAAAGTGACTTTCAGAAGTGCCCTCTGAGCTCTCTCAACATAAATCATGTGGCTTTTTCCGGCACTTCCCCAGACAGAGACGCAGTATTTTATTATGGGCTGACAGATAGCGAGGTAGACCTTTCTCAAAAGGTCTAAAGGCAGGCAGTCACGAAGATTCTTCATTACGAAAATTAATTTCCTTGTTCTGCCAGCTAAAGCAGCGATATGTAGCCAGAAAGAAAGCCTCGAGTCAATAGTGACGCCTAGATATCGGACAGACGAGGTGCGTTCAATTGTGTGGCATGTGCAGTTCGCAAGTTGTGGACCTGACAAAGGAGGGCAGGTGTGTATTATCAGTTGTAGATCGTTTGGAGGACTAGAAGTTGAGGTTTTCGAAAAGGCGACGTATTTAGTTTTTTCAGTGTTAAATGACAGTAAGGTATTATCAAGTGCCTCTGTAATAAAAGTCATACCCTCCCCTGCACGACTGTACACAAGTTCCCACGACTTGTCATGAAACAGAATCACCGTGTCATCCGCATAGGTTATTATTTCGGCGTGATCTAATTCTAGGTTAGAGATGTCGTTTATGTATAGCGTAAAAAGCGTGGGGCCCAGTATGCTGCCCTGAGGGACTCCATACTTTATAGGGAGCTGTTGACTACAGAAATTATCAATTTTTATAAATTGCGCGCGATTTGAGAGGTAGCTTTTGAACCATTCGTAAGTAACTCCTCGGATTCCCAGCGTCTCCAGTTTCCTCACAAGTAAAACCATGGACACTGCGTCGAACGCCTTTGCCAGGTCAAGAAAAACCGCGATGCACTTATCTCTGTTTTCCGTGTGAGACGTTATACCATTAACCAGAAGTGTCACGGCGTCCTCGGTGGACTTTCCCCTGCGAAACCCAAACTGTCTGTCCGAGACCAAACGGTGCTTTTCTAGAAAGTTAACCAAGCGAGTGTTAACTACTTTTTCCAGTCCTTGGACAAGGTGTTTAACAGAGAAATTAGCCTATAGTTTTCTGGATTTTTTTTGGTGCCAATTTTATAAATTGGGGTAACGGACGCTACTTTCCAGCATTTGGGGAAAGTACAGTGGGCTGCATCAATTGGGTACCCCAGTTGCATAAACATTTTGACTGGGGTACCCAATTGATGCAGCCCACTGTACCTGACTCTAAGCTCAGGTTGCAAATGTACGTTAGGGGTACAGCTATGGATTTTAAAGATTTCTTAATCAGAGGGACAGCGAGCGAGTCCGGGCCTGGTGCACAGATGTGTACTCAGCTCAAAGATGACATCTTTGAGCTGAGTGATTATAATGCTTATTTCATAAGGGTCAGTAGGGTGTAGAAAAAGCGTGTGCTTTACTAGGTTACAAGGTTTGTATTTAGATACTTCTGATTCTTGTGTCTCGGATATTTTAGAGAGTATTTTATCAACCAGTTTTTTTCCTACCGAAGCAAAGTGGTTATTGCAGTTATTTAATGAAGCCTCAGTGGTTTGGCAGCAGTGTAGTAATTCTGTGTTATCATTGTTACGGTTTGAGGTTCCGCTTACGATTTTGATTGATTTCCAAAGCTTTTTTGGGTCTGAACTATTTTCTGATATTAGGCTAGCGTTATAATCCCCCTTTAATTTGCGGAGAAGAGAGATGTAGAAGTTATGGTATCGACTGTAAACTTTCCTACTAGCGTCATCCGGGTGTGCCCTCGAGTAACTGTGGAGTTTATCTCTGTGAAGCGAACATCTAATTAGCCCAGGAGTAATCCATGGCTTGATATTTATCATAGTTCGGTCACATTAATTGCTCGTGTATGTTTCTCACATGCCGCGGACATAATTGAAACAAAGTTGCCGATTGCCGTGTTTAACGAATAACTGCTGGTCACAGGAGTGTTATTAATTTCATCAGAGGCAGCCTCGACGTCGAGTTTCTGTTTCAAACGGGAGATTCTTTTTACCGTGAAGCATTTAGGTAGGAGTAGGCCTGCAACAACAATATCATGGTTTGTCAGGGTCACTGATGACCTGCACACCATACCGGAAGTTTTAGATTTAGATTTTATAAAGATGTGGTCCAGACAAGCTTTACCTCTAGTAAGAGGTAAAGCTTGTCTGGACCACATCTAAACCTACTGGTTTACCGGTAACAGACCATGCGAAGCCATTAAGGAAAGGTACTCACTATTGCAGCCGTCGAGAGCAGAGCAGATGTCAATATTAATGTCTCCGATAAGAATAACGGAAGAGCTATGTTTTAAGCTCGTTAAAGTACAGTCAAGGGAATCCAGGAAGAGGATAGTATTAGATATGGACGGGGAACGGTAGATGCCCAATAAAGTTACTTTGTCATTAATTTTAATTACTATATTGTCTGCATTTACGATTGTTGAATTAAGCAACTCGGTACGGTGACATGACTTAACACAAATTATTACGCCGCCACTTTTGTTTGAGGGTAATGAGGAGCGAAACACATTGTAGCCGGGTAGGGTGTTAAGTATGAGTCCGTCCGCCAACCAGCATTCTGTCAGTACAACAATGTCTACGGCAGAGTCCAGGCGCTTCAGTGTGACCAAGAAATTTTCAAAGTTGCGCTGTATACTCCTTATATTAAGTGACAAGACTTTAAAGTTAAATTTGGACCCGTTAAGGTAAGACTTGCATGTTTCTACAGAATCGATGCTATGACAGTTTGTTTCGGCTGTGATGTCTAGGTTATCTAGAACGTCAAGTAACGCCATTTTTGTTATAAGCTAAAAGCAAGAAAAGCATTTACACAAAGTAAAGCGCGCCTTCCTGGGTTCGAACTCATGACCTACAACTACAACCCAGTACCTGGGTAACACGATACCCCTTGGTAATACTGGTTATCAGACTTACGGGTTTCTGACGACCCGTAACGACTGTCAAAAATACACGAATGACAGCCGGGACCAACGGCTTATTAACGTGCTTTCCGAGGCATGGAGGGGTCTTGGTATTTCAAGATGGTCACCCATCCACAGACTAACCGCGGCAAGCGTAGCTTAACTTGATTGATCGACCCGTGCGGCTGTTATTATTTAGCCACAAGCCCCTTTTTATAAAAGGATTGATGACAGAAATTCATAGAATACCTAATCGAAAGATTGTCAATAAGCAGCAGTACTCACTTCTGTCTACCTCCAAGTGAGCAAACTAAAAGCGTGAATATTTAAAAAAACATATAAAATCACAACTCTCTTGTCTTTCAGTTGCAACACCGTATGGCCATTTTCCCATAAATAGGTATTTCAAAGTATATGCTAATTAGTGGAAGCCAATTATAGCGTTTATACTCGTTCAAGTCAATTATTAACTAGAAGATATAGGTACAATGTCACGTAGCATCTTACAATAATAAAATAGTAACGAAGAATTTTTGTCCTTTTATCTAGAATCCTAGATGTACCTATGTTCCGGATTACTTACCGCAAAAACATATTTGAATTAAAGGCAAACAGATGGTTTATAACCTAACCTAACCTATTAACTCATAGGGTACTTCTAATCCCGGTAGTAAATTCCCGTGGGATAATTTCAGACATCCACGCGGGCGAAGCCGCGGGGAAAAGCTAGTCGTGAATGAAGTGCAATATTTATTAGTTCTAGAGAAAGAAACGCCCCAACGATATGAAAGTCATTATTTGCGTTGAAGTAGATCAAGTCAGGGTAATTAATTGTTAAGCAAATTGACTATCAATATCAACTTATATTGTCATTCTTTGACGGTTGTATGAAATGGCAAAGCACGACAAATTGACGCAGGTGTCAATTTGCTTATCAATTAATTTCCTTGGCTGCACAACATATATTGTAATGCATTTTTGTATTTTGTTTTCAATTACGAGTGAATTCAGTTTGGAATAGGTAGCGTGTTTAGAGACTAGGATCTAGGACTTCGGCCTTCCGTGCTTACTCTTTGTTTACGATTCTCTATGTTCTCTATTTTTTACGATGAATGCAGATTAATGCCAATTTCTTCTAGATGAAGAAAACGCAAGTTAGCTAAGTAATTAGCGTAGTTTTTCGATGATAGTTACAATAACAGAAAGCCGATTTACGAAATTACAACCATCCGCCGAAAGCTTTTCCACTAAGTTAGAAAATAACTTTGAAAAATAATGAAAATGGGAAAATATTTGATTTTCTCATAGGTTTCCGCAACTACACTTTTGTACCCACTACCCAGTGCCCGGAGCAAGGTGCACATAAAAGAGCCATGATTCATAGAAATTCGTAATCAAAATGTTACTTACCTAATAAGTATCGATGAAGATCAATTAATTGTCTTTTAATCAATTACCATCAAATCAGACACTGTTAAGATTAAAGGTCACGAGACACGCGCAATATCAGTCGTGTACCTACAGGTATATGTAATTGTTATCACATAAACCATTGGGCTATTAATAGACCGAAGGCTGTCATAATCTACGACTCAAGTTTATTCATCGATCGATCAAACTAAGTATTCAGAGAGAAAATAATTGCGATCAGATTCATCACGAATAGGGATTAGAACATGGACATTTTAAATAGGAATCAAACCTTCATGCTGTATATTCGTACGAACACGGTATAAAATTCAGAGTAACAATTAAAAAAACAACATTCTGGGAAATGGAATCGAGTTTTCCACTTACCTAATTTTACATGTTTCTCCAAAATGCACTTGGATTTCCCGTAATTAAGGATGCAGTGACGTCAAACAGTTCACGGCACTGGGGAGGGACAGACTGATTTTGACAGGTGTCAGAGAGGGCACCCTGCGGGGCGCATGCGCGGGAACCAGTGGAAAATTATGGAGAGGGCGGGAAACCGTGGGTGGGAAGCGCTCGATAAACGAAAGGATATGACGTGGCGCAGGAAATTAAAGCCTCAATTGAAATTGGTTTTAGTTTTATTTGCGAAAGCTTATGATTGAGTTTTATTAATAAGTACTAGTTTTATTTACTATGTCGCTTTGATCCAGTGGGATATAAACTTTTTACAAAATAAATTTTCAGGACTCTTAAAACCATTTCATATTTCAATACTATATTGATGTTGCATCTCATTGCTTCAGAAGCTTTTCGAAATTGATCGTTAATTTTCGTCTCTCGCTAAAAGCTGTGCAAGTATTGTCGGATTTTCCTCAATTTAATTCAGGATTTTTTAGTTTTATCGAAATTAATTATCGTCTGACACGGAGTCAGTTACAATGGCCCATTGTGTAGAGATTGGAAGCCATTGCTACAGCGAGCTGGAATAAGTTGGCCAATGTATCACGTGCTGTATTTTCTAATGCCTCGTGTTTCCCGGAAAATCATGGTCCATAAATATTGGATTTCAATGCTTATATTTTGCAAGGTTTCGTAACTTTACGATATATAGTCTGCTCCATTTTGAACGTTTTCAGGTGTATTTAGTAAGTTCATCGATTGCCGGTTCGATAAATTATGATGAGGATTTGTGTTCTACCACTGTCTTATCATATCACCTTTCTGACGTCATCGGTGAACTGACCTTGCTTTGGTGTCCCGAAAATAAGCATGCAATTATTTCAGATACCTAGGTAGTCCTAGGTAATCCTAGAACCACTGCAGGTAAGTAAGTAAAAACGAGTAGATACCTCTACAAGCAATTCACCAGGTATACTTACTATCTACTACTTTTAACCATCCGGTTAGACTGGAAGCTGACCCCAACATACTTGGTTGGGAAAAGGCTAAGCAGATTGATTTGTCATATTTAAAAAAAAACAACCATTCCTTTTCAAAATAAGTTTATTTTCAATCGTTCTACAGCATTTTTAGGGTGCTATTGGCTGTAAGTAGCAGGCGTTACAGGATCCGAAGGGCACTTGTGCAGTAAAGCAGTCGCTTGGGCATACGGGGCAGGCGGCTGCGTACGCGCGGGGGTACGTGCACGACGGTGAGGAAGACCATTGAGATGCGGTCGCGTGCTGAAACATTATACAGACAGGGTGTAAAAAGACCCATAACGAAGCAATCATCTGCGCATTCAACTAATAAGCAAACAAATCCATCGCATCGCATCAAACAAACACATCGCATCGCATCAGACTAAGTGACTTTGTGCAAGAATAATTGCTGGCTAACGACTTTTATTTTTGGTGTGAAAATTCGATGTATACTGTAAGGCTTGTCCACTCTGAAATGACGCGATAGTGGGGCGCGTCATTTCAGAGTGGACAACCTATAGTGCGCAACGGCAAGTATAGGGATCGTGGGAGTAAGTAATAAAGGTCTATCTAACTAAGTACCTATTTATAGTTCATGCAGTCATAACATTTAACATTAAGTTTAACATTACTAATTAACATTTAAAACGCTACCTAAGTAATAACAGCCTTTTTTTTTGTGGAAGGGAAATCGTCAAATGACTTCTCCCGCTCTGGGCGGAGCAGGAGGGCGTGTCAGACTTTTACTGACTAAAGCCCACCCATGTTCCTTCAGTTGCCTGTGCCAGGGCCACGGTATCTCTTTCCAACTACCCGCGACCCCGGCGGCATCGGCCCTATTGGACCCTGTCGCTGCTGACATCTCTAATACAGCCTCACGGGTGGATCAACCAGGTTAAGCTACGCTTGCCGCGGTTGGTCCGTGGATGGGTGACCATCTTTACATACCAAGACTCCGCCGTGCCTCAGAAAGCACATTAAGCCGTTGGTCCCGGCTGTCATTCGTGGATCTTTGATAGTAGTTACCTAAGGGTTGTCAGAAGCCCGAAAGTCTGACAACCAGTCTTACCAAGGGGTATCGTATTACCCAGTAACTGGGTTGTGGAGGTCAGATAGGCAGTCGCTCCATGTAAAATACTGGTATTCAGCTGCATACGGTTAGACTGGAAGCCAACCCCAACATAGTTGGGAAAAGGCTAAGCAGTTGATGATAACATTTAAAACGTCAAAAAATTTGGAACTTTGACCTTCAATATAAAAAAAAAAATATCTCCGTAATCAGAAGGTTCCCAGGTACAGTACAAAAAAATAACATATTAACGGGAAGAACAAGTGACTATGGCTTTGTTTTAAGGATATTTTAACACCCGTTACATTGCAGGGTGGCGAGGGCGACAGAGTCACCTACATCCGTCAAGGGGAAGATTCTACCCATCACACTAAACAACTTTCGCCATATACTCGTGAGACACAGTAGACAGACTTTTTCGATGTATTCGCCACCCAGTAGAAGTTATTTTAACTAAGCTCCCTGAGCCACCCTTCAAAACTTCTAAGGAACAACGAACGATGACGTGTCGACAGACATAGAACATAACCCTGCGTTTTTAGCAAAGGCATTGGCTTGCAAATGGCCTGACGACGGATACACTTAGGCCATTAGCAATTTTAATTATAGAAAAGGGAGGATCCTCCGACCAGACGGGTGTTGTGTCTGGTGGGCAACTGCCCAACGGTTGATGTCGGGACGTTGTAAATATCGCGCGGTAAACTCTAATTGCGCGATGCAGGATTTGCGTGGCGTCATAAATAGATAGATAGATAGATAAAACATTCATTGGCGTCATGTCATTGTGATGCGTAGTTCGCATGTGACGATGTAGGTGCCGCCACACTACTAGGATCAATTCTATTTTCTTGTAAATTTTATCGTTCAAAAGCTTGAAATTAATGATTTGACTTTGTACAATTACTCGAGTACCTTTCTTAAATCGGAACGGTGCTTGGCAAACAGAACTAGGTGGTGCCAGTGCTTTTCCGATCGAGTTTCTTCACAAAGCACTAACTACTAAGTTGTATTATTTATTTAATACACTTATATCATTTGGTAAAAAAGATACAGACGTGATAAAAAAACTATAGAAGAACCAACTCACCTTAATAAAGCTACGTAAGGCACAATGCATGACGTCATAAGCTGGGCAATTGAGGTAGACCCCTTGTGCCTTCAGCTCCGTTCCCAGACAGGCTGTCTTCAGGTGCTGGATGGCAGGCCCCCACTCCGCATGGTCCTTCTCGAACTGGTCGAAGTAGGCGGCGACCTTCGTCTTGTCTACTGCTGCGCCATCCAGCCATTTGGATTCACGGAAGACGCAGGTCAGTCTGTCGCACTGGAAGTATTTTTAGAATAACAATCATTTATTTGCAGAAATATAGGTGTTACCAGTGTAAAAGTTGGTGGTTTAATGGACTCTGTAGAGTCGATACTAAGCCATACTTGCTGAAATGCTGAGTGTCCTATACAAACATTCATCCCCTGTACACGCCCTGTAGGATTATTTTTTCCTCATGATGCCATCTATCACCTTTCCAAATATTATCGAAATCCGTTCCGTGGTTTAGGCGCGAACATACGGACAGACAGAATTACTTTCGAATTTATAATATTACTAGCTTTGCCCGCGGCTTTTAGACCTCGACAATCAATTCGGGTGTATAATATAATTCAATCATGAATCGAAAGACACGTGGCGCCATCTATTATCATAAGAACATTATTGTTGTTTTCCTCGAGAACAGTACTTTTTTCGGGATGAAAGGTACCCTATGTCCGTTTCTGTACACCTGACAATGTACCTACCTATATGCAAAATTTCAGGATGATCGGTTCAGTGGTCTAGGCGTGAAAAGGTAACAAACAAGCTTATTTTCGCATTTATAATATTAGATGAGATAAGTAATGTATGTACCTACTAGGTATATAAGTATAGATAGACCGGTTTTTTTTTTTTTTTTTTGTGGATGGGAAATCATCAAATGACTTCTCCCGCTCTGGGCAGAGCGGGAGGACGTGTCAGACTTTTACTGACTAAAACCCACCCATGCTCCTTCAACTGCCCGTGCCAGGGCCACGGTATCTCTTTCGAACTACCCGCGACCCCGGCGGCATCGGTCCAATTGACCCCGTCCTGCTGACATCTCTTTCAGGCGCGCGTGGAACACAACGCGCTGTCGACCCGGGCCTGTTCCTTACCGGACGGCGAGCTGTCCATTACACGTCGTCCGCAAGCCCGCGCCTACGGTGGCCGGGAATCGGCAATCGATTCCCGCCGCCCAGGGCGTCTCCTACGGCGGCTAGGGGCGCGAGGGCGCGGCTGTTGCCTCTCCCTCACGCGTTCCGCTTCCTCCTTCGCGAGCATTACTGCTTCGCAGAAGGAGGTGACGGCTTCCCATACACTCTCGCTCCGCACCATGGCCTGGACCAGGTTTGGACGCGAGAGATCGCCGCCGCCGATCGCCTCCGTGAGAACACGGCGGCCGGGGAGAGATAGACCGGCTGTACGTATTGAAACGTAATTACCTCATCTGCATTCTTGGCACCGGTACATTTGGCGGCCACCTCGGGACTGACGATATGTGGAGAGTTGAGACATTGGAAGATCTGCAGAATTAAAACAAACATCATAAATAAATACATAAAAACCGGCCAAGTGCGTGTCGGACCACGCACAATGAGGGGTTCCGTAGTTGGGATGAATTTATCCCGAGAACAAACCTAACATTGTAGCTGAAAAACATGTTTTCCCCATACATTCCAACTGCAAATGTTAGTTGGTCGACTCATTAATTTGTAAAACCTACTTAGCTGTGCCAGTTTAAAAAAAAACATAATGTATCCTTTCCCTTCAGGTGAGGTTGCAAAATTCCACCCTGTATTATCGTAGTATTAGGTAGGTATATTCTCTGTGCCAGGGTGGAATTTTTTAACCTCAGCTGGAGGGAAAGTACTCTAAATACCGGAGATAGCAAAAAGGAAACATTAATTATATTATTATATTAATCGATAGGGTCAATCATAGGGATCAAATCTCTCTAACAAATATGATAAATTAAATGAAAGGAAAACCATGAAATCTAAACTTATAAATTCAGATCAACCAGATTTTTTTTTATATAGAGATTATGGTAAAAATCAAATTTACCAAAATTCCACGCTACTGTAAACGAGTTAAGAACTGAGGTTGAGGTTCACATTACTATTTTCAATATTCGTCACAACTCGCTCTAATCCGAGAGCTTATGAACAATTTTTCTTGAGGCACTGAAAAATTTTGTAATTATTCTTGAAGGACTCCTGAATTTTAAAGTGGGGGTCAGGCTGAAAGGTAGCGGCCCTTTACCGACCCTTGAATTTTTTTAGAATGAATTTTTTAGTACAAAAAAAATGTTTTTGAGATATTTTGAAATTTTTATGAAATTGAAAAAAAAGCCAGATCATTAAGGGCTGATTTTTCAATAATCAGAACTCATCTGAAGAATAAATATGACAGGTTGACATATTTTCTATACAAGAGCTGTCAAATTGAAATAATTATTCTTCAGATAAGAGTTATCTGACTATTGAAAAATCAGCCCTTAGTCGGGTCTAAAAGTTACCAGACTCAGCAAAATTATTTTTTAAACAAATCCAAAAAATGTTTTTGAAGCACTTTGAAATTATGGGAGAGTAGGTACTTAAAAACATAAAAACAAATGGTACTTAAAAACAAATAATCCCAAAAAGCCAGATCAATTTGGTGGAATTTTATACTTGCCAGACCCCTGCCAGACCTGCCAGATGATCGAGAATTTTTTTATATAAATGCGTGTGGCGTGTGAACAACTCGAATATCTTTAGCTTGAGGTGTGAGAAACTGTAAACTATAAGGATTCCTTGTTGACTGCGGAACCCTAAAAAAAGAAAGTGCGCCAAACTCTAAACGGTAATACGACCTCGAATCTCTGGATACATTTTATTTATTTATTTATTTATTTAATACTTCAAGCACACAAATGTACAGAGGCGGACTTAATGCCATGGGCATTTTCTACCAGTCAACCTTTGGGTGATGCAGAGACAAACAGTGGCAGGTGCAATAATGAAAAATTAAGGAATAAATATTTATTCAAATATATAGATACTCATATACCTATACAAACTATAAATATAATAATGTATACCTAATTATATATAAATATAAGCACAAATAAATATACACTAATACATTTTGTAGGTTTAGATAAGTTACCACTTCCGGTGTCTTCCCACAGTAGGTGCCAGCTTCTGGGGCAGCGTAACAAGCCTGAAATAAAACACACAAAATATAAAATAACTTCCTAACATGACCTTAAACATAAGAAAGCTTCAATCAACTGCTAAGCGAATAAAGTAAAAGAGGGCATCCATAGAAGCAGGGCTTGAAATACCGTTATTTCTGGGAACCGGTACCATTGTCCTTGGTGTGATACCGGTAATAAATAGTAATGAGCACTTACTTGCTCAATAAAAGCATGCTTTCGTGCTAGTAATGAGCACGTCTGTCCGTACCTTTTACACACGTGCTACTAATGAGCACTTGCTCAATAAAAGCATGCTTTCGTGCTAGTAATGAGCACGTCTGTCCGTACCTTTAATAATATTGTGTGCTACTGGGGCGTGCGTAAGTATGATTGCGCAAGCTTAACCTGCATAGGTACACACGTTCAATCATGCTTGCACTTGAGGGCTTGTTCATACCGCATAATGAAAATTCTATCAATCTTCATGCCACTTGCACAAGCACGCTTGCAAACGATGATTGTTCATGCAGGTTTGTCATGCTTGCAGTTATTACTTGTGTAACCTCCTGATATACAATAATACTAGCATCTAAGAGGGCCCCAAAACGATAAATCGCAATTGATCAATTGCCATCAATTTCTAATGCAGTAATATTGTCAATCGCTTCAATTGCACTTGGTAGACTATCGTACATAATGTAAGTATTTTCTCTAAGCACTATAATTTTGGTTACATCCCAACTCGCACGTAAAATTAATTAACTTTGCTTTGGTACTTTTTGAGTTAGCTTCAATAATACGTATTTTTTCCCCACTTTTATATGGATGATGTTCTAGTTTGTTTTGCAGTTAGTGGTATTAGAATTTGTGTGGGGTAGGTACCACAACTAAAAAGTGAAAAATAAAAACTTTTTTAAGTAGGTACAAACAAATAAAACCGACTTCCAAAAACAACACTACAAAGTGAAAAATACTCGTAACTTTAATTTTGGAAGTCGGTGGCAAAAAACGAAAATACATTTAACTAAACACCGACTTCCGAAATTAAAGTTATTTTTCACTTTGTAGTGTTGTTTTTGGAAATCGGTTGTATTTTTTTGTAAAAAAGTTTTTACCATTTTGGTTCGGAACCCTAACAAGAAACAAAAAACATTCTAATGATATCGCGATTTACGATGATGGTGGTGGAACACATTGACATTGAGGTCTCTATTTGAGGGATTAGCTAGAGTTTAGAGAACTGGGTTAGGTATCGCCGAATACCTATCACCTACGATGCTCTCTTATAAGCAATAATGCGTCTGCAACATGACAGGTACTTACTCTAAAACGATATCCTACAAAGGCTACTAACTAGGTAAGTAAACAAAAGTTGAACCCTTCAAAACGTTGGCAAAGAATTAAAGAACTTACCGCTACACAAAACGCAAGAAAAACACAAAACTTAAACATTTTAACACACAATCGTCCTCGCTAGCTGTAAAAGAAGACTGGAGAATAAACGAAACGAGCTCAGATACTAATCAGTAAGGTCAAGTCAGAGGTCGGGATCGCACAATGATAATGTTGGTCAAATTATTCAACAACCTGTTTTTAAACCTCTTGGCAACGCAGATATGGTTAGGTTTGTTCGAAGCTGTGGCTCGATGAATGGTTCAATGTTCGATTCAACTTTGAGATTTCTAGAGTTGGTTTTTAGGGTTCCGTAGTAAAATGGTAAAAAGGAAACCTTATGGTGCGACTCAGTCTGTCTGCCTGTCTGTCCGTCACAGCTGGATATCTCAAGAACTACTAATGCTATCAACTTGTTTGGAACAGTTTTAGATGACGTTTGCCCAACTATTTTGCAAATAAAAAGTTTTTTTTTTCTTGCAACATAGACTGAAACTGAAAGGGGGTCTTAAAAATTCGAAGTGGGGTTACTAGGGCATGTGAGGTATCAGTATGAAAGAGCGCTGTTTGCACATTCTCAAACATTTTTTTTTCTTTTTTTTAAGCCGCATTGTTTTCGACTTGAAAAATCTAAAATAATTTTATGTGATAGAAATTTATGTAAAGATTACAGAAAAATAAAACGATGTCTATCATTGTGTCTATCACACTTTTTCAGAAATTATCAACAAAAATTACATTAGTTCCACTATCTGTCAAGAGATGGCGCTGACCTACAACTGCAATATTCTACACCTGACGAATAATAGGCGTCGCCGGTGGTTAATTACCAACTTATATATCGGTGCAAGATGGAAGGTGATCCATTGTCTGTGGAGAAACGCCGCAAAACACCGGAGATCTGAGCATTCCATGAAACCCCACTTGCGGAAGTTGTCTACCACTTGTTGAGGTTGCTACGGCCTACTTGGGTATGAAGTCTATTTTAAGGTTTTCCATGTAGGCCACGGTAACTTATGCCTGGATAGTGAGCACTAAGGGATGATCAATCTGCCTAGCCTTTTCCCAACTATGTTGGGGTCGGCTTCCAGTCTAACCGGATGCAGCTGAATACCAGTATTTTATATGGAGCGACTGCCTATCTGACCTCCACAATCCAGTAACTGGGTAATACGATACCCCTTGGTAAGACTGGTTGTCAAACTTTCAGGCTTCTGACGACCCGTAACGTCTGTCAAAGATCCACAGCACTAAGGGATGATTTTTGAAAATTCTGCCCCTAAAGGGGTTCATCGTTTTTGCCGATGGAAAACCATAGAGTGCCCAGCTTTTGTCGAAATAAAAGCTAACATAACGGGACTAGTAGACATCTCATGGAATGTTCCTAATTCTAGCAGTGACTTATAATCACCTAACTGTCTCTGGCTTGTGCCTTAGCTTTAGCGTGAACATAGTCTATGTTAAAAACTTTTTTACAAAAAAATACAACCGACTTCCAAAAACAACACTACAAAGTGAAAAATAACTTTAATTTCGGAAGTCGGTGTCTGGTTGAATGTATTTTTGTTTTTGCCACCGACTTCCGAAATTAAAGTTATGTTTCACTTTGTAGTGTTGTTTTTGGAAGTCGGTTGTATTTTTTTGTAAAAAAGTTTTTATTTTTCACTTTTTAGTTGTGGTATCTACCCCACACAATTTCTAATACCACTACCTGCAAAACAAACTAGAACATCATCCATATAAAAGTGGGGAAAAAATACGTATTATTGAAGCTAACTCAAAAACTACTCAAGCAAAGTTAATCAATTTTATATGGGACCAACTGTGATGTATACCCTCTCAAATAAAACAAAAAAAATCCAAATCGGTCTAGCCATCTTCGAGTAATCGTGAGAACCTCCTCCTTTTTGAAGTCGGTTAAAAAGGATGGATATTATCGACGGTGGAAATATTATCTCAATATTTTAAGACAGATCACATGCATTTTTAAATTGGCCATTAGCGTAAAGTCAAAATCCTAACTATGATAAACCGATCCAGCCGAACCATGATATTAAGTTGCTAGTGAAGTTGCTAGTTATCACGTAGGGCCGCGAGATGGCGCTGGCTACCAGTTTATCAAAGGAACGCGATATTTTATTGAAATGCAATAAAAGTATTGTTCTGATCATAGAGTATAGTTATAGGTTCTGATTCCTGAACATGAACTTATTAAAGTGCATTTCTATGTGCATTGTTTTTTGTTTTCATCGCAAGACGCTCAAAAGCACAGAAACCTGCTGGCTACAGAACACAGAGTTTTTAAAACATTGATATATTTTATTAATTTACTGCCTTGGGTATTGCAATAAATCCATCTCATAAAATAAAAATAATAATAATCTTTTACAATTTGTTCAAAACATGCTTTGTAAATTTCATTCATCTAGTTTCGTAACGACCTCTGTGGACACTACGAGTAGAATGATGGCAAAGATTAAAAAAGTGTCGAGAGTGTAGAGATAGGCATGAAACTCATACGTCTTCCTACTGCCGATGCCGATGCCCCGTACTGCGTATAACGTTTATTTTTAAATAAATTTTTAGTAAAAATGCTACTAGCATTTTTCACTGAGACTAGATTTTATATTATTGAAGCAGCATTTAAAATATTTTTAAAATGTAAACACAATAATACACAAGTGGCTTTCTTACCGTTTTTTTTACGCCATGGCAATATGAATAATACATTGAAGTAGTTATTTAATATCTACTGAAAACTGGAACGACTGAAAACAATTAAACAACTATGTATGTTCTGATAATAATGGCAAAATTTTAAATTATGTAAATAAAATCGAAATAATATTTTGGTATGTTCTTATTAAAAAGTCATAAAAAAGAACATACTTAACAATATTTAAAAAAATTATTTAATAGTCTTCTATCAGGCGGAAACAAGGTGCGCGCCTTCAACGGTTGGGTCATGCCGGTCTTGATGTACTCTTTCGGTATACTCAAATGGACTCAGACTGAACTCGACGCCCTGGATAGGAGAGTCCGTACGCTACTGACTGCGTATCGAATACATTACCCACGGTCATTGGTAATGAGACTGTATATCCCGCGAAAGTGTGGAGGCCGAGGCTTTTTAAATGCTAAGACCCTCCATAATCGCGAGATATGCAGTCTCAGGGAATATTTCCTAGAAGCCGACGTGGGGATGCATCGAGATGTGGTCGCGGTGGACAAGGGCCTCACCCCGCTCTCCTTGGCGAAAGAGAACTGGCGCAAACCTGCAGTACTTGATACTAACGATTGTAGGGAAGTATGGCAAGGCAAAGAGCTTCACGGACGCTTTTTCTGGGCCATCCATGGGCCTGATGTAGACTTTTTGGCATCTATATCTTGGTTACGTTTCGGCGACCTCTTCGGGGAAACCGAAGGTTTTGTTTGTGCAATTATGGATGAAGTTATCATGACGAATAACTATCGGAAATACATTGTCAAGGCTGGTACGGTTGACATCTGTCGGGCATCCCACCGTCCCGGTGAATCAATCCGATATATTGTTTCCGGTTGTTCTCGTCTTGCTAACGGCGAGTACTTGCACAGACACAATCTAGTGGCTAGGATTATCCACCAGCAACTTGCCTTGCAGTACAACCTTGTGGAGTCCGAAGTACCATATTACAGGTTACAGGTATGTGCCCGACCCAGTTCTCGAGAATGGTCACGCCACATTGTACTGGGATCGATCTATCATCACTGACAGGACTATTGTAGCCAATAAGCCTGATATTGTGGTGATAGATCAACGAGAGCGCCGTGCAATGATTGATGATGATGACGAGAATCTCGTGAAAGCTGAGAAAGATAAAAAAATCAAGTATCACACGAGGTTGTCGACATGTGGGACGTGGACTCTGCAATCATTGTACCGATAATCGTTACGGTTAAAGGCCTAATAGCGGAGAGCCTCGACCAACACCACAGGAGGCTCTCATTGCGCGGCTGTGTCAAGGGCTTGATTCAGAAAGCAGTACCTACTCCTGGACACGGCACGCATAGTGAGGAGGTTCCTCTCTCTAGAGCCCTGACCACCGGTAGCTTGGACCCTGTTCCCGATACCGGTGGGCTACTATTTTTTATATTTTTAAATGTTTTTTTATTTTGTTTTTATAAAAATATTTAAAAATGTAATTAATATGTTTGTAAATGAAATAAAGGTTATAAAAACATATATTATTTATCAATAAATAACAAAACAATATTATAATTAGCCCCTAATCCCTGAAAGAATAGACTGAGGCTGGAGTTCTTTTCCGTGTTAAACTTATTTATATTAATATTAGGGGGACAACTGGACAAGCCTATTGCCATCAACCTGGCAAAAATCTTGACTCCGAACTATTATTAAAAATTCATAAGTATATTTAGGAAATTTTCATGGTGTAACACTTTTGAACTCAGGCGCCCATCGTTTGAAGTAACGTATGTCTTCTTACTTTCCGAGTTTATTGCTTCTTTTCAACTACTAGTAAGTTGTGTCACATCTGCGAGCAGAATATTATCTTTAGTCCTACTCTTTGTTCTGATTGACGTTCCATTCCAAGATGGCAGACATGCCGCTTGAGCCATGATAGTATGGAATCGTAGGATTACGATTTTTAGGTGTGTCTTTCCAAATATCGAACTAGAATGTCTCCCGAATTCTTGACTAATGTCTTACACGAATGTTCTGACGATGTGAAACAACTCGCTCGCGATAAGTGCGCTAGTTTTAGGTAACGTTTGTGCCGGGACATATGTAATAAAACGGTGATCGAAATTGTGTTTTTCGGTGTGTCGTGTACGATAAGTATTCTGGTTTGATGTTAAATTAAAATGTGGAATATGATGTGCGACGTGATGCCCACTATATCGGAGGACAGTATCAGTCAAAGGAGTTCGCAGTTATCGGGTGAGGATGCGAACTTCGAGCAGTTGATGGTGTCTATGCTCGATGAGCGCGATAAGCTGGTGGAGAGCCTGCGGGAGACGCAGGAGCGCCTGGGGGACTCGGAGGTGCGCCTCAAGGAGGTGGAGAAGGAGCGGGACTCGCTGCACAGACAGATCGCCGCCAATTTGCCTCAGGTCAGTGACTTGAATGCTAATGCCTAGCTGCTTATGTAAAAGCGGATATTATTTATATTGCAGGTAGCGCTCAATTATGGTTACGATGTAGACATGTTTGGGGTTACGTTCAAGTTCATGTCTAATATATTTTCTTGTCTATTTCAAATGCCCCTTTGCTTATATTTTTACTTGAACCATGTAATTTTTATTTACTGAAACGAAAATATGTGCTCTAGAACCTGAATGCTAACAAATAAAACTTCCTTAAGACATTAATTATCTAATCCAACAATAATGCCAGTCTATTGTATAATCAGAGTGAACCAGACGTCGTTGACTGAACTAGACAATTACTGTTGATGTGCTATTGTTATTTTTATTTCTCCGTAACAATGATTATAACATCTGATTAAATCACCAATCAGTCCATATAATTATGTTTTGACATCTGTGTGCCTGCATTGTGTCAAGTCTGAAATATACTGCATTGTTTCTATATTGCTCAAGGATAGAAGAAGCTAATGATACCCGTTTCATAGCTGTGATCCTCAAGATAATAAATAGCTACTGGTCAGCAATCAAGCACATTATGAGGCCTCGTGTTTTGGTATAGTCTTAAAGCATTTTGTGACTGCAAAATCAATCTGCCTAGCGTTTACCTAACCATGTTGGGGTCGGCTTCCAGTCTAACCGGATGCAGCTGAATACCAGTATTTGACATGGAGCAACTGCCTTTTTTTTTTTTTTTTTTTGTTGACGCTGGGAAAAATGCATTACGCATGCCCACCCGTCGGGGGACGGGTGGGGTATGTGGGACTCCCCGGTAAATCCGGTATACCCACTAAACGACCCAGCGGCGCTCCCGCATCGCCGTGACGGGAGGGTCATGGGAAACTGGCTCAGCCTTTACATCCACAACCCTCCCGGCGCATGCCCGCCTAGCTGGCGGGCCCCGCTTGCCCCCCAGCAGGTTGAGGGGCTACGGGAATGGCCGGGAGCACCTGACCATTCCCGTCCGGCACTGGTGGAGGTCCGTGCGATACAGGCAAGGGTGACCCCGCACCCGTTGCCTGCTGGCCTCCACCTGGGAGGAGTCGGAGATGAGTATCAAACTCACGTCTTCTTCGACCCCTCCTCCGCCTTCGGAGCGGCGCCGCGTGAGGATCATCCTCCCGCGCCCGCTCCGCCGCCTCCTTCTGGGACATGACGTGTTCGCAGAAGGAGGCGATGGAGCAACTGCCTATCTAACCTCCACAACCCAGTAACTGGGTAATACAATACCCCTTGATAAGACTGGTTGTCGGACTTTCGGGCTTCTGATGACCCGTAACAACAGTCGAAAGATCCACAAATGACAGCCGGGACCAATGGCTTCCGAGGCACGGAGGAGTCTTGGTATGTAAAGATGGTCACCCATCCAAAGACCAACCCTGGCAAGCGTAGCTTTACCTGTTGGATCGACCCGTGCGGCTGTTATTATTTATCCACAAGCTCCTCTAAAGAGTCATGACTAAACAGTCCATTTGTTACATTAGGTACTTGATCTTTTACTGTTTGTAGTAGGCAAATAAAATCACGCAATGTTGTTTTACAATTTGATTTATTTACTAGCTGACCCGCCAGACGTTGTTCGGTCAAAATTTGAATTTCTTTTAATAATAATAATAATAATAATAATAAATTTATTCACAAACTTTTTACAAGAATCCTATGAAAACCCTGACTTCTGAGCTAGGTAAAAACCTGTATTACAGAAGTCAGTGCCCTCTCCCACATTCTAATTGATACAAATTGTGAATAAAAAAGTAAAAAAATAATAATAATAATAATAAGATGAAATAAATCAAATAAGTGATGGGTTAGGTTTACACACATGTTGAGTTTATGTATGTAGATAACGTGATTGTGTACGTGTGTGTGCGAGTGAGTGAGGGTGTGTGTGTGTGTGATGGATGTTAGATGTCGGTGAGGTATGTGATATATGTAGTAGGGAATATTAAGGGCGCTATTACATTTTTACCGTGATTTTTTCATAAATTGAAATTGCACACTATAAACAAAAAAAAAATTATTATATGACTCAAAATAAACGTAATCACAACTGCTAAATTGCTACATAATGCGATGCGTCGGCGTCTAAAGCTAAAGACCGCGTGTACCGAGATTTACATTGATTTTTAGCACTGCATACAATAATTAATTAAACATATTATTTTACTTTTAAATAGACTATTTTTTTTTATCAAGCAAGATAACATAGTAACCTTATTTATTAAATACATTTTGTATGAATTTGGATTATACATTCGTAGATAAAAAATATAATTTCGGACGAAAAATTGTCAGTAACTCTCTGGTTTACGAAATTATTTTTGGTTTATTACTGTATGAAACATAAAAAACTGAATTGAGCACTCCAAAGTTGAAGATACAGTTGTTCCAAGGACATTTTTTTAAATTATTAAATTATTATATCTTCGATGTAACAAAGCATCAAAACATGTCCAAAAGTAAAATTTTATGAAACATCCTTTGCAGAGACAAGGTTTTTACTGATTTTTGTAAACAAATTGAAATATTTATTTAGAACACTCCCAAGAGAAATAATCAAGCTTTCATGGGCATATGTTTTTTTTAATTTTGTGGCTCTAACAAAACCACAATCACATATCAAAACTCGAGACAAACGCTCAAATACAAGAGAAATTGTGATAGCGCTCTTAATCAATGAATAACATTTCTGTTTGGTCGTAGTTTAATTGAAGTAGCCAGTTCTTAATTTTCAATTTAGCTTCTCGAACTCTTTTTTTTCCTATTTTTTTTTTCTTTTGTACCACCCCAGTAAAGAGGAGAATAAAATTTAAAAAAAATATTTAAATTGGTCAAGCCATTCTCAAGTTATGGCATAACCAAGGGAAATAGGGATTCATTTTTATAATATACATTTATTGTATTGGTCAAAGTAAAAGTAAAAATTACTGTCACTTTATACTCTCAGAATGTCAAGAACTCGATTAATAATGCTTATATTTTTTTAAATTGTACTATGTTACTTTACGTTTAAGATTGATTGATCCATCAGGTTAAGCTACGCTTGCCGGGGTTGTCTGTGGATGGGTGACCATCTTTACATATCGAGACTCCTCCGTGCCTCGGAAAGCACGTTAAGCCGTTGGTCCCGGCTGTCATTCGTGGATCTTTGACAGTCGTTACGGGTCGTCAGAAGCCCGAAAGTCTGACAACCAGTCTTACCAAGGGGTATCATATTACCCAGTAACTAGGTTGTGGAGGTCAGATAGGCAGTCGCTCCATATAAAATACTATTCAGCTGCATCCGGTTAGACTAGAAGCCGACCCCAACATAGTTAGGAAAAGGCTAGGCAGATTGATTGATTGATTGTTACTTTACGTTTACTTATTCATGGTTTTAATTTATATGCTCCAATAAAACTTCATTATAAACATATTTCAAACAGTATTCGTAATTTAACTACGCGTGTGCGTGTATGGCCAAATGTATGAACATAAATGAGGCAAAAGGAGTATGATGTAAAGATCGTAGCAAGTGGCGTTCTGTAGTTTCTGCCTACCCCCATGGGAAGAAGGCGTGAGTTTATGTACACTTCTGGACACATCTATTGGCCCACCTTAGAGTTTAGGTTTCGATGGCCCCTACCGAAATATGATTGCTAGATTGAACAAAAACTAATGATGCAGTTTTAAACCTGATCATTTTACCATCTTTTTCGATCGTATTGTTATAAATTTGAATTCAGAATACCATACGACATGGAGCTACGCCTAACAAGTCGGATATGCGCCTTGTTAAAGGCAATTGATTATTGAATAAAAAACATGTTTTATCAAATAAAGGTTTAATTTAATAACGCGTGTTGCCTCCATGGGCATCTACCACAGCTCTCATACGATTAGGCATAGAGTTTATCAACCGCTCTATGAAATTTTGAGGGATCATCTCCCATTCCTCTTCTATGGCAGTTTTCAACTCCTGCATCGTCTGGGCAACTGGCTGACGAGCCCTAACACGTCTTTTTAGCTCGTCCCACATGTGCTCAATGGGGTTCATGTCTGGGCTTATGGCTGGCCAGTCCATAACTGTGATGTTCACATCCCGAAGATATTCCCTGACGATGCCGGCCGCATGGGCTCTTGCATTATCATGCATAAAAAGGAAATTTGGGCCCACATAGTCCGCGTATGGTATCACGTGAGGTTCTAAGCACTCACGAATGTACCTTTCAGCATTTAATGTTGGCAGCCGTGGTCCTGTAACAACCTCAAGTTGAGTTTTGCCGCTCGCGGATATACCGCCCCAGACAGTCCATGAGCCACCGCCATAAGCAACCCTCTCTTCAAAGCAGCATTGTGCGAAACGCTCTCCCTTACGTCGGTAGACCTTCTTCCTTCCATCATTGCCATGTAACACAATTTTAGACTCATCAGAAAAGAGTACACGGCTCCAATCTTGCTGTGTCCAATTTAAATGACTGCGTGCGAAATGAAGGCGCGCTGTTCGGTGGGCTCGCGTTAGTTTGGGGCCATTAGCTGGCTTGTGTGGTACCATATCGCGTTCTTTTAACCTTCTCCGAACAATTCGAGCGCTCACAGATACTCCGTGGAAGTCGCGAAGTTGGTTTTGTATCTCAATGGAGGTAAGGTGACGATTTCTCAAGCTGGTCGTCACGATGAATCGATCCTGCCTTTCAGTTGTGACCCGAGATCGTGGCCTTCCTTGACGACGAACAAAGCCGCCAGTCTCTAGGTACCTCCGATAAACATTTCGGACCGCAGATCGACTTAAATTAAGTTGAGCACTAACGTTTCTTTGGCTGTGTCCGGCCTGAATAAGTGCCTCAGCTTGGGCGGCGACTTCAGGTGAAGTATCCATAGATTATTGATAGAACCTCACCTTAATGTTAAGAATAAGTAATGTTTGTTGCAAAACCAAAGATATCAATCACTTTTTCAAGAATTAAATCCAAGTAAACCAATAAAACCAAGTTTTCTTAGTATTCGATTGTTTGATATCAACAAACAGGCTCCAAATTGTCTTTTGTTTCTTTAAATTCTGTGTTCGAAATTCAAAAAAAGACTATTGAATGAAATTGTGAATGTGCCAGGTTCAAAACTGCATAAAAACTTTTTGCTCGACCTAATATAAAATTTTAGCTAGGACCAAACGAAACTGAAAATACAAGGTGGGCCAAAAGATGTGTCCAGAAGTGTATGTATTAATTTAACTATTGACTCAAATCAAATTGATGTGTTGGTTCTTTATCACACTTCACACTATATTCACATTAATATTATAGAGGCGAAAGTTTGTGAGTGTGTGTGTGTTTTATGTTTTTACTTCTTCACGCTCAAACGGCTGAACCGATTTGGATGAAATTTGGTATGTAGATAGCTTATACCCTGGATTAACACATAGGCTACTTTTTATCCCTGTCTACGGGGGTGAAACTGCGGAGCGCAGCTAGTCTTAAGTAATATAGTATGCAGTGGCACAGTAACAATGAATACTGTTACTGTGCGGACGGTGTCAAGGAGAGTTGCAGACATAATGCTCAACCAATGGAACAGAATTAAATAAATGTACATTCTGTAACTGAGATGAAGAATTATATTTATTATGGCCTCATTTTGTGCTGTAATTTCAAATGCCTATTTGCTGTTGAAATATTTGGTTTAAGGTATTGGTCTGTCTTGATGTAGACAAATTGGTTGAAAGTCATAATTTGAAGTCACATTTTGTCTCTTTAACCTTTTGCATAGCATAATTACAGAAAAAATTAAAAAGCCAATGTGTGTGAACTGGCGGGGTTCATACGACATTTGAGAAGTTAAATACAACACAATGGTAATTAAAAATTAAAAATGCTGTGACTTAATCAATATGTCAGTCTTGTTTCAAGCCCTGGATATAGAACTAATGATATTATTGGATTGATTGGTATTGGATGAGGAGCTCGCGGCTAAGTAATAACAGCCGCACGGGTCGATCCATCAGGTTAAGCTACGCTTGCTGGGGTCGGTCCGTGGATGAGTGACCATCTTTACATACCGAGACTCCTCCGTGCCACGGAAAGCACGTTAAGCCATTGGTCCCGGCTGTCATTCGTGGATCTTTGACAGTCGTTACGGGTCGTCAGAAGCCCGAAAGTCTGACAACCAGTCTTACCAAGGGGTATCGTATTACCCAGTAACTGAGTTGTGGAGGTCAGATAGGCAGTCGTTCCATGTAAAAAACTGGTATTCAGCTGCATCCAGTTAGACTGGAAGCCGACCCCAACATAGTTGGGGAAAGGCTAGGCAGATTGATTGATATTATTGGATTGATTGTTGATCTTGAGCTTAAGCTTGAGATTATAAAGGTTCCCTGATAATTTCTGCTTGTATTCCAATGAAGTCTAAGGCAACCACAGAGCTGGTCAGTCTTCTTATCCTAGTTCTAGAGCTTACGCAGCCAAATTCCAGTTAATCCGGATCTATGTTGGTATATTGATTCTGATGTGTTTTTATTAGCAAGCACATGGACAAGGTGGTGGTGGTGCATGGTGGTACAAGGATTTGTACCACCAATAGGCATAACAAATACTTACTAGAATGTTGTGGTGTAGTGATTGTTTTATCAATAAACTGGAAATAACTAGGTACTTTATCCACTGTGGTTATTGTAGAATAACAATAATATTCCATTATAGGTATAAGAAAAACCGGTCAAGAGCGAGTCGGACTCGCGCACCGAAGTTTCCTTTCCGATTTCTGAAAAAGTGTGCTATTTAGAGACATCGTAATAATCGTGTAATTTTTACATAAACTTCTATCTACATAGAATAATCTCGGATTTTTCTCTATGCAAACTTCGAAGACAAGCGGAGGGGATGGTATTTTTTTAATATTTTACATCAAAAGTCGAAAACTATGCGGCAAAAAAAAAAATGTTTGAGAATGTGCAAACAGCGCTCTTTCATATGATACCCCATATGCCATAGTAGCCCCACTTCGATTTTTAAGACCCTTTCAGCCCCTGTTGCAAAAAAAAATTCTTGTTCACAAAATAGTTGGGCAAACGTCATATAAAAACTTCCAAATTTCAAGTTGATAGCGTTACTAGTTCTTGAGGTACCTAGCTATGACAGACGAACAGATAGACTGTGTCGCACCATAAGGGTTTCTTTTTACTATTTTGATACGGAACCCTATAAATCTATTTATTATTTTAACAAGAGAAAAAAAAATGATCAGTTAGTAAGTAGTTGAATGATGAGATGGAACCAAACTTGGAAACAATCTTAGTTCACAAGCTAAACCTAAACATTATTCAAATATTGATGTTAGGTTATTAGGTATCATTCACATTTTACATGTAGATAAAACCTGTCATAGACTGAACACTATGTCAAATTGTCATGGCACTGATAACATAATGTACATCATAGTATAGTTTGTGATAATGAATGTATGTCTTCTATGTCTTCTCTGGCAACAGTCTGGATTTATCTAATTGCTGTTATCAAATCAGTATTACATTGTAACTGGTCAGCCTGAAACATTTGATCCTCTCGGTATTAGTAGCTTATTTGTGTTGTGATGATTATTAGAGCTTTGCATAGTATTAACACACATGCCATAATGAGTCCGCATTATAACAAAGTTTAGTACTTAACATTATATAGAATATCTACCTACTTACATGTTGCATTTTTTTAAGCCTCTGTTGAAACAGTTTTTTTTCTCTAGATATTTTTATTGCGTCAGCAAACCCTTGTTGTAGGTATCCATAGGCAAGGGTACATATTTAACTGCATGCACTCCATCTTGTTTGCAAACCAAATCTTACTGTCACCCTGTACTTCCTTTATTAAATACCTACTGATATAATTGCTGTCAAACAAAGCCTACTTAAAATTACCAAAGGTCTTTAAAACAATTATTGGTAAGTACCTCAAGTTCAAATCACTAACTGCTAAACAATATAGGAGAATGACGTAAACATCGCCAAAAACAATGTTTCCTCGCCCACGTTTCCCCTTTACATCTGTTCGTTATGATTCAATTTCGATATAAATAAAGCAAAGTTCTGATCGGTTGTTATGTTCGATTGTGGAAGAGGCTATGCGCCAAAGTTTCGGCTTCAAATTTAAAATGGCGTAAAAATGCTCCCAAGAACACATTTTTAGCCGTGTTAGGCCAGTGTTCAAGTTATTTCATTTCAGCAAGTTAGTCTAACCATTAAGACCTCATCATTCCGCATAGCGCGCGCGCCATCGAACAGGTTTTTTAGTACCATACCTATCTAGTAGATTGTTGCTGGTCGAAGATGCCGCTGCCCATCTTCTTGTGTCATATTCTTTTCATTATCTCTTTGACATGAACATTCAATGCTTGTGGTGTTCGCTCCGAGTATTAAAAGATAGACTTATACCTAGGAATTAAAAAAATAATAGTAATACGCTAAGGTCACCTCATCATTAGTCAACGGTGATGTTTACTGCTGATCCTCTCCCCTTGATCGATCATTGAAGCGGTATGAAACTCGGTTCGGTACTGTCTAGTCAGACCGATCGATTTCGCTCCCATGTTATCTAAAAACGGTTAAAAATAGGAGTGGCGTTACACTTTTATTATCATTAAACAACTTAACATGTTTCAATTGGGTTATCGTTGCATTCCTAGGTTATAAAAATATTGGCTGTTCGAATATATGGTAAACGTGCGATTTCTTTGTGTTCGGTATTTTTCGAGCGGAGCCCAATTCTATTAGCGTTCCGATTTGCAAGGATCCTGCCCGTAGAGTTACGAGGTCGGTTACATTTGTCAGGAAGTGTTCCGTTAAACAATGAATTTCGCCATCAAGAAGACACTTATCCGCTTTGGTCAGAACATCGTACGAAATTACACCCGCCACCAACATCTTCAACTTCCGCGTTTCTAACTAGACAGG
The DNA here is from genome assembly GCA_946251885.1 of Cosmia pyralina. NCBI lineage: Eukaryota > Metazoa > Arthropoda > Insecta > Lepidoptera > Noctuidae > Cosmia > Cosmia pyralina. The sequence goes on from OX276353.1 coordinate 25,776,476, forward strand.
GTCCAGACATAATCCAATATCATGAGGTAAATTATGATTTCATACTGCCTTTATTCAAATGTAATTTACGGCCATGTCAAATGATCCATCACTTACGACCCAGAAAATTTTAAGGGACCCCCGCACTCGCACCAAAATTTTTGCTCAGTCTTTTTATATTCGCTCAAATAATTTTGTTGAGTTTATACGAAGTAATTTGCGTAGGGAATGACTAGAGTTTTCCTCGCAGTGATTTATGAATGTATCCGTAGCGCAATTAGGCTGGATTGTCAGCGATTTTGCATGAATTAAGCAAGCCTAAAGTACCTGAAGGTAATTCGGTGGAATTTTTCACTAAAGAATATTGCGAAGCCGTGAGGGGTTTCAAAATGGAGTGTTATTAACTTTGGAATGGTTTAAAAAGGTTTTAGAAGGTGTCGAGGCGGTAGCAGCTTGGTTTAATGAAGATATATATGACTATGAGCATAGTTTCGGCTGCGTCATAAAAACTTTTTAACAGCTTTCTGAACGCTATTATTAGCGCTGTCTTGTTGGCGTGAACAAGCCTGTGATTTGTCCTTTATGTTACTTAATGTGTTTTCATCTGTGAATAATGGAAAGTTTCAGCTGAACAATCTACCCAACAGGACATTGTATCATACTAGATCGTTTAAACACAAAATAACATCATTTTATCCCCAGTGCTTTCACGGCGATCGTAACAAAACGATCTGTTTTATCTCCACTATTTTCTCAAGCAAGCCGTCCGTCCAACAATCTTGCCCAGAGCTCTCCTACATTCCTGTTAATCAATGTCTTCCTAGAATGCCACTACACATTTCCGGAAGCATCTATTTCGGTCAGCAGCGTGGCCGAGTCAAAATATCAATGAACTTCTAATGCCCCCCTATTTTTAGATCCGAGATAATTTGGAACGCTTTCTACTAATGTCGGTGCCGTCAAACGGTAGCTATTCGTGGAGTTTGGTTTTGATTATATTTTAATTATTGAAAAAATATTATTTTTAATCGTTCGAATTTGTATTCGCTGTGTGGATCTGCTCTTCAATCAATCAACTATACTGGTTGCAGTCTTGATCTCTTCCAAGTTGCGAACAGCGCCTGTTTCTTCGCGTCCCGCGTTCATTAATATCCATCCTTTATTTTTCCAGTCGGTTCTGGCCTGCTAATCGCCTGTTAGTTTAGTAACCAGACTCCAGACCGTTACCTAATTATGTTTACAGATGAAACAAATATTTTCGTAATCGATAAACAATCGAAAATGAAAAAGTTCATTAGTAATACGATAATTGAATGACACCTAACACTTGTAAGCCAACTAACGGAGTTGGACAAAGTACCGTTTTACGTTTAATAGCTTGTGGTTTAGAAACTAATTATCTAAGCAACAACTGCCTGGCTGCTTTGCGTAATTAGTTTTTTCTGCAAGATCTATCTTGCGTACAAGAACGAGTTACAAACAGAAATAATTAAAAAGAATACTTCGCAGTGGGGTAACGTCGCATCGTGGTCGTTAGTCAGTCACAATACTCGAATCACATGTGTATTCAAACGTCTGGAATCGAAACTAACATCTGTAGGCCATACAAATATTTGTCGCGAAGCCGCATTCGTACCGGGGCGATCCTGTACAGAAGCGGTCATTCCGCATAGAACTACATAGTTAATAAAAATAAAAGTAAATAGTAAATATCATTCATTCATTCATTCAATAATAAAAGTACATACGACAAATTAAAAGACAGACTATGCTGTGATATGCGGACGTAATGATTAAACTAGGTTCTTTTTGCCATACACGAAACAAATTGTGTGAACATTGTGAGAAATTCAATGTAAACCCGATCAGGCTCGGGTAGATATTTCATAAGTAAATTAAATATATAATAAATATACTCAACAAAATTCAATTCAAGAATTACACGAGAACTGTTTAATCGGGTCCTGTGAAGTCGGTTGAAGTTGTGACGTAACTACAAAGTAACTCGAACAAACATAAGCCTTCGACACGTTGCCGCGTTGTTAGGTAAATGATAAAATTCCCCGATTTCAACCCGTTTTCGACTGCTCAGAATTTGACCCAAGTTACTGTTCCAACTTCCAAGCATGCCGAATATTTAAGCCTGCTCCTTGTAGTCTCGTCTCGACTAACCTGTATAATTTGACAATTTACTAGCAAATATGAATGTTTGACGTTTTTGTTGGCATTTATAACTTTTATTGCTAAACTTTTTAATGTCAAACTGCTGTAGTGCTGTAGCAGAACTGTTGTAGTGATGTAGGCAGGAAAGTTACGATCAGTTAGCGTTATTTTTTATAAGTTAACTTACATAACCTACCAATGCAGAACTTGTCAGCTACGTTTTTGCGCATCTTAAGAAAACTGGTACGATTTGCATTATAATAACACTCTAATGCATGATTTAGCAGATAAATCGCGACATCTGCATCATAATACCATTATACCTGTACATACACAACAACACAATATTTCCATCATAATGACTCAACATCTTCCAATTATCACCGGACATCGGTCTCAAGCTTTCCCGCCCTTGAACAATGTCACGACCACAATTATACATTTATTTATTTGGAGCATTTAATAAACACACTGGTAACTAAGTCGATATGAAAACATCCCTATTGGCTTTGAGCCAGTGCGCGTTAGAGCGCGAACGGGCACATAAACTTGTACACAATCCGCCATACTCTTTTACACGACGCTAAAGTTTATGGCTGCAGATATTAGGATAAACGGACACGTTATTGTTGGGATTTTGGAGATGTCTCCATGATTGTTTGTACCTATGTATTAACACGTCTACTCGTAAGCTTTGTTAGTATATAATATAATACTCGTAAGATCTGTATCTTGCTAGTAAGGAACAAGAAGTGTTAGTTGCGCTAGCAGCCAGATGTCAAACATAGCTTTGGGAGAGCACTGTTCAAACGGAGATCCTTATGTGCTAAAGGCCATAAAGCTTAAGTATTAGTTAAATAGTTTAAGAGCTCAAGCGTTATTATCCAGTGATTCCCTATTAGGTATATTTTAGTTTCAAATGTTACCATTTTATAGAAGAACCAATTAATAATCAATGAAACAAGCGACCGAGAAGAATGCTTTTATTTATTAGATGAAAGGCATCCCCATTCAGAGCTAGTCATGCGTTCAATTGTGACAAAAGAACAATTTCTTTGAAAAAGTTCTTCCTAATCACTAAGTAAACGAAAAATTATCAATAGAAACTAGTAAAGATTCTTTCAATAAGGCAAGACCATGTCATCTGCAGCACATTTCATCGAAGTATAATGTATTCTACTCCAACAAGGATAAAATCTATAGTACTAACCATCTTCCACTATCCGAACGCCTAAACATTCCGTCTAAATCTTTTCTTAAGTAAATCTGTTTACTCTCTGTATGTACACAACAAGCTGCGCCTGATTTGCAAACAAACGTCAAATATTTGAACAAGAGGAAAGTAAAATTGTGACGCAGACACAAGAACGCGGAATGAACTACCTATGGTGTTGTCACCATTATAATGACTTTATAGTAAACCCCAGGTAGATGGAAGATTCAGTTTCGAGGCTTAACTTTGAAGGAAGGAGGAACCATTAAGAGTAGTGGTCTAGATCATCAAAATCTATGATTTCAGTCTTTATGACATGTCTGAAATAGCAGCCGAAAGTCTGTCCCTTCTAGAACACAAGACTGGTAGAAGCGTTAATTCAGAAAGTTCCCACTTCTCCACTGAATAGGTGACCTATGAGTGAGTACTGCTTACCATCAGTGACGAATGGTGACATACTAATTTGCAAACAAAAGAAAGTACCGACGTGGACGCATGCGCGCATAATGAATTACGTGCTAAAGTAATGGCAGTCGAATGACGTGCAGAGTTCGTCGTTATAGTATATTGCGTAATGCAGATTATTAAGAGGAATCTGGAATCGTAGAAAATATTATTAAATGCCGGGTAGTTTGGTTTCGAAGTATAAATTGTGTTGGGTCTGCCGGAACAGGCCAATTTGGCGATTGAGAAGGCTCATATGAAAACATTGATTGAGGCTCGTAAAACAAGGTTAGGACTACAAAATACAGCATATACTTAAGAACTAACCCCCTTTCTTTTTAGTTAATAGAAGGGTTTTGTCTTCTTCTTTCAAACTCAAATCATAATTCAAAAGAAATTGACAAAACACTTCTATATTAGATATAATATAATACACTTCTGGACACATCTTTTGGCCCACCTTGTATTTTCAGTTTCGTTTGGTCCTAGCTAAAATTTTATATTAGGTCGAGCAAAAAGTTTTTGTGTAGTTTTGAACCTGGCACATTCACAATTTCATTCAATAGTCTTTTTTTGAATTTCGAACACAGAATTTAAAGAAACAAAAGACAATTTGGAGCCTGTTTGTTGATATCAAACAATCGAATACTAAGAAAACTTGGTTTTATTGGTTCACTTGGATTTAATTCTTGAAAAAGTGATTGATATCTTTGGTTTTGCAACAAACATTACTTATTCTTAACATTAAGGTGAGGTTCTATCAATAATCTATGGATACTTCACCTGAAGTCGCCGCCCAAGCTGTGGCACTTATTCAAGCCGGACACAGCCAAAGAAACGTGAGTGCTCAACTTAATTTAAGTCGATCTGCGGTCCGAAATGTTTATCGGAGGTACCTAGAGACTGGCGGTTTTGTTCGTCGCCAAGGAAGGCCACGATCTCGGGTCACAACTGAAAGGCAGGATCGATTCATCGTGACGACCAGCTTGAGAAATCGTCACCTTACCTCCATTGAGATACAAAACCAACTTCGCGACTACCACGGAGTATCTGTGAGCGCTCGAACTGTTCGGAGAAGGTTAAAAGAATGCGATATGGTACCACACAAGCCAGCTAATGGCCCCAAAATAACGCGAGCCCACCGAACAGCGCGCCTTCATTTCGCACGCAGTCATTTAAATTGGACACAGCAAGATTGGAGCCGTGTACTCTTTTCTGATGAGTCTAAAATTGTGTTACATGGCAATGATGGAAGGAAGAAGGTCTACCGACGTAAGGGAGAGCGTTTCGCACAATGCTGCTTTGAAGAGAGGGTTGCTTATGGCGGTGGCTCATGGACTGTCTGGGGCGGTATATCCGCGAGCGGCAAAACTCAACTTGAGGTTGTTACAGGACCACGGCTGCCAACATTAAATGCTGAAAGGTACATTCGTGAGTGCTTAGAACCTCACGTGATACCATACGCGGACTATGTGGGCCCAAATTTCCTTTTTATGCATGATAATTCAAGAGCCCATGCGGCCGGCATCGTCAGGGAATATCTTCGGGATGTGAACATCACAGTTATGGACTGGCCAGCCAGAAGCCCAGACATGAACCCCATTGAGCAACTGTGGGACGAGCTAAAAAGACGTGTTAGGGCTCGTCAGCCAGTTGCCCAGACGATGCAGGAGTTGAAAACTGCCATAGAAGAGGAATGGGAGATGATCCCTCAAAATTTCATAGAGCGGTTGATAAACTCTATGCCTAATCGTATGAGAGCTGTGGTAGATGCCCATGGAGGCAACACGCGTTATTAAATTAAACCTTTATTTGATAAAACATGTTTTTTATTCAAAAATCAATTGCCTTTAACAAGGCGCATATCCGACTTGTTAGGCGTAGCTCCATGTCGCATGGTATTCTGAATTCAAATTTAAAACAATACGATCGAAAAAGATGGTAAAATGTATCAGGTTTAAAACTGCATCAACAGTTTTTGTTCAATCTAGCAATCATATTTCGGTAGGGGCCATCGAAACCTAAACTCTAAGGTGGGCCAATAGATGTGTCCAGAAGTGTAGGTTTATAGAGCGTTTTAGTTTTTTATGAACAATAATGGTAAAAAAAAACTATACTAATGCTATTGGATTACAAACACGTCGTCGATGCACCTGATGGTAAGTGATCACTGCGAACAATGGATATCAACAATATCGGAGGCATCGCAGATGCATTGCAAGCCCTTTAGACAAACCCATCATCATCCAGGCAACCCAGAGGCATTTGACGTCAATCGTAATTTATCGTGACGTTTCTAATTCACAAAGAAACGAAAATGTTGACGCGAACTAAGCGCGTAATGAATTACATGCTGGAGTAATGGAAGTCGAACGACTACAGGGTTATTACATCATCATAGTAATATTGCGTAAAGCAACTGAAGTTAGAAGACAAATAATTTTGTTATTCGGCGAAAAAACTTCTGCCTCAAAAGAAGAATTAGAAGGGAGTGGAACAAATGAAACGGTTATTGTAATGTATAACATGAATTTATCTATGGCCTAGGAGCCTTTTAACACAGGAGAAATGGTGTATATGCTCATGTACCGTTAGTTAGAATCTCTAAACTATATCCCACATGGATCTCTCTTTCTGAGCGAGCACAGATTTATCTTAGGAATATCAGTAATGCAGAACTATATGTCGACCGAAACGAATCTTTAGACTGGCGGATTAGGCGAGCGGAGTTCTTAGCCAGAAAGAGGCCGTACGGTAGCTTCAGCTACATTCGAATATTTGCAGGGGATTTGGACTTCAAAGCCGTCCCCTTTTGTGAAGTGAAGATTGCCTCTGCCCGGAGCGGGAGAAGTCATTTGATGATTTCCCATCCACAAAAAAAAAAAAAAAAAAAAAGATTAAATACTGAAGTGACTGAGAATCTCGAGTTCAACACAAGATGTTTTCACCGCGAAAGAAATGGAATATACAAAAACATTGCCAAAAACGTAATTAATTTTCCATTCTACGTTAGAGCTTTTCCCAGTATTTCAGCCTGTACTTCACCTTTCCAAGTAGAGCCATATCAAAATCCAATTGCCATTTGGTACGATGCCGTAATCATAAGTTGAATACCGCTTAACTTCATCCGTGCCCGCATAAACGGCGCACCGGGATGTTTCTACGGTTATGGATCCCTATATGGGATTATTGATCTTGTTATTGCACTTGTGTATTTTGAGGATTATGGGGATTTATCGTTATTGTTTGCAGATTGAGAAGGTATAGCATCTACATAGATGGTTTAGTTTTACGTCTGACTGCATTTGAAAACGCATCTTTAGAACAAGAACGAGATCGTATGTAAGTTCAGTCGGTCGCTTGTAAAATTGGAACATCCTTCCACAGTTCGAGTGTTGTTGGCAGTTTTGTGGGTTCTCAAGTAACCTGTTGTCATAATTCGATCCCATCACGATTCTCCAATCAAATTGTCATGGTTCTAGTGGAGCTAATCGCTGTTAGTTCTGGTTGATATCGCATGGAAATCTGTTGGACAATTAACGGGAAATACTAACACGATGCAGGATTGTGCCTTTGTCGATTTCCGTTTGCTATGTCCGTCCGTCTGTCCGTCCGCAGCTTAGCTCAGAGACTCTTAGTACTAGAAAGCTATAATTTGGCATGGATATACATATTCATCATGCCGACAAAGTGGTAAAATAAAATCATGAAAAAAATATGTTTTTAGGCTACAAATCTGTACACGTAAAGTGGGGATGTTTTTTTTTTCTCGTCCACCCCATGGTGTGGGATGTTGTTGGATGGGTCTTTCAAAATATTGTGGGTTTGTTAAAACAATTTTTCGATTTAGGGATCCGTTTCTGAAATATTAAGCTTTAAAGTGCTAATTTTTGTTAGAGTCAAGTGTCCCCCCCCCCTGCCAGCTAAACGGTTAGTTTTGGATGGGTGAATAAATTCACGGTAATAGTAAATAATAACGAATTTAAAAGGAAAACTATCACAGCTAAGTAGGCTTTTCAAGTTTACAAGTAGTCAAACATTTGTAGTTGGAATGTATGGGAGACGATGTTTTTCAACTACGGTGTTAACTTTGTTCTTGGGATAAATTCATCCCAACTACGGAACCCTTCATTGTGCGTGGTCCGACACGCACTTGGCCGGTTTTTTTAAAATTAGTTTTTGAGACAATGGGCAGGAGACACTTTAAACACGACACACAATTTTTAGTGTGTCGTGTTTATCAAATAATTCTAAAATGAACTCTAGTATTGAGTTCATCTATAGATCTTCGAACCTACTCTTAACTCCTTGATAGACAAAAATATCTGTAAATAGTGAAGCTTTGTTTGTATTATCTATCAAATAAAGAACCGTGTTGAGTTTTGTTTAGCGATGCTATTTTAGTAATTAGAGAGCCGAGAGCCCGTGATGAGAAAAACTAACAGAAATGATACGAATGTACTAAATTATTTATTTATTAGGAAACTCAACAGCTTATAACTAATTACATGAGTTATGAATGTTCACCACACTATCAATGAACAGCTCAAAGCAGTTGCGTCAAAGTTACAGCATCCTACACTCTGTATACACTGTTCAGTGATAGCGAGATGATGACAATTATCACTTAGCCAATAATGGAGTTTCACGGCATTGAAAAATTAATGATCCTCTAACTAAACTTTTAAAGCTATTAAAATTATTCGGTACTAAAAAAATATGCTGTAGAAAATGGTGTGTCATTGAAATAGGATTTCTATCCAGTTTTGTGGGATCACCTGTCACCATTTACCAAATTCAACTGATTGCATTTGCACACACAGTATCCTCAAAAGAAAAGCAAATTTTTAGGTTGTAGGTTAATTTTCTACATCAGATTAACATCAAATTACAGGAAACTGTTTTTGGGCTAGATTTGTAAGTGAAATGTCGTAACGGTTGATAATACGAACGAATGATATTATGATCGTGAGAAGATCCGCATGGCTGGACATGGTGGTGGCTTTAGTAGCACCGAGTTGACATTATTGTAAATGCATGATGTAATTGTTGGATAACCATTTTAGAAAACACCACCGAATAATGATGAGCGTAGAAACGCTGGCTTTGTTTGAAATTGTGGATCCCTCGAAATGTCCTAAGACTGCACTTGAGTCCGATTTCACACCTAGACTGTGAGTCTTATCTTGGTGCATATGCGAATGCCCTTGGATGTTACTATCATTTGTAAACCTATTAGGTAATTATTTCGAATATTTTAAATACAGAAAATAAGAACTGCTTGTACACCATTTTTAACCGACTTCAAAAAGGAGGAGGTTCTCAATTCGTCGGAACCTTTTTTTTTATGTATGTTCCCCGATTACTCGAAGATGGCTGGACCGATTTGGATTTTTTTATTTTATTCGGGGTATAGGTACATCAAAGTTAGTCCCATATAAATTGATTAACTTTGCTTGGGTAGTTTTTGAGTTAGCTTCAATAATACGTATTTTTTCCCCACTTTTATATGGATAATGTTCTAGTTTGTTTTGCAGGTAGTGGTATTAGAATATGTGTGGGGTAGGTACCACAATTAAAAAGAGAAAAATAAAAACTTTTTACAAAAAAATACAACCAACTTCCAAAAACAACACTGCAAAGTGAAAAATAACTTTAATTTCGGAAGTCGGTGCCAAAAACAAAAATACATTTAACCAGACACCGACTTCCGAAATTAAAGTTATTTTTCACTTTGTAGACGTTTTTGGAAGTCGGTTGTATTTTTTTGTAAAAAAGTTTTTTGTTATTCAATGTTGGTCAATCTCTTAGTTCAGGGACTTGTTTTTGTCAACACCCAGCTTTTTTTGCAATTATCCTCAGCGTTCTACTTACATTGTTACTAACTTCTTTATTTCTGTAACGCCTAGATACTGCTACCTTTTATGTCTTGTACCAAATTCCAAGCTTCGCCCATGTCGCTGCGAACTAATCAGGGCGCGACAGCTTCTTTCATAGCCACTGACGTCCTAGTCTGGCCGTGTCCGTACTATCATCTGTAAGGGCTGGGCGGTTCTACATCTATCTATAATTCTATATCTATACCTATAACGCTGAAGAGTTTATTTTGTGTTTTGATTGTATGATTGAACGCGCTAACCTCTGGAACTATCAGTCGGATTTGAAAAATTCTTTGAATAGCTATAGGCTATTGAGATCACTCTAGGACCATTAGGAGCCGAGCAAAAAGCGACGATGCGACGGGGTGGGTCGGGGGAAAAAGAAAGTTCACGCGGCCGAAGTCGCGCGCAGAAGCTAGTCTTTATAAATGAATGGCTAAATGTGTTGCTAAGCTCAAAACTCGAGAACGGCTGGACCAATTCGCCAATATTTTATTTTTTTTCCAAATTATCGTTGAAGTCCGAGGAATATTCTTATGAAGAGAAAAATTTAAAAAGTTGCCAGGAAAATTGGAAAATTGTGGAAATCTGAAAGTGCATTTTCTGTGGTAATTTTGTATGAATTATTGGGACAGGACGTCTGTCGGGTCAGGTAGTACTGAATAAAGTTAAAAGTTTGTAAGATGGTATCCTAATGTAGATGATATCATGATCACGTTCATCAAACAGCTGAGAAAAAATCAAGAGTTTCCTACAAAACATCCGTTGCTATTTTCGTCCACACCATCGTAAAAATGACAGTCATATCGTTATTAATAAAATAAATTGCCCTGCTGCTGTTCCGAAAATATTTAGCGCGAGCTCTAAAAACCAAATAAGAATCTAGCTTTTGGACGGTAGCCCACATTTTATGCACAGCTGCAATTTTATAACGCCATAGAATGTGGCAAATTTTATAAGCTGCTATTAAATTCTGGAATTATTGCGCATCCAATAAAATTAAGTAGCAGTGAACGATTATGGGTAAACACTGATGAAACCTATATGATATCAAATTGTATTATAAAATCAAGTCACCCGGCCGAGTATGTCAATTGAAAATTTAGAACTATATAACTACAATAATATTTTCTGATCTCGAGCAAAGCCGGGGCGAATCCCTTGTGTAAACCGTATTGACGCTAAATCTGTGCCGCTCAAACCTTGCACCATTCGTGTCTAGCAGATAATCAGTGCGCAACGGGCGTTCCCTTTCATACAAACGCTCACTCGGATATTGTTACGCGTTTCAGTCGCAGCAACGTCGTGTTGTGTTAGGTAATGGCAGAACTCAACTACGGTAGCTACGTTACCAATCTAATTAATTACTTCAGCTTTGCCATTTACATCAAGGAAACGCGAATTTGCCAATTTCATGAAAGTATTTAGATGGTCTCTCATTGCTGCGTTTGTACATTTCCGTGTATGTTATTTTCTAGATTGTTTCAGCTTTATAACAGTATATCAGACCTTCCAAATGTTGAGGAGAGGCTGACTTTATGGTGTCTAATCGATTCATATCTCAGAATATATCGATCAGCAGCGTTCAGACTCCAGCCGAAATCTAGTCCAACAATGAAATGACGTCTCGGTTCAACGGTTTTATCGAAAACTAAACAATGATTGATGTGGCCTTTTTTTATTTTACGTATAAAGATAAATATTGATGAAGAGTTTTACTTGGTGGCTTTAACTTTGCTGTAGCGAAGTCCTGCTTCATGCTCTTGGTATTGATTTGAAACAATAATTATCTTTTCATAATATTATTTTCCTATAAGTTATGTAAGCAAAGCCTAACGCTGCCCAAAGATATCAAGGACAAAGTTACAAAACATTTCATAAATCCTCAAAGAAAATCCACCCTCTATTGTATTTCTTAAAAGCGATTCTTGTCCGGGTAAATAATTAATGTCCTGTATATATATATATAGGGTAATGCACCTCTGTAGAACACCATTAAATATGAATTAGATCTGACCCATTACAAAATCAATGTTTCGGGTGCCTTGTGATACAAAATACAAAGTTGTCGATCGCGCCAGTTTCTATTTCAGGACTAATCTTGAATATTACTCGGTGGGGTTTGGTACGGTTAACGCTGAAATTGGCTTCACGCATAGGAATGTGTGATTCGCCAAGGCTGGTAAAATAAATTCAGAGAGTCTTCGCATATGGCATGTACTTAGTTTTCGAAATAATTAGTGTATTAAAAAGTTTTTGAGTTCGTTTCTCGGGATTACCAGTACTTGACACGTTTTAACAAAATCAGCGTTCCTTGCTTCTCATATCTTTATGAATTCTCGTTCTAATAAATCCTTTAAGTTTAGCTAGAAGCTACCCAATTTGGAAACTCGGTAACAGTTGGCAAAGAAATAGATACCTACGATAAATTTTCCAAATAAGACTATTTGAAAATTTATTGCTTTCCCAGCTTTACCTTAATTTACCGATACGACAGTCTCTGGAATTGAGCCCCAATCTATTTGGAGACTAATTGCCCGATATGAATATCTTACTTCATAACCAATAAGTACTCCACTTATTTACTGTTACTTTGTAATCGTTGGCTCAATATACCCTTGATAATACTATAAAATATATTTTATTGTTTGATTTTAATACGTAACAACATCAAATATCGATTATCGCTCCTTCAATGCAATGAGGCAAGGTCGTTAGGGTAATCAAAAATCTTGGAACCACTTCAATTGCAATTTTATACTTTAAGGCAATAAGAAAGGAATTAGATTTCTTTGACTTTTGTCCATTTTCTACATGCCATAATGGTTTTGATGATGAATGGCGTATTATACGAATCTTGTTTTTTGGAATGTCGACGGCCGATGAACCTGTCTCTTTCTCTGACGTCTCTCGAATTTACTTTGTTGATTAGGTTTTTAATCTTGAAGATGTTTCTCGTTAACTTTGTCCTGTTACAGTGATTTGATTTGTGATGTTTTAAGGATGTCATTTACTGCCTCTTTACTGTGTTCTTTTCGGAAATACGATGTTAGTAATATACTAACAGATGTAGTAACAACCAGGCATGCTTTCGGATGCAATAGCACCTACCGCAATATCTTTTAGGCATGTCAAATTCGGTAATGTATTTAATTTACTTGCAATGAGCAACTCCTGGAAACAGAAAACAATCCTGTTAAACTCGCTTCAACATCCAAAGTTTTCCTGTTTTTGTGTCCATAAAAATTAACGAACCATCGCCAATATCACAGACTCCAACGCCTCTCTCCCGGGAGGACGTGTATTGATTATGTAACTGATTATCCGGCCATGTGTACCATAAGTAATGACACACGACACTGAAGGGAATTGCTGCCCCAACAATATACGAGGGTCATTCAATAAATACTTAGCCTACAAAAAGTAAACGAAAATTTTGGAAAAGTGCCAATTTATTTTTCAACATAGTCTCCTTTTTAACCGACTTCAAAAAGGAGGAGGTTATCAATTCGTCGGAATCTTTTTTTTTTTTTTTTTTTTTTTTTTTTTTTTTTTTTTTTTTTATGTATGTTCCCCGATTACTCGAAGATGGCTGGACCGATTTGGATTATTTTTTTTTTGTTTGAAAGGGTATACTTCCCAGGTGGTCCCATGATCATCAAGTCAGGATCTGATGATGGGATCCTGGAGAAATAGAGAGAACTCTTCCAATTTTATAGGCACACTTGAAGCGATTTGGATAGTCTTTGGAAGAGTACTTTCTTGGAGTGGTCCCATTTCAATTTGGTGAAGATCTGATGAAGAACTTCTGAGATAGGCAACGGAACTCCTCAATAAATGATAGCAAATGGACTGGGATTGCTGAAATCTCATGTCTGTTTGTTGTTCACACCAGTTCATAACATAACATCACGCCAGTACGCTGTGAAGGGGTAAGCACATGTGAACCACTAAAAAGTGATAAATAAAAACTTTTTTACAAAAAAATACAACCGACTTCCAAAAACAACACTACAAACTGAAAAATAACTTTAATTTCGGAAGTCGGTGGCAAAAAACGAAAACACATTTAACTAGACACCGACTTCCGAAATTAAAGTTATTTTTCAGTTTGTAGTGTTGTTTTTGGAAGTCGGTTGTATTTTTTTGTAAAAAAGTTTTTATAGTTCGATACACTTAGCCCAGCGATGCTCCAACTTTTTTAACCCGTCCGAAAAATAGTTTTTGTCAAACTCTGCAAAATAGGCCTCCGTGGCGGCGATGACCTCCTCATTCGATCCATATCTATTCCCGGCGAGTGATTTTTTCAGATTAGGAAACAGAAAGAAGTCACAAGGGGCCAAATCTGGAGAATACGGTGGATGGGGCAGCAATTCGTAGCGTAATTCGACCAATTTGGCCATGGCAACGGCAGACGTGTGAACCGGTGCGTTGTCGTGGTGAAACAGCACTTTTTTCTTCGCCAGATGGGGTCGTTTTTTCTTTAATTCGGCGTCGAATCGGCCCAATAAATCGGCATAGTAAAGCCCTGTAATTGTTTTACCCTTCTCGAGGTAATCGATGTAGATCACACCTTGTGAATCCCAGAAAACGGTGGCCATAACTTTTCCGGCCGATTTTACAGTTTTCGCCTTCTTTGGAGCACGTTCCCCGGTCTGGATCCATTGTTTTGATTGCTCCTTGGTCTCTGGTGTGTACCAGTGGATCCAGGTTTCATCGACGGTCACAAAACGACGCAAAAACTCCGTTGGATTCCGCTTAAACAGCGCCAAACACGTATCCGATGTGGTCTCACGGTTGCGCTTGTTTTCTGGTGTGAGTAAACGCGGCACCCATCGCGCCGACAGCTTTCTCATGCCAAGTTCCTCGTGAAGAATATGATGCACTGTTCCTTCTGAAATGCCTACAGTCTCAGCTAGCTCCCGAACCTTCAATCGGCGATCTGCCAATACGAGATCATGGATTTTTTTAATGTTTTCCTCCGTAGCAGCTGTTTTCGGTGCACCTGGACGTGGTTCATCAAAAACCGACGTACGGCCACGTGCAAACTCGTTGAACCAATTCTTGACGGTGGCCATCGATGGAGAAAAGTCACCGTACACAGCATCCAAGCGCTCTTTGATTTCGATGCGCGTTTTCCGTTCCAAAAATAGGAATCGAATGACCGAACGATATTGCTCTTTTTCCATTTTTGTAAAACCGATCGACACGTTCGCTTCCATAAGTTGTCAAATTAAAACAAATGAAGGGATTGGAATGAAAATTTGAAAAAAGAATTATAAGATTAGATTAGATTTTAAAAGAAGAGTGAAAGAACACTATCTTTCCACTTCGTCATAGTTGTTAGTTATTTTAGTAGTATATGTATGTATTTAAGTATTTATTATATGTTTTATTTAATGAGTTAATTGTTTTGGATTTTATGTATTTTATTTTCTCTTCTACTCTTACACACGTTGTCTACATCTCTTTTTATCCTCTGTCCTATCGCAGGTATGCTGGAAGAGATTTCTTTTGAAATAAGCATCACCTTTGTACGTATTTTTCTGTTCCTTTCTGTTTGTCTGTTTATTTGTGTGTACATAAATGGTTAAATAAATAAATAAATAAAAAAGAATGTGCTACACTGTGGTAAAACTCTTTTGAAACTACAGCGCCCTCTGGCGATGAGGCTAGGTACTTATTGAATGCACCTCGTACGAACTGTATCTGCCTCGATGTTTTCATGAGCTATTTACTCTGATAAGTTTGCACGTGTAACGGTATCAGAAAATGTTTACGCAATTAAGTTTTTTTAAAAGGTTTATTTTTTGAACGAAATAAGCTGTGATGATAGGATCAGCGCTAATTATAAATTGACTACTAAGGTCTCCTGGTTTCTATTTAATGGGTCACAATTAAGTGTATATTCCGTATATTGTAGGAAGTGGTTATTCCAGTAACCTGTTGCTTCGTTAAGCTATGTAGCTATATCTATTAGACTGCGATATGTTATTAGTCTGTAAATTAAAATTTAGGAGTATCTAAAACCCACTAGATAATTTTCCAAATAACTTTTATAATATACCTTCCATAAATTGGTATATCTAATTGGAAAACCCACCTTATGTTTACTATGGGCTCGTCTATTTATTTATCTTCTAGAGATCGCTTTCAGTAATTTAGAGATGTTTATTAAGTACACAAAACGTATTTTACAGCCTGTATCAATTGTATAAACAACATTCTAATTTGTTTCATGGAATTTCTTCACAATTTTCAGTTTTAAGACGCCTTTACCAAAAGTATTTTAGTTCATTAGTAAGAATATTTAATAAAACTATTCATCAAGGACGAATTTTTTCGTTGCGAGGAAATGGGGCTCAATTTACCATTTCAGCATTTTGGCGCCCAACTGGGACCATTTTCAAATCATTATTTTGCATGTAATGATAGCAGTAACTGAAAATAATGTAAGACGTCTACAGTTTGAAGCCAAAAAGTAATATTACTTGTGTAACATGAAAAGAGATTACTAAAGTAAGATAAATTTTATTTTCGCCCGCTGAGTTAGAAGAGCAAAGGTCATCCTGTTGCCATGATGGTAATTGAGCTACGCCGAGTTGCTAAGTTAAATGATTTGTTATTACAAGTACTAAATAACATCAATTAAACTCAATTGGTTTCTTCTTTGCTCAATTAAAGTACTACTTTCATGCTACTTTTACAAACAATTGAAAATTGAAACCGATGCTCACCAAATCACCAACAAATACGTATGATTCACCGTTTCATTATTGAAATAATATTCTTGTTCACTCAGCATGGTGACCATGTTGACCAGTAATTATCACTGATTATACCCGTTAAGGAGCTTTAATTATTTTGTACATATCTCTTCATTATTCGACAAATAGATCAATCTGCCTAGCCTTTTCCCAACTATGTCGAGGTCGACTTCCAGTCTAACCGGATGCAGCTGAATACCAGTATTTTATATGGAGCGACTGCCTATCTGACCTAAATAAACCCAATTTCTGGGTAATACGATACCCCTTAGTAAGACTGGTTGTCAAACTCGGGCTTCTGACGACCCGTAACGACTGTCAAAGATCCACGAATGACAGCCGGGACCAACAGCTTATCGTGCTTTCCGAGGCACGGAGGAGTCTCGGTATGTAAAGATAGTCACCCATCCACGGACCAACTCCGGCAAGCGTAGCTTAACCTGATGGATCGATCCGTGCGGCTGTTGTTACTTAGCCACGATCTCCTCCTATTCGACAAATAGATAAGTCACAATAATTGTCAGACTTGGTATACAAAAAATGTCGTTTTTAAACAACTGCATGAAACTTATCACATCAATATCAATCTTGGTCAGCAAAAATCAATAATATGCAAGATTGTATTCCTTTGAACTTTGAAGTGATTTAATTTAATTTCTCTAGGCAACTCTCTGGCTGGAGCACCACCTACTGGTGCCTTATTGAAGCCGTAAGTGAATTAAGATATTTTGCAGTGTTCGGAAATATGCTTGCCAAGGTTTTGGGTGCATCGTATTGGCAAAATTATTGGCCCAGAAAAACTGCAAGCTTTGTAGAATTAGTTTATATGATATTATAATACCTGCCTATTACTGTCCCACTGCAGGGCAAAGGGCTCTTCTCATACAGAGAAGGCACGAGCATTGATCACCACACTTGCTCAAGACAGGTTGGTGATTTCAGACTTATATTTGGAATACATGGGACTTAATTCTAAGTTGTCATGTGGGTATTTCAAAGATTGTTTGGCTCTGTTTTCCGTGAATAGGGCGGGCACATACACCGCACGATCTCAACATAAATATATCCAGCCCGCTGGGAATGTGCACCAGGCAGAGTGTGTGGGCATCATACAAGCGACTTACGCCATAGAAGCCAGAAGAGTTACGGATACCTATATACATATACTCTCAGACAGTGCCTCAGTACTCCAATCCTTAGAGAAAAAATACATTACCTCGAGACTAACACTATGTAGAATGTCACAATGCACTAGATCGAGTAACGGTATCTAACCGCAACACAGTGACACTGCCATGGATAAAAGGACACAGCAGATCACTGGGTTACGACGCAGCTGACGAACTAGCTAGGAGATCATGCAGCACGTCAGTCTTTGGACCTGAACCAATCGTACCCATCCTCTTCAACCAGCTACGCAGGTGGCTACAGGAGTTCACCCATACACAAGCGAAGCTGCAGGCGGTCCAAGGAGGCTATGCCATCTCTAGATGGTAGACTAACCAGACGTTTATTACGCCTGGACAGGGACGGCCTGCGCCTGGTGACGGGGACCATCACAGGACACTGCTCACTAAATAAACACTTTACACAATAGGAATACCGGACTGTCCTCAGTACAGGCCTTGCATGGAAGTTGAGGAAACCGTTGTGCACGTGCTCTTTGAATGCACAGGCGTCACCCAGATTAGAACAGAAACCCTCGGAATACCCAGATCTTTCACAGATGTTTTTAATAGACCGGGAGACTTGATCAACTTCTGGATTGAGGTGGGCTGGTTTTAATAACCCCTGAAGGCCACCATGGCCAACGCACAATGGTCCACATGAAAGACTAAGTGCGGAAACCAAGTGCTCTAACACAAAACAGGGCGGGCAGAAGTAAATTATTTGCAGAAAACCTGAATCTCGCCAAAACTTAGCTTAAAATAAGACATTTTGAATCTTGTTGGTAAACCGCATCAGACATAATAAATGCCTTGCTTTAAAATACTTGAAGAGGAGCTAGCTCTAAAAGATACGGCCTAAATCTATAAATAAAACAAATACAACATTCCTTTCGGTACAATATGGGCATGGTCACGTTTTTAGGGCGGTATTTGCATATTATGTTAGAATAATATTGAAGATTAAACTTATTGGTGTGGTCGGCGGATGCCAGGGCTACACGGTATTTTTGGTGTTCGAAAACATCTACTTAGTTCATAAAAAAATCTTGTGGAAGGCGAGTAGTTCCAATTTTGATGGCAAAAGAATGACGAGGATAAAGTTTTGAGAGACGGATTTGTGGAACGTACTATGCATTATTTGATTTTTTTAAATAAAAGATGCAGAAAATATGTTACTGTGTGGTGGTGGTTTTCCTGGTGTACCATAAAGTATACATTTACATAGCTAATATAAGGGGTCACTTGCTTGAATGACCTCTCCTACATCCCCTTAATGGATTCCCGACAAATTAACAATAACCCTGTATACAGAGTGGTCCAAACAGTGACGTCAAAAAGAAAAGTCTGAATTCCTCATACCCAGGGTTATTCGAAAATACCGCATGTATGTTCCGCGATTTTTTGTAGTTTTCGAATTATTTTTGTTTTTGTAGATAATTATTGCTTGAAAAATTAGTATCTCATCTATTTTTGTAGTGGTTATTTTTCCGTTTTTTTTTTGTGACATTATCGTCTTGAATCAATGATATTATATTAAAATCTAATATCATTGTCTTGAATGTTTAATTAATATAATAACATTGTCTTGAATGTTACTTACATGTCACATAAAAAAATCTGAAAAATACACACTACAAAAAAAGATACTTATTAATTTTTGAAGCTCCACAGGCAAAAAACTCTAAATAATTACAAAAACCAAAATAACTCGAAAACTACAAAAAGTTGCGGAACTTTTCGAATACACCTGGGTATGAGAAATTCAGATATTTCTTTTTGACGTCACTAATTGGACCTCCCTGTATAAGTCGGCTTTTCTGGCTAAAACTCGATAGTAAAAGTCTGCAAAGTATACAGAGATCGACAGTCGGGCGGTCACCATGACTACAGCCATAATAAAGATCGCAAGCTCACAGGTGAAAACTTCATTTCAATTTAAATCAGGCACAACTATTCACAAACTTATACATCGAGTTTTACCCGACTACGGCGAAGCAAAAAGGAGGGTTATGATTTTGACCGCTATGTATGTATGTTCATCTGTTCCCTCATAATTTCTAAATTACTTTAAATTATAATTTGACAAATGAGGTATCGTTACCTTAGAAGTGTCTTGATCGACCGCTGCTTAAAGGCTATGTGACGACACATTAAATTGAATGTGGGGCACCCTCAGACTCTAGAGGGTGCCACATTCAATTTAATGTGTATGGATAATATCAGCGATGAAGATCTTATTAAAGATGATTTAATTGACATGAGATCTAAAGAAGTGTTGAGAGCTGAATTTCATGCCAAAGCTCTTGGTGAGTTTTGGTGTTCTTTAAGTCAAGCTTACCCAATTCTGGTCAAACGAGCTATGCCCGTTCTGATACCATTTGCTACTACATATCTTTGTGAGGCAGGATTCTCGGTTCTAGTGTCAATAAAAACAAAAAATCGCAATCGATTGAACGTTAAAGATGACATGCGCCTTGCCTTGTCGAAGACAAGTCCACAATTTAACGTGCTTATTGAGGCCAATCAAGAGCATCCTTCTCACTAATTTAGTTTTGTTTTAGCTAATTAAGTATTAGTGCCTATGTGTGTAAGTAAACTACCAATAAAAGTATTTTGTGCAATAAAACTACTTAATAAAAGGCATAAAATGTTTGTTTTTATTCCTAAAATAATTTAAATAAAAAGTAAGTTTAAAAACTGTAATCCGGAGTCACACGTAATCTGTTCGATTTACGCCTTAGCCTAACATGACGTGTGACTCCGGATTTTTAATTTGTCTGTCTTTTTCTAATTTCAAATGAGAATATTTTCTTGTTTCATACTTTTTAGAGCGTGATTCTTCAGTAGGTAGTCGGGTTTTAGTTTTTAAACTTACTTTTCCCCCGTAACTAATTAGATTCAAGAACTGTACCATATGCTGTATTCACGGTGATAGAGGGTTCTCGCAGCTTCATCAATCAAACGTTTTATAGAACGTCCCGCCGTAATTAGGGGCTTTCTCCAGATTCCTCAAGCTTTTGTTACAAGCTCAATATGAAAAATCGAGTTGAGATTTTATGGGCTCAAGTTATCTATATTTGGGTGTTTTTGGGCGGCTAACCTCTTCAAATAAGGTTGTAATTATAAAAATACTTAAGTAATTGTTCGTGAGTTAACTGGTGTTTATTTCTCATGCTTTACATTTGATTAATATTGATCGACACTGCATCTTTGATTGAGATAAAACAGGTCGTTCTAGTAGGGTACCAACACAAGTATCGTGACAAGTAGTGTGGTGGGTGTACCCGCAACTGGGCTCAGCTTAGTGTAAGGGCGTCCTTACCGACCTTATACGTCCTTTGACTTGACACCTACTTATGTAAACTTATTTTATTATTTAAGTTAGATATTGATCTACGCAGAATACACACGATTGGAAATTGTAAGTAATAATAGGGATCCGTTTTGTACCCCCCAGCACGAAACGATAATGATTAGATAAAACTGGCACGCCATTGATTGAGAATCAATACAGTTATCACCTTGCAAGTTTCGTGAATTCATATAATAAAAAAAAAAATTAGTCTACTGTAATTGTGGCGCCCTTAAAATGTTATTATCTCAACCCAACAATGACGAAAAACCAAGTAAATAAATACGTTTTATTGCAGTAAAACGGTTGTATTTCTGTTTTGTTTAATAAAATTGAAGGCTTCAAGTTATGAGCGGCTGAAAACGTTTTGTAATAGAGTAACAAGAATTGTTAATTCGTCTGGGAAACGTTGTTTTCAACAGAAGCAGTAATTAATTATTAAAAGCAACGACAATGAGTGGCCAGTACGCGGTACTCTACCCGGGCAGAGGCTGAGTTTTTCATGTTAAATATTGGGGGCAAGTTATTCAGAATTGAATAGGTCCTTGTTTCCAAGACCTTCATAATTACCGAGAATTCCATATCCCTCAACCTCTAATTTCTCCTGAATGATCTAAGCTCTAGCGGAAGCCAATAATAGCAATAAACTCGTGGTCGTGAATTAGTTCATTATTACGTAGGCCTTCGTCTGTAATGTTACAACCAAAAATCGTTCATCGTTTATTTACACCGTCTCGTTTACCTCTCATATAAAATCTTTTCTACGTCAATTTACGAAATTTTCTGAATACCCAGCAAAGAGGCTTGGCCCAAATTCGCAGGTCCCACAGCTCGTTTAGGGCAGAGGGCAGTTTTCACAAACCCTCTGGCCGCTGTAATATTTAAAGGAAACACTCATCACGGCCTCCCCAAAGTATTTACAAGCTGTTTTTGTTTAGATTTATTCATGCTCATCGTATGCCGCGGGTTTATGCCGTTATGTTGTCAATTTTCCCAATTATGTAGTGTCGAGCTAGATATTGAGCGGATGAGCAGAAATTATGTTGGAAGCTGAGCTAATAGGCTATTCCTGTTGTTATTTTCTGTGACACATGATTGAATAATGTGACTGTTTGGCGCGTGTATTGTTCGTTACCGCTCCTATGTTTTTCGAATTGGAATAGTTCGGATAAGGTGATTGCGCAGTAGTAGCCCGCGAAATTCAAATTTTCTTGCGTTTTTTTGCAATTTGCAGGTTACTATTAGTTGTGGTAAAAATATGATTTGCTCCTAAAACATGTATAATTACATAACTTTAACCAGTGATATTTTTAATATAATATCATTGACTTTAACCATAAAAATCAAAGAAAATTACATTTCCGAAATCAGACGAATCAGCACGAAATCTTACTTAGAGATACATAAATGATTTGTATGCTTCAAATTATGTAAATACGTATTTAGGAGCAAATGATATTTTTATCAACATACAACCTATAATAGTGACCTTGCCATAGAAATATAAAAAACAAATATAAAAAATATAAAAAAAACTTCTTTCATATATCTATGGACCTTGCAAATTGCAAAAAAACAAGAAAATTTGAATTTCGCGGGCTACCACAGCGCATCCCCCTTTTCCTAATTGTTATTAAAAATTATAATATCTTTCTTTACTTATATAATAATAATATGATTTGCGTGCCCATGACGGTAGAACATGGAGGACTCCTAGTATAAAACATCTATGAAATATTAATTACCCATGTTTGCAAACTAATAAATGATTTGATTTGAATTGAAAGAAGTCTTCTAGAGAGAATTCTTTAGATGTATGCTTTTCTTCCAATTCTTGAAATCCATTCATACATTGCTTTAAAACTTGGCCGTATTTGATCTTATCGACCTTGTACTTGACCTAATTTATATTCAGTTGTCATTAATTTGTAGGTACTTTACATTTTTCGAGAGGTTTTACAGCAGTCTATTCACTGATCTAAATATCAGCAACACCAATCCCAATTTATCTAGGTTATCAGATAATGCAGTCTCGGAAAGTATTGCGATGCACTATTGATAGTAAATTCCAAGACGAGATAAACGTTCCGTGAACAAGATAGAAGCGATTACGACAGGTCTGATAAAGATAAACTATCAACATGAGATAAAGTGCAGTAAAGTCAATACCCTAGCCAATAAACAAACAGTACGGGGAAATTGTAATAAACGTGGATTGCATTTACTTTGTCGGTCTACGTAGACGATGTGCTGTGTCCAGGTGAACTAGTGTCGTACCCTTTGTTATCTAAGATTACTTTAATATAGAAGCTTGTTTTTTTAAAAGATGAAATTTTTATTTCTGCTTCAGTTTTCTTTAGAATCTGGTGTTACCAATTCTTGCATGTCCTGCAACGTACAGGTGCGTGTTGCTGTCGAGTCTGAGCACTTACCAAGTGCGTGTCGGACCACGCACAATGAAGAGTTCCGTAGTTGGCATGAATTTATCTTAAGAACAAACTTAACATTGTAGTTGAAAAACATGTTCTCCTATACATTCCAACTGTAAATGTAAGTTTGTACTCACAATATTGATAGATTTACCATGTTATTTTAAGACCACTGACTTCTTATAGGTTTTCCTGTAATCTACAGGTAAAGATCTATTTTTTGTATTTTTTCAAAATTTTAGGCTCAGTAGTTTCGGAGATAAGGGGGGGGGGGGGGAATAGTAAATTTTCGTCTAGTTTCTTAAATAACTTTAAAACAATTGATTTTAAAATTATGAAAAAAATATATTTGAGACCCTCATAGTAAGCCTTTTCATTTGACATGCCACATGGTGTAGTTTGCAAAACTTTTTATTTTTTTTATTTTCTTATTTGCCCCCCAAAAGTGACCTCTATATTCAAAATTCATTTATTTACTTTACCCGTTCGTGTTTGGGTCACAGATATTCATATGTGTACCAAATTTCAACTTAATCGGTCCATTAGATTCGAAGCAAATTGGCTGTGACAGACGGACAGACAGACAGACACACGAGTGATCCTATAAGGGTTCCGTTTTTTCCTTTTGAGGTACGGAACCCTAAAAATGATGTAGTGCGTGCAGTGAGATAAACTCGATAGGCCTTATTACAAAACGAGGTTTTTCTTCTGTCATGGTTTAAACCATCGAGCTAGTTTTTGTAATAATAACCTAGCTGTGATAGAAATACAGTTCTTTATTCAAAACTGACAACTTAGTCCGGTACTAAATTGTCAGTTTTGTAAAACTGACCACTTAATGTGTCGGAATAAAGTTCGAAATTCAAAAAAGGGTCCATGGTTGAAACGTGGGTTTGAAGATGAACCTTGTTTTGTAATAAGACGGGATGTGTCCAGCTGAGTCCCAAATTGATTGATACATCGCATCACACATGTTAAGGATGAAGCCCATAATGGATCTCAAAACATCATTAAGATAGATGAACGATAATTCTGTTCAACTTAATTAAGAGGGTCACGTATGATCTGCGAGTTAATTACCGATGACCCAAATGTAATCTGCAAGTAATCCTTGCATCAACTCTGAATAAATTCAAACCAACTTACCAACTCGGGTGTTAGAGAATCAAGTTTTTAAGACCTAGATCCTTTTCTAGACCTAGTTTACTATATTTGTATTTAAATAAAAAATATATCAGTGCCGCCGGTTATAATCGTGTGGGGCTCTCCGTAGGGCCGACGACGATATAAATAGCCTGGTCGATACTCACTCCAGACTTGATGCTCGAAATCAGACCTAAATGCGTGGTACATCAGTCTGCCTACTTTGGAGACTAATACTTTGTTATGCCACAGGATAAAAGAACGTTGATGTGTATTGTGTACTAGTAATTTTTCTTGAGTGTTGAACCTGGATAAGAGAGCGTGAGGATTGGCACAAGAAAAGAGAGGCCATGTCCAGCAGTTGGTAAAGTCGGGCTGTGGGTGAGGATGATTATTTATTGTTTGAATATACTGCTTGGTTTTTAGCAAGTAATATTATAATTCTTGGATACGTCTTTACCATGGTGATCGAAGGATTTATGTCAAATAGATAGGCAGTCGCTGTAGCAGCACCTATCAATCAATCAATCGCCTTTAAGCAATCGGTGATCAATTTAGGCTTTGTGATTATGAACAACTAGATTTTGCTCGCGTTGTAGCCGGAAATTATCCTACGGGAACGTACTACCCGGACAAAATGTATCCTATGTCCTTACCCATGTCATGGTCTATCCTTGTGCCAGTGAAGTCAGAAATGTTGATTTCTTAGCGAAAAACTTTTGAAGACATTTAATAGCAATCTGTGCCTGCTAATCTATTGAAGTAAACCGCAAAGGCTAACCTAACCTTTGGAATTGCCCCTTACTAACCAATCTAACCCGTATTCTTAAGAACAGTAGTCACCTAAAAACTCAACGCCATAACGTAAAAAGCGTCACAATAGTATGAATGAGTTGGTCCCACGGTGTCGAGTTGAACCGGTCGCGGCGACCTTGTCAAGGCGAACGGGTTACATATCGCACCTTGCCGAGGAATGTTAATAGCCATCTCTATTTGGTGCCTGCGCTAGAGCAGTGAAGGGACTGATAGAACAGATGTTTTGTCTCTTCTATAAAGCTGTTTTGATTGGCTAATGGGATTTGTGATTGGGTTTTGAGTATGAATTTGAATGGCTATAAGAGTTGGGAAATACCAAAGAAACTATGGATGGACTGCGTGAAAGATGATAATATGGCTAGATTAGTGACTACTGAGATGACGACTAATAGAGAAGTAAGTATGAAAGAAGACATGTTGCGCCGACCCCAATTAAATAGGATGGGAATGGGATAAGGGCAAGAGAATGATGAGAATGAAGAATTTGTTGGAAAATGGAAAGCAAAATTTTCGAATTCTAGTTAGAAGCATGGTTAAAAATGTGTCCTTGATAGCTAAGGCAAAAGAGACTAGAAGTTTTCACGCTTATTTTTCAGCATTTCTAATCAGATTATTTGATCAGTCTGCAGTCATCACATTAAAGGACTATTTCTACCAAACGGCTCGCATCGCATCGGATCGGAACGGATTTTACAATCTTTAAACGATATTAAATCATGTACACAGTATTTAATGTCTGTAACAAAGCCGCGAACAGCAGCTTGACCGCGGGCGTCTACCGCGACACGCGATCGTAGTATGCTACGACGCACGATCGGCTCCGTTCTTCTGTTCCTCTTATGTTTTATGATTATTTTCTTCTTCTTCTGATGTACAACAATACCAACAACACTAAACTTTTTTCAAAAAATTAGAACACGTCAACACGGTAGGAATGAAACTATTTGACTAGGCGCAGAAACGGATACGTTCGCAAGCGACGGCGACGGTACGGAGCCGATCGTATGCGTCGACATCAACATTCGTATCCTTTCCGATCCGATGCGATGCGAGGCGTTTGGTGGAAATCATCCTTTACTCTACACAGCTCTCTAGTCTCTTCAAAGACTAATTTGGGAATGGCACCTATGTTTTCCTTTTCTTCCCTTAAAAAAGAGATCTTGCTTGGTTCTCGTTTTGCTGCATCAAAACTTGACCTAGATCTATATCTTAATTAACATACATGATCATGAAATACATGCATTTTGTAACTATTCAAACAATTTAGTTTTTAATTAGTGAACACAAGCGCTGCACGCGCACAGGATTTTGCAAACGTAATCAAGATCACGCTTTGCAAGCAAACCAGAAACATTAATATTCATTAGTTTAGAGTTAGAGGTGCTAATTTTAATTTTGCATAGAACAAGGCCACTGATCATAGCATTCCTCTTATAGATATTAATGAGGTCGCTAAGAAATTCTAATAGCCTGGTTGAGGAGACACGCAGATACTAGGGAAGCATGACACAAGCGGGGTCATATCTCTGAACTCAAACCCATGTCTCTGTAGACGCAGAAAGAACTTTACGGACTGTTATCTAAAGGAACAGGTAATCAGTAAAAAAGAGTACAGACAGATATAGCCTATTCAAATCAAATTTATTTGTACGAGCGCACCGCGAAATACACTTACATTGCGCCTACCGAAATACTGATTGAATCATCGAGAACTCAATTTTGGGAGTACACGTACACATGTGTCAATGACGTCATACGCGCCCAACATACTGTTTAATTTGATATGGTCTATATTAGCCACACCTGAGTGGTCAAAGCTTTATTCAGATCATAGGTAAGTAATGCCTCAAGGTACCTGGATATAATTTCCCCGATATACTGACACTGATTAGTAAAGACCGCTTTGACGGCATGCAATGCATGCTCGTGAAGTTTCGTAATTCGTAATGATTGATGTAATTTTTCTAAAAGCTAAAATACAGTACTTTTTGAATGGGAGTTTCTCGAAATAGTCTAGACAAGTTGTGCTGAAAATCACTATTGGTAGCCGTCATAATAGTAGTCACTGATTGTCCTAGCATGTTTTGTTATAATATCAAAATCATCACACAAGACAAGAAAAAGGGTGCAATACAAAACTTACCTTTTTACCGCACAATCAATTTAATATTTTCACAAAAATTTTTTCGCCCAGTCATCCTAACAATATGTTCTGAATGTTACGCTTTGCCTAATTCTAGAAAAAAACAGCTTATACTAGTATTGCCGTGTAGTAATATAGAATTTAAGGACAGAAGGACCAACCATACAAAGAGGCGGAAAAAAAAAACTCGATGCCCAACGAAACGTAAAAGTCAATGAAGTGTGTACGATCGGAGCTGTTGAATTTTTCCTATCAATGTTGGATCCATTGAAACTGATTTTGAACTTTATAGCATATTTTGTGCATTTATTGATTACCACGTATATATTTTTTTGCTATTAGGCAGGAATCCCATGTTGTGGTCGTGTCGTGGTGACCCACGATCAGTGTGCATACTAAATCCAAACTATACATGTGATGAAGGCTCGGATGTCCATACCTAATATAGAATGCTTTTATCTGACGAGCTCATCAAAGATGTATATGAATCTGTTCATGAAAGGCATATCTGTCACCAGCAACTTCATGTGTTCGGTATTCTGGATGGAAGACCTTCTGGATCTCCTCACATCACGATTGTATCAAGTCCATTAGCCAGCATATGGCACTCAGCGAAAATTTAAACGCATTTGCCCGTCGGCTGTGCAGTTATATCTAGTGACCATAACGTTGTAAATAACTAATATGTTCTCTGAAGGATGGGGCATGGCGGCACGAGTGGCGGCGAGAGGCCTGAAATTGTGCTGAAAGTGGGTTGAAAATTGAAAATTTTCAGGCTTATTGAACAGTAGGTTTTTTTTTTTGGAATATCGTTTCTGGAAATGAAAAAGTTCCTGTCTCCTCTAGATGATTCTTGTTATTAAGGTGATGGGAATCGATGTTTCACTGATACTCTTCTGATTAAAGCTTTAGTGTGCAAACTCTAAAGCTTACCTCAGAAGACTTCAAACACACACATATACATAATGCCTGAAGGATGCTCGTAAATATTGATACTCAATCCACAACACGTGCTCCTTCTACAAAATGTGGCTTTACCTTTTAACTAAATTAATTATTTACTTTCCCATGTTTATTCAGCTTACAGTCGAGCATTAAAATTAAAACTTTTATCAATAAACCATCCATAGGGTTGAACGATCGCTCATTGTAGTGAATAGCTCTAACTACCCTCCCGAGTTTATCCTCCATGTGGCACAGTTAGCAGATTAGTTGAGACACGTGACTTAGCTGCGTTTAGAGTGGCTAATTGTTTATGAATTTATTATAGTAAGCTAGCTCGCTACAAGATTCGTGGGCCAGTGTCTCCCAAGTGACACATATGCGGATATTGGGATAGTATCGAATGATGTGGGTGGACTGTGGAGTTCCGTGAAATCTTGGTCGATGTAAGTTTTTGGCCGACTGACAATAATATTGCTTGCCTAGCAGACTTTACGTCTAGCCATTTTTGACCATACCCTTACTTTGTTAAATGTATTTGTTTCTTCTAGATTCCATGTGTATGTGTAGGTTGTTCTGTTCCATCCATATACATCAACTTTGATTAAATAGAAATTAACTGATAATCAAGACCCGGTGGGCAGGCCATGTGTGAAATGTAAAAAAGTTGTTAAATATAACCTCGGTACGTATTCTGGGCTGCTTTCGGCTCTAACACATGTCTACGTATGCGCCCACGCGAGCTTTATATTGAAGGGCAATTTTAAGTTCTCAAAGCTTTCAGCCAAGTTTTTAGTACAACTTGTTCAAGTCTTTTGCGGCTGGTAGGTCTATTTTTAGAACCTCTTATTGGTCCGATCAAAAGACAGGCTAATGCCAGTTTTCAGACTAATCAAAATACTTAAGTATTTTAGCAAAGAAAAAACAAAATGCCAAGGAACGTGCAAATTATAACAAGATATTAAATATAATCTCGATGGGCGAACTCTGCCCAACCGTACGCTTCAACACAGATGTCCCCGCCCACTCCTATTTTAACTTTAATTCCCTTTAAAAGTAGGTTATTTCTGGCCAAGTTGAACACTCCTGGCGTTCTGTTTGCCAAATTATTAATTTATGAAACGGATAATTTATGTTCCTTTTGCCAAACTGATTTATGAATGACTTGACTGTCTCTAGTTGGCTAGGAATCAGTGGCTTGGTTATTGTGAATGGTCATAACTTGAGCTTGTCACGTTTGACAAGTAATATTGACGTGTCCTGTATTTGAAATGACGTTTATAATAGCTGTGTTTGATATATTGGTTGGCAGGTATACAGTTCAAGCTAACTTATAGGATTTATACTTCAAGTAAAATGGTGTCGATAAAGTCCTCCTAGTACTAGAATACCCGCATTTTAAAGTAAATTCTGACGTGTTCAATTTTCTCGTTCATAAAGCATAGTGTTTATCGGCCACATATTTCGCAAACGTTGTGAAAGTCAATTGAGAGGAACGGGCTACTTATGCGTTATGTTACATGTATTGTAATTTCTAAACCTAAAACCTGCTCGACTTGACTACAAAGGTCCAACCTCATTTTAGATGGAATTTAAGTTCAACATTGCCAAACGCAGCAATGTCGCGAAGGGTCTTTAGTAATCTCATCCTGTTCAAAAACTGTGATAAATCCATACTTGATACAAGCATACTCATCCTAATTGGGGTTAACATCAAAGGCATGAAACAGTAAATTAACTGATTTTCTCTTATGACAAGATCTAGCGCTCCTTTTAGTTTTACTAGACGAGTAACGTTGCCATATTCATGTAGATATGAGAAAGCTAACATGATAATGAAATTTCTTAATAAAGTATAGGGTCGCGTTGTGCCACTATCTCACCGGAAGATTAGCTATGTTGCTGTCGATAATGATGCAGTAATTACCATACTGCGCGACAGCAAAGACAGTGTTGTGTTTTTCACGCGTTTCTATGTATTTTAAATTTTTTTTATGTGGAATTCTTCCCTAATACCCTCGAATCATCCATTTATATTACGAGTATCTCGATAGATACTCGTCGTGGCCATCGCTCGACCAAGACGAGTCGATACTCGTCTTGGTCGAGCGATGGCCATGGTATATGCTCAGCTCACTTTTCAGGTAGTCTGATGCAGTTGATATTTAAATTATACTTTTACATTATAAAATTTAGTTCATCAACGATGACGAAGAAATTGGAGTGATCAATAAATCAATCAATATAATAATAATCAATAATATTAATCAATATTCATCCTACTAATGCTGCGGTCCCACGGCCTGCTTTCTCACAGGTCAGGCGCGCCAGGCCAGGCGGACAGGTCGTGGGAACAGTCGGCCTGCGGTGGCCTGTCGTCGTCCGTCCGATCGAATGTTGGGATGATCCGTTGGACGGGCCGTGGGACCGCGTCATTATGGGCCTCAAACTTTTCCCCATAGAATCCCCTGCGACCAACTGATCAGCTAATTTGTATACGGAGTTAAGCCTGTTAAGCTGTTTGTTTATTTCTAAACCATGTTATACTTTTTATGCACAAACTTGGGCGTTTTGTAAATGTTTGTGTTTTGATCGGTTAACGAATGTTTGTTGTGCTTGAATCGTTCAGGGTGTTGTTTTTAAAATGCAATAAAAGTAATATTCGAATAGGTGTCGTTTTTTGGGAATATGTGTGAATTGTCTAGGTTTAATTCATGTAAGACCCACACCTTCATTAAATGAATGAAGAATCTAAAATTGATAGTAACTTGACTAAAATCTGTTATAGAAAATCCTTAAGGTACAAGTCCGAGATGGGCTGCAGACTGCAAACTGCAATCGCAAACTGCAAGCGACACTAGGTTTCTATGAATCGATATAGATATATGTATATACAAAAAAATCAGCTGTTCAGTACATTTATCAACATCAAACTCGTCAAAATGTAGGGAGTTGCTGATTTTTTTTTCGCGATTTCAGGTTTGATCCCACAGTAAAAGTTGTTTATAATGATGAGTACAATGACCCGGTTCCTGGTGTTCGTTTAATGACGATAAAGTTTGCGGTTGCAGTTGCCTGCAGTCTGCAGCCCATCTCGGACGTGTACTTTTAGAAAACTACTTCATCCTTCAGATGTAATGCGTAGTTCTCATTCGTCCAAATCCTGATGATTTAGTTAGCCATATTATAAGAAAGCGCTAGCATTGACGTTTTCCCGTTCCAATTACCTAAAACCATTCTCTCTTCAATACTCATAATCACCAAACTCGTCTTATTCAAACGAACGTCTTCACAATTCCGCGACTCCGTTGTTCTAACTCGGAACTGGTTTCATCCGGCGAGATCCGCCGTAATCCGGTTATATCCGGCCCCCGGCGGATATAGGACGCAATACAGAAAAAGCTCAGAAGGCTAAGCTCTTTTCTTATCTTAATATTTAATGAGGAACTTATTCAACTAACATAATTATAACAAT
Organism: Cosmia pyralina; assembly: GCA_946251885.1. Taxonomy (NCBI): domain Eukaryota; kingdom Metazoa; phylum Arthropoda; class Insecta; order Lepidoptera; family Noctuidae; genus Cosmia; species Cosmia pyralina. The sequence continues at coordinate 25,808,390 of OX276353.1, forward strand.
AGGTCGACACGACGCGGATACCACGCGCTTTGGCGAGTTTGATGGCGTTTTTCTGTGACTAAAAGTATGTAGTTTTTGAATAGCGGATTTAAAATTCATACCTCTTTATCGTTATAAATCATACAGTTATCGAATTCGCAGTCAAAAGACGTATTTTCGAACGGCATCAGTCGCTGAGACATGTGCATTGTTAGTAAAGGCAACCGTTTCCACCAGTTCACGATTACCCGCATTGTAGCTATCGATTTCCTTATTACTCTGTTTTAATGCAGCTCGATATCGAATATTGCACCAAGTGAACTTTCTCTATTTATCTATTGTGTGTATTGTACGCCGGTTAAGTTAATCGTTGCCGAAGTAAATGGCTTTTAACAATCGACGCCGAACTGTAAACAGGGATACGGTTTATTGGATAATTGACTTTATTTTTGTTCGCGCCTGTCCGGTTCTGGGAAAGAGAAGAGATTATAGTGTAATAGTGCTGGGAGGTATATTATTGTCAGCATTGTAACTTAGATGTATTGCCGGTTCAACAGTAATCGCTTACCGAGTGTCCACATGGTAGAAATTTGTAACTCTTCTGTATATCTGAACTCTGACATCACTGTTCCATCATTTCTGTACTTATTATTGTGGCTTTACTTATGGGTGTTTTTAGGGTTCCGTACGTTCAAATGAAAAAAGGAACCTTACAGGATCACTCGTGTTTCTGTCACAGCCAATTTGTTTCGAGTCTAATGGACCAATTAAGTTGAAATTTGGTACCTACACATCACATATGAATTTCTGTGACCCAAACACGGATGTGTTACGTAAATAAATTAATTTTGAATATGGGCCACTTTTGAGCGGCAAATAAGAAAATTAAAAAAGAAAGTTTTGCAAACTGTTTCGTGTGCCACATCAAAATGAAAGAGCTTACTTACGCTTACTGTGAGGGTCTCAAATATTTTTTTTTTTATAATTTTGATTTTAAGTTATTTAAGAAAATTGACCATTCCCGTTATCTCCGAAACTACTGAGGCTATTTTGAAAAAAAAATACAGAAAATAGTACTATAAATAAGTAGGTAGGTACTGTAGATTACAGGAAAACCTAGAAATCTGTGGTCTTAAAGTATCTCTCAGTACTAAGCGTACAAACTTACATTTTGCAGTTGGAATGTATAGGAGAACATGTTTTTCAAAACAATGTTAAGTTTCTTCTTGGGGATAAATTCATCCCAACTACGGAATCCTTTACTGTGCGTGATCCGACACGCAATTTGCCGGTTTTTACTACTGCCCTTCATCTAAAACCGTGGAAGGATAATCTCTCGTTGTTGTTGATGCGTTGTCTGATTCTCACTTTAAATCACATGCTACTCCATCATGACCACATCTTTTCGCTTCTCCGTTTTTAAAGCGATTAAATCTTTACTCATTGCCTTCATTTATATTAATCAATTCAAATGTCAAGTGCAAAATGTCACACAACCGAGTTTCCCGTATTCTAGTCAATACGGAACCCGCAAGCCGTTTGTCGTGATATCGCATTGTGATCACAATAGTGTCAATGAGCACCCCAATTACCAATTTTATTCCTCACAATTGGTTTTATCGTTGGATCACAAACATCTTGGAGGTGCACAAGCGATATTTGTTATTGAGAATTATATGACGACGCTCTTGCAGGTCAGGTCCGATTATTCAATCAAGGTAATAACTTCTGGTTCTTTGTTATTCTTTTTCTGTCAACTGGCACCGCCCGAAGTGTGTTTACGATGTTCTTATTAATTTATTTATTGCATTCCATAAAGTAAGATAGTTACAAAAGGCTTACTTACTTATAGCTTTTTAGGTAGTCAATCATGTACCTTAGGATCAAAATCTACGAGTAATAAAAATTAAATGCTGTTTGTATTGGTAAGCGCATCATTCAGAACGTCTGGACCGATTTGGCAATTTTTTGTTACAACATGTTCATAATAGTCCGAATTAGGTTTTACGGAAAGAAAAAATGGACAAATCTCCAGAGACAAATTTCAAATGCGGGAAAAACTGAACGTCATTTTTTCCATGGGATTTTTGTATGAACTATTGAAAAGATAGGACGTCTGTCGGGTCAGCTAGTTAAATTTAATAATAATATGTACAGTCGCCAGCAGGTCAAGCCACCCGAAACTGTAAAATTTTCCCAATGAACCTTGAACCTAGTGCTTCAGCGATAAAGATGAAAATCTATTAAAGAAATTTGTCAGATTGCAGTAGCTTGATGTGCTGGCGTCTGTACTAGATTTTGCCAGCGGCTTCGCCCGCGTGGATGTCGGAAAATATCTCACGGGAACGTACTACTGGGAATTCCTTCCTTATTCCTTGTCTACATTATAAAGGGAACCACTGTGCAAAATTTTCAGCTTTCTAAAACTAAGGGTATGGGCTGGGTGTTGATGAGTCAGTCAGGACTTCTCTTTTTATTATTTATGTAGATAGAAGATAGACAGGTTACGCTGGTCAGACAGGATTATTTTTTTGTAGCTGAATGTGAATATTATGAATGTATTTGATTTGGTCCTATCATCTGCTTCTTAGGTATTTAATATGTGGTCCCTTTGTCCAATATATCCTCCAGAAGATGCCACATCGAATATTTAGAACAACTGATAAAGTGGTCAATCAATATCTGTAAGGACTCGTTCTCTTGCCCTTATTCTAATTTGTTTAGGGTTTCTAAAGATTCAGTTAAACAATTATGTGATCTTCTGCTCACTTTATGTCATTAATTTTCGTTAACACGTATCCTTTCTATATTTTATGTTTCCTGTAACATTATATGCTATGTAAATCAACGTTGTCTGGGCTCCTATTACATTCCTTTACAATTTTCTACGTGACTTCGTTCACGTCCACGTGTTTCACCCTTGTTTCACCTCTTCGTCTTAGGTTTGTATGCTACCTCCACCTAGCGGTGAACGCAGGAACTGTTGCCTGAAGCAACAGGGTGTAGTTCAGCAACAGGGTTGTTTGTTTCCAGTCAGCGCCTCCGCCCTCATTTTAGTTCATCTACCCTCCGATAGATGGCGTTACTAGTACAATTATATTATTTGTTTCATGTCTTGCTGTGAAAATATTAACATGATATTTTTGACGCAGTGTTCTTTTGTTGGCATTTGAAAGTAAATAAATCAAAGTTGATATGTTCTAAATAAATAATTTTGAGTGTCTTTGCCGGCTCAAGAGTAAGAAAAAATTTTTTAGCATCATAAGATGTTCCTGAACCAACGTAAGATTACAAGATCGAATTTGCAGCAATAAATCAACCATGTTTACAATCAAGCCAAGCAAACCTGCTAATCATCCCAATAACTATCTTAACACCTCATCTTTATACAATAACTCCTCACTATTACTCTCATTATTACATAATATTCCATACAATAGCGATTAGTTCCCAAGATTATGTTTACGTGCGTCCGTCATCGCCTGCTCCGCGTAAACTGCATTATAATTATGACGTCATTGGCAGTTACGAGTACTTACGAGCCGGTTATTATAAACAATGCTGGCAGATGGCGCGTGCGAAGTGACGTCAGAGGTTTAATGTAAGATTTTAGTAGCGATGAATGTGGTTTAGACTAGATAGCCAGGTTTTTCGCAACTGTTAGTTCCAGGTTTTGGGACCAGATGGCGTTAGCTATTGCAGTAGGCGTGAAAGCTTTACATACCCTCGTGAGCTTTTAGCCGAAATTTTAAGAACGTTCGCTTTCTAATCGTTAGTCTCGATCTGTCAAAAAACCTCTAATTTATCTACATTTCTGACAAGTTTTTTTACATTGATTATAGCTGAGATGAGATTGCGCTCAGATCCAACAAGATTTATCTGATGATTTAATTACATCGGCACCCACAACTTCCAAATCAAAACACCAATGCTGCTTGGTACCAGAGAACCTACAACAAGAGTACCCAGGACAATTATTCAAATGAAAGCACATTTGAATCTAAAATTCGACCTCAACGAATCGATTTCTCGGAAACTGATGATGCGGACATGTTTATATTTGTCAATGTTTCCGTGCAAATGGTCGAGGGGGGAATGGGGATACGTTTATTGAGTGTTAAGTGAGAACACGTGGTAGGACAGACTTCCATTGAGTTGTTCTTGGAATGAGCTCGGTGGTAGGTTGGTATGTTCTGTTGATAGGATCTTTATTATGTCCAGTCCAGTACAGGAAGACAGCGGTTTTGGCAGAGTTTGATATTGAGCTGTTAAGTACTTAATTAAAACAAGATTGCATCGTAGGTACTATGGTAGTTGTATGTAGAGCTATCATAATGAAATCTTTGACGTATCTATCCATTTATTTGATAGCCATTATAAACATACTAGCTTTTGCCAGCGGCTTCGCCCGCGTTCATGTCGGAGATTATCCCACGGGAACGTACTACCGTATATAAAAAGTATCCTAGTATGTCCTAACCCAAGTCATGGTCTCCCCGTGTGCCAAATTTCATCCAAATCCGCGTGACAGCTTAACGAACAAACTAACTCACTTTCGCATTTATAATATTAGTTAGGATTTGAACTTTTACGACGAGCAGTAGAAGTACTTAATATATTTCCAGTTAAATAAATAACCAAGTGTGTTTTTGTTTTTACAGGTACGTTCCTTTCACATTTTCGAGTAGAACGAAACATAATCGAGATCTAACGTCGAAGATCAAAGTAAGTATTCCCATTCATCATTAAAAACTTTTTAAGCGTTTACAAAAATCAACAACAAAAAAAATATCAATGAATTTTAGTCTAACACACGTAACATGTACGTGACAAAGGTAAACACAATTAAAAATATTTAAAAAATCAATAACATTCATTTGGCACACCGCCTGAGGGTCATGGCACTATTTTTATATGCGCGCACGCATTTAGAGTTCATTCATTCACGGTTTAAATTTAGAACGTGACGTTTCCCGTTGTACTCGGTCAGTTCGTTCGGAGCTGTGGGCGTGTGCGGTTGTCATCCCAAATCCCAACTAATTAGATAGGCGATAAATAATTCAATAAATACGGTTTCCTTCCGTTTAATGTTGAGTCGATGCTATTTTGAGAATCTTCAGTAATTGGGCGTGAGTTTAAACTAGACGATGAATGAATTATCGCACCTAGCTTACCGTAACTGGTAAATATCCGGTGTTAGCATGTAATTTGTAGTTCAATTGTGAATAAAAGATTATATCAGCTGTTGAACAACCCACACACGACGGGTCAAGTGATGGGTCAACAATCTAATATATTATACTATTAGAGATATGACTTCAGCCGAGCTGATACTATTAGTATGGTAGAATTGAGATTTATCTGATTCAACACGTGGGTGGGATCACAATCACTTAAGAAGGCTGGCAAGTGTTGTAGCAAGGACAATGCTCAAGTATCAATCTAGACTAAAAGCTAACTAATTGATAACTCAAAATGAAGTTTGCTAATTGACGTGTTAGGTCCTTATATTAGATTAATTCTAGGATAACGGAAAGATCAAACGTGAAGCAGCAGTAATGTCGTCAGGACCAGCATCCAATTAATTTGTCATTGAATCTGAGACCCTGTTCGTCAGTTACATCGATAGGTACACATGTTACCCATCATTCAAACCTCGAAGCCCTTAGAGCTGTAGATTGATTGCCTCCGTCACTACACATTTACAGTATTTGCTAACATGGGATATATTTGCATGTGGATATTATAATTATAGTCTTATGAAATCTGACAGTGAATAATTTTCCATTTATGCACGTCTACAATTAATTAATTATACTTGAACATTCCATAATCAGCTACAGATAATGTAAGTCTATTGGCAAATGCTTTAGTGAGCAACATCAGCTTTTTGACAGTAGGGTAAAAGACAATGAGCAGATTTGAAGACAACAGCTTTGGGCTTCAACGTTTTGCTGCTATAATTGGGCCCCGAATACTAGTCTATTTCAACCTATAATAATCCGATGCTCTACATAAGCCTCTCCCAAATTGTGCCACAAAACCCGCAGTTCGGATAGCGCCAAATTTCCTATGCTTCTCAATAAATTGTAACCAACAAACAAGCTGAACATACTTCAGCAACACAAATACAGTCTGACAATAGATTCGGTTGTACAAACACCAGTTATTATGTGGGTTAGCGCGTGCCCCACCCACTACATGGATAAATGTACGGGTGGCCATGTGTGCCAGATGGACTGTGACTATTGTCATCGTTGGATCAGCACAGAATTGATCGGATATCTGTCTAATTGAGGCCGCGGTTCATGATATTGGCAACTCAACAAAATTTTAATGTTGATTAGCGTTGGTTTGGAAATACGCTGCCGGGATGAATAAGTTCGTTATTTATATTTTTATATACAGAATAAATTTAAACTTTTTCTTTGAAATATTGATAGAATGACAGGCTCTGGTTAAATTATAGCCGCGGATCCATCGATCAGGCAGCAATGGAGTTCAGAATGTATGTGATTTTAATTTCCGTACCATCGAATTTACAAAAGTGGTATCTTCATAAGCTTGAATGACATTTCAAGTTGTCATTTTAAGGAGTCCCCAAATATGCCAGGCGTGTTTAAGAGGCTTTTTCGGGACTTGAATTTATTTTCTCCACTTGTACTTCCAAACATGTCGATGTGTTCCGCACCCACGCGTTTCCTACTTGAGCGGTACTTCGTAAGTGCTTCCTAATCTTGATGACTGACATGCTCCAGCGGCTTTCGGTCAAGGTTGAGGCTTTGGGAGTAAGTACCTACTTTAGAATTTGACAGTGAACTTGGATGATCAATACTAAGGATCGACTTACGTTGGGTTTTAAGCAGATACAACTGGACTGTTTAGTGTTTATACCATAGATGTAAGAAAGATATTTCTATGGTTTATACTGTCAGAGTATTAGCTTATTAACTGAATATTGAATCCAAGTAACACCCTCCTAAAACCTAAATGCATTGGATGGGTGTATCATCATTTTATTATAGCTGCAGTGACGATTGTGATGAATATTTATAATTTAGCTTAGAAACATCTCATGTAAGTATCTTTTTTGAGTATCTTTTAAACTTACCGAGTCCAAAGATGAACTTGAACTGGTCGAAAATTATGTAACTATTTTAGAGGAGCTCATGGTTAAGTAGTAACAGCCGCACGGGTCGATCCATCAGGTTAAGCTACGCTTGCCGGGGTTCGTCCATGGATGGGTTATCTTTACATACCGAGACTCCTCCGTGCCTCCCGGCTGTCATTCGTGGATCTTTGACAGTCGTTACGGGTCGTCAGAAGCCCGAAAGTCTGACAACCTGTCTTACAGAGAGGTATCGTATTACTTACCCAGTTACTGGGCTGTGGAGGTCAGATAGGCAGTCGCTCCATGTAAAATACTGGTATTCAGATGCATCCGGTTAGACTGGAAGCCGACCCCAACATAGTTGGGAAAAGGCTGGGCAGATTTGAAATAAATAAAATAATAATAAATCTTTATTGAAATATATTTAAGTTACAAAAATATGAAGCCTCTGAAACCCAAACTAGGTAAGAACCTGTATGTCAGATTTCAGCGCCTTCTCCCAATTCATTACATTATATTTTTAAACAACTAAGATTTCAATTATTAATTTTTTGAAAAATAATAAATAAATGCTACTAAGCGGGTTCATAAACAAGAAATGAGACCGCTTGCAATGGCGGAGATACTATAGCAGACTGGCACGAAAGCTACACATTAGTTACGCTACTTAAGTTAAGCACAGACTTGACTATAATATTCGTATTGGCGATATTGATAGCAATCCTTCCACAAAAGAACTGAAATCAATACTGAACACAGCTAAATTATTCCACAGTCCCGTCGCCTGATCACCGCTAACTACAAACAGCAATAAGTTCAGTACACCTGCTAGTACATGCAATAGCCTGCATTGCGATAAATCTGTCCCCGTTCACAATATGACACAGCCTGCGCTGCCCGACCAATTGCAGCGCATAAATCAAACGTTCTACCACCAATGTTTTGAATTTCGCTGAATATCTTATTAGGCTGTGATGTATTCACAGGTAATCAATGTATCTCTAGACCCTGATCTGCAGCTCACTAGCTCTTGCCCACGGCTTCGCCCGCATGTAAGTCGGAAATTATCCCACGGGAAGGTAGGTATTACCGGCATAAAACGTATCCTATGTCCTAAACCAGGTCATGGTCTATCTGTGTGCGAAATTTCATCCAATTCCGTTCAGCCGTTAAGGTGTGAAAAGGTTAGAGACAGAGTTACTTTCCCTTTTATAACATTAAGTTTGGACGTATGGATAAGAAGCAACTCGGCTCTATTAAGACGCTGATATATGCCAATGGCCTTGAGTGGTTAGCCTGCGTGTTCTGTGCTGAGCTCACGCAAGGCGTCGTACGTCCAGCCAGTAATAGGACTCGCCCAACAAGGAGCGCGACCCAAATTAGACGCATTATTAATTTATTTTGCATAAAACAAAAGGTATTCTATTAAAACACTTATACTAAAAGATAATCTTTAAAATGGTGAAGGTTTCATAAAAATACGCTTGATAGTTTTTGAGTGATTCTCAATTTTTTATCCGCGTTAGACGTAACTTTACAAATAAATTACACTGTGTAATAAACATAATCTAAAATATTCACATATTAAGTTATTAAGAAAATACTCTAATTTAACATACATATATTTTTTTCCAAATCTTTAACACTATCTTCAGTTGTAAATCATTAAAAGTCGGTTATCGTCGCCTTAACCAATGTTCTATTTACTATTTCGTATAATAAATCTTGTCGCTCATTGCAATAATTGGTTGCCAAAAGATAGACAACCCTACTTAATAGTAACGTTTGATTCGACATAAACCAACGCGAGCCTGTTTACTATGAAATCGTTTGTCAGTGACAAGCTACTATAACAAATAATCACTGCTACAGTCGCCACTGTTAGGTTAGTTCAGACTTCTGAGGCAAGCTGAAGGCTTTAGGATTCTAACCACATCGGCACGCAAATCATCATGATCTGTTTCTCTACTATGTTGGTTGGGCTTGGGTTTCAATATTACCAGATGTGGCTGTATTTATCTCGCTTAGCCGAGCAACAAAACAAATATAATCAATTTGGAGATGTTTTTCTTATCGTGAAACGCCTGAAACATGAGCTTCGACAATATTTTCGCTTTAGAAATAAGAAAAATAGATCTCAGTTTGTTTTATTTATTTAGTTGATTCTAGTTATTTACGTTAGATTATCCGACTATGTCATGTATAGAATCTCTTTTGTATGACGATATACGCACAAAGATTTGTTTGTTTTTGTTACTAGTTCTGCTAAATACGAAGTATAAAGATAATAGTTTCATAAGGATTATGTGGTACCTATACTACATTGTTGGTCAGCCACAGTTCTCGATAATAGGATTCAGTCCCATGTTAAGGGGGTCCAGCCTATCGCCTTGTAACGAGCGCATTTCCGTTTCAGGGGTCATATAATTGTTACTCTTTCTAACAGAAAAACACAAGGACCAAGTTTCTTCTCGGCGCGAAGTTAAGGTTATTGTCATGTTTCTGTAGGATCAATATTATGTGAAATAAACTCTGCAAGAGTAGACCTTACACGTTTCTTATGAATCGTTTATTTTCATTCTAGGGCTTTATTGTTCGACTACTTATTTCTTTAGTACCGTATATGAACAAAATCTCATTCATGATGAATAAAAAAACTTGTGAAAATTAAGCGTTTTCTACAGATTTAAACCCTGCCATTAACTATACTCATCTCCCATCAAGAAACGAGATAGAAAGGTCGTAAGGTCATCGTGTAGTTTCACAGTACATTTGTTTGTCCCGAGGCACTTACGCCGATTTATAGCAGGCCCGTTAGCCGCAGAAGACATGGCTGAAACATACGGAATAATAAAGAGGATAAACATTTACTTTTACTGTTCTAATCTCTGAATATGTTCCAAAGGAGATGAGAGATTAAACATCTCATCATTTGAGCCTACAGAGGTTCCAGTGCTAGACATAAACCCCCTAGCGTCCCACATCGACCATAAACATCCACTGCTAAAAATGTGTGTCCCAACGACTGCCATTAGAATTCCCATTCTATGTTACATAAAAGAAAGAAAGAAAAGTATTTATTGTGACTCGCACAGGAAAATCACTGACTAATCTAAAAACGTAAAGATAAAAGTATTAAAAAAAAATATGATAGTTCAATGATAACCACGCTTGGTAACACAGATTTGTGATCGTCGTATGTTTTATTAGCTGACAAGAGAACGCTACTGCACATCATCCAAGGGATATCGTGTACCCAGTAACTGGGTTGTGGAGGTCCGATAGACTGGAAGCAGACCCCAAAATAGTTGGGAAAAGATGATTTATTTTAGACATTCATTTCTACAGTAGCCACATTTGTAGTAGATGTCTTTAATTTACTGCCAGGGACCATTTGACTTATTGTTTCTAATGAATTACGAACTAATAAACATGGTGTCCAATTAAATTTTATTCTTGCCCTTTGGCGAATTGGTGCGTATACCCTACCTAATATAAAATAACAGTCCAATAGAGACGAAACATGGATAAACCGTTTTATTGCATCCGTAATTGGGGATAATATGGCGATCGGCGATTGCTCCGCAATTCCGCGCCCTTATACGTCTGCTAAAAACCTCGTATTGCACGTTTTATTAGCAGCTTTTAAGAAATCAGTCAAATAAGAAGTCGAAACATGTTTGACGTTCATAAGGATAAAAAAAAACTGTAGTGGAGAGAAATGCAAAGATAATTATAATTCTCGCACGCAAAAAGGTGCAAAGGCGGACTTAATGTCTTAGGCATTCTCTACCGGTCAACCAAGGGTGGTGAAGAGATTAGATGGCAGGTGCTCTGTTTCAGACGAGATAATAATAAAAAAATCGCCCAAGTGCGTGTCGGACCTCGCACAATAAAGGTTTCATGTGATAAAATTACAAATTAACAATTTTCGGACATTTCCCTTTACTTGAGCTGCCTTGCTTCTTGCCATATTTCATTATTCTAGGTCAACGGGAAGTACCCTTATAGGTTTTTATTTACTTGCGAGTATCAAAATATGTCCATATATGGCCATATTTTTTAATTGCGTTGATATAGAAGCTTGATTTATTTAGAACTCCAAGGGACCATACACTTTTTAATTTCAATTTGATACCTCCACGCGTTCCTGAGATAAAGGTTCAGACAGACGAACAACGAAGTGATCCTATAAGGTTTCTGTTTTGTACTTTTAAGGTACGGAACCCTAACAACTACTTTTAACATGTCTTTGGATCACCCAAAGAACACCAAAATATTTTGTAAATTTCCTACAATCTGGGCCCTGTTTAATAAACGTTACAAATTGTAATTGTATTTTACAAGTTACAAATCTACAAGTTTCTGTTTAATAAAGAATACAACTTACAAGTTTACCATAGTGGAAAACTGACAAAATTGTAAAATTGTACCTACAATTCTACATATTTCTGTTTAATAAACATTTTCTCTTTACAGGTGACAATTTACTTATTTGTAAGGAAAACTGTTATATTGAACGCATAATTGTAATTACAAATTTACATATTTTGTAAATTGTAGAACAATTCCGACAGGTGGACTCGCCTTGTGTCGGAACTTAACAATTTTGTACCTCAATTTAATAAGTGTAGAAATTTAATTGTTATACATTAAAAAATGTTTCTAACAACTAGTAGTGGAAGTAGTGACAGTCGTGATGATGAATATAAGAGTGAACGGCAACGGCGAGTTTTTCGTAAAAGGATGAACTTTACTTTTGATGTGACAGATTTTAAGTTGAATGAAAAATTTCGGGTTAGCAAAACTACCGTCGAATATTTGGAACAGGATGGACTCTGGCGCTCCATACCACGTTATAGCAGATGCACATGGTGTAACTAAAAGAACAGTACATAACTGTATAAAAAAATAGTCCAGAATCTAGGTTTAGTTTTTCACTAAACCAACCGAAAGAAATATGTTTATTCTCATATGCTGTTATGATAAATAAACAATTTGATTTGGATTTGATTTGATATTAGTTATTGTTCTCCATGACTTTCGTTATGAATGAAACAAATAGAAAAGTACTCTGTAAACCAAATGCTAAAAACCACAGTCTAAATATTTTAAAATTCTAAGATTTTTTAAATCTACCCTCGATTTAAGAATCTTCAACAAAAACTTACATTTTATGTAATTTGCAACTTACAATTACAAATTTGAAGAAACAATATTGTCATCAAAATCTACAGGCGTTTTCTGCACATGTAAAAGTTTATTTAACAGCATTTGTAATGGTAATATTTGTAGTGTTTTTACTTGTAAAATCCTTACATAATTGTAGGGTTTATTAAACAGCACCTGTCATACAACTTTACAAATATGTCACTAATTTACAAAATTGTCGAATTGTAATGTTTATTAAACAGGGCCCTGGTCGTCTACCCAGATTTTAGATAGATGGATAGAACATGCCTACCTTATTGTACACCAGAATTGTAACACAACTCTTTTACAATATAGCAAAATCGATGGCTATACAGTATACAGTAGCGGTCTTATCACTGATAGCGATGTCTTCCAGACAACCTTTGTATAAGCAGAACGAAATTAAAATAACCAAGAACGTTACCCGTATGTTTTCACGCACTTACTGTCAGAAGTCTACATTAAAAGGTGAAACTTTCAGCCACTGTCCAGTCATCACTGGTAATAAACATTGTTTTTAGGAACTTGTGTAATTAAGCACATCTCCAGCAGGTACTTAGTTTTAAAACAAAGTGGTAGTTAATATCTTGTTTAATGGACCGACTGTTTAAAACTACCGCACATTAAGTATGAGGTTTCTTTAAGTTTTGAGCAGTTCGTTATGGCCACTTGTACGAATCAAGTTTTGAATTGAAACACTATCCATTGTTGCGCGAGCCCGCGGGGGGCCAACGTGCGTCCATAAGTTAAGGGCCCTGTACTTACTGCCTCAAATTGCTTAGCATGATCCTCCGTTACCCAAAAAAAACTAGAAAATACCGCAGCATTTATTTTGAAATAAATATTTATGGTAAAGGATTAATGTTAAGACACCCTCAGTGCTCGATTCCTATCGCACTTGACCACTTTTTTATTCAACAAACTTATCAAACAATAGAAATATTTTTTAACGTAAATGACTAACTAACTAACTATACAAATAAATACAAAACAAAAGGACACTTAGGCGTCGAAGTACTCGTCCGCATCGATGTCATCCGGAAACGTGCCCAGAAGACTGGCAGCATTGCCACGTTGAATGGCAATGCTAATTCTTTGGCCAAAGAACGAGCCAGCCCTCTGGTCACGTGAAGCCTCGACCAGTCGGCGAGAAATTTCCTTAAAAAGTAGACGCGCACTCGGGCCCCATGACCCGAGCGTTTCGACCCCAAACGGCTCAAAACTGTAGTTACCTATAAGGTTACAGTATTTGCGCCGCTTGAGGGTCTCAGCAGCCGCAGCAGCGGCGCCAGCACAGCACGTCGTGCTTGGAACATGAGATGGCGCAAGGGTGTCGACACAAGTTGCGTCCCACACCAGAGGCCTACCCATCTTCCAAGGCAACAACGTCATGCCATCTGGTCTCTTCCCATCGTCACGTACCAAGCCGTTTGGTTCTAATACCGCTGGTACGCCGGCGGTAACAAGAGCTCGACGAATAATGTCGTTGATGCTGGCGTGCCGTGCTATGCGACCTGCGCTCCTGTAGCAGGACAAGCCATGGTGCCCGAGACTGTCGACAGCGTCACCGCAGTGACACCGATGCGGAGCAACACAAGGTGCGCCCAAGCGGAGACACGTAGCGAGCCGAAACGATGAGTCATCCATCATAGTACCTATGGTGGATGACGGGAGCGCCTGAAGCCACAAGCCTGACTCCCATTCTCCCACAGCCAGCAGACGGGCACGCTCAACAGTATTAAAAGACGTGTTTAATAGGGTATTCCGTATAATACTGCAGAGCGGCACGTCCCACAGTTTCTGGGAGGACGGGTTGTCAGGCAAATCCGTATTGGGACAAGCCATTTTCCAAGCGTTCAACGCATCGGTCAAAAACGGTACCTCAAAATCGACCAGTGAGGAAGATAAAATTTTCCTGGTTAATTTATCGGTACTGTGGACCGAGGAGAGGAACGCCGGTAAACTAATACTTGAAATTTTGCGGACGCCGAGACCACCCAGGCGGATGGGAAGAGTAGCTTGCTGCCACGCTCGGTCGTCCAGGGCCACATTTAGGATAGAAGTTAGTGTGTTTCTAATAATTTGGTCTACTTTTTCTAAAAGTTGTGGATGCTTCCAAAGATGGGAGGAGCGAAGGCTATATGTGAATTTTGGTCCAAAGCAACAGTATCGAATGAGTGTGAAGGCCGAATGAATATTAATTTTGTAAAGTCGTTCCGAGACATCATGAAAATTTTGTATTTTCTCCTCAATAAACGTTGGAAAGGATTCGTCAAAAATTGGGGATCCCAGGAGGTGAAGAGAGTTTCTTTCCATAATTTTGATATTTGGTGCTATTGTATTAAATTTTGATATGGTAGTCTGTCTGTCAGTGGTTTGGGGAAGATAAATTTCACATTTTGAGAGGTTAAGGTCTAGGCCAATGGAACTGAATTTTTCTTTTAAAAAAACTAAATCTTTTAAGACTGTGTCCACATCACCTCCTAGGGTTCCGTCATCCAAATACCAAACGTTGAATTTAGAATTTAATTGACGAATAATTGGATTTATTGCCAAACTAAAAATGACTGGCCCAAGAGGGTCACCCTGTTGACATCCAACGGCTGATTTCAAAAGGTTGTCTTTATAAAGTAATTTAGAGGGGTGCCTATAACATTGATAAAGAAAACTGTAAATTTTGGGTATTTCTTTTTGAACTTCTGTCAACAAGGTGTCCCTGTTTACGGAATTGAAAGCGTTCTTAATGTCAACCTTAAGGATGACCTCACCTTTACCGCTATTGATGTAAGTGGATAATGCATGTACCGCAGCCTCACAGCCCCCTTTAGACCCGAAGCCCAGCTGTAGGGGCTGGAATTTGCTGGCCAGTGTTTCGCTGTAGAAAGCACAGCAAATTTTGGCTGTGATACGACGATAAGTGAGCCCTACGGCAATGGGACGAATGCCGCCATCCTTCTTGCGCAGGGCACATAGATTTGCCCCATACAAGATATCAATGACGGCTTCGTTCACATTGCCGGAGAGCATGAGATTAATGAGGGCCGTTAGCTCCTCCAAAAGGGACTCACCAGCCTCACCGGCGCCTGAACACATTAAGTCCTTCAGGTGTTGAGGTGTCAGGCCGTCGAGGCCGCCGGCGGAGCCACTTCGAAAGGAGCACACGGCCGCATACACTTGTTGTGCTGTAATTACAAGTGAGTTGGATTCCAGATCGGGTGGGTCAGGAAAGGAGAGATCATCTGCCGGGGTAGGGTGTTTGCTCTCCAGAGCTGTAAGTGTCTCTGGAGAGTACGGCGCAACCACATCGCTACTAAAGATGATCCTAGCTGCACCTCTGATATCACCCTCGCCTAGTTTAGACTCCACATAGTGCAATAAACCTCTTTGGGGAAGGTGTGCTGTTAATTTAGGGTCGAAACTTTGAGCCGAAATGTTGCAATTATCCTTGATTTGTGATGTTAAAGTTTTTTTATTTGCCAAATTCTTTTGCACATGTAGAATCCTAAACGGGAAGGTTAGTAATTGCTCCCAAGCACTCTGAGAGTTCTCTCTGGCGGCGAGGCGGATACAACGCGCTAAACTTAAAGCTACGGATGGTCTCGCGCCACGAGGAACTCTCTTTAAGACTGGAGTTGAAGTTTTCAATTTTGCAAGCGTTTTCCAAAAGGGTTGAGAGGGGGAAACAGGTGTTAGGGAAGTGGGTATGGTAGGGCATGATGAAGGCACATTGTGGGATTTGTGTTTCTTACCAAAATGTACCTTCAAGCCTCGTTCACCCTTAAAAAAGCGTGCTTGGGGACAATGAGGGCATCTCACTAGGACATCCAGCGACGTGGCAGGTTGACTGGCGCTTCGTACAGCGTCGCTACCGTCGTCATTGTTTAACATAGAAAAAATTGTAAAAACTTACACGATTTTTCCTTAAAAATAGCACATAATATAAATAGAAACTAAAATAAAATAACAACAACAAAAAGACACATAAAAAAGAATTGACAGTTTGTCCGATGACAGCGGCGCAGTCGCGCTGGGGGCCTGGGGCGCCGCGCCGCCGTATGTCAAGTTGGCGCAGCCCAGGTAACCGTTGCCGTGAGACAGCGTCGTCGAATAAATATGGTCGATTTTAGTATTATTAAGTATTAATTTTCCATGGTTAGTCAATCTTTGAATCTTAAAAAGTCCATTTGGATCAGCAATCGCCAGAAATGCTAGTATGACTGAAATCCTTAGCTTGATATTAGCTTTTCAGAAGCCGGACGTAAGTTTCTTCAGCCAACTCACAATAAAAAAAAAAATCACAATATAAATTGTAGTATGGCGTTATTGACGTCGACAGACCAAATTATTATTATTTATTTATTTACTTAAGAAATAAATAATTTATCTTTTAATTTTTATTTTAATTTATCTTTGACATTACGCACAAAATACACAAAATAGTTTTTAATGTTAAGACTATGTTTGACGAAAACACGATTCCATTAAATTTTCCCTTCAAAATGGTTGAGCTAATTGGTGCTGATCCATGCGTCATGTTCGTGAACGGGCGCCGTCAGTTGGGACTGGTCGTCTCTTAGCTGCCATGGCTTATTTTTAATTTTAATATTTAATTTAGTTGTTTTAGTTTTTATCTTTTTATTACGGACGCTTTTTAACGTGCACGTCTTTCTACATTGTTCTCACATGTATATTTTCAACATGAACGATGTAACCAATATTTTGTAAAAATATTATGATTTAAAAGAGTGTCCGTGGAGTTTCTTGCCCGTTCTTCTCCATAGGGATCTACTACGCTTTGGAATGGGCAACTAGCTTCATCTTTCTGACTGACCGACCCATTGACAATTCAAAAGTGCCTGTAATTGGTTTATTTTAAATAAATGCTTTGAGTTTGAGTTTTCTCTATGGAAAAAAAATTACAAAGGTAGGTACCTAAAGGTACCTCCAAACCCAAGACCGAAATTAGATCATGAAATTTTGCATAATAACTGAATTAGATTTAATACTACTATTAGACTACTACTACTACTACTACTACTTACTACTACTTACTACTACTTACTACTTACTACTTACTTGATTACTTTATTACTACTATTAGATTTGATACTGTTTTTTTTTTATTTTTTTCAAAGTACCATTATTTTCACCGTAAAAAGCAATTAGGTATCTAAACTATCGGCGCTCCCTGCCGCCCAGCACTGCACTCAGTCTCGCTCTCACTTAGTCCGCGAGCAGAATCGTGCAAGCGCGGTAAAGAGTGAATTTGAGCTGAGTTATGAGATCATAAGATAAAAAAGAACATAGCTGTGCTGTAGGTCCTCCATAGCACAGCATCACGCTGAGTTGAAGCCTCTTGTCACAGTCTCGACGTCCATGCAGCTGCCGACTATTTCTGTTCTGTGCTCGTAATTATAGTTTTGTTATGTTTAAAGTTCATTCGAGCTAAATTATCTTTTTTATGTGCGAGTCTTACTCACTTGTTTCTAAGATAATATTAGGCCAATCTAATGTAGACCCCCTACAAGTACACAACAACAACAACAAGTACAAGTTCAAGTTACAAGTTCTATCTAATCTATGTCTCCACTACATAGAGAAACAATTATTTATATCCAGAACTAGCTCTTGAAATCTAATAAATAATCTTACACTTGCATTGTTTTCAAGATTAAAAAAAAAGTGTTTAAAAGAAGAGCAGCGGAATAAGACTCTTGTATCGCTAGTCTACTCTACTCGGATAGTCGCCTCCCGGAGTCCCGGTACAGAGCGCCAATCAAAGCAACTGTCTCCGGGCGGCTATTCAATTAGAAATGCCCCTCTACAGTTTTTTGTGGTCCTAGGGAAAGGTGGAAGCGGGGTTAGTTTTTTGGTGTCCCGAGGTGGAAGCGTTGTTCAACATCTTTGCTGACAAGTACTCAAAATTATATGGACGTAAAAAAGTGTTAGCCATTCTTCTGTTCAGAAATAAGCTTGACCTTTTATTTCAACACATCCACATGGTTTTGCCGAGTTAAAAGAAACCATAGAGTGCCTTAGTATGTACAATGCGTGCCACGAAAGATGAGACTTGACACACAACGTAGTTTGTGTCAAGTCAAGTCAAGTGTAGTCTGATTATTAAAGGTCTCTTTAACGGTCTGAGACGGGAAGGGACCGGGCGTCATCGGGGCGGCGGAAAGAGCGCGGGAGGAGCGGTACCGCGCTCGTCAAGTCTCATCTTTCGTGGCACGCATTGTACCTATAAGTATCGTAGCGTAGGTATTGTTTAATTCTCACAAAAATTTTAACAAATATGCTTATAATTTGCAGTCAAGGCAAAGGCACCGTACAGTCAATCTGGTTATACTAGTAGCTTCAAAATAAGTGTTTGTAAATACACCCGCGATACGGGAAAAAATCTCAAAGTTTCAAACGCACGGGGACTGCCTTAGCACAGAAATCGCTCTTTTTTATCGTGGAGAAATGCTCATGCATCCTGACTACACGGGGAGATAGTGCAGTTATGTGGGCTCGCCACACAAACTCCACGGTGTCCTCCTCTCTGCCGGTTACGGCGAAATCGCTCTAAGCTTATGTCTCGCGACGTTCTATCAGACGGGTGGGCGCGACCGTCTCGGTGTACTAGGTACAGCGGGAGGTGAATCGGCTCCCAACACATAATACGTCTTTTTGCAAGCCCCGCTCACATTTCCATGTCCAGGTGACCCCTTTATTTTCTTTTTAGAATTCCGTTTAATTCCGATTTCAAAGGGGAAAGCAGCTGAATAGATTGTTGATGTTGGTCTCATGCTGAATTGCATATTAATTAAACTGGTTTGGGTTATTGTTATGCTGAATGGGAAAATAAAATCTAGGTATGTCATGTAAAGTTGATTATCATAAAAATATTTCATACTCCTTAATTAAGATAAAAATGTCAGCAATTTGAAGAAAAT
This sequence comes from Cosmia pyralina, assembly GCA_946251885.1. Lineage (NCBI taxonomy): Eukaryota > Metazoa > Arthropoda > Insecta > Lepidoptera > Noctuidae > Cosmia > Cosmia pyralina. The sequence continues at coordinate 25,827,611 of OX276353.1, forward strand.
TCTATTTTCTTTACTGACGATTTATTAAGGATACGCAGAGCAAACGCGAACGAAATGCGTCAAACGTCTGTTGAATCTTCAGTCAACTTGATAGTCAAATCTCTCGGAATTCCCAAGCCTAATCAAAGAAAAGACACAAGACTTCCTTCCTCGCATGCTCGTAGTAAAGTAAAGTAAAAAAAACAAACGATTCCCAACCTTCCTACAGCCGTATAAAAGTGTATAGAACAATTTATTTTTATGTGTACACTGGTATCAATAAGGTAAAACACGACACGTTTGTTTACGAGCCTGGGCGTGCCGAATGTGGTGTGTTTTGGTGGTTCGGCGCCGTGTTAGTGCATGGTTACATGTCGTTGGGTTATACTTTAACTGAGGTGTCGCATGCAATAGGTAAATGAGCAGGCAATGGTTGGTGGTTTTGTTCGTCGATGTTACAACTAGAATAGTTATGGAATTGGTGAAAGGTTTTCGATCTAGCTTAGTTGTAGCGGTAGGTATTTATTTATTAGGTAAAGTCACAGAGATTAATTGCTAAGCAAACTGACTACCAACTTTACTACCACCAACAATTTAGAACAACAACAACAACAACAAAAATCTACTCAACCCCCCCCCCCCCCCCCTCTATTATTTTATCAACTTTACTTTTTTTTATTTTTTTGTCTTTATTCAAATATTACACTTACACTGTTTGTCTACCGCACCGGGAACGGCACCATAATTGCATAACACACTATCAATCGGAATCGGTTTCATTTTGACGGTTCAACAACATTCATTGAACAAATTTTTCGAACATAAATGGCGCAACGTATTAACAATTTGCTTCAAAGTGATTCCGACCGATAGTGTGTTACGCAATTAGGATGCGAGACGTATACGAGAGAACAGATGACGGGGCGCCGAAGTAGCGACAGTACATTTACTATGGCCGAATAATCTCGTTTTTCGTTGACGTTCCCGGTGCGGTGGACGAATAGTCATAGAGTGCAAATTTGTATAAAAATTAATTTACCTCACTGTGCAAGGAATTTTACGTGTGACGTTTCATTCAGATACTTTCTAAATAAAGATCATAGATTGCATGGAAAACCGCAGACAACTTTTACGGTTGATAAAGACATTCTTGTAAATTCGGCAGTCTCTCCCTCATTACTTCCTATAGGAAGACCGGATGAGTTCCGATCGTAAAAAGGATATTAGTGCTCATATAACCTAGATTCAGTAGCTCCTATATTGTTTTCGAAAGCGATGCACTTATAACAACAGACGAGAAACACGTATAATAAAAAAACGTTCAAGTGCGTGTCGGACCACGCACAATGAAGGGTTCCTTAGTTGGGATGAATTTGACATTTCAACTGTAAATGTAAGTTTGTACGCACAATATTGGGAGATTTACAATGTTATTTTAAGACCATAGATTTCGTATAGGTTTTCCTGTAATCTAGGTATAGAACTATTTTCAATATTTTTTTTCTATAGTTTTCGGCTCGGTGGTTTCGGAGGGGCTCGTGGCTAAGTAATAACAGCCGCACGGGTCGATCCATCAGGTTAAGCTACGCTTGCCGGGGTTGGTCCGTAGATGGGTGACCATCATTGCATACCGAAACTCCTCCGTGCCTCGGAAAGCACGTTAAGCCGTTGGTCCCGGCTGTCATTCGTGGATCTTTGACAGTCGTTACGGGTCGTCAGAAGCCCGAAAGTCTGACAACCAGTCTTACTAAGGGGTATCGTATTACCCAGTTCCTGGGTTGTGGAGGTCAGATAGGCAGTCGCTCCATGTAAAAATACTGGTATTCAACTTTTAAACTTTCGCGCCTTTTCGCGAGAAGACCCGTTCTAAACTTGTTTATACTGGTATTCAGCTGCATCCGGTTAGACTGGAAGCCGACCCCAACATAGTTGGGAAAAGGCTAGGCAGATTAATTGGTTTCGGAGATAATTTTCTTAAATAACTTTAAAAAAAATTATTTTTATTCGATATGTCACATTACAGTTTTCCAAATAATTTTTTTATTTGCCTCCAAAAAGGACGCCCATATTCAAAATTCATTTATTTACGTTACACGTCCGTGTTTGAGTCATAGAAATTCATATGTGTACCAAATTTCAACTTAATCGGTCCATTAGATTCGGAGCAAATTGGCTGTGGCAGACGGACAGACAGACAGACACACGAGTAATCCTATAAGGGTTCCGTTTTTTCCTTTTGAGGTACGGAACCCTAAAAAGCCAACTGAATGAAACACGTTCCTAATTATTTTCATTCGCCTCAAGGACTAAATAGTTTGACGGCTGCTTCTTATATAAACCTTGATAATAAAATAATGTAAGAAGTTTAGCCCGAGGCTTCCAAAGTAAAAGTTTATTTAAGTTGATAAGCTTTGATTTTGTTCATCTTTTACATGACTTGGGTGTTTTTAATACAATGGAGTTTGTAAACTTTTTTTTTTATTCAATTAGCTGTTTACCAGACTATGATAAAAAAAAAATAAACAACCAATCCGCCTACACATCGCTTTTACAAATCTTGTTTCTCGTCCAAAAACTCGATTTTAAGATCCAGTTCATTTAGCATATCTATCGATATTTTTGACGAATAGGAAATAACGGAACTAAAATAAAAATATGAGCTGTCAATGTCAAACATATTGTCGTTTAGATAGTCTCGTCTCAAACAAGCTCCACGATAAATCATGTACTTTATGATACCCGTAGTGGTTTCTAGGAGTCTCCATATATTCAGCACTTAACGATGTTAGTATATAATGTTTGTGTGTCTAAGCTTCAAATATTCATCAATATCTTAGTAACACGCTAATATCTCTGAGCCCAATATCTTGCCCTAATGTATTCCATAGGCGATCCGTCCTTTTAACTAATCTAAAGTAAGTTTGTAGCTTGTCAAAGTCGCTGACAGCCAGCAGGACGTCCCCCGAATAGTAAATATTTCATACTTTTATTTATTTGAAACTGGATTAAAGGATCTACGCTTGAATGAGCCCGGTAATGTCTTTCTTTGGTTTTCGTTTTGTCTGCTCGGATGGGGAAGGCCCGAACGTGAGACTAGAATTTTAGATTTATTTTCAGGACTCTGAACTTTTGAAGTTTTTAGCAGAAATAGGAATGACAGAAGCTAATATTAATGATTAGGTATAAACATTCGTTTTTAGGTTTCCGTACCCGAAGAGACCAAACGGAGCCCTTCTGCTGTTACTCACGTGTCCGTCTGTCCGTCGTCTGTCACACAGGTTTTTCAGCTAGGCGGTTGGAGCTACAGTTTTCAAATTTTCACAGTATAAGCATCCTGTTGACCCAAAGTCATACAAATTGTCAAAAAAAAATTTTAAACGTTTTTAAAGCGGGCTGCCATAAAGGTAAAGCCCCCGCAAAAAAAAATAACCTAACCCATCGAGTGGGCTATCGTTGTTTAGAGCTCGTCGAGTAGATAAATACTGTATTTTCTGTTCTAAAAAATATTGGAAAACAAAAAAAATGTGAAGGCACCAGTCAGGTGTTTTTTACAAAATTTTGCTCCGAATGATTTTTTAACTTCCCATTGAAAAAAAAAAAAATGAAAAATGGTTTATTATTTTTACAAGTAATATCTTAACAACTAGTGATTGGAGCCTCCTTTTAAGCAAATAAGCCTGTATTAGGAGACTCCGCTCTTCCAAATCAATTAGTTTAATTTACATGTTTTCTATAGTAATATAAACAAAAGAAAATTAAAATTAAATCTAAAATAAATAAAAAAACTAAAACACAAAAAAAATACGCAGCCCGTACGCAGGCATGCGAGTGTGTGAGTGAGAGTGAGAGTGTGTGAATGTGAATGTGAGTGTGTAAATGTGAATGTAAGTGTGAGTGAGGTGTGTTAGTGATAAATGTGTATGAATCAGATTGTATGCGTGAGGTTATGGATGGTGCAGGCATCAGACTGATGTGTAGGGTTATATATATTTTATTCCAACAGCGTCTCCGTTTCGTCATAGGTTAGTGGTTTTATCCAATTAGTTACAATTTTTTTACATTCATTTTGTTTCTTATCGTATACGTAAATCTCTACCCATTGACCTATGAACTTGAAATTTGGTGATAATGTTTATTATTACGTATATTTTACTAACAAATACCAATATATTGAGAAATCAGATTTGATACGGAACCCTAAATGTGCGAACTCCGACACGTTGGCCGGTTTCTTTTAGGATTAAGAGATTTAAAAACTCAATATTCTTTTGCGCTAAGGATGAAAAGGTAAACACAATTAAACTTTTTCACTGTCTAGTATTAGTTTAGGAAGTCCAAGCTACTAAGGGCCTATTTCACGATGTCCGCGATAGCCACTACTCACAGAATTATTGTGGACATGCAGGCGCGAACCTTCGAACGAAAATAAAAATAAATTTAAAAATTATTCCCATAAATTTAGAAAAATAATAAAATTAACCCAAAAGGCGCAAAATAATTATTTTATAAATACGTCTACAAACAAATCTAAAGCTTCATGGAAAATTATAAATAATAATCCACGCACTACTGAGCAGATTTCTCAAATTAAAACACAAGATACAATCGTAAGTAAACCAGAAGATATTGCAAACGCCTTTAATAATTTCTTTATCAATCAAATACAGACAAACACTAAGATAACTCCTGTAGCTACTAACATTTTGCGCAATCCACATTCAATGTTTATGTCTCCTGTCTCACCTCAAGATGTTGTGAGAGCAATAAATACTTTAAAAAATAAAAACAGTTTCGGACATGATGGCATAGCCACAAAAGTAGTAAAATTTGTATCGGATAATATTGCCTCACACCTCAGTCATATTATAAACTTATGCATCAGCTCTGGAGTGTTTCCAAAAGCGTTAAAAATAGTTATCGTAAAACCACTCTTTAAAAAACACGACAGGGAAAACTTAGCCAATTACAGACGCATCGCCTTAATTCCAATTTTCTCTAAAGTCATCGAAAAAATTTTGTATGAATCAATTAATAATTTTTTGTCTAAGTATAATATCCTATGTAATGAACAAAAAGGTTTTAGGAAAAACAAAGGTGTTAATTTAGCTATTTACGATTTGCTTAATGTAATCTTAAAAAAATGTTGACAAAAAAGTACCAACATGTGCAATTCTCACTGATATGACAAAGGCTTTCGACTGTGTCCATCATAAAACCTTGCTGACTAAACTTGACAAGTATGGCATAAGAGGAAACGTCCTTAATCTTGTAAAATCATATCTGAGCGAACGTGAACAAAACACGGAAATATCCAGGATATGTATAAAAAGCAAACGCGAAAAGAAATAGCTTTCTGAATACAGAGAAGTCAAACACGGCGTACCTCAGGGTGGAGTGCTAAGTTCTCTTTTATTCCTGCTCTATATAAACGACTTACCGCGGCACATTAAAGACCCAATGATTTTGTTTGCTGATGACAGCACCGCATTAATCAGCTGTTCTGATGCAAATAAATATGAACAGGACATAAATAGTACACTCAGGGACATTGTGAATTGGCTTGACGACAGTAAATTAGTAATTAATTTAGGAAAGACTAACATAATACATTTCTATCAGCGGACATCAATACCAAATTTTAATATTGAATTGAATAAAACTAAAATAGACCAAGTACAAAAAGAAAAATTTTTAGGCTTAGTTATTGACAGTAAAATGACGTGGAAACCTCTAGTGGAAGAGGTATGTAAAAAATTGAGCATATCTGCTTATGTCCTATTCAATTTGGCTAAGAAAGTTGACATCAGCACAACTTTGATTGCATACCATGGTCTCGTAGCTTCCATTCTGAGATACGGTATAATTTTCTGGGGAAATTCTTGCCTGCGGGAACAAGTATTCAAAGCACAAAAACGTTGTTTGAGGTCTATGTTAAATATGAAAACGACTGATAGTAGTGTCCCAGTGTTTAAGTCCTCAAGGACATAAGGATAGGATATATTGCTGGAAATGTTAACAGCTTCAAAGCTGTTAACATTTCCAGCAATATATACACACATCAAAAGTGTCTAGGGATCAAGCATTTTTATGCGGATTTCTTGAGATTGAGATGTGGCTTTGTAATAAATTTATGATTTTATAAATTTATATGGATCCTTTTTGGTGCATTTCATAATTTGAATCAGGAACTGTGATTCAAATTCGAGTAAAAGATGAAAATCAGCTGTCAATATTTTCCCTATAAAAACATACAACGCATTGAAGACATTATTAGTGCTACTGTTTCCCTACTACTGATTAAAACCAACGTTATTATGGAGCGGCGACGTCATTTAAGCAGGGAAGAAATGCTCAGAGCCGTGGGAATGATAGAAGCTGGTTCCCGGCAACGTACTGTGGCTTTAGCTCTGAATACAAGTCAGAGTGTTATCAGTCGACTTTGGACACGTTACCGAAGCACTGGTACCGTGGCTGAGCGCCATGGAGGACGGTATCGCTGCACCACACGGAGACAAGACCGATACATTCAAATCTTAACTCGAAGAGCTCCAACTATAACCGCCATGATGTTAGCCGTGAGGCTTCATCACTCTTCAGGGAACTTAATTAGCGACCAAACAGTCAGAAACCGCTTGCATGAAGTGAATCTTCATTCCCGAAGACCGCTACGGGTACCACCTATAGCAATGCACAATCGTAGGATTCGATATCAATGGGCTCTTGAACACAGAAATTGGGCAGAAGAACAATGGCGTTTCGTGTGCTTTTCTGATGAGTCTCGTTTTGGTATGAGACCGGATACAAGACGTATACGACACTGGAGAACCCCTGGACGCCAACAGCGATTAAAATCCTGCCAGGAAGTCCATCCTTATAGTGGTGGAACCATCATGGTATGGGCGGGTATTTGGATCGGCGGAAGAACTGAGTTGATTTGGATCAGAGGCAACCTCAACGCTCAAATTTATGCTGAGACGATTGTATCAGACGTCATCGTTCCTCTACAAGTGCAAATCGGTCCCTTATTTCAGTTAATGCATGATAATGCACGACCGCACACCGCAAGAGTTGTAAGACAGACTCTCGCCGCAGCTAACATCAATGTCCTGCCCTGGCCTGCTCAGTCGCCAGACTTGAACCCGATTGAGCATGCATGGGATATGCTACAGAGAAGAGCTCTGCCGAATATGGAGGGTATCCAGTCGCAAGAAGACCTTTTTTTGTTGTTGCAACGAACATGGGCGGCCATTCCACAGCGTGATTTGGATGAACTCATTTTGAGTATGCCAAACCGATGTTCTTGTGTTGTTAGTGTTCGCGGTAGAAACACGGATTATTAATTGTTTAAGTTACCCAATAAAATTTTAAAGAAAACTGTTATTTCAGTTTTTTTTTCGAACTTTAATGTTAGTGGTTCAAATGTCAAAAAGCCCTTTATTAGGAAAATGGCAAATTTCTTTATTAATGCAAAGGTGACTTGGTTTATCGTTACTGTGACAAACGAAAACACTTTATTTGATGAATCCTTAAAGAAAATTTTAATTAATATCAATCAGGAGAAAAGTTATTGCAAAAATATATGTTGATCCCTAGACACTTTTGATGTGTGTATTTTAGAAATGGCAATTTTTGTTAAACTTAACATGCATCTTTTTACTACAGTATCAAAAAGTAGCAAGAGAGAAGCCAGTACAAAAATCTTTTACGAGTTGAGAGTTGCAATACGGCTTTACATAAAAAAAAATATTATTAGTATGGGACCTACCTACAAAATACCTGACATAATAAAAGATGACACAATACGCAATTTTAAAATGAAGTTGACAGCATTATTGATTGAAAAATGTTACTACTCGATTAACGATTTCCTAAATGACAATGACTTAAATAAATTCTAAAGTAAATTTCTAATTTAAGATAATTGTAATACTTATATTTTTATTATTGTATTAAGTATATATATATAAATTTATTAATGTATGTATATGTTGTATATGTATATGGTACACCACGGACTACCTACAGAATTGTCTCTCCTTGTCCCCATACTCCATCCAAAGGTTGTCTGTAAAAGATCGCTTTTAGCGATAAGACCGCCCATTGTGTCACTCTATGTAAAATTTCAACATTGTAACATTGTAACCTGTAATTTAAATGGTGTGCATAATAAAGAGTATTCTATTCTATTCTATATGCAATTTAATGACATACCAACTTATTTAATTGTTTTATTTTATTTTATTAATCGTTTGCTTTATTTAATGGTACCTGATTTGACCTGTAATTCGTAATTTTGTATTTTTTATTTTGACACTATTCTTTTTTTTTATTATCTACTAGTTTAATGTTTTAATTTTAATTAATTAATGTTTGCATGCCTAATTTAAGGTAGGTTGTACAGGGATCACAATTGTTTTTTAATACCTTATGTCATGTACCTACAATCTATGCAAATAAATAAACTTTACTTTAATAAATTCAAAAATGGAACAGAATTTGTATGAAATTATCTGACAAGTAAGTTGATAGGAACTTATTCGTAGGTGGTGAAACAGGCCCTAACTGTCATTTACAAATAAGGTCTAACCCATCCTAGAATATTCTATTGAAGTTAAACTTCAGAAACTAAACAATTCCCCGTAACAATCAGAGCACCGTCCCTTTAAATGATAAACAGCTTATGAAGAACCCTCGTTACTTAAAGTTTCGCGATCCCAGGCTCGGCCTCTTATTACATCGCGCTGTTATTACGGGATTTTTTCTCCCCTCGGACAAAGGATTAGATGTTTTCTTTGTGAAATCATTTCTTAGTGAGGAAATATACGGGGGACGAGGAAAGAGCGGGCGCAACGTAACTCAGTACTAGTTTTAACCTGGTAAATCAATTAATCTGCCTAGCCTTTTTCCCCAACTATGTTTGGGTCAGCTTGCAGTCTACCCGGATGCAGCTGAATACCAGTATTTTACATGGAGCGACTGCCTATCTTATCTGACCTTCAAAACCCAGTTACAGGGTAATACGATACGCCGCCGGAGTCGCAGGTTGTTCGAAAGAGATACCGTGGCCCTGGCACAGGCAACTGAAGGAACACGGGTGAGTTTTAGCTAGTAAAAGCCTGACACGCCCTCCAGCTCCGTCCAAAGCGGGAGAAGTCATTTGGTGATTTCCCATCCACAAAAAAAAGGGTAATACGATACCCCTTGGTAAATAAAGACTGGTTGTCGAACTTTCGGGCTTCTGACGACCCGTAACGACTATCAAAGATCCACGAATGACAGCCGGGACCAACGGCTTGACGTGTTTTCCGAGGTTCGAAGGGGTCTCGGTATGTAAAGACGGTCACCCATCCACGGACCGACGTTGGCAAACGTAGCCTAACCTGATCGATCGACCCTTGCGGCAGCCACGAACGAACCCCTAGTTGTAATCTTGTAAATGTAAAGTGGTCCATCTTTTTACACCATTTGGGGTAAAAGGATTTTTTTTTTAATTATTTCGTTACTATATTCTGAGTTAATAGACACACGTATTAATAGTAACAACATTGTACGCGCGCAGTCGTTACCTATGTTTAAAAGGCTCGTAAAGGAACATTATTTGTCGTTGTGATCGTGTTCACGTAACTGTAAATATCTTTAGTCTTCATTTGTTTTCGTTGCTTATATTTAGTATGTATGTATTTATGCATCTCTTATTTAGGTTATGTATGTATCTATTTTAGTATAATATTGTAAGTAGGCACTTATTATTTGCACCAAAGACAGCCCCATTTCATATCCAGGCAAATCACTGTCCATTCTAAGGTTGCCTGGAAGAGATTGCAGAAAGCGATAAGGCCGCGCATTGTATATTTTGTAGTGTTTGATTATGTCTTTTTTTTTGCTATGTATTTTTGTGGTGTACAATAAAGTATATATAAATAAATAAATAAATTGTAAGATAGTTCAGATTAGCTGCTGCAAGCGTTTATGCGTTTACCCATTATAAATGCAATCTGCAGCCCACAATACTCGTTAAAATTCATAGTGTGAATTAGAAAACTCATTCCTGTCCCTAACGTGTTTATTTCTAGCGAGCCCGCTCTAATTTGCGTCCAGTATGTTTTTACAATAATATTGTAAACGACGTTTGTTCAGCGCTTGTTTTCAGACAACTGTTCTTACTTCTTGTGACGGTTAATGAAGCCGGTCAGAAAATTTAAACAAGGATAGTCTTAAGTTTATTCCAGACTTAATTAAATTTTCGGTTTTCTTCCTTGTTTTTGTGAGTTTAAACATGCTGATGACGTTTAAAAAGATATAAAATGGAGTCTCAAAGAAATGCCTTCACCAAGTAATAAGAAAGCCATGTTTATTCAGAAAGGTGCTCAAAGACAGAACATCGAGATTAGACGGCTCTCACAATAGTGAGAGATTACTATGAACTGCCAAGTGAAACATTTTCCTTTGCAATTTAAGCTACTTACCACGATTTCATATTTCAATAAAGTTCAAGTCCAACAAAATGCTTTTACGCCAGGACACTTTAAGCGCCCGGGTTCTAAATCATGCCCGGCCCACTGATCTAAAGTCTATACTTACCCGTTCGGCCATTATCGCCTCAAAAGTTCGTAACAGTTTCCAAGCCGAACGCTGCACGTAATATGTGGCCACATAAATTGCACACTGCACATAATTCAATTGTCTGAACAAAATTTTGGTCACCGTTAATTTAATTTTACATTTCATTATTGAGAATATCAATTGGTTCAATTTATCAAATTGGTTATCGAGCGGAAAGCCGATACTTTTATCTCGCTCCGGATTCGGCAACCGACAAATAAGTGGGTAGATCGATTTCCCAGTTCTTGGAATCAGAAAGTACACTTAGTGTGAGGGCTTTCGTCAGTCGTCAAGGCTTGACGGGTGATTGATTGCTTCGAATGGGATCAGCAGTGGACGTGATCGACGATTCCTTGGATTCGCACGGAGAGAAAAAATTAAAGTCACATTACAAGGCGCTATTCAGGGTTTAAAAAAACCTTAATCTGCGTTTCAGTTGATAAGAGATGCGATTTCTTTTGGTCAAAGAATAGATAATTATTTGCCACAACAATGGTCGTAACAATCCTTTTTCACACATGAGAGTAATAAAGAAAAATATTTATAGCACATTTCCCAATCCGACGGAATCGTGAGGCTCAAAACGCTAGCCTCAGGCAACAACCCGCCGTTACATCGCACGATCCCATATCAGAACTTCCCTATACAATCATGGAACACATGAAATACTGAACTTGAATCTTGAATTATGAATATGACTAGTATTTTCCAGAACTGCAGTTTTCGATCTTGAAGAGTTAGCAGGTTTCTACTTTATGATAGTAGGAATTACATTTCTCTGTATCTTGCATTGCAGAAGGTATATTACTGATATCTGAACTAGGGTGGGCTATCTACTTCTACATTATAGTATCGTACGATATAAAACAGCTGTTATAAGTTACAGAAGTAATATTATTTTATATCTATAGATTCGGAATGGACGTGAATTTTAGGATAGGACGCCGATTGGCAAGTGGAAAGACATTGTTCTGTTCCACATTTTCGCTCATGAGTAGATGTTACATTTTCGGACAGATATCAAATATCAACTAACGTTCCTAGAAATAAGCCGAAACCTATTTTAGATCAGCAACATTCCTTGTGCACTACTTAACATCAGCACATCTCCACCGCGAAATAGCAAAACCGCATAGTGTTTATTATATAGCCAAGTTACTTGAAATAAACTACTGCGGTTTCACTGCTAGGATTTCGCGGCGGAGTTGTGCTAAAGGCCTAATAGACTCTGGTCCTTAGAGTCTACTCAAACTAAATGGACGCTAAAGCATGCTCTACATTTTAAGCTTTTCAAAATGATGTTTCCAATATGTTTGTGGCAGCACATACCTCGCCTCTACCAATACAGTAATCCCCTCCGAAGCTTTCTACTCTACGTAAGCTTTTAGAAGGATTTCAGTGGATATGTGTTAGTACGAGTACTTGCCAACATCCTAGTTGATGTCATGTCATGTAGGCTGTTACTGAAGCTAGGCCTTTACTTCCAGTCTTGTAACTGTCGTTATAAATTGCAGGGTACTTCTACTTGTTGTAACGGTCGACTTTACGAGGTTCACTTAAGTAATATTTATTGGATCCTCATTCGTCATCGAAAATATTGGGTTGGTGCTTACAAATGTAGGGTAGTTCAGAAAGACGACATGGTTGGTTAAAATTAAGACTCTTGTATCTTGACCAATAATGAAGCAAAGACCTCATAGCTTTGCATAGTAGACCCTCACATATGGAAGTAGCTATCCCAGGTAAAATTAGCTTACGAATCTGTATTTATATGCCCAGTTTGGAAATAAATAAATTTACTTAAAAGAAGTAAAAACCGACTTCAAAACCTAAAAGAATAAAATAACTTTTATAAAAAAACTTAACAGCTTCTGAAGTCGGTGTCTGCAATTCTTCAATGCACCTTAGCTTGACACCGACTTCAGAAGCTGTTAAGTTTTTTATAAAAGTTATTTTATTCTTTTAGGTTTTGAAGTCGGTTTTTACTTTTTTTTAAGTAAATTTATTTTTCCATTTTAGTTGCATATACAATTAGGAATATTACATGAGCCCAAGATGAACGAAAAGAAGATTCATCACAAAATCCGCTTAGAAATGTCGGAGTTGCAGTATATTTATGCATATATCTTCGTACATGAGAATAATTACCTAATGTATTATAATAGTAAAACCTTCCTGAAAATATGTAGATTACGGTAGTGAAAGAATCATCAAAATTGGTTCATTAGTTTTTGAGAGAATCGCGGACAAACAAACATACTTACATACATAAATACATACGGGTCAAATACAGAACCTCCTTTTTTGAAGTCGGTTAAAAATGTTACCATTGGTAAGCAAAACGATTTGGTTTGTTTATAGGAACTGAGCAATAGTGGATATGCTTTCCACTGTTTGTTTCTTAAAAAATGAATTTGAGGTTTATCACCATCAGCCTTTTAAAAGTAATTTTGAAATGTGGAAAAATGTTATCGAAATAGTTTGATAACATTTTGTAGAAAATGTAGTTTCTTCCTATTTCGCTACAAAGTATACTCTAGATTGACGTAAAGTAGTTTCGCTTCAAGGTTTGTATCTCAAAATAGATTTCGCAGTTTATGACAAGTTATAAACATAAAATGCGAGAAACTACCAAAAAGCGCTTCAAAAGTGCTGGCTTTTTGACATTGCATTTTAAACCGGAAAGTTTTGCGGAAATAAAGCTTTTGAACTACTAAAACCTACGTTTTGTCGTCTCCAGACGGTTCCAAGGTTTGTGTGCCTGAAATCTTAACGATAAATAGATAAGACAAACTGAAACGACGAACACAGTTGAGATAAAACCTTGGCTTAGTTCTGGTCTAGCCTTGGCCGGGATAGTGCTAGAACTATATCAATATCCTACCTGCTTCCCTGTCCAGATATAAAATTAAAACGTTAAACGCAAGCTATTTAAGCCATCTTAATCCAACACCCACTTAACAACTTCAACCTCACCTGAAAAATATACCAAATACTAACTACACAAAGAAATAATATTAATCTTCCCAGCTGAAAGTTTTAATTATCAGCTCGTTACACTAGAGCCGTTCAGCGAACGAATTATTGGCTTCATTCTGTCTCGTTCAGTCATAGGCCGACTGACAACAGAATTGGCAATTTGCGCAATAGTTGACCGTTAGTTAGTCGACCGTTGTACAAGCCACAGGATTATAATGTTAACAGCATTTTGATGACAACCCGAACTTGCACACAATATCTAACACAAAAAGTCGATTTCAATAACGTATTGTATATGTTTTGCTAGTGATGCAAAATGTAAATTAAGTATGGACCACGAATAAGGTTTTAGTGGAAATGAAAAAATTAAACTGCTCGGAATTTTCTCCTAATGTTACCGCAACTTAATTTCAATTACATGTTTATGAGTAAAAAGTTTGTTTCCGCGCAGAAGGCCGCCCGCCCAAAACGTATAAATGGATAACAACACGTGCCCGGAATACTTCATACTTTGAAAAATCATCGCACTTATATCGTACGACTGATTCCACATTTTCGGCTGACATGGGAAAAATCGGCTTTCGGCCATTACGTCATATTCGGCGCGACCTTTCGCGTCGCATTGCTACGGTCGAGCTACGCGCGGCTCGTAGCGGTCGCGTAGCAGTGGCTACGGGCGCGTCAGACGCGCTGGCTGAACGCTACGAGACGCTACGAACTCGTAGCGTTTGAACTTGACGTAGCGTGTGTAGTGAAGTTTGTTTGTTTTTGATGTGATGTTTAAATGAATAAACAAGTGCGTGAAATTGATATTTTAATACAATTATAAATATTTAATTAACTGGAGCTTATGCTGATAAATTGTCCTCATTTTAATTAACAATTTATCTGGATAACAATTTTTCAATTTTCAAAAGTGTGGGTGTTCTCAACATGTGAGAGTGTGCTATGGGTGAGGGCTCACTGCCAGGGGTGTTCTTCTGTGCCGGGGAGAACGGTAACGGGTACAGGCTGTCGGTACAGGGCATCAGGACACTGCAGGGCTTCCTCAGGGAGCATGGCGCGGACTGCGTCAGGCAGTTTATGCAGGTACACAAGCTTACACTCGGAAAGCTCGTTAAGACGTTGGTACCGACTGTCTTTGGTATTTATTTGACAGTCGTTACGGGCGGTCAGAAGCCCAATAGTCTGACAACCAGTCTTAGTAAGGGGTATCGCGTTACCAAGTAGTAACTGGGTTGTGGAGGTCAGATAAGCAGTTGCTCCATATAAAATACTGGTAGTCAGCTGCTTCCGTGACTCCTACATAGTTGCGAAAAGGCTAGGCAGATGATGACAAGCATACAGTGAGTATTTTTTTTAATTGGCTGATCCCACCTGACAGTAAGTGAACATCTGCTGTGAGCCAACCCAGAGACAAAGTTGTAATGTCCATTAATACTTTTCAGACATGAACACAGCGGTAGCAGTAACACTAGCAAACTTACAATTCTAACAAATTAACACTTTGAATCAACTGGTAGTTGTACAAGTTGATTCTAAAGTATTATGTTTATTATACTGTAACTATTACCATTAAATCTAGGCTCTGTTTATGTATGCCCCTTGCTCCCTTCAAAATGGTAATCGATGATGACGTGTCATCTTCTGAACGGCAGCCGTCAGTTGGACACTGGTCATCTCTCTATTAAAAAAACTATTCAAAAATTTAGTTTTTTTTTTTTTTGTTTCTGTTTGCTGCTCTGGACGCTTTTTACGTGGCAGTCTTTTTTACATCGTTCTCACATTTAATTATAAATTCAACACAAAGATGTAATTAATATTTTTGTAACAATACAATTTAAAAGAGTGTCCGTGGAGTTTCTTGCCAGTTCTTCTCTATAGGGACCTACTACGCTTTGGAATGGGCAACCAGCTTCATATTTCGAACTGACCGACACCATGACAACTGTAAATGGTTTAATTGAAATAAATGCTTTGAATTGAAGTTTGAATTTGAGTTTTGAGTTTATGCTATCTGTTACGGAACTCGAATGCCAGTATTCAAAAAAGTTTTAATTAGAAGGCAGTAAGGTCGCGTAATAACAGTAACATTATTCTGCACTTGTTCTCGCATACTAATGGTAGATTTTTAAAGTCTACATTAATTTTCCTTTATACCCCTCTTTGTGAATATTTTCTACAAGGTATGTAATCTCCTCTGAATTAATACAATTATAAACATGTATTATTTTAAAATTAAAAAAATATGTTGAGGTCATAGTTTGACAGTATAGTTGCCGGCACGAGTCGTGAGCACAAACTGTACTCATAAACCTAACGAGTCTTATTTCCTATCACGGCAGGTTGCACGCGGGCGGGAGCAATGACATCAATACATGATCAAGCATATTTAGATACAGATAGAAAACAGAATACAAGAGCCCGCTGACGAGGGCAGTTAAAGTTAAGGTGGAATTTGTGCTCATGACTTGTGCCGGCAACTATATCCAACAAGAATTATGTGAACAACTGGCTAAAAAAAACTTTTTTACAAAAAAAAAAAAAAAAAAAAAAAAAACAACCGACTTCCAAAAAAATACTACAAAGTGAAAAATAACTTTAATTTCGGAAGTCACTGACTTCCGAAATTAAACACAACGAAATTAAACACAAACGACACCTTTGGATCTGTATTTTAAAGTTATTTTTCGCTTTGTAGTATGTTTTTGGAAGTCGGTTATTTTTTATTTTTCACTTTTTACTGGGTCAGTCTGTAATTCATCTAAGTTACAACAGCCTAATGTCAACTGCTCATTACCTTTTACAAAATATTGCTTTTCCCGATACAAGGACGTTAATTGTTGACGAGTTCTCCCAGCAAGGAACCAGGAGAACTGGAAGTGATGGTGACTACATATTATGTATTGTGACGAGCATAAATTGCTTAGCAATAATCGAATCGCAACCCGTAAAATACGTATTATTGAGTAGTCTGATGGCCATCTCTGGTCTTCCTCATCAGTTCTACTTCACTAAATGGTGCTTTCCGGGAGCAAATGCACGAGTTACTATAAAAAATACCCAAATCGCTATATATAGGTGTGCCTATATAATTCGAAGGTTCCCCTCGATTTCTCTGGGATGCCATCATCAGATCCTGGTTCCCTTATCATGGTACCACTCTTGGGATATCTCCTTTCCAACAAAAAAAGAATCATAAAAATCGGTTCATAAACGACGAAGTTATCCGCGAACACACATAAATATATATATATATATATATTACGGTCGAATTGTGTAACCGCCTTTTTTTGAAGTTGGTTAAAAGATACCTACTCGGCGTCAGACAGACATTAGGTGTAAACTTCCCTTTGACACCTTTCGGTACGGATCCCTAAAAAGGCATTCATAACATCTTAAGTCCTCAACTCCCGCCCTTAAATAACCTTATCTCACTTAATGAGTCTACCGCTTTAGAAAAGCAGTACTTAACGACTTACTTCAAACTTGAGCGCAGCTCCTCATAGGCCCTAACACGAACGCGCCACGTAAAAATAACGTCCGAACGATTTTTGAATCGAAAATACAACTATCCCATAAAATTTTGGTAAATTTTTTTGTGACCAACATTTTATATTGCAAAAATTTCAACGTTATTCATATTTAAGGGTCTTCAAATTAAGTAAATACAACTTGGCAAAATGGAGGATTACAGACTCATCCGACACTCAATGTGTGGGCAGTGGTGTCCATATGCCTGCACTTTTGAGGATCTAATGAACGCCACTGAGTCTGCTATAATGTGGCCACAAATAAAAGCACCATCGACTCGAACGAAGAAGATATACAGGAAAATTATGTGCAAAACGAGTATTTCCAATTTTAAAATCATTAGAATTTACGTTAAGTTTACTCCGTGCGTTCGTGGTAGGCCCACTGATCCTCACAGTAGGGAAGGTACTCGGAAGTTAGTGTTGGCAACATTGCAGTGAACGGCGGGCGGTTTAGTATTTAAATTGCTGGCGTTTCTTCAACGGCGCCATCGGAGGTTATAAGAAACGACTGCACAGAAGCGGAGCGTCACATTTTGCGTTTAGATTTTTAAGTAGCGCACACCTCCTTAACATTGCTTTATTATATTACTGTAATAATTTAAAAATATATTAAATAGTTGATTGAATTTAGTTCTTGATTTCTTTTAAGCACTAACAGTCTTCAGTAAAGTTAACATCAGAAGTGTGTAGCAACGTTCACGCCATGGGTAAGCGAGGTAGTAACAGTAAGCGGTCAAGGCGAAAGCGGGCTTCCTCCACCTCTTCGTCAAGCTCCAGTGCAAAGACACCATCTCCGCCTCGAAGACGGAAATATATGGTATCAAGTAAGCGGTCAAGGCAAGAGCGGGCTCCCTCCACCTCTTCCTCAAGCTCCAGAGCAAGGACACCATCTCCGCTTCGAAGACGGAAAGATAAGGTATCACGCAAATATAACGAAACTGTGAGTAATTCGAATTCTATTACTCTGAACAATTTTATACCTGATTTTGACCCATTAAAAGACGATATTGACACCTGGCTTAGCATTATTCGATCTTACGCAAATACTTTTTCATGGTCTGATCAAATGATTCGCTATCAAGCTTTAAATAAACTAAAAGGATCTGCAAAAGTCTGGTATGATTCGTTATTACGTACAGAAAAACAATGGCCCACATGGAAATGGGACGACTGGAGGTCGAAATTGTCAAATAGTTTTCAAATACGTAGAAATATGTTTGATCTTTTAAAAGAAATTGTAGAGAAAAAACCTTTGGATAACCAATCTTTGTACGAGTTTTATTTTGAACAGAAATGCAAGATTGACCGTTTGTGTTTGAATTTTTCGGAACAAGACATTATTTCAATCATAGTCGGTAATATAGGTGATAGTAATATTGGTGCATCTATAGAGTCTAGTAATTTTAAAACAAGTGAGGAATTAGCTAGTTATTTGCATAGCCGTGTGTATAAGAAAAATTCAAAACAGGAAAGTAGTTCACGTGACGCACAGATAAAACCAGGAACCCAAAACCAGTCTGCATCCTTTAATCAAACTCGAGTATCTACAAGTTCAACTAGCGCAATCCAGCCTTCTTCCAGCATTGGTCATGATGTTAGTCGCAAAACAATCAAATGTTATAATTGTGGGGGTAATCATAAAAGGAACCAATGCGATGCCATTAAGTGTGAATATTGTGGGAAAAGAGGGCACCTAGAAACGAATTGTTACCATAAAAAAAATTCATCAAAAACGCTAATAAAACCTGAACAACAAGAAACTAAATTTATATCTACAAATCCACGTAACAAATTTATTAAAAAGGTATTTATAATTAATAATTATTATGAGGCATTTATTGACACAGGCAGTAGTTGCTCATTAATATCAGAGCGGTTAGCAAATAAACTTTCTTTATCATATGTCATACTACCCTCACCCGTTATTTTGCAAGGATTTTCAAAAGGAAATTTTAAACACGTGAATAAAAAGGTTAAGGTTAGTTTGACATTAGATTCTATCGTTTTGAGTGACGTAGACATGTATATTTTGGATGATATGGTAGGATGCGACATATTAATTGGAAGAAATGTGACTGAGCGATCTGATTTAGTTTATTCTCGTATAGGTGAAAACCTAAAATTTCAATATGCCAGTGAACTTAAAGAATTTTGCAATAATGTAGCTGCGATAGACTTAGATACCGCTACTCATCAAAGCGAGTTATTGGCTCTGCTGAATAAATATAGTGATTGTGTCGCTTCAAGTATAAAAGAGCTTGGAAAAGTGACTAACTACGAAATGACAATTAACTTATCAAGTTCGCAGCCAGTTCAGTGCAGACCCTTTAGAGCCTCATTTTCAGATAGGCAAACAATTAGAGAAATGGTGGCAGAATTACTCGAAAACAAAATTGTGCGCGACAGTAATTCTCCATATGCCAGTCCGGCTCTTTTAGTAAACAAGAAAAACGGCGAAAAAAGGCTCTGCATTGACTATAGGGCATTAAATAAAATTACGATAAAAGACAAATACCCTATGCCGCGGATTGAAGATTTAATAGATAGGCTTCAAGGTTATAAATGTTTTACAAGTTTAGATTTGAAAAGTGGCTATTACCAAATTTGTTTACATAAAAATTCGATAGAGAAGACGGCTTTCATAACTGAAGATGGTCATTACGAGTTTTTAAGACTTCCATTTGGTTTGGCCAATGCCCCTGCATGTTTTCAACAAACGATGAACAAAGTGTTAGGTAATTTGAGATTCGGCAATGTAATTATTTATTTAGATGACGTATATTTGGTTAGTGAGACTGTAGAAGAAAATATTAGATTATTAGAAGATGTATTACAGATATTCAGAACAAACGGCTTGACATTAAATTTAAAAAAATGTCATTTCTTCCAACATGAAATTGAATTCTTAGGTTATAAAATTAAACCAGGTTGCGTTATGCCAAATGATACTAAATTAGAGGCTGTTAAGAGCTTCCCAATACCCAAAACGGTTCACCAGCTTCGACAGTTTTTAGGGCTAATCAGTTATTTTCGTAAATTTATTCGAAACTGTGCGATTCTATCGGCTCCACTTACAAAACTGTTAAAGAAAGATGCCGTATGGGTATGGGATGATGTTCAAAATCGTGCGTTTCACATTTTAAGGGATAAATTAACCTCGGAAAGCGTTTTGGCTATTTTCGATCCAAACAAAGATAAGATTTTATATACAGACGCAAGTAGAGACGGAATTGCAGGTATACTCACCCAGATAGACATCGAGGGCGAGAAGGTTGTACATTACTATAGTAGGCAAACCAACAAAGATGAAAAGAAATACCATTCTTTTGAGTTGGAACTATTAGCCATTGTATGTTCTCTTCAAAAATTCCGTTTATACTTGTTAGGTAGGCAATTTAAAATAATTACTGATTGCAGCGCAGTTAGGTATGCATTAACTAAAAAAGACATTATCCCACGTATAGCCCGATGGGTTCTATCAACTCAAGAATTCTCGTTTGATATCATTCATAGGGAAGGATCCCGGATGCAACATGTAGATGCCTTGAGTCGCAATCCCGTGCTATCCGGCGAAAAATCGGAATCGGAGATTATTATGTCAATTACGGAGGCAGATTGGTTACTGGCAGTACAGGTACAAGACTCTGAGATAGTCAAAATACGAGATGTTTTAGAATCAGGAGAGGCCGACGAACATAAAGATATTTTTAATAATTATGAGCTTTTAGGCGGAAAAGTTTATAGGAGAACTAGTCAAGGTCGTAAATGGGTTGTTCCAAAAAAATGTATTTGGCAAATCATACGGTGTAATCACGATGATTTAGGTCATTTTTCTGTAGACAAGTGTGTCGAGCGTATACGTGCACGATATTGGTTTTCACGGATGCGTAACACTGTGAAAAAGTACGTCAAAAACTGTCTTAATTGTATATATTTTAAAAATAAGGGAGGTCCAAAGGAGGGCTTGCTAAATCCCCTGCCAAAATATGCTCAACCCTTCCATACTCTCCACCTTGATCATCTTGGACCCTTTGTTACAACTAAAAACAAAAACAAATATTTGCTGGTAATTGTAGATTCGTTCACGAAATTCGTATTTATATCTGCAGTACGCAAAACCAATGCGGCTGGTGTAATTAAAGAGTTAGAGGGTATATCTAAAACATTTGGTAACCCTAGGAGAATAATTAGTGATGCGGGATCATGTTTCACTTCAAATAAATTTACTCAATATTGTGCGGGTAGAAACATTAGGTTGCATATCGTAGCGACAGGCGTACCTCGTGCTAACGGACAGGCAGAACGGTTTAACAAAACCATTTTAGAAGCCTTAAAAACGATGGGTGCGGATACCACAGATGATAGGTGGGATCAATGTATTAAGGCTTTACAACAAGGACTTAATAGTACTATTCACAAAACTACTCGAGCCGTCCCCAGTGAGGTAATGTTTGGATATAGATTACGTACGGATAGTGATAGTCTCGCCCCGGATCTAGATAACGAAGCACTGGTAGACGTGTCAAAGTTGCGTGAAAAGGTAGACGAAAATGTTAAAGCTAGTGCAGAGGAACAGAAAAGAAGATTCGACAAAACCCGAATCAAAGCCACACGGTACAAGGATGGGGACTTGGTACTGATCAAAATTCAAAGCCAAAATAATGATGGTCAAAGTCGAAAACTTTTACCGGCATTCAAAGGTCCGTTCCAGATTAAGAAAGTGCTGGATAATGATAGATACGAGATATCAGATTTAAGAGGTAGCCTAAGAAGCTCTAAAAAGTATAATGGAGTAGCCGTGGCTGAAAATATAAAACCATGGATTAATATTGAAGATTGGACCATGTAAATATATGTATTAATAATAACAAACCGTGTTGGCAAGGTATATATTTGATAATTTATTATTATTTTAGCTTGATTTTTTTTTTTTTTTAAATCTTGTTTATAGTTTGGGCATCATAGGCCCATTAACCTTTTTGTATTCCTCGTATAACCTATTATTCTGTTCCATCCGTTTGTTCCTTTTTGTATAACCTATTCTTGTATTTAGCTTGCGAGCCTGGCTAGAATACTGTTGTGTATGTTTTTTTTTTTAATATTAATATTATTGTAGTATTGCATTGTTGAAATATAAATGTTTTGCTTTGCTGTGTGTTGAACAAGATCAACTTGGTACGCTTGAGTGAGTTAAATGCTCTTTGAGTGCAAGTGATTTTTTTTTGCAATTGTAAACCCGGTCTCCTAAGTGTGGCAAAGTCCCTTTGGGTGCGGGGAAATGGCATTGCAATCCATGAAAAAAAAAAATGTGCAATACTTCTTCAGATGTCTTAGGGATGTGTTGATGCTTTCAAAATTTTAACATGTACAAATTTCAATTTCAGAATTCCACCCACACTCGAGTAGTGCCTGGGACAGACACCATGCAGCATGGCCGTGTTGGCAACATTGCAGTGAACGGCGGGCGGTTTAGTATTTAAATTGCTGGCGTTTCTTCAACGGCGCCATCGGAGGTTATAAAAACGACTGCACAGAAGCGGAGCGTCACATTTTGCGTTTAGATTTTTAAGTAGCGCACACCTCCTTAACATTGCTTTATTATATTACTGTAATAATTTAAAAATATATTAAATAGTTGATTGAATTTAGTTCTTGATTTCTTTTAAGCACTAACAGTCTTCAGTAAAGTTAACATTAGATGTATTGTCTGCACGACGGCTGCCATCTGACGCCGTTTGTCACAAAAGAGGACGCGGAACTTCCAAGTATCATTGTTTTATGACAAATTATGTAGATAGGACCTTTAGTAGGTCCAAGTCAGTCGCACACTTTCTTTTATCAATAATTCTACCTACGAGCTTGTTTTTATTCAAGGCGTACACGGAAATATGAAACACTAGCTGCGCCCCGCGGTTGCACCCGCGTAGACCGGGATAAAATGAAGCCTGTGTGTTAATCCAGGGTGTCAGCTAACTCCTTACCAAATTTTATCATTGAACCAGCCGTTTGAGCGTGCAGAAGTGACAAACACACACACTCACAAACTTTCGCCTTCATAATAGTAGTAAGAAGTAGATTAGTAAGATTTAGTAACTTTCATAGTTCCGTTCCATAACACTCACCCAAGTAAATCTCTCTAAAGATCATGAACAAAACAATAACTGTATAAACAATAAATAACTAACAACTCGTATAACAATAAAACATTGTACGCAAAATACGCACTACGACGTGTACATACAATACAATACAACAATAAAACATTTTAGCTACGCATAAAAGAGACTGCTACGTAAAATACACGCTTCTTTCAAAGATCAACCATAAGCACCTTTCGATAATTTTACCGCCAGAATTTCCCTCTAATTTCCTTATCTTATCCAAGACACCGGACACCTAGGTAGTCCTAGTGTCCGGTATCACAAATCTGAGCCGTCCGGAGCCCCATTAATCTTCCCACTTGATATCTACCGATATAATTAGTACCTACCCCAGCGCTACTGTTTGACAAATTGCCGAAATATTTTCACTACTACGAGTACGTATATTTGAGCTGACATTTTCCTTTCCTTTGAGGATTATATCGTTTGCATTTTAATTTTTGGATTAAGAATGCCAGGCTTCCACGTAAATTTTCAGTAGTTTTAGCACGTAAATGTAGAAATATCTGGTCTATTATATTTATTTTTGCAATCGTGGTGAGAGTGACACGCCTTCCATCTTGCACCGCATGCTGTCACCTGTGTATTTGATGACCTTATGACTACATAGTCATAAGGTCATCAAATACACAGGTGACATCAGAGAGCGGAGTTCACGCTGAATTTTGGGCCAAACATAATTGATCTTTTTTTCATCGGTACGTTAAATCGACTGTAATTTAAAGTTTTACGACAAGTTTATTCAAGAATTAATGTTTCAAAATACTGTCACGGACTAGAAAAAAACAAGAAGGACTCCGCGCCACGCGTATCGAAAGTGAAGCACCTTACCGATCTATGTGTGCGTGATTTGACAAAGACGCCGTCATGTCACATAATGGCGGTCGGCATATGTATGTGTAAGGCGCATGCTTGTACAAACGGTCTCGGCATACTTACTGTGTTACACTTTCGATATGCGTGGCGCGGAGTCCTTCTTTTTTTTCTAGTCCGTGAATACTGTACGTTTCATAATTGTAATCCAATATCTGCGCCGACCCCAAATAAATTGGGATAAGGGCAAGAGAATTATGATGATGTCATCGATACGCTAGGAAGAGGGAAGATGGGTCTGTTCTGACTTACTATTGTTATCTTTGTACGATATGGGTTAAAATTCTGAACGTTAATTATTACAATTCCAAATCCGTAAAGAGTAAAGCGAACTAATTAGGAACTGGACTACAAATATAAATTAACACAAATTGTAACTGTCATCTTAAATTATTGTTCCGACATATTGTTTCCGGTTGTTCTCGTCTTGCTAACGGCGAGTACACAGACACAATCTAGTGGCTAGGATTATCCATCAGCAACTTACCTTGACCTTGTGGAGTCCGAAGTACCATATTACAGGTTAGGTTAGGTACTGGATGAAGGCTACTTTTTATCCCGGTATACGCGGGTTTCTACCCGCGTATACCGGGGCGTAACCGCGGGGCGCGGCTACTTAGTTGTTTATAAATCTAAACCTTAGGATACTTGCATAACACACACACACACACACACACCAACTAAAAGTGGCTAAACTTACACTATCTAAACCTAAATTAGTCGGAAGCTGTGTTGATAATTAATTAGCTTTCAGCGTGCACTAGAACCACACGACTGACGTTCTCAGATGCATCTCGAGAGCGATGCTGTGAGCGGTGAAAGCCGAGTGAGCGGGGCTCTTATCTGTGAGCGGATTGACTTTGATCTATTGCTTGTGTTTCTACCAATGGGGATCTGGATTTGGCACGAGTGGGGGATAAGGAGCTGGTTGTATGGTTACATTTTGTGATTTTTATTGTTTTCCATCGGAAAAATGATGAACTTCTATATAAACTTTCATTCCCTATTTAACACCTTTCGTGTACAGGGTCTCTGAGAAAGGGCGTCCGAAAATTAAGGGTTTGGTACAGACCATCAATCTGAACAACTTTCTCCCGGGGACCAATATCGTAATCGTGAAAAAATTATCAGTGATCCCATTCAAGCAGGTATTCAAGTTTTGTATGGGACGACAGATTTTTTTTTACGATTACGATGTTGTTCCCCGGGAGAAAGTTGTCCATTTTGCTGGTCTGTACCACACCCTTTTTTTTTCGGTCACCTTTTCTCGGACTTAATAAATATCAGTTGCCGGAATGTATGTAAGCGCGTCACTTCAGAACGATTGCAAATAATTGGCTTTTTTTTTGTTGTGTTTGTACCTAATTGTCAGGACAAGGTTTGTTTTTTTTTTGGAAAATTCACCGGAAAAGACGGAAATTTGTACTTATGGTATAAGTAGATTATTGTATTAATGCAAATGTAGGTATTTGTGGGTTTCTGATGTAAAAGCTTTTGATTGAACAGTACCTAAGTTAAGAGGATACATTTGAAGTGTGGTTTAGCTCGTTGTGTAAGTGAAATGGCTGCCTAGTTTGGCGCGCGAGATAGAAGACTCACGCGCACCGGAACTAAACGCGCTTCGTTTAAATGTAGATATGAAAAAATGCTATACTTAAATCAATTTTTAGCTTAGTTAGTTCTTAACATATTTAAATACCTTCGATTTTAAGCAAATACTGCACAATAAGACTTTGGAATTTTTGTCTATCGAAAAAATTTCAAGAATTCATGTTTCGGTTTTAGTACACCAGTAGATAATATAATCAAGTAACAAATTTAGAAAGTCCATATTTAAACATATACATTTGGTTTTATAGGAATTTTAAAAACACAAAATCTATCGATGTATCCCCTTAATGTATCTATTTCCGAAAATAATCAGGAGTATTAACGTTTAATAATTATCCTATAAGTACTGTCTTCAACCAAATTTTTATTGAGGTAGGCGCAGATACGGCGGGTTTGTTATGAAATTACTGTAACTTATAAACGTCACTTCCTAAATAAACTTGCCGCAGCTGTGAACAGTCCCTTTCAGCTACATTCATTTTAAAAGCTTCACTCTTTGAATTCTTAACAGACTTACAAAACGACAAAGATTATACAAATCTCAGCGCAGCTTCTTACAAAAATTTAAGCGAATTGAAGTCGAAATCTGGCTAAAATAATGTACCCAAATCCTTTAGCTAAACCAAGCTTTCTTCGATCGCTTCCATTATTACTAGTACGTACATTGTCAACCACATGGTAACAATTTGGCGTCGGCAACACCTTTATGTCGGTGCAATAAGGGTTTCGTAGTTCAGTGATACCACTGAATTGTGGTTCCATATACAGTATGAACATGCCTTAACAAGTGGTAGCTTTTAGTCGTTCGCACTGTGCACACCATGTAGGTACCGATGTTAGTGTGTTTGTCAAAAGACTACGTCACATCGATTTTTGTGGCCGTATCGCGTTACGTGAGCCAGCAAACCAATTGGGGACATCGGTTTTATGAAGGGAGGTTTTAGATCTGTACGAAGGAATATTGGGTGTAGATAATTGTGTTGTGTCGCTGGATATTGATTTGCTCATGTTTTCATTATTGAAATGGCGGAAAGTCATTTCATTGTAGACTTAGAAGTAAAAAACTAGCAAAAAGTTTATAAAATTGTTAACAAGAAAGTAGTCACCCCCAGGACTTGGATCCTGTTTTGAAATACCGATTAATATTAGGTCTTTACCTATGAAATTGCCGTTCTGCAGTACTGGCCATTACAAATCAAAATAATTTTTGTTTGGCTAAGAATTCTAATTTCAAATTAATTTTATTTTAAAAACATGGTTTTTTTTTTCCAAAAGTAGTCATTTGTTTATTGATTAGTGTTACATTTTCATCGCATTTCAATCTTTTTCGTCATCATGGATACGTTAAAAATTCGAGTAATTATGGAATATGAGTACCGTCGTGGCAGCAACGCGGCACAAGCGGCACGCAACATCAACGACGTTTACGAAGCTAACACTACAAACCAACGCACCACTTGTTATTGGTTTGCTCGCTTCCGTTCTGGAAATTTCGACCTGAAAAATAAACCTCGCGGTCGTCCGAAGACTTTGGTCGACAATGACGAATTAAAGGCGATTGTGGAAGCTGATGATACACAATCTACGGCTGAATTAGCAGCAGCTTTCGACGTTAGCGTCAAAACAATATTGGTCCATTTGCGTCAAATTGGCAAGGTAAAAAAGCTTGACAAATGGGTGCCCCACGAACTCAATGATCGCCAGCGCGAAGTACGCGTCGAGACGTGCCTTGCACTGCTCAACAGACACACAAATGAAGGAATTTTGAACCGCATTGTTACATGCAATGAAAAATGGATTCTGTTTGATAACCGCAAGCGCTCAGCAAGTTGGTTGGATCCTGGTTCAGCACCTAAACAATGCCCTAAACGAAAACTTACCCCTAGAAAGTGATGGTCACTGGTGGTCTAGCGCCGGTGTGATTCATCACAGCTTCTTACCAAACGGGGTGAGCATTACTTCAGATGTGTACTGTGAAGAACTGAACACAATGATGGAGAAGCTGGCACATCTCCAACCAGCATTGGTCAATCGCTCGTCTCCGCTGCTCCTGCACGACAACGCGCGACCTCATACTGCACAGCAGACGGTCTCCAAGTTGCAAGAACTGGGGTTGGAAGCTCTCCGTCATCCGCCCTACTCACCAGACCTTGCGCCTACAGACTACAAGTTTTTCCAGAATTTGGATAACTTCTTGGTGGGAAAAAAATTCAATACCCGAGAGGCAGTACAAAATGCCTTTGAAGAATTTGTTGCCTCCCGTCCAGCTGATTTCTTTAAGAAGGGCATCACTAAACTGCCACTGCGTTAGCAAAGATGCATTGATTGCATGGGTGATTACTTCGATGAATACAAATAAAAAATGCATGAAAAAAAATCGTTTAAATTTTTTCATACAAAACGGCAATTTCATAGGTAAAGACCTATTATTTTTCATGAAACCGTTATAATTCCGTTTATCGATTAACCGTTTAATAACAAAAACGGTTTCGACTAAACCTAAATATTTTTGGTTACCGGTTATTACAGAGAATAAAATTTTAAAACTCGCGATAACCGATACTAAGACCCGAATAAATCGGTTTTAATCAGTCGCACGCCCACCGCGCCGCCGCCGTTTGTCACATTCTCACGAGGTTGTTTGTGTTTTCTTTCGTCGGTCACCGTTAGACAGTAGACCAACTTAAAGTCCTTTCAAATAATAAAAAAGAACCATCGAAATCGGATCTCATAAGGCGGAGATATCCAGTAGCCCACTTTTTGCTCCTTTTTGGAGAAAGTACCCCTCCAATCAAAAATCCCCGACGGACGAAAAAATTAGTCGTAAAACCTGTATACCAAGTTTCGTCCAGATCGATTGTAAAATACGACCTCTAGCTAGCGGAGTAGCAACAAACTGACAGACGAAAGCAAATTTTGCCAGACTTGAAGCAGAGACGCTTCTTTTTTTTATTAAATAAAAAAACATTACTGACAATTTCTATGTAAAAGCGAACTTATTATGTATATAAAGCGGGGAAGGAATTTATGATTTATTTATGGCACCCATAGATGTACGAACACAGAACACAGTTCTTTCATGTATTATTGAAAAGGGTTCAAAGGTAAAATTGTATCCAAACAGGATACAGCTTATAGATTTTATATTTGGCTTCCTTATTAACAGAAAAATAATAAACCCGCCTCGTAGGCCTGATGGTCGCCAGCACTACTGCTGAACATGAGCTTCTGGGTTCGATTCCCAGGTCGGCAAACTGTTCATAGGAATTTCTCAGTAGCAGCCCGGAGTTTGGATTTGTGCCCGGTTGATGGCAATAGGCTCGGCCCCCTATGACATAATAAACAAAATGTGGTTGTACAGAAGGCATATCTGCTTAACCCAGCGGGAAATTCAGGCGTGATGGTTATGTTGTGTAGAAAACAATTTTTTTCCCCGGACTGTGACATACATACATACGAGGGTCATTCAATAAATACTTAGCCTACAAAAAGTAAACGAAAATTTTGGAAAAGTGGCAATTTATTTTTCAACATAGTCTCCTTTTAGTTTGATACACTTAGCCCAGCGATGCTCCAACTTTTTTAACCCGTCCGAAAAATAGTTTTTGTCAAACTCTGCAAAATAGGTCTCCGTGGCGGCGATGACCTCCTCATTCGATCCATATCTATTCCCGGCGAGTGATTTTTTCAGATTAGGAAACAGAAAGAAGTCACAAGGGGCCAAATCTGGAGAATACGGTGGATGGGGCAGCAATTCGTGGCGTAATTCGACCAATTTGGCCATGGCAACGGCAGACGTGTGAACCGGTGCGTTGTCGTGGTGAAACAGCACTTTTTTCTTCGCCAGATGGGGTCGTTTTTTCTTTAATTCGGCGTCGAATCGGCCCAATAAATCGGCATAGTAAAGCCCTGTAATTGTTTTACCCTTCTCGAGGTAATCGATGTAGATCACACCTTGTGAATCCCAGAAAACGGTGACCATAACTTTTCCGGCCGATTTTACAGTTTTCGCCTTCTTTGGAGCACGTTCCCCGGTCTGGATCCATTGTTTTGATTGCTCCTTGGTCTCTGGTGTGTACCAGTGGATCCAGGTTTCATCGACGGTCACAAAACGACGCAAAAACTCCGCTGGATTCCGCTTAAACAGCGCCAAACACGTCTCCGATGTGGTCTCACGGTTGCGCTTGTTTTCTGGTGTGAGTAAACGCGGCACCCATCGCGCCGACAGCTTTCTCATGCCGAGTTCCTCGTGAAGAATATGATGCACTGTTCCTTCTGAAATGCCTACAGTCTCAGCTAGCTCCCGAACCTTCAATCGGCGATCTGCCAATACGAGATCATGGATTTTTTTAATGTTTTCCTCCGTAGCAGCTGTTTTCGGTGCACCTGGACGTGGTTCATCAAAAACCGACGTACGGCCACGTGCAAACTCGTTGAACCAATTCTTGACGGTGGCCATCGATGGAGAAGAGTCACCGTACACAGCATCCAAGCGCTCTTTGATTTCGATGCGCGTTTTCCCTTCCAAAAATAGGAATCGAATCACCGAACGATATTGCTCTTTTTCCATTTTTGTAAAACCGATCGACAAGTTCGCTTCCATAAGTTGTCAAATTAAAACAAATGAAGGGATTGGAATGAAAATTTGAAAAAAGAATTAAAAAAGAATGTGCTACACTGTGGTAAAACTCTTTTGAAACTACAGCGCCCTCTGGCGATGAGGCTAGGTACTTATTGAATACACCTCGTATCTCATTTAAATCTTTGACTCTATCAACAATGTTACTAATTTATTTATTTATTTTGTTACAGGTAAAACATAGCTGAAATAGGGTAAAAGTCACATCATTTTTAAAACAATAATATGTTTAAAGAAGATCTTTCAAGGAGCATTTAAAGCGGGTGTTTATGAAAAGGCCAATGGAAATTCTATCATGCCGATCACGTCCTCATACTTGAAACTACATAGAATATTGCCGAGAAATGTTGTCACTAAATAACTTTGAATATCCAATTGAAGATATTCTATTACGAAATGTATGTACACTTCCATTTGAAGTACGAGTCTCATTCGTTTAAAATAGTGTCTGTAATTCTAGAATGTAACATAAGAGCTCCGTGTCAGATTCGTGATACAAACCATAGGAACAGTGTGATAGGAACCAAGTAAAACACAGGTTTTTTTAATTCTCAGGGTGCCTTTCCACCAGAGATGTGCTATGCAGCTATGCTGCGAGGATGTGAAAGCTAAGCTACGAAACTATGTGACCGTTTCTACTAATGCTAAGCCGTGTAGCGGAGCCAGTATGATGTGTTATGAAAATGCCCAGCTCGAGCTATGCGATTCGAACGCATCCTATCATATAAGAAACATAGCTTAGTTGAACCCGTTTTCACCAGCGCTATGCTATGTGGACCAATGAATATGGTTGGTGGATATCAAACGCATCCATAGCAACGTAGCATAGCACATCTCTGCTGGAAAAGCAGCCTTAAGAAAGCACACATACTTACCTATCATACGATTTTCGTCTTTGCAATAACAAGCACTAAAAATATCCCGATTCAAGTCCCAAAATATGTTATTGTCGATACTTTCACTTAATATTCTTCGTGTATGAGTCTATATGGTATATTGAATAAACCATTACCTCATAACATGTAAAGTACTTACGTTCATACAGGGTGTAGTGCGCGTCACATAATCTACAATTTGTCGATACATCGGATTTTTTGCCTGTCTCAAATCGGTATGCGTATAATACGTATATGTGGCCGTAAGAATGCCCGATATTTTTGATCGTGTAGGGTACCCCTATTAATATTTATGAGGAGTCGTAATGCCTTCATATGCATGTGTGAGCGAGAGCACATCAGCGTTGACCCGCGAGTTCTTGAACTGAACTGAACTAAAGGTTGGAGTTCAGTAAATGGAATGGTTAGTAATGGGCTTGCGTGAGTCTCACTAACTAACTGTCGAACCCTAGACTTTGTTTCTGTGAAGTTTATTCACTGTGAAACCATTTGAATTTGTTAAAGCTTCAGTGGGTTCTACTGAAAGGTTTTCAGTCAATTAATAGTTGGTACAGGTAGAACTACATATTTGTCTGGCTTGTTTACGTGTTTGAGCTAGGTACCGGGTTTTCCACAAGTATTCAGATTTTTAATAAGCAACTTGAGAATTTTCGTCGGCAGAATAATTCTTTTTTTGAGTGGTTTACTGTCATGTCCATGACCTGCATAGCCATTTATAAATCCAGAACTGTTATAATGATAGTGATGAGAACACATTATTTTCATAATTAAAATATTTGTTGACTCCACGGTTAATTTGAGTAAGCTATTGTAAAGTTTATATTCCAATCAATTATTTAAGTTAGTCAAGACAAGAGCTTTTGTCTTAACTTTGAAGTTATTAATAAAGATAAGATGAATAACATCAATATTGCAATTTGGGTAAACTTTTAAATACTGCGTTTTTGCTTTTTTTTGTTACCCACAACCTGCACTGTGTTAAAAACCTATTATTTTACAGAAAGGTAGCAGACGTATTAAAGAGCAGTACTTGGAATACTCTACTATGGTACCCACAGAACAGATAAAGAGATGGTACCTGTATTATAAAACGTTGTAATCAAGTGGTTGTTTAGAAAAAGTACACGTTAGATTATATGTACTAGAGAATGATAAGTTTTCTTGTAGGTTTTCTTAGCATTAACATTTTTTCCCATAAAGTTATTATTCTCTCTTACAAAAATGTATTCGTAACAGTTTATTCTGCCTTCTTGAAAACATTTAAGAATTAAAACACTTCCTAGATTGTTGCGGTTCTTCGGTAAACAAGGCGTCTTTACAGAGCGAAACAAAAACAATATGAAATAAAGTGGTTTGCTACTCGTGTAACAACTTATAAGTACTTTCAACGATTTTTTATACAAGCACATTAAATTCGTTTTTAATGTCGATCAGTTCAAAAATAATATCGATTCGTGTTTATGTTGCACGCTATTGTTTTATTCACGTGGTTACTCATAATTTGTTTTAATGACATTTCCTTGTATCAATGCTGGTAGTAATGACTAATATGGTAAAGGGTGAATACAATGATTATACTCCCAAACATGTTACGTCGTGCACAATATAGAACAGTCTTCAGAGTTGGCTTGTACGGCTCATTGTTCCCTGGAACCAGAATACATGCGGTGTTGCCACTAAATAAGAAGCAATACTTACTGAATATTAGTTATTTATTTCAAGATGACGTGATCACTTTAAGGGACTAACTACACTTCAATCAATTGACCTAGCCTTTTCCCAACTATGTTGGGGTCGGCTTCCAGTCTAACCGGATGCAGCTGAATACCAGTATTTTACATGGATTGACTGCCTATCTAACCTCCACAATCCAGTAACTGAGTAATACGATACCCCTTGGTAAGATTGGTTGACAGACTTTCGGGCTTCTGATGACCCGTAACGACTGACAAAGATCCACGAATGACAGCAGGAACCATAACAGCTTAACGTTCTTTCCGAGGGACGGAGGAGTCTCGGTATGTAAAGATAGTCACCCACCCACGGACCAACCCCGGCAAACGTACCTTAACCTGATGGATCGACCTGTGCGGCTGTTAGCCACGAGTTCCGTTAGTCCTATCCCATCGTCCCTCCATCCCATCCTCCATTAGTCCCATAGAAAATATCCGTTTTGTATAGAGATGCGTTCAGCTTTCGGTGATGCCTACGCATCTCCATACAAAACTGGTGTTTTCTATGAATAAAAGCTGAATCGAGCTGAATAAGTGTAGTTAGTCGCTTATGCGCCTACAACAATAATGTCTTATTCTAAAACACTTATTCACAAACGGTTCTTTACAATATTTTGGAAATTAGTCTAAATTCGCATGAGTAATCGAATGCAACCAGAATCATTTTTCTGTCAACCTCCATGGTGTAAGGTTCCATTTTGCAGACAACCTTTACGGTACCTACCTAGGCACTTTGAAGGTAGATTTTGAAGTAAAATGCAGAGGTGTAATGTATGTACTTACTTACACAGACATAAACGGTCGAAAATATCCCAGGTAAACATTCAGTTTTCATTTCAATCCCAACAAAAGAATTTTATCATATTTGTCAAACCTGATACCGAGCCGAAGGAATCCAATTTGAAACGTTGACCCGAATCTAGAGCGTAGGAGTAGTATTGCATTATTTATTAGTTTAGCATGGATGTAAGTAGTAAAGAATGACATACAAAAAAATCGAATCAACCATCTCTGTATAGCAAATTGAAAGTTAAATTAAACTTTTGCTATGCGCAACAGAGTTAGAGAGAGTTTGTATGTTGTGTCCTGTTGTTCTCCTTACAGTATACAAAAAGAATAAATAAATAAATATGTTTGGACATATCACACAACGCCATCTAGCCCCAAGCTAAGCAACCTAATGCTTGTGTTATGGTAACAAGATGGCTGATAAACTACTTATATACATTTTTTTTTTAATAAGTAAA
This sequence comes from Cosmia pyralina, assembly GCA_946251885.1. Classification (NCBI taxonomy): domain Eukaryota; kingdom Metazoa; phylum Arthropoda; class Insecta; order Lepidoptera; family Noctuidae; genus Cosmia; species Cosmia pyralina. The sequence goes on from OX276353.1 coordinate 25,861,867, forward strand.
TACATACATATTATAGATAGAAAAACACCCAGACTCGGAACAAATACTTGTAGGTCGTACAAATATTTGTTCCGTGCGGGAATCGAACCCGCGACATGCTGCGCAGCAGTCAATCGCTCAACCACTGCGCCAACCGTGTCGCCAAAATAATAATGTCTATCTATACAGTCTGTACCAGAAGTGGAGGAGCTCGTGGCTAAGTAATAACAGGCGCACGGGTCGATCCATCAGGTTAAGCTACGCTTGCCGGGGTCGGTCCATGGATGGGTGACCATCTTTACATACCGAGACTCCTCCGTGTCTCGGAAAGCACGTTAAGCCGTTGGTCCCGGCTGTCATTCGTGGATCTGTGACAGTCGTTACGGGTCGTCAGAAGCCCGAAAGTCTGACAACCAGTTTTACTGGGTATCGTATTACCTAGTTAATGGATTGCGGAGGTCAGATAGGCAGTCGCTCCATGTAAAATACTGGTATTCAGCTGCTTCCGTTTAGACTGGAAGCTGACCCCAACATAGTTGGGAAAAGGCTATTCAGATCGATTGACAGTCTGTTCCAAAAGTATCTAATGAAACCCTGTTCAGTTTAAATTGTTACGCAATCACTCACTAAAGGGAATTAGTGACTCATTCATCTGTATTTAGAAGGTTTCAACTTTATATCTCACTACTATTTCCAACAAAATAAATATTGTTTGAATAATGTTATGACATTGTTATTGAAATATCATCGACGAAAATTGAGGTTATAAAGTTAACCTGTTAAATGAAAAACTTAAAGGTGATTTAAAATTAGAATTTCGGATTTAAATAATCAAATCAAAGCCTCAATATGTAAGTGGCACTTTAAATTGGCATCCACGGGTACATTTTCTGATCAATTTGTTTACATTTTCATCACATACTTTGGATTAGACTATACTTCACATTGTAATTTTGAATGTTATAGGTACAGTTCATCTGGTAGAGTATCTAGACAATATTTTACTTTGATTTAGTATTGTTTGCTGGCACACTTGGCTGGAGTCGTGTCCTGCTTGGCATGCGCACAGTCTTGAAGTCAGACTGTGTGGAGACTAGGTCTGGTATCCAGTGGGCTAATATTGACTAAATTTCCATACAAAGTAGGTTACAGGGGCAATCTCAATACAAAAAAGGTTGCCTTACTTTTCACAGTAAAAAAATGATGCCATTTTTATTGCCATAGGCGACGATGTGTTTAATTTTTTTTTTTTTTTTCTTATTAATCGCTGCTTGGAAAGCGTGGTGCATGTAATCTTTAATTGTGGAAAATATTCACAATCATTTCAAGATTTTAAAATTGTTATTAGTTTAAACTCGGATACGAAATTAAATCTGTTTCCAGCGCCATCTGTTGCATAGTTCTCAAACTACGCGCTTGGCGCCGTGGCGTTGTATTTCCGCTGTTCTCCGCAAACATTGAAACTATATTAGTTTGCCTCTTCTTATCCTCGCAAGAGGGATATTGGCGTGAAATTAACATTTTGTGTTGGAAATTCCGTTGATTATAAACAGCGTCACCCTTAATAATTCTGCAGCAGGTTCATCCTCCTTGAACACTGATAGTAGCGAAGAACACTGGACAATTGGGATCTGGTCCTTTTGTTCTTATCGGTCATAAAGTCTACCTACTCTATTTTCATCTACATAAAATAAACGTATTTTCTGTATTCAAACAACGAGCTAAAGATAGAAATCTTGATTTCCGCACAGACAACTCCCTTCAGCCCAGAAGCCGTTTTTATTTTACGTTTTAAGACTCGCTTTCAGTCTGAAAGCCCCCCCAGGAACCCGGACCAGGAACCCAGGGACCCAGGGACCCTTCAGGAATAGGAATTGGTTTAGGGCCTACATCCTAAATCATTTGTAAGGTCTAGCTGGCTAGAATATTGTATAACCTTCGACTTTCGTTTAGAATATAAACGAAAGTCGAAGGTCTTTAGATCGTGCACATAAATAATCTTGGATGTCAATGCCATGTTGTGTGAGCTGCGAAACTTGTCGTACCAAAAAGGCTTTCTTTGGTTATTTTAAGGTATTTGGAACATGTTTTATTTATTTGGGCTAAAAGTGATATACTTGAACACCCTTTTATAAAATTTCACACCTATCCTTCAGAAAGACGTCGAATTCGCACTAGTTTAGTGATGTAATTACTTAGGTACTTAAAATATTGTTTGCAACTTAAATCATGTATACTTTGCCCAATATTAGTGCTGATCGTTCCTAAGCCATAAACATTGTACACCTCACAAATCTTCCATAACTGATTACCCAATTAATACGACCATAATTCCGTTGTTTTCACTTATCCACGTAATCGGTATAACGCAGCTTTTACATATTCCTTGTAACCACATAAATAGGTGCTTACAGAAGGACCACAGTTAATAGCGACATCGACTGAATAATTATGAAGATTCGTGTCGCATTATGTTGGTTACTTATTGGCGCGTTGACATTATATGATGCAGAGGCAAACCTACGGTATCGTTCAATTTGCAACCTAGAAAATGATTTAGGTAGAGTTGCAAACGTAACAAAAAGTGAAATAGTAGGTAATTTGTTTGTTTCAAAATGGAATGTTTACTTTCTATAATATAGATTGTTTTGCTCATGATGAGCTACTTACATCCTTCTTGTTGTCAAAAATAAGTGTTAAGTGCGTTCCAGACAATATCTCTATTGTGTACACACACTTAACACTTATTTTTATACTACCTAACTACCAACTAAATAATCAGCCGTCCCATACATTAGGGTCGAGTAGGTATTGAAGTATTGTTAGGGACAGTTGATAATTTTTTCGCGATTACGATGTTGGTCCCATGAAGAAAGCTGTTCAGTTTGACGGTCTGTACCAAACCCTTAAATTTTACCACGACTTTCTGGTTCACCCTGTATATTGGTTAGAGTGAGCCTCGTCACCTAACTACTCACCAATTATTACTTACAAGGTTTTCCCCCATAAATATTAACATACACTAATAACGGCGCCTCGCCTCTAATCTGCCGCCGCCGATATTTCTCACGCTCCGTCGAAGGGAATGATGAGCCAAATCGATGGCGCTTGTTAATAGTTAGAGGGCAAGCCGTAGTTACAGATTAGCGATGGAAGGTTTCAATTAGATAGTTGGTGTTCATTTTAAGGCAGACTGTCTGAGGTGTCGTGATGCGGAGGTAGACAGATTGGGATAAGTTGGATGTGATAAATGACGAGACGATGTCAAATGCCGACGATTATATAAAGCTCACTGTAATTCGCTCCTTCTCACAGAGAGTAGGCCTGTGTTCCAGCAGTGGAAACACTAGGCTGATTGTGTATTGCAATCTACACGGTGTACCAGAAAGATGTGGTCAAAAATGTCGGTATGGCGTTGGCCGCTCTCCCTATCCTCTACGGCCGAAAAGTGGTAGGCGGCAGAGCCACTAACCCGACCCGTCGCAAGGGAACCAACCGTGCCCAGACACGGGGGCGCCCATGTGCTGGTTTGGTCTCAGGAGTGGTCACGGCGTGCAATGTGTTCTAGTGCGCTGGTGATGGGGAGTACTCCCCAGCGGGTCCGGTTACGGACAGCCGTGGCGGGTTCGCGATTGAGTGCTAGCGCGTGCCCGTGTTCCAGCCATAAGCGGAAGAGGAGGACACCGTGGAGTTTTAGTGGGTTGGAGTCCCACAAAACTGCACTATCTCCCCGTGGTAGTGCAGTATGCGTCAGCATTTCTCCGCAAAAAAAGGGCGACAAACTACAGTTAATGACAGACAATGGGTTTTCATTTAATCAAAAGGAGACTTTTTCTGATTCTCACTCAAGACAAGCATTATCAGTTCGGCTTCAATTAGTTCATATTTAATTTAAAAGTATCTTTAAAATAAAATAAATCGTTTAAATATACAGCCATGCCAGGTTTTCCTTTGATGATATTTAGCTTTAATTAACAAATGTTAAATTAACTTTAATCCCACGTTATCCACCAGTAAGCGAATTTCAAAGAGAACAATAAATTAAAACTTTTCAACTCCCAATTGAACATCATTAGAGAACACAAGCCTATTTCATACTGAAAGAAAAGACACTTAATACTGTGATAAATCCTTTTAATGAATAATGCTATTACAAATTTACTAAAATTACACTTTTACAACTAGTCTGTACTGTACAGCTCGACAGTCCAAAATACATTAACCAATATTAACTCAGAAAACAGTATTCGATTTTCTAGACAGCCCTGTGTTCACGTTACAAAAATGGTGCAAAGCACGTGAATCTTAAGTCAATAGATGGATTTTAAAGTTATATAAAATGGTAAATATTTTTTTGTATTTCAATTCAAGTTAATTTCTACGTATTTCGTACATAATATTTAAACAAAGTATCAACTTTTATCGAACCAAATTACTGTTACTAGTCTAGTTGCGGACTAATAAAATCTTAAATTCACATAATTCACATAGAAAAATCTTCATTTATTTGGTAATTGCTTACAATACAAACAAACGTCCGAACTACCTCAAAAGCAACCTTTATTTTACGATACTACCCACGACAAATATGATATTTTATCGACAACTTGTACCTTCTCTTATGATCGAAACAATATCTGACAAGACAATGGACGAGAAACTTTATCTCGCACCCTTTTGTTTAACAGCCTCGTAAATATTGATATTTCTATTGTGACTTTCGAAAGTGAAATGGGGGTAGTTGTCGAAATATGTCACTTAGAAACGTTAAAGTTTTTGTTGGGTATGTTCTAACGTTCTAAGCAGGAAATGGCGTGGTACATTCAATTTCCTCTGAACGGTTTTCTATCTAATGTTTCGCTTTGAAGCGGAATGGAGTCAGCTAATTAGCTTAATCGGAGTTCTTTGAAGTGCACCTCTGCGTTCTCCCGCTTTAGTTAGATCTTGTTTAAAATTTCCTACTTAAAGATTTTAATTACCTACTAAACTGATTGCTCACGCGGTTGACATAACATCACACCTGTAAACCCCGAAGGTTTAGGCAGACCTATTAGTACACCCACATTTACGCCATTACACAAACCTTCAACTTATGACAGGAAACTGCAAATCCCGTCTCACACACATACTCTGCTAAGAAACATCCCTACATCCAACATTACTAACACCGGTCGCGTAGGTACCTCAAAATCGAGACGTTACACCTGAAAAGACGTGCCACACTAAAAAAAACTCCTGGCCGCTCCCGGCTGTCCCGACGTCAAACGGCGTCGCGTTATCACCTCCAAGATTAAGCCCTAGGGAGAAAACACACATGCCAGCGGCTGGGACGGGTATGTAGGCCATACTGAAATGATAAGACGCTTTACCTGTCAGTGATGACCACGGTGTGTTGATCTGACGGTGAATTTTCGGGGTATAAATTCAATTTAATGCTGTGTGTGATGGCTGATGATAAATAAATGCTGAATTCGTAAATTGTTACCGTTAATGGAAAAGTTTAGGTGCATTGGAAAATGTTAACAGTAACACGTTTTTACTAATACTAGGTCACACCTAATGAATCACACAAATGTTATAAAGGCTAAAGTTTGTGAGTGTGTGTGTTTGTTACTTCTTCACGCTTCTCACGGCTGGACCAATTTTGATAAAATTTGGTATGGAGGTAGTTGACACCCTGGATTAAGACATAGGCTACTGTGTGCCTAAATTAAAGCGCACTGTTGGATTTTCAACGCTTTTCAGAGAGCAGATAGCTTTTCTGAGTTGAAAATCATCCAACATTGCGATAATACATATTTAGGTGTTCATTTAATTTTGGTGTTTCCTAGAAATAGTGAAAACGGGCAGTACACATTGATTAGCAGCAATAGAGTTCTATAGCTTTCAGCGTTTGCTTTTGTTTAAACAATAAATTATTAATTATATAGAATGCATGCAGTAATCCTTTTAAACAAAAAAAACGTTGCGGTCTTTACACAACCATGAACCGCATGCTCCCACAATTTCCATTTTTCGTCGCGTTTCAGCCTAGGTACAAAATATGCGTTGATCCTCTAATCTTCGCTTCACCTGTGACGGTACTACTAATGAAATGCTGCCTCGAAGGACTCAGTAAAGTTACCTTAGTAAGTGATAAGCGCAGCTTAAGTTATGCGTGATAAGGAAGGATGAAAATTAGGTGTGATGTGGGGAAATGTACTCAGACGTGGAAAGAGCGTTTTTTTGAAGGCCGTGTCATAAGTAGACGTACGTTATTTTCTGTTAGAATGATAAAAATGTTTAGAAGCTAAATTAATTTAAAAGACAACGTGCATGATGTCAAGCGACTAATATAAAAACTAGATCTTATTGTATCACTTTAATTACTTCTTAATCTAGACCAATTAACGACCTATGTATGGTTCAGGCAGTTGCGAGAGACTTACTATAACAACTAAGCAACTCGATCCAACCAGTACCCTAATTGCGTAACTCACTATCAATCACAATATGAATCATTTTGAAGCATATTGCTAATCCATTGCTTCATATGTTCGAAAAATTTGTCTGCTCGACATGTAAATAACTCGATGAATGTTCTTGAACTGTCAAAATGAAACCCTTTCCTACTGTATAGTGTGTTACGCAATTACCCCGCCGCACCTAAATCTTAAACAAATGCATTATCATCCTTATTCCTCACTACAAAAAGAATTGAAAACCCATCTACAATTTTATTACAAAACCTGGACATTTTCTTTTAACGTCAGGCGTCGACTGTCATTGTAAAGTGCAGTCTTTCCTTACGACTAACCGACCAGCCATGCTGAAGGCGTCGCTGGGAACTGTCAGGAAAAGCTGACAAAATCTATTGTTAACTACGCTGCACTGTTGGAGTGACGTGACAGAAATATTGCGAGAATCAACGGGAAAGAATGAAATACAAATTACAGGTTTACGCCAAAGTTTTTTGAAAAAGAAAATTGTCTTAGAGTACACACTAACAAACGGAATCAAATTGAAACAAATTGAAGCAAATTGCTTCAAAATGCTTAATTAATAATCCATTGCTTCTTATATTCGAAAAATTTGTTTGCTCGACAACATAAATAACGCAATGAATGTTGTTGAACTGTCAAAATGAAACCGATTCCGATTAATAGTGTGTTACGCAATTAGGGTGCTGATTGGATCAAAGGAGCATGTCAAAAAACTGATAAGTTTTCTACGGAACATGTAGATCTACGAGTAGGTTTAAAAAGGTTTGTCTGTAAGTCAAACTATTACTGAGAGGCTGTATAAGACCTCTTAGGTTCAAACATAACATTTCATGCACAATGTTGTGACGAAATAAACTGCAGCAAACTACGAAAGCATACCCAGAATTGACTCATACAGTACAGCTGGAACAACACTTATCACACATGCAACGAATGTACACGTGTAGTTAATACGTTCGCTTTGCCAAGGTTCTGCTTATGGCACCTTTTAGCTCGTACAATGCAAGCCGCGACGATGGTAACATAGGCCAGTGAACCTGTACGTGGTATGACACAATACTACCTTTTTTACCAAGATGGTAAAGGTATAATTAGGACAGGTATGTATGACTGTTTGTAGTTCTCTTTGACGCAAAACTTTCTTTCAGACGTGGATTGGAAGTGAGAGCTTTTAAACTGGTTTTCAGCGATGTTTCAGACATAACAATACAGGTAATATTCTCATATCATAGACATCCCCTGATATAATAAAAATTCAGATATTCCCAAAACAGGAAGATGAAAACAAAAACGTGTACCTATTACAATACGGCCGTATTTCCATTTCAGGGCACATTTTGGTCTTATTGGCATTACAAATGATATCCTACCTGAAAAACACGAACAACAGACGGCCAACACAATGGGATTTCAACTGCCGACAAAAGTTGAGGCCAGGTGGCGGAGACGTCGCGGTTCGATTCCCGACTCGTGCATGTAAATAGACTCATTCGACGCGTCTATAGTTTACAACAGCGTTGTTTGTCGGAGCCTTCATTTCCATACACCTGCGAAATTCCGACAAGAAAATATTCTGATGAGAGTTTGGGCTTTGAACGTCGTTGTTTTTGTTTTTTATATAATGGCCCAAGAACTATAATTAACGCCCTTTGATATGTCATCAAGGCGGGATATATGACAATTATGATTAACAATGAAATGACAGTGATTTGACAAGTGAGGTGTCAATTATTTGATAAAAAAAACATAATGACAGTTTCATAATTATTGATAAAAAGAAAAAAGAAAGAAAAACGTTTATTTGGACACTTACGACGAGTACGACGACGAGTTTGGACGTAGTATATTAACTGATCCAAACAAGTTTGGTCCTTCCAGTCGAATAAAGGCAAACAAACAGGCGCGATTATATCCCGTGTCGCGCCTGTTTGTAGGAGCCTTTACTAGTCGCCTAGGAAACTTTAATATTATTTCAAATAGAAAATCGGGATGGTAAAGCTAATGGTATTATAATTGAGTTCGACTTTGTTGATGTTATTCTTGCTAAACTTTGCGCCGTAGTGTTGAAGTTTGCCAAGTTATTTCATCTGCGGTTTTTCTTGGTTTAAGTTTAAACCGTGGGCTATTTTGAAATTTAAATCAATTAATTATTGATTGAAGTTTAGGGTAGTCCTTAATTCATTAAATAAAGGAGTCTGTTAACATTCGTAATACGACGCATAATAGTTTAACATCATCACTAATTTAATTAAAACATCACTAAAGCTAGAAGCTACATTTTATAAAAAATATCCCTTTTAACAGTTTAGCAAAACTGTAATTACTTGCCAAAGCAGTGAATCCGCCCATTCTGTCTGAATCCTGACTATCCTGAATACTTGTGAGCCGGTGACGTCATTAGCGAATCAAAACTGTACCCCCCGCCCCCTCCCTTGCACTCTCTTTAGTGTAACTAAGTACCACGCCAGCGTACTACAGTGCACGTTTTTGTGAAGTCTGGTTTAATCCAATCCGAAGCAGTTGCGACCCGATTCAACCGCCTCGTTCCGGACTTGAATGCATTCTGTTAACGCTTATAATGGAGTTTACTGACTGCATTGTCGCTTTATTATTTCTACTCATTATTTTAAACGACTTTTTTAACAGATGTTGTGGAAAGGAAAATGTGTTTTCTTCTTTTCTAATTGTATTTAATTTAACTGTTGTTTGCACATTTTGTACGATTCTTTGTTGTTTGGGACAAACATTTCGAATTTCATAACACACAAAAACTCGAAAGAAATTCTCAAACAGTTGACACGTCAAGAGGTTGGGCTTTTTTAATGTTTGCTCCCAAAACGATAAATCTTGGATTTATTACGAGCGTTTCCTTCATTTGGGTAAAGTTGGCGTGTTTTACGTATAATTGTATCCTTGGAGGGAAGTCTCGATACGCTCGCCACCTCGCTTCGCCACCTGGATTCGTATTTTAGAACTTATGAAAACCGTTAGAAGTACCGAACCGTTTCGTACAGAAGGGTCAGAAGGCAAGCCTTGGTTTCAAACTAAATTCTGTAACATTAGTGAATGGAAGCCAACTCCTAAATATGTACAATAAGCAAGGTCAATGATCATTAGATGAGATAAAATTGTAGAGTTTTGCCTTTTCCTTTTAGGAGTTAGGGAAAACCGTCCTATAAAGTTTTAGGTGCGGAAGCAGGGTCATTATAATTACTTATGTATGCTAGATTATTAGTGTTGGCCCCCATTGAAGCTTAATCAGTTTGGTTTGGTTGCGGTGGTAGCTGAGGCTCTTGGCATATTTTTTTTTTTTTTTAATTTCTTTTAAGGAGTTTTATTCGTATTTATGCCAACGAACGAATTTTCCTTCTTCCTATCTCTTTGTGTCTTAAAATACAAAGAAAACACCGAATACTGTCAACAAACAAATACATGTGAAGCGCTAAATTATTATCAAATTAAATTGTAAGTTAACCTGAAACTCAAACGTTACAGTGCTAAACTACAATCCTTTCAACTTGTCCGCACTTTGCAGGGTTGCCGCTGCAGTAAATATTAAAACTAAGTTAAAGACATGCAGCGTGAGTGGAAGGAGAGTAGATAGGCCTCAAAGGCCTATCTACTCTCAGTCTGCAGTGAGATATTACAGGCTTGTAATAAAAATAACTATAATAAAAAAGACATGGAGATTCCAATACAACCCGAGTCGAATAGTCGTCAGTAGATGGTATAATAAACGATACATTCAAACAGCCTCCGCGAGTGGCGTACTTAAATGTACTATCGACAAAACTTAAGCATACTCAGTTTAGGAAACTGCGGAAGCGCAGCTAGTTACAGACTCGCATCCCTTCCTGATTTAGCCTAATTAGAGACAATATGCATTTGTGTACTCTACAGGGCGTGCAACAAAACATAACAACACACATTAGCAACAAATCAAATCAAAAACAAATGTGCATCCTATTGGTCAAAACGCATGCATCAGGCGACCGAGTCGTGAACGTGTTATGCGATTATCGTCGTAAAGGTGAGCGTGCGAAAGTTTGGCCGATAGTACCTTAGGTGCATCCGGAGTCAGTCATCAGCTCTTCTACCACGTTGATAGGCCGTTAATATTGCGTGAACACCATGTAGTTCGTCCCCATACGAGAGAAAAGAAGTTTAAGTGGACTTATTTCTAAGCATAGCATCAGCCTATCAGCTGCCTGAATTTAAGCTGGTTAGTGAAAAGGCTACATCGGCTACTCTATCTAATCTACAGTGTCGTAAAAGTTTTACCGATCTTTCCCAAACAAACATGCGACTTGCGCACTTTTAAAGTCTATAGTCCACTCCCAACTCAGCCAGCCCTAAATTGCCACAGATGCGAGTGCCGACCTAAACTAGATTTATAGCTCTTATGGCAAAGTTGCGCACTAGGCGGCAAGTGTACATGAAACCGCTATTATGCTAGCGGTGTGGCCCTACCTTTTGTTTAGCGCTCTGCATATAAAATTGCACTGTTCAGTTATCCGCTAAATGCTGAATTATCTTGGCAGATTGTAGCGGTAATCGAATTCTGTGGAAACGTACAACGCTTTTGTGTTTCGTTTGGTTCCTTCAATGTGATTGAAATTAAATGAAATTGTTATAAATTAAGTAAAACGATTATAAATCTAGTTTGGGCGAAGTCTTGATGAATAAAGTATTAAATATCCAAAATGACGGTTTAGTTCATATTTTTTTGATAAATCTGAGCCTCGCATAGGCGAAATGGATGAAAGAAACCCACATTTGTATTGGAATTTTATTTCAAATTATTTCTTTTTACACGACTGCCCCAAAAAGGAGAGTAATGTTTTCAGGGTTCATGTATGTTTGTGAGTTTCTTTATTCCACCATAACTTTTGAATACCTGGACGGATTCCTTACATCATCCCGAGTGACACTGGCTATATTAAAAAAAGAAAAATAACAATAATATGGCGGCAGTATGACTCCATTTTCAAATGTGAAAAAAAAAAACTTCAATTATTACAATATGGGTATCAAATGGAAGGCCAATAAGCACATTCCAAAAAAGCTATATAATTTATTTGCATAAATTTTACATAGGTGGGTGTTCATGCAAAACAAACATTTCATCTTTGGATGCAAACGATTTAATCAGACTCCAAATGTCTGAATTGCTACTAAAATTTATAAAATAAATACTTAATTAATTTAACAGCACATTTTACTCTTTTAAATTCCATACATTTGTGCTATTACCTCATACTAGCTGTACCCGCGACTTCGTGGATAAAGAGTAGCCTGTTTTTCTCCAGGTCCCAGGCTACCTTCAAATTTCAACCTTTACCTTCAAAAGGTAACATACAGACAGACTGAGTTACTTTCGCATTAATATTAGCATGGATTCTTAGCCAGTAACGGAGTAATGCGAAGTATGACGCACGAAGTAATGAGTAAAATTACCCGTATGTAATGATAGATCAGCTCGGCGTCAATGAACATAATCGGCTATTTCCCATTATTAACTTCTTGGAAATTCCACAAGAACACGCCAGGCTGTTGCACTAGTGTTTTTGTTAGAAGAACCTGTCTTTATAACGGTATGATATTCAAACACTAAGCACATAATATTTTGTACACACTGTAGTGTGCTACAATTTGGTTTCTCCTATTATTGCTGTCGTCAAGAACGATGGTCAATATCGATGAAATAACTCGAAATCATCATTTGAATGAAAATGAATGCGTTTTTTTTTCTTTAAGAGGAAATAAATCCTGGGAATTCAAAGTAAGTAATAAGAAACTACCGCTTTTTAAAGTTCGTTAAGTTAAGAAACTTAACTACAAAGACATCCTAATGTATGACAACGTGAAGCAACTAAGAGTTAACAGACATTCGTGACAAGAGGAAACAAGAATGAAGGATAGTGCTCAACAAGAGGCAAGGGATGTTTGATATACGATACTGTTACTCTTATCCATGTGTTCCATATGGAAACTAATTTTGTGCTGGAATTTATAATAGGTAATACCTGATGTCCAAGCTCGTTAGGCAGACGAGGAGCTTTCACGTTTTTAGATTGCATATTAACGATGCAGACTGTCCATACTCGTTATTTTTTAACCGACGAAAAAAAAGGAGGAGGTTCTCAATTCGACACGTATGTTTTTTTTTTTTTGTTTTTTTATGTCTGACCACGCATAACTATTTTCAGTCGTCCGATTTGAAAAAAAAAAATGTTTTATTCGAGAGGGTATACAAATCAAAGTTGGTCCCATATAAAATTGATTAAGTTTGCTTGGGTAGTGTTTGAGTTAGCTTCAATAATTTTTTTTCCTCACTTTTATATGGATGATGTTCTAGTTTGTATTGCAGGTAGAAAAAATGAAAAATAAAAACTTTTTTACAAAAAAATACAACCGACTTCCAAAACCAACACTACAAAGTAAAAAATAACTTTAATTTCGGAAGTCGGTGTCTGGTTAAATGTATTTTCGTTCTTGACACCGACTTCCGAAATTAAAGTTATTTTTCACTTTGTAGTGTTGTTTTTGGAAGTCGGTTGTATTTTTTTGTAAAAAAGTTTTTATTTTCCACTTTTTAGTGGTTCACATGTGCTTACCCCTTCACAGTGTACTGGCGTGATGTTATGTTATGAACTGAGGGGCAATTCCCGTATTTTTATAACAACGTTCGCAATCTCATCTCAGTCTCAAACTGTCAAAATTGTATAGAGTTTGCCTACATTTTTGACATTTGATTGTCGCTGGCTGACATTGCGACTTGAATTTGAACGTTTTTAATTACGAGAATTGGCCCTCTGGTGTAAACAACAAACAGACATGAGATTTCAGCAATCCCAGTCTTTTTGCTATCATTTATTGAGGAGTTCCGTTGCCTATCTCAGAAGTTCTTCATCAGATCTTCACCAAATTGAAATGGGACCACTCCAAGAAAGTACTCTTCCAAAAACTATCCAAATCGCTTCAAGTGCGACTATAAAATTGGAAGAGTTCTCTCTATTTCTCCAGAATCCCATCATCAGATCCTGACTTGATGATCATGGGACCACCTGGGAAGTATACCCTTTCAAACAAAAAAAAAAGTAATCCAAATCGGTCCAGCCATCTTCGAGTAATCGGGGAACATACATAAAAAAAAAAAAAAAAGTTCCGACGAATTGAAAACCTCCTCCTTTTTGAAGTCGGTTAAAAATAAAAACTTTTTTACAAAAAAATACAACCGACTTCCAAAACCAACACTACAAAGTAAAAAATAACTTTAACTTCGGAAGTCGGTGCCTGGTTAAATGTATTTTCGTTCTTGACACCGACTTCCGAAATTAAAGTTATTTTTCACTTTGCAGTGTTGGTTTTGGAAGTCGGTTGTATTTTTTTGTAAAAAAGTTTTTGCTTTGACATAATTTAAAATACCTAGAGTGCCTCGTTAGTCTAGTGATTGCAAGTGCGACTTCTGACCGTAGGATCCTGGTGTACAGGTTCCATATAAATTTACTTCAAAAAAGTAAAAACCGACTTCAAAACCTAAAACGAATAAAATAACTTTCTTAGAAAACTTAACTGCTTCTGAAGTCGGTGTCAAGCTAAGGTGCATTGAAGAAAGGAAGACACCAACTTCAGAAGCTGTTAAGTTTTTTATGAAAGTTATTTTTTTCCTTTGAGGTTTTGAAGTCGGTTTTTACTTTTTTCAAGTAAATTTATTTTTACATTTTTTGTTCAATATACAATTAGGACAATTACATGAGCCTAAGACGAACGAAAAGAAGAATCATCACAAAATCCGCTTAGAAATGTCGGAGATACAGTACATTTATTTATTATATACTAAAACCTTCCTGAAAGTATGCAGGATACGGTGGTGAAAGAATAATCAACATTGGTTCATTCGTTTTTGTGAAAATCGCGGACAAACAAACATACATACAAAGGGTCGAATACAGAACCTCCTTTTTTGTTTGAAGTCGGTTAAAAAGGACTGCCATTAAAAATATTCTTAGTTATCATACAGAAAAGAAAGATGGGGTGTGGGTGTGGTCACTGGTCGTGTCGTTTAAATGTATGAACATCCTAAATACCTTGTTTCTGGTAAATAAATTATATTGAATTTGACTTGAAACTACTTAGCGAAGCTTCTATACTATCCCAAAAGATTGTACAGCTGGACATGGCCTCTCCTAACACAAAAGTAATGCTAATCGTGCTCATTCCTCCAAAAATACGGTAACAATAATCATAAAAGATCCAACAAAGCTCTCCTAAACGGCTTTAACTGTATTAATTAAATTATAATTGAACATTTAGGGATGTGCGCTGGATCCCGCGGGAATCGTACCGGGAATTGAATACAACAGACGATTGTACGCTGTTATGTTCGTGCGTTGTTGCATTGGTAATCAGCTGTGAGGCAGTATTGTGGTTTTCATTTTTAAGAGCAAATATTATGAGTAAACTCGCATAATTTGTAATCATCAGCTCGATAAAAAGTAGAAGCGAGTATAAAAAAGGATTTCGGGCTAAACCTGGATGAGACTTGCACAATCCAAGGAAACATGACACAAAAGAGTGGAGGCTTGTACTCAGCAGTGGGTTTCCAACTGATGATGATGAGCTAACATTGTTCCCTGATTACTTACCTACCTACCGGCCGATCTAATTGGAGTTGAATAAAGTTCTTTGCGACGTTTGTGATAACTTTTAAACGCAATTTGTGTTGTTATACAGTTGTTGTTGAAGGATCTTACGAAGCAATGGTCCTTTAGGTATCGGGAGAAGAATTGTTGTATTATCAAGTTATTTAATTTCATAAAGTAGATGCTCAGACCTGTCTGTAAATAATAATGAAGAGAAAACTTTAAGGAAAGAGGGCTTAAGGCCCTTTGTATACGGCATGCGATTTCTTTACGGTATGACGTTTAAACCGCGCCGTAGGAAAAACGTGTTTGTCAACAAGCTTCCATAGTGATTCATACAACACTGACGACCGTGCCTACACACGGCGTACAAACCGCGCCGAAGAAAAAACGTGTTTGTCAACAAGCTTCCATAGTGATTCATACAACACTGACGACCGTGCCTACACACGGCGTACAAACCGCGCCGAAGAAAAAACGTGTTTGTCAACAAGCTTCCATAGTGATTCATACAACACTGACGACCGTGCCTACACACGGCGTACAAACCGCGCCGAAGAAAAAACGTGTTTGTCAACAAGCTTCCATAGTGATTCATACAACACTGACGACCGTGCCTACACACGGCGTACAAACCGCGCCGTAGGAAAAACGTGTTTGTCAACAAGCTTCCATAGTGATCCATACAACACTGACGACCGTGCCTACACACGGCGTACAAACCGCGCCGTAGGAAAAACGTGTTTGTCAACAAGCTTCCATAGTGATCCATTCAACACTGACGACCGTGCCTACACACGGCGTACAAACCGCGCCGTAGGAAAAACGTGTTTGTCAACAAGCTTCCATAGTGATCCATTCAACACTGACGACCGTGCCTACACACGGCGTACAAACCGCGCCGTAGGAAAAACGTGTTTGTCAACAAGCTTCCATAGTGATCCATACAACACTGACGACCGTGCCTACACACGGCGTACAAACCGCGCCGAAGAAAAAACGTGTTTGTCAACAAGCTTCCATAGTGATTCATACAACACTGACGACCGTGCCTACACACGGCGTACAAACCGCGCCGTAGGAAAAACGTGTTTGTCAACAAGCTTCCATAGTGATCCATACAACACTGACGACCGTGCCTACACACGGCGTACAAACAGCGCCGTAGGAAAAACGTGTTTATCAACAAGCTTCCATAGTGATCCATACAACACTGACGACCGTGCCTACACACGGCGTACAAACCGCGCCGTAGAAAAAACGTGTTGGTCTACAAGCTTCCATAGTGATCCACACAACACTGACGACCGTGCCTACACACGGCGTACAAACCGCGCCGTAGGAAAAACGTGTTTGTCAACAAGCTTCCATAGTGATCCATACAACACTGACGACCGTGCCTACACACGGCGTACAAACCGCGCCGTAGAAAAAACGTGTTTGTCTACAAGCTTCCATAGTGATCCATACAACACTGACGACCGTGCCTACACACGGCGTACAAACCGCGCCGTAGAAAAAACGTGTTTGTCTACAAGCTTCCATAGTGATCCACACAACACTGACGACCGTGCCTACACACGGCGTATAAACCGCGCCGTAGAAAAAACGTGTTTGTCTACAAGCTTCCATAGTGATCCACACAACACTGACGACCGTGCCTACACACGGCGTATAAACCGCGCCGTAGGAAAAACGTGTTTGTCAACAAGCTTCCATAGTGATCCATACAACACTGACGACCGTGCCTACACACGGCGTACAAACAGCGCCGTAGGAAAAACGTGTTTATCAACAAGCTTCCATAGTGATCCATACAACACTGACGACCGTGCCTACACACGGCGTACAAACCGCGCCGTAGAAAAAACGTGTTGGTCTACAAGCTTCCATAGTGATCCACACAACACTGACGACCGTGCCTACACACGGCGTACAAACCGCGCCGTAGGAAAAACGTGTTTGTCAACAAGCTTCCATAGTGATCCATACAACACTGACGACCGTGCCTACACACGGCGTACAAACCGCGCCGTAGAAAAAACGTGTTTGTCTACAAGCTTCCATAGTGATCCATACAACACTGACGACCGTGCCTACACACGGCGTACAAACCGCGCCGTAGAAAAAACGTGTTTGTCTACAAGCTTCCATAGTGATCCACACAACACTGACGACCGTGCCTACACACGGCGTATAAACCGCGCCGTAGAAAAAACGTGTTTGTCTACAAGCTTCCATAGTGATCCACACAACACTGACGACCGTGCCTACACACGGCGTATAAACCGCGCCGTAGAAAAAACGCGTTTGTCTACAAGCTTCCATAGTGATCCATACAACACTGACGACCGTGCCTACACACGGCGTACAAACCGCGCCGTAGAAAAAACGTGTTTGTCTACAAGCTTCCATAGTGATCCATACAACACTGACGACCGTGCCTACACACGGCGTACAAACCGCGCCGTAGAAAAAACGTGTTTGTCTACAAGCTTCCATAGTGATCCACACAACACTGACGACCGTGCCTACACACGGCGTATAAACCGCGCCGTAGAAAAAACGTGTTGGTCTACTAGCTTCTATAGTGATCCATACAACACTGACGACCGACACACGGCGAAAATACCGTAGTTTTCACGGTAAGAAAAACGTGTGTGTACTATGGACAAAACTTAAGCATGCTCACTTAAGAAAATATTCCTGCGAGAGCGCAGCTAGTGACATACGAACATTGTGCGATCGAGTCGTGAGCCTTGTATGCGATTATCGCCTTTGAGGTGATCATGCGGAACTTTGGCCCATAGTACAAAGGGCCAATAGAGGCAACATCTATACAATCATGGTTACTTCAGTGGGCAATTGAAGAAATAACTTTAATTAATGTTCTTTGCAGGCTACAGGCTTTTCAGCATAAAGTGTTTATCCCTAGCTACTCCTATTATTAGCAAAATATTGTGAAAGAAAATGGTTAATTTGTTGAACGCTTTTCATCTAGCCAAGTTAATAATCCAATTGAGCCAGCGCACATTGCAGAATTTTAATAAGAAATATTTCCAATAGATGGCTAATCCAACTACGTTGTTGTTTTCTTCTTTTTTTGATTCACTGTAACTAATAAAGTAACATAAAAAATTCAAGTTTGTTGCGATTTTTCAGCTTTGCTATCTATGCTTCTTCAAACGATGTTTTTTTACTGCCAATGATGAAATTATGTTATTTCTGTATATATGTAGATCTTTTAAGACAACCAAGGGGTATCATGTTACCCCGTAACTAGGTCGTGGAGGTCAGCTAGGCAGTCTCTCCATGTAAAATACTGGTATTCAGCTGCAACCGGTTAGACTGGAAGCTGACCCTAACATGTTTGGAAAAGGCAAGGTTGAGATCTTTACACGTAAATTTTTTGGTCAATGTTTTAAAACTAGGTAACGCCGGTTTTTCCTAGCTGACTGATTCCCGAGAAGAAATGCTGAACAAACTCAGAGGTCATGGTCTCTTTTAATGTTAGCTTTCCTATACCTACATGATGCAATAAAGATTAAAAGGAAACACCAAGCTTGGCCAATTTAGTGATCATAATGAGCATAGCAGTGGACGCTTCCCACATATTAACATTGTAATTTGAAAACATTCACGATCACGTAAAGCCTATTATTTTTAAAAGAGTAACCGTGGTGTTTCTTGCCGGCTCTTCTCCATAGGAAACGAAAACGACCAATCGGAACCGTGCACTAATACTTCATCGGTTTAAGTAATTAACTAAAGGTAAACAAAAAAACCACGTGTCTAGTTAACCGACTAAACGTAATACCTGTCCTGTCACTTCAGTTGTCATGCTACGACAGTTGCACTCTTCAATTTAGCAACTATATAATTTGTTATACCTATCTTTTTGGGCTCTTTACAATTTTTGTTTACCTTCAGTTAATTACCTAACCGGATGGACTAAGTTTCTGTGCCCATGTAGGTTTTGATCTTGCTTTATCCCTTTTTTTTTGTGGTTGAGAAATCATCAAATGACTTCTCCCGCTCTGGGCGGAGCAGGAGGGCGTGTCAGACTTTTACTGACTAAAACCCACCCGTGTTCCTTCAGTTGCCTGTGCCAGGGCCACGGTATCTCTTTCGAACAAACCGCGACCCCGGCGATCTTGCCTTATCCCTAAACTCAAACTCAAACTCAAACTCAAAGCATTTATTTCAAATAAACCAATTACAGGCACTTTTGAATTGTCAATGGGTCGGTCAGTCAGAAAGATGAAGCTAGTTGCCCATTCCAAAGCGTAGTAGATCCCTATGGAGAAGAACGGGCAAGAAACTCCACGGACACTCTTTTAAATCATAATATTTTTACAAAATATTGGTTACATCGTTCAAGTTGAAAATATACATGTGAGAACAATGTAGAAAGACGTGCACGTTAAAAAGCGTCCGTAATAAAAAGATAATAACTAAAACAACTAAATTAAATATTAAAATTAAAAAATAAATCTAAATCCTCTTTACAACTTAAATGTATGATCACCTTGTCTATACCGACAATCGAACTCAATAAATGTTTGAACTGACAGCAAATTCCAAACACTGAAGGCCAATTCTCGTACGTTTAAAATCTACTCGCAATCTCATCTTAGCGACAATCAATGTTAAAAATGTAGGTGAATTAGAGGTATTTCAGTAGACCATACTGAATACACGTAACAAGCATACTGGTTCAAGTAAAAGCGTCTAGTGTTACTTACTAACGACGGACATTGTTAATCAAACGTCCACCTACCCGAGCGTACAAAGATGTCTAGGTAGAGTTACCATAGCCCAGTCAACAGCATCAACCGTAACACTTTGACTTTATGCCGTAGCGATAAGGACGGTTTCCGCAGTTCCGCCTAGTGTTTGATGTGCAGTTGACTGTGCCCATTGCTAATAACTTTGTTAATTACGTGGTGTATCGTGTTACTGTGTTGCTATGCCGGCTCTGGGTGCTAAGGGACGCAGACGCACGCATCTGGGCGCATGGACAGGCTTGGTAAAGTTGTATAACCTACTTTGCTAATGTTTTAACTCATTTGGCCGTAAGTAGTGCTTGGAATAGTTATACTCTTTAAACGACACTCCGATCAAGTTCTACATGTATCAGAGATATTGCTGTAATCCTCTATCTATTTTTCTAGTTTTGATGATCTTAGCCTCCTGGTTGACAACTCTGCCAATGAGGCGTTCTTTGTAACCGACTTCCAAAAAGGAAGAGGTTCTCAATTCGACTGAATGTTTTTTTTTTTTTGTTGTGTCTTTGTTACGCGATTACTCCGCCAATTATGAATTGATTTTGATGATTCTTTTTTTGGTTGGTAGGTCAGAGGTAGTCCCATATAAATTGTATTAACTTTGCTTGGGTAGTTTTTGAGTTAGCTTCGATAATACGTATTTAATCCACTTTGTGTATCTTGATGATGTTCTAATAGTTCCTGTCACTGTTGTTGACACAGCAAGTAGTGGTATACGAAATTGTGTGGGGCAGGTATCATAACTAAAAAGTGAAAAATAAAAAGCTTTTTTACAAAAAAATACAACTGACTTCCTAAAACAACAATATAAAGTGAAAAATAACTTTAATTTTGGAAGTTGGTAGCAAAAAACGAAAATACACTTATCCAGACATCGACTTCCGAAAAAGTTATTTTCACTTTGTCGTGTTGATTTTGGAAGTCGGTTGTATTTTTTTGTAAAAAAGCTTTTTTTTTCTAGTTTTGATGATCTTAGCCTCCTGGTTGAAAACTGCCAAAGAAGCGTTCTCTTTTGTGAAAAAGTTGGCCCATCATTTTGTTTTGTGTCAGTTGGTATACTTGAAACGGAGGGTATCCCTAAGTATCTTGACATGAAAATAAAGGTTTATTTTCATCAGTGACATACTAACAGCAACTCATCTGAGCATCTTGCATTACTAACGACAGCGCTAATCACACGTAGGTACTGCAACAAATTTACATGTAGGTACATGGCAGGTAGGTACCATCAATCTTGCTCCATGACTTGTCTTGCCACCATAGCCTTGCCATCACGATTTCACAATCACACCTCGTTTATTTCATCTGACTTGCATGGTGTTCCGCTACTCGAGTAACGGAACATCATAAGGTTTCGCGATTTCGCGGCGGAGATGTGCAAAGGCCCATGTTGTGTACTCATCTTTATGAACGCAGTGTTTCTTAACCTCCAGAAGAAAACAGTAAAGCATTCATTATTATATGAAAGTTTAGCCGTATGAGTGTGGTTACTGTAGGAACATACAGGTTTTTTATTAACCGACTTCAAAAAAGAAGGTTCTGTATTCGACCTGTATGTATGTATGTATGTTTGTTAGTCCGCGATTTTCTCAAAAACTAATGAACCAATTTTGATTAATCTTTCACTACCGTAATCTACATACTTTCAGAAAGGTTTTAGTATATAATACATTAGGTAATTATTCTTATGTACGATGTTATATGTATAAGTGTACTGTATCTCCGACATTTCTAAGTGGATTTTGTGATGATTCTTCTTTTCGTTCGTCTTGGGCTCATGTAATTGTCCTGATTGTATATTCAACTAAAAATGGAAAAATAAATTTACTTTAAAAAAGTAAAAACCGACTTCAAAACCTAAAACGAATAAAATAACTTTTATAAAAAACTAAAAGCTTCTGAAGTCGGTGTCAAGCTAAGGTGCATTGAAGAATGGAAGACACCGACTTCAGAAGCTGTTAAGTTTTTTATGAAAGTTATTTTATTCGTTTTAGATTTTGAAGTCGGTTTTTACTTTTTTTAAAGTAAATTTATTTTTAGATGGATCTGTCTAAATCTAAACTCGTAAAGCAGGCTTTCCTACTAGCACGTGTGAAATATTAAATTAAGTTTAGGAAAGTTTTGTACAGATTTACATGACGACTACTTGTTGAAACCTACTTTGATAATCATAACACTGGCCTGTTTTTTAGAAAGATATTTTTACATGTTTTGACTTTTCTATTCCCTATTGTTTCTTCTTACTGTCTTGTCAATTGTGGTTGTGTCTACCTAATATACTTATGCGACTCTGTGTGGGCTTCTTATTTGTCCTACACTACTGTTATGCTGGCCACACACGTTGCGATATACTTGCGCAAAGTTGAACTTGCACAAGTATACATTAACTCTTAAAATGTCGATTGTACACCATGTGTACAGATAACAATAGAATTTCAATTGTGTCTGCTAATTGGCGCGCGACGGGTTAAAGTGCGTGGGGTGAATTAGCACAAGTATCCGAGCCATTCGGTGTCACGCAGGCTTGTGCAAGTCTGAACTACGCATCTGCATAATATAGTTTAAGGTACTCTGCTGTCACTACTAGCTGCGTCGCCACAGTATCATAAATCCAATTAAACAACTTCACTTTGTCCCAACAGCAGTGCACTGTTCGTTTTATTGGCTGCAGTAATAAAACTGCTAGAAAGTTACTTTAATTTCCATTTAATTATTCTTAGTTGGTATGCCGACCACCTATTAACTATGCTCGGATAATTTGTTCATTGTACCTACCATTTCTCTTCTCATATTTAATGAGATTACAAAATATTTTTTCGGCCTCCTATAACTCACAAAAGGTAAACGTTTTTCAATTACAAGGTCTGGAAGAACCTTTTGTTTTCGAATATTACTGTGCCGAAATATGTTTATGCCGTTTGGAAAGATAACGGTGGGATCTGAATTATGATCTAGCTACGCTTTAGGATCATTTTATATTTCGCTGCTTATGCTGTACTTAATGTTAACATAATAATTATTATTTTTTCATTAGCTTTCTTTTCCTGAACGGTTTGGAAGACGTGTGTGCTATCGTATACCCACATTGCCAGTAATGTTTAAGTCCCGTGTGATAGGGCCAAGCCTATTGCCATTAACCGGACACAAATCCAGACTCCGGGCTGCTACTGTGAGAAGTTCTTAATAGAAACCCAATGTTGCTAACTCTTGTAAAGAATGGTCATTCAACATAATAACAATGAACCATGTAAAACTGACACCAATTTGAATAGCCACACTGTTATCAGAAGCCCTAAATTCAAACATTATGGCTTCTCCCTAATCACAGCGACTGGTAAAACAAGCAATTTAATCAGGAGTACTATCGATATCAGTATCTAATCACGCAGCCGAATCCTATAGTGCTTCTGACAGGAATGGCGCGAGTGTTGCCATGGCAACCGACTTGTATGTGAATGAGACAGATGATAAAGGAGAACGTGTAACTAATATGGGTTTTATACTGCCGTATTTTTGGTGGCAAAAAGGTAAAAAGCTGTTTAGTGTCTTGTCAGATCTTTAATGAAAAGTGTTGCACATTTTATGTTTCTAAAAGGACGTGGTCTAAATCAGAACGTGGTACGGGGATCTAACAATAGCACACTCGATTGTCCTGCAAACAAAAGCGGATAAAAACCAATAATATATGGTTTTTTTAAATCATAATAATCAGTGACTCTTCTACTTCGACCCGCGACGTAGTTGCGTAACAAACTTGCAACGGTAATGTCATTTAGACGTTAGACAGTTCAACAACAATTATTGCGTTATTGACGTTATTGAGCGGACTTATATTCAAGCAATGGATTAGGAATTAAAAACAAAAATATAATAATTATAATCTAGATCAGACAGGTCTACATAACAGTTAGAATTAAATTTTCCTCGGTTATAATTAATTTAAATCTTACTTTTACTTCATACTTCAATAATTTTTTTTTTATTTTATTTAATTTAATAAAAAGTCAAGTCGGTAAAGTTTGAATTTCTTTGAAAAGCCTTCGGATTGCGCTTTGAATGTCTTACACAATTGGGTTGCTGAATTTATCCATTGCTGGTAGAAAAAACAGCCGCACGGGTCGATCCATTAGATTAAGCTACGCTTGCCGCGTTTGGTCCGTGGATGGGTGACCATCTTTACATACCAAGACCCCCATGCCTCGGAAAGCACGTTAAGCCTTTGATCCCGGCTGTAACTTGTCGTCACATGCCGTCGAGAAATCTCTCAGGCATTTCCTCATGGGTTTCCTCACAATGTTTTTCTTTCATCGTTTTTTTTTTTTGCTCCTTGTAAAATAAGTACTGGTATTCAGCTGTATCCGGTTAGGCTGGAAGACGACCCTAACATAGTTGGTTGGCTAGGCAGATGATGAATTGTGATAATATGCCCTGTCAATTATATTTTATTTCAATAAATATTAATTTCCATTACCTATCGTGTCAATAACGTTGTAGGTACCGGTATGTAGGTTAAATCAATTAAACAGTAAATTAATCGCACGACATATGTCATGTCACATGTGTGATCGTTTGTGTAAATGTCAGAACTGTACTAATTAATTTTATAAGGTGTTTGCCCACTCATCAAGGCCCGCTTGCACCACAAATCATTAAAAGAGTTTAGCGCTAACCATTTATTTAAAATACAGGATGTTTGAAAGCTGGGTGCAAAGACTTGGGGGGTGATAATAGTTGTCAACATTTAGAGCATTTTGGGCCATAGACGTCTGTGTATAATGCTGTCTCCGTCATTTTAAAACGATTGACTAAAACAGGGCGATGTTTTAAGGCGAGTAGTAATGCCAACTAGCGCCGTTTTTGGCGTTAACTGCTTTAAAGTAGGTTTAGTGTTGATTTTTTTTATACAAAACACTACCTCATCTGACTAAAAATTTGAGCTTAGGAAATTTCAAAATGTTCCATATCTCCAGACTTATGATTTTATTAACTCAATGGTGGCGCTGATTGGCGTTACTACTCGCCTTTAAGTACGTTTAAACGGGCCTAAACGCAACATTATTGTATTGATTTATTTACTTACTTATTTATTTTTAACCTGTGTTGTCCCACTGCAGGGCAAAGGCCTCCCTTTCTCCTTTCCACTCCTCTCTGTCTTGAGGTGGTGCGGACCCAATCCTGTCTGTAGGCGTCAAGCTCGTCTCGCCATCTTCTCCTGGGCCTGCCTCGATGTCGACAGATGTTTTGATAAAATTCTGTAATTCCGAAATTTTGATAATACCGAAAGGACACAATGCAGGATAGATTTCTGTAACGTACTAGCTGTGCTTCCGACTCCCCCTAATTTTTTTCGTTATTAACCGACTTCATTTCGTTAATTTTTAGACACATTCATAATAATCAACATTATCTTCCTACCCTTGTCCTATATTATTTGGGATCGAAGCAACACGTTTTTTTTTTCATTCTCCCCTGTCAGCTGTCACTCTATCATTCACTCCTTACACAGAAAAATAAGATTATGTATTGTTGTTCCAGGTAATTTCCCGACTTTTCACAACGCAAAAAGAAGTTTTGGTGACAAGAAAAGATTTTGGATCAATTTGATGACTGTTTGTAAATATTGGAAAGGTTCCAATGCTGCGCACACGTAAGTACCTAAACACTAAAACATGTGCAGTATGTTCAGTGGAAGCATTTGGAGGCGATGACCCGGCGCCCCGGTCCGACCCTGACCCCGACTAGTGCAGGGTTGCCACTAAGGGAAAGAATGAAAATATCTTATTATTTACTAGCGACGCGTCCCTGCTTCGCCCGGCTTTTACGACATGACCAAAACTGCAATTTCTTTTAATATGTAAGTTTAATACGACGAAACGCTTCGAGAAAAGGTAGGTAGTGCCACCCTGCTTTTTGTTTTGGCTCGTCTTGGCAGGGGCACAACCGTACCCCAGATTGTAATGTACCTATTAGGTGTACCTACACATAACACATCCGGATTAAATTATCTAAATGATGGTGAAAACCACTTCAAAATTCGTTCTTCTCCATAGGGATCTACTACGCTTTGGAATGGGCAACTAGCTTCATCTTTCTGACTGACCGACCCATTGACAATTCAAAAGTGCCTGTAATTGGTTTATTTGAAATAAATGCTTTGAGTTTGAGTTTGAGTTGCGAAGTTTAAAAAAACAACGTGGTCATATAGACAAACAAGAAAAGCGACTTTAATATGTACTAGCTATTGACCGCGGATTCACCTGCGTGGATGTTAATACTTCCCTATTTGAATCGGATTTTCTTCACAGTTTCATGGGTTTTAATTTATTTTACATCAGCTATCTGTCAGTGAAAAGTCCCGTCAAAATCGGTCTATCCGTTTCGGAGATTAGCCGGAACAAACAGACAGACAAAAATGCTATAATTGTTTGTATAAGTACAGTTTATACTTTCATAAATATGCATTTAGTAAAAAGTTGTTATTTTGACATTACATAAATACACTTAAATTTTATTTATTTGTACAGATAGGTGAAGATGAATTTGTTGTCGTTAAAAGATTCTCCTTTCAACCTGCTACCTACATGCTATGTTTTGGATTTCTTCCCACACGAACATTCAATAAAATATTTGAATTTGAGTTTCAAATACTTATTAAGATTGATTGATTTATAAAGGTCTTTATTTACAGAAATGTAAACTGACATAATCCGAGCGATGTTAAATAGACTAAAACACCTCTTTTAACTTACAACATATTATGATTGTTAGTGTGAATAATAATTTAGTAAATACCTACATAATATAAGACTGTACAGATATGTAGGGTTTGCAGACCCACATTTTTAAATTTAAGCTACCCAGGCCCCCCATTTTTTAATTATTTTGAACTTATTAAGATTGCAGCAGTGTGGATTGCTATTATTGTTTATATATTATGTGTAAATAAAAAGTGTTTACTTAAAAAACTTGTCACATCAGTTTGTATCCTAGATTTCAGTGACGTAGCCTTCACAGGCACAGATTTCTCAAGAAATAAAAATATAAGTAGCATTACACAATCCTACACAGCGGCGAAGCAAACGAGATTGTTTGGAGCAAAAAGTACATACCGGAGCAAGTGGAATTGTGCCTCCCTCATCTAATCTTAATACCAAAGTTTTTACGTTGCCAAGATATCCGGACCGGGTTCATCCTACTTGGGATTACCGCCTAGTTTTTGTTAAAATTGTTAGATAAGTGTTACTGCTAGATTTAGGTTCAAAGATTAAAGCTTCTTTCGAATCCGAATTCTTCAGATTTCAACTAGAATTTATCATCGCTAGCTGCTGTGGCCTGCAAATCGATTAGGTATATTGCTAATTAGCAAATAGAAAAAAGTAATTATGGTTTCAGATTTATTTTTTAATCTTGTGACAGCCCTGCCCACTGTCCAGTCATGAGGAATGCACTGAACAGCACTATCGTACTATACCGGACGTATGCGGATATGAGCCAGATGAGCCTGCATCCTTTTTGATCCTTTTTTATGTTTGAATACAACACACATGCGAGGAAAAGTTTCCACGAGTGTAAATAAGCTACTAGTTGTGACTTTCCTCGTAGGTCTGCTTTCCCCATCACAATTTTCATTCTTCCCTACAATATGGCATCATTTCTGTCGTAAAAAGAACGTAGTTAGTATATGACAACCTTATAGCTTGCAGCTAACTGCAGCATTCTAGATTAGTTGAACACCACGCATGATACACCATTAAACCAGGCCAGGTGTGGGCGACTTACATCATCTATCCTCCTTCATCCTCCAATTGTATCTAATATGAAAACAGTTGGACTATCCGGTGAAGATATCGTGACACCATTATTGTCTTGTCGATGACACTAACATATCTAATGTCGTTCATTTCCTTTGATCCTCCGATCATATGTAACTAGTAGTTCACTAGTTTCAGTGTCATATCCATGAGTCGACATATCCTAACGTCTGCTCTGACACCATTTTCACAACCATATTTTGAAAGAAATTGTTGAAAATCTTGGTTCTAATACTTCAATAAAACTAGTTATGGCCTTTTTAAATAATATAGATTTATTTAGCCAATTAAATTCACTAGGAAGTTTATAATTCTTCGTCTCAACAGCACAGTACGAGAAGTAAAGTAATATTTTTAGTGGGTAGCATTGGCAGGCTACCGTTATACTTTTTAAATAAGTACCTACAATATATCGATTACTACAGAATCGACTAAATATTGATTTTTGTAAATAAGTAAATCAAATAAATCAACAGAAATATCAATATATTGTACAAAGAATTGGTTCCTGATATGAAAAATACTGCGGTATTTTTCCTGTGGGATATGCAATACGTAATACTTTCCGATTCAACTGTTGCTTCTTCAATGATATCTCATGTGACACACTCCGACAGTCCCATCGAATATTTGCATTCCGGAATGACAATTTTTTTCCAATTTATTTGAGAAATCTATGAGAGGGAAATTGCCTTTTTTGTGTGCCTATTGCCTTATTTGTGTAGATACCTATGTTTCCTCGAAACATCTACTGTCTATAAGGTGTTACCAAAAGGCTAGGATGCTTTAGACCTAGGACCTTTTTTTTCTAACTAGCCGTTGCCCGCAGTTTCGCCTGCGTGGATGTCGGAAATTATCCCACGGGAACCTACTACCGGGATAAAAAGAATCCTATGTGTTAATCCAGGTTATAAACCGTGTGCCAAATTTCATCCAAACCCGTTCAGCCGTTTTTGGAGTAGGTAACAAACATCCAAACATCTTCACAAACTTTCACGTTTATAATCTTATAGTAGGATTAATGCCATCTGTACCCCTGGGCTGGTTGGTAGAAAAGTTAATTGACGTCAAACATCCCTTTTGATCCTGTTTTCGTATAGGTAATAACGTAAATTCACTATTCGTGATATAGCACACTTTCATTCCCTACTTTTACACCATAACTTACTCTTAACCATATTTATGATTAACCAGCCTCTTTCCCTTTGTTCTTCCATATAAATTAGGACCCATTAACTTTGACAGGCTAAGAATGGTAATAATACCTTAGGGTTGTTTATTAAAGGTATATTTTTTAAGGGATTAGTTTTCACGACCCATTTTTACCTTTCTTCGAAAGTTTTTCCGATAGATTTTCGCGTTGAATTTTTAAGGCTTTCTTTACTGAAATATGCAGTATCAGAGTCTAGGACATGTATTTCTTGTTTGTATCCACAAAATGTAAAAAATCTTTAGATTTTCACTTCTACTAATTGTCGTCATGATCATAATTTTATTCTGACTTTAAACAAATGAACAGATACATTAATTTTCGATTAGTAATACTAATACCATTAAACACAAATCCGCCAGCACATAACATTACGTACCAAACGTTGATTAAAACTAGATCATAAATTAAACGTCAATGCGTTTTCATTAAAGCTTACAAAGCCGTTGGTTTAATTAAAACTTTTAGCTCCAATACTCACAGAATTAGGCACAGCGATAAAACTGGCTATTCTGGTTAATATAAAAACGTATGTGGTATAACGAGTAGCAATTAAAGGTAGCTATATAATGGTTCGGTACACTCGGACAAAACAATACACAGTAATTAAGGAGCGTCGCTGAATGAAATCGATGTGGAAGGGAAATGTGGTAGTAGAGTTATGTCGGTATTGTCCGCGAACGCGATTAAAAGGGGTAGTAAAACTGTCACGGTAATTTGTCATTAGGAATTTTAACAAGGCACTGGGCCGCATTAAAGCTAGCTTGTCTAGGACTTTGACTTGCTTTCAAAATTGATGAAACTTTGCTATTGTATATTTTAGATGTCTTATTAAGCCTCCGCTGTCCGTCCGTCTGTCTGTCTCATGAACCCTGATGTCCCCAAGGACATCAGGGTGCGGTGCGCGGAGGCCTATGTCCAAACATAGGCCTCCGCGCACCGCCAAATGTTTATGGTATAATAAAATAAAATTCAACTTGCATAATATACCTATACTATAATAGAAATCTCGATGTTTTGTCAAGTCCTAAAACCCGTGCGAAGCAGGGCCGGGGCGCTACATACTAATAAACCTTAGCGGCAGAAAATAGTTAGCTGCCAATTTAGCTGCAACATCCTCACTATAATTGACAGCGGTATAGGTTTTATCGTTCGTTTGTTAGCAGTATCGATAGATAATTATTATTGTGGATAGACGGGCAGTCCGTCGCATGTCCGCTTAATGTCCGGATGACATATTACGGGCCGCACAAATAGTGTGACGCCCCTGGGAATGAGGCAGGGATGTGCAATCACTGGTTGTATTATATTGATATGATTTGGTTAAGGTCGGCACTATGGAGGTGGCAATTAGATTATTTTTTGTATTGATTCCAAATATTTCATGCTATAACACCAAGTGTGTGTTGGATCACGCACTATGAAGCGTAGTCCGTAGTTGAAAATAATTTATCCCAATAACAAACTTAACATTGTAGTTGAAAAACTAGAAATCCTAAACAAAATAATTTTTATGCGATAAACTTACAAATTAACGTTTTTTTGAACTTTTTCCTATATTTGTGCTGTGAGACCTTGCTTCTTGTCAAATTTCATGATTCTAGGTCAACGGGAAGTACTCTATAGATTTTGATTTACTTGCATGCGAGTATCAAAATACGGCTATATAATAAAGCTTGATTTTTACAGAGCTCTAAGGAACCACCATAGACTTACGTAATTGATATTAATTTCAACTAATACCTCCACGCGTTCCTGAGAAAAAGGGTCTTGACTCTTGACAGACTGACAGACAGACGGACAACGAAGACCTTTAGGGACGGATCCTATAAGGGTTCCGTTTTTTTCTTTTGAGGTAGGTACGGAATCCTAAAAATAAAATAGGAATGATACAATTAAGGGCTGCCATACATGGACTGCTTGCAGTTATCAGGATGGAGTGCTTCGAGCTGCGACTGCATCGTGAACTACAGTGTTCTACGTACACACATACACGAAACCGCTCGAGTAGTTGCAACTGCTTCGGACGCTCGTGCGGTCAAGCAGTCGCCAGGCATACACTGAATGCTCGAGCTGTCGACTGCTCTCGCGCAGTACCTCCGCCCGCGCTCTTCATTCCACATCGCGCGCGCTTCCCGCTTTGATTTGAATGACGAGCAGTTGATATCAACTCCTCCAGCAGTTATCAATGGCAGCTTCAAGCTGCTGACTATGACTGCAAGAGCAGCCCGTGTATGTCGATCAATGGCTAACTGCTCGAGCAGTCCGTGTACGGTGGCCCTTAATTTAATTTATTCAGTAACAATTCACATTGCGTTAGATTTTTTTTAAATAACGGTTTAATTCATTGTTTAAGATTTCTTTACTGGTTGCGTTAGCATTATTTAATATGATCAGCAGAGATCGGCTAATCGGATGCCCTAAAGACCTATTATACCTATTATTATTTATTGGATTACCTAAAGTTGAGGTGTTGGCTATAATGTAATGCACTTTCTTATCTAAAAAATCCTGGGATTCTGGTATCGACAAATTAGAGTTCTGATTATGGACTCGTATGTATATTTACTTACACTCAGGTGTTGGTATGTGGCTATGTTGTGAAGTAGTTAGGTACCTTACAATAATAGCTAGTATTCGATTCTATAGTCAAAAAGTATAAAATTTATCAATTCCGGAATAGCGACATTTATACGGTACGAGGAAGTAATGTTAAAAATGTATTTCAAGTATTACACAAATAGTTATGTGATCCCGGTTTCTCGGTAGTTTTTAAATAAATAATACCACATATTTAAGAGATCGTTTCCATACCATGTAAGTATCCGATTAGTTTGCATTCCCGGATTCTCTGGAATCCCGGAAATTTTATTAAGAAAAAAAAAATAAGAAGCTGCTTCCATAATTTATTAGGAAAAATTAACTTTAGGTAAATAAATATGCATGCGATTATCCAATCTACGGTGATCAGTATGAAAGTTTCAAATTAGCACTAAGCATTATCCATTAATTACAGTCTTTGTGTTTTGGACGAAAAATTCTCTTTCAGTTGTTACATAATAAGTATTTCGAATCAGAACCCGTAGTTTTACTGTGTATGTCTGTTACACCCTTAACATTCAAAATAATGTCTTTATGGCAGTTATTTTTAACAACGCTATTCATATTCGCATAATGAAGTAAAAAGGGTTTTTAAAGCCCCTTGGTCACTAAAGATCTATTATTGCTACCTCTCTAAGTCCCAAACCAATTATAAAAAGTACCATAACCTTGTCGGAAGAACTTTTATCATACTCATCCAGAAATCTTTTTAGACTAGATCCTCTTCTAAACATAAAGTCGCTTTTCGTGTCTGCCTGTGTGACCGCGTTGTTCTTCTAAACTACGCAGCGGATTTTGGTGGGGTTTTCACCATCATTTAGAGAATTTATTCCGGAAGGTTAATGTCATAATACGTTAATTAATATTAAATTTACCTATAATAAACAAAACTCGATAGGTAGGTGTAAAGTCGTAAAAACTGTGCGAAGCCGGGGCTAGTCGCTAGTAAGTAACAAATATTCGATGTTTCTTCCACGTAAAAGTAGATTTTTTCTCCTTCAAGCGGAAATTCGTTTGCAATTGAAGGCAGCTCGATTGCCATGATTGGCATGGATCAGGACAAGGCCGTGGCGTGTTACAGATAAGGGCACAGCGGTGGGTAAATACGGGCTCATTAGTGTTACATAAAAATATATATCTCTTTGAAGTGTATGTAGAACGTATGTATTTGTGTAATGATGTCTTTAGTGTGCATGGTGTAGCGTTCAGGCGATCTTTTTCAGAGACGCGAGTTGAGTAATATTTGAAAAAATATTTAGGATACTTACATAACACATCTGAAAGTGCATCATTCTTTGTGAGAAATAAAGGCTTTGACGCCAGAATCATATGTGGGGATAAAATATCTGTTGTAGTTTTGCATCGAAATTCTCCTAAATTTGCCAGCACAAAGATTTGAGCTGCACTTGCGTTACATCTTTCAGGCTAAACACACTCTGTACCTCAAACATTAGTCCGCAATTTCCTGCAACACCTCTAGTAGTGTCCGATCGAATGCACTCCCTGCTCAATGACACGCGACTCTCGTGTGTACACATCCTCACACTCTGTCGTGTGCATTGAGTTACCTAACTCCGCTGGGATGTAGGAGAACATGCTGGTTGCAGGATCACTCTTTACCTCCGTCCGCTAAACTTTGGAGATGGAATATTGTTGATTATACATATCTTGGTTTCGGAAGATGTTGTGTATGTTATATTTTTTAAAGTTTCGACGCTGCAGAAGTTTTATGGAAATAAAATTCAATGGATTTTTCTATATGTTCGAAGATGTTTTGTATCTTTTGCGTAATAGCATACCGACCATTATAAAAATGCTTGCAAAACAACACGTTAGGTACTTGAAAAATAACTGGAAAAGTTATACGAAAAATGCACCCAGTAATATCCAAGATGACAGACACTACACGGCTTCACCTGAGTGCCCGCTAAAAGCATTGAATACAGTGCAAAATGCGGGCACTTCATAACTTTGTTGCGTTCTCTCTCTCTGAAATATACAAACAAATAGCTACGCTATCAGTTACCTTTTATGCATTTGTCACATAAAACAGTATTGACACCACCAGCATTCGATTAACCCCAAACTCCAAAAAATAACTTGAGTCATTCTCGGGAACTCCCAATGTAAAAGTCGATAACCCAATTTTGAGTATTTCAGTGGTAAATCATTGAAATGCATTTGGGCGTGCCGTGAGCTGGGGCCTTTCAACGAATGTTCATTAAATGCTGAAGCCTCATTACCTTTACGCACGCACGATGTGAAGAATGCTGTCAATGGATGCCTTCGGTACGAGCTGCTGAAATATGGATACGGCAATTTGGGAAATTATAAGCGGATTTGTTTTAGACAATCTTTTAACCAATTTCATTCCTGAAATGTGTTTACATACCGTCCTGTACCAGGGGCGGAGGCTTTTCGTACAAGAAAAGCCTCCGCAAACTTGTTACCTGTATGTAAATACGAAAATAGTAATTGCCACGTTTAGAAAGGAAAGCTTTGGTTAGAAACTTTGTTTTTCTCGAGTCTAAAAGAAAGGACGCAAGTCCTAAAGAAGTACGATAGATTAGGTTAACATGACAAAGTGTTTTCTTATTTTTACTTGGGAGAAAATAATCTGAGCGCAAAACTGATATAAATCGCTTTTATCTCGCCACTTTTAAACCGACGACGTCGATTCCGTAATTTTCGCCAGTCTCCCGTCCATCAGACGATTGGCACTTCTTCTCAAATAAGTACCGCGGTGGACCTTAAAGACATTATGGACAAGGGGGCGAGCACTTAAGACACTTAATTGCACGAAAGGGGTGCAACCCTAAGGGCAGCTTGAAACGGAAGGTGGTTGACAGTTTTTGTTACCGGAGAATAAGGAAAAAGTGCCCCAAATCTAAAAAGGGGGAGCAGAAATGTTGGTAACGATATAAGTACGGTTGAATACAAAGTTTGTATTACAAACACCTGGTGAAATGAAGTTGTTGAAACTGAATACCTAGCGGTTTTGCGGTGCAGATCCACAAAATTAACCACACCACAATAACATGTAAAATTAACTCGTGTGGTAAATAATATCCCCCAATATAATCAATTAACCAATAAAACAAACCAATACAACATTTAAAAGCTCATGTAATGCAATATTTAGCCGGTCCCTTAAGACTGCAATGTTTTCGTACGTTACCGAGGGCGGCAAGCCCGTCAGATGGGCGGGAAGAGCGAGCCGACCGCCCGCCTCGCGCGACCCACGCGCCGCGAATAAATACCCTAACCAATGGACCACCGAATTCAATTTTGAAAATAGAATAACGGTTTTATTCTTTCCCGTTTTTTATTGTTCACAGCCAGTGACACGTGATTTTAGTGAATTCTAGTGTTGGGATGTGCGTGAGAGTTGAATAGTGAAATTTTAATAAACTAGTGTGATTCAATAGTGTTTACTTAACTTTTTAATCAAATCTTGTGCCAATTGGATTGAACATTTTTATCTCTAGTGGTGCTATATTGTGTTAGCTATAAAATAGACTGTCTGCAATTTTGTTTTAATTAAGTTGTGCTAAGGTTGTTCTTGTAGACGGATTAAATTAGTGGGTAATTGAATATTATGAGGTTAGTAGGTCCAGACTTGGGATAAAACAAGACTAACGAGATGTTTGTAGTTGGTCCTCTAATAATGACGTAACATAAGTTATTTAAATGAATTGTATTAAGTAATAATCTTATTGAAGAACATTAAATGAATCGAAATCTAAAATGCCGATTAGTTGACAATCGGTTCATTGGTTTCGGTTCGTTATTCGTAATTTTCCGTATCTCATTTTAGCAGTTTTCAATTGGATAAGCCAGGATAGGCTTTTCCTATGGCTTACATAATTTGACAGAGCCTAGCCCATTAGATTTCTCGATTAATAACTAAATTTCATAGCTTACATTATTCTATAAAACGTTCGAAACATGTCCGCAGTTCTCTATCTAATCGACAATCCAATCTAGCCGGGGATGTCATAGTTTCATTAAACCTCTTCATAGAAAGGTCTTGAACATCCAAGCTTGAATCCAGTACTACAATACATCCTAATTGAACAACGCAATTTACAACCCTCTTCTTCGAAGTCATACAAATTGTATTTCATTTCCTACCATCTGAAGTACCTACGTATTTCCTGTAGTACTCTCTACGCGGGTCCCCGTCGAGATTAGCAACAGGCACCCATCGGTACAACGGGGCCAATAAGACGGGGTTAACGCACGAGATCGCACAAATAAGAATTACTACACAGTTTCTTTTCTTTTTCGCCACTTTGTATTTTATCTGCTCGACAGTGTAGAAGCTATTTTTCTTGAGATTTCGTAAATGTAGGTAGTTTTGGTGTAAGATTTAATATGGCTGTGGCATCTGGGAATGTAATAACGTATTTGTTCAACCATTGGAAAGTGTTTAATTTGAACTTGAAAGAAATAAGATGTCTTTACGTTCGTCTTTGAGGGGGCTTTTCAATCACTGCTACTTTGTTGGTCAACTGACTTGGTCCTTACTACGGCGATACCGACATTAAATCACATGCCTACCACACCACCATCTTGCACTTGAACAAGTTGGTCAAAGCAATGATATATCATTGGCAATCAAGGTATTACTAT
This sequence comes from Cosmia pyralina, assembly GCA_946251885.1. Classification (NCBI taxonomy): domain Eukaryota; kingdom Metazoa; phylum Arthropoda; class Insecta; order Lepidoptera; family Noctuidae; genus Cosmia; species Cosmia pyralina. The sequence goes on from OX276353.1 coordinate 25,898,017, forward strand.
ATTACTGTTTATACTAAAATCAATCTACCTATTGCCTTTTCCCAATTATGTTGGGGTCGGCTTCCAGTCTAACCGGATGCAGCTGAATAGGTACATGAAGCGACTGGTTGTCAGACTTTCGGGCTCCTGACGACCCGTAACGACTTTCAAAGATCTAGGAATGACGGCTGGGACCAACGGCTTAAAGTGCTTTCCGAGGCACGGAGGAGTCTTGGTATGTAAAGAAAGTCACCCATCCACAGACCCCGGCAAGCGTAGCTTAACCTGATGGATCGACCCGTGCGGCTGTCATTACTTAGCCATGAGCTCCACTTTATTTATTACTTCTTTATAATTTGAACATGTCTCAAAACAATACGGTCGTTGTAACAATTATATTGAAAACACTAAAGTTATAAATAATTAAAACACACGACAAAATGGGTACCTACCTACTTATTAAATGATTTATGAAACTACCCTTGCGTGGTTTTTATTGTTTCAGGACTTTTTTTTGTTTTATCGTACCTACAGGAAATTGAAATTTGAATAAGCTTTTGTAAAACCCTGTTATTTACATACATAGAGTCACACTTCTCTCTAATAACACATTCTCATATTATCATATTTTTTATCACATAAAAATGTGGTTTATCCCCCGATTTTTTAAAGATCATGTCTTTCATTCGTAATTTTGCTGTGGAATTTATGTATGCGACTTTATCTGTGTGTATCTTGGATTTCATCTTTTTTATACAAATATCCAGGATAAAAAGTAGAGTTAAGTCCTTCACCAGGTCCCAGACTGACAGACCCACATGCCAAATGATCGGTTCAGTGGTTTCGTGAAAAGGTAGCAGACGGACAGACAGAGTTATTTTCGCATATTAATTATGGATTATATATAATACACAAGTTATACAAGCAACCCATGTCACATCACTACGTACTTCACGGACGTGATTCGCCCCACTAAAGTTCATACATACACACAAGCCTCACTACTTCCTGCATTGCAATATTCAAACTCGATTAACTTTGCCGTTTGGTGCGCCGTAAGCTAAGCAGTCAGTGAGATCCTTGGAAGTTTGTCATGTATGCTGGTGGTAGAAGACATGGACATTTAGTTCATTATTATTGTTGTATGTACGGTCAGCAACAGAAGCCGGTTAACACTGCTACTTTTTGACATCATCTAAATTAACACAAAATGATTCGATAAACTGCTTTTTTTTCGTTTAACTGTTAAGAGTTACATGTTCCTAAAATTTTAAGTACTTCTGTTCCGATTCGAATTAAATATTTCGCTTAATAATTAAGATTGAAAAACTGCATGTGTTAATCGACTTTTGTTGCTGACTGTACAAGTTGTCTTTGGCAATATGTCATTGATAAAAGAATTGGGCTTGCATCAATTTCGATTGAAGATTAAGCAAATACACAAGGTGTAACTTAAATAAAGCAAAACCTCTTAAGGGGTACTCATCATAACAAACAACTTTTATTATGGGGCCAAACGCCTGAAAACATGAAAAAAAAAAACAGCAGTTTCCTACATTTTGACGAGTTATGCGAACATAAAAATGTGAACAGCAGATTTTTTTCGCGATTTTTTGTTTGGTCCCATAGTAAAAGGTCTTCAATGGTCCCTTAAGAGGTTGTGCGTTATTTAAGTTATACCTTGTATATGTCTAGATAAATAAGAAAGATAATGAATATTTAACCTTTGTCGCAATATATTGTCAGCTACTACTTTTTTTATTGCACCTGAAAATGTCGGGGTTTTGAAAATGATCTTTATATTTTCATATTTAGGGGAGGCGTGGCGCGATGGGGATATCAATTTTTGTTTACTTTGGCTCTTTCCTGTGTGGTAATTAATCGCCTGTTATCAAGGTGTGCCCTCCGGATCAATTTTCTTTATAGTCGGTGTTCAATATCTCTAATAGTTAGTATTTTACTGAAAGTCAGTAAAGTCCAATGGGTGGCTTTACCTCTAACTAGTTTTTGCCCGCGGCTTTGCCGGCGTGGAGGTCAGAAATTCCCCCGGGCACATACTACTACGGTCTACCCGTGTTACAAATTTGATCCAAATCCGTTCAGCCCTTTTAGCGTGAGAGCGTAACAAACAAACTCACTTTCGCATTTATAATGTTATATATACTTAGAATATTAGGATTAGGATAACGATAGTTTCTAAACAACCTCTGGATGGGTTAAACGCCTTCTATTTAGCCTTTTATTGAAGCTCTCTTAAGCCCTCCTGTACAAACTTACAACTAGAACATTCTGTCTAACATAATACATACAGTTATAAAACCTTCCTATCCGTACTTTTATTGCCTCCAGCGTACTTTATAGCGATATTTAATACCGCCCTTGGGATTGACCGATTTCTTTACGTCACCAGTCACCACCTCCCTACGTTCGTTTGAATGTTAAAAGTATCGGCGAACCTTGCTGGAAAAGTAGTACATCGTTTTTAATGTTTTAAAATTCAAGAGTAAAATTGACTACAGTGTTTTTATTAAGTATCGGTATTGCTAAGGTCCACCTTTTTAATAAGTAATCAAACACTATTGGATCGAAGGTACCAAATTTCTTATCCGACGAGAACAGTGTTTTTACGACACAATAAAAATGAGATGACCTTAAATCTTAAACCTCCCAACGAATTTCCTTTATAGCCTGTTCATTTATAAACTGCTCAATTTAATAAAGTGCTTTTATTCAGGATTGATTACACCTTCAGATGATTGTCTTAATCTCTTTATCTGTTGTGGTCATAATGTATCACCAAAGATATAAATATATGTCTAGATAGACAGACCACACAGTCAAAGCTGTGAACTCGTTGAAAAAAATTGCGTCTAACTGTTCGCCGCAATTTGCACGCACACTAGAAAAGCACAATAACTGGCGCGAGTGTAAGACGTCAGCTGTCACGTACACCAGCAGCATAACAAAGTTAGCCTGTTTTAGTTCTTTTGCAGCGCGACACTATCTAGACATATATTTAAACAAAGTGTATCACATAATTTTCGTTATAAATTGCTATTTTCTCGACCGAAACATAGACGGTCGCACTTTCCTCTTTTCTTTCACAAAAGTATTGTAGATTAGAACCACGTACAAAGTTTTCTAAAGTGCACTACACACAGGTACATTTATTGTTCCTAACACAATAGTCACAATACAAATAAAGCTGGTATTTCAAAACAACCCCCAGAGCACGTTATTCTTACGTTTAAGAGGATACATCGATAAATTTTGTGTTTTTATAATTCCTTTATAACCAAATGGTTTAATCATTTGGATTTTCCCTAAGTGTTATATGGAAAATAATGTTAAAGGGCTAAGTAATAACAGCCGCACGGGTCGATCCATCAGGTTAAGCTACGCTTCCCGGGATTGGCCCGTGGATGGGTGACCATCTTTACATACCGAGACTCCTCCGTGCCTCGAAAAGCACGTTAAGCCGTTGGTCCCGGCTGTCATTCGTGAATCTTTGACAGTCGTTACGGGTCACCAGAAGCCCGTAAGTCTGACAACCAGTCTTACCAAGGTGTACCGTATTACCCAGTTACTGGGTTGTGGAGGTCAGATAGGCAGTCGCTCCATGTAAAATACTGGTATTCAGCTGCATCCGGTTAGACTGGAAGCCGACCCCAACATAGTTGGGAAAAGGCTAGGCAGATTGATATAGACCTTGTCTAGGCGTAGTGTCTCGCACTCCTAAAGATCCTTGGTAATCTGGATATGAATTGGGATTAGCTTAGTATTTTCTTAAGTGAAAGAATACAGCCTCGTATTCCAGGTTAAACTAAAGTTGCTCAACATTATTGCAGCAACATGCTCTCTTGTTGCTGGAAGCATGTTGCTGGCAACAAGTAAAACATTGTTTCTAGCAATATTTGATGTAGTAAGCAACTGTCGCTCAACTTTTGCTTACCATGAATACAAATTAGTGATTCGGGGTTCGGTTAAAAGTGAATGTGACCTACAAGTTCAAACCCTTTCGTGTATCTGTTTCTAATAGTTTCAATAGGAATGATGCCTATGGGTAAAAAAAAAAAATCTATTTAATCCGTCAGTCAGATAATAAAAAATATTAGACACTTTTTGCGTTATCTTATTAATAAAAAATACTTAGATAACACGCATTAAAGTTGGGGAGTGGGGGCTCGCTACGTCACTTCTACGTATGTACAAAATCTAGCTAGGCGTGACGTCATGCCATATGTTAACTCAATGTATCGCAGTAATCTTTTGATTACGTGAAAAAGTAAAAAATACGTGTCCAATATTTTTTAATAAACTAAATGACGGACAAAAAAAATTGTCATCATCCCTAATACCGCTATACCAGTTATACACAATTCTAATTATACAATTAATTCAGCTTAACTTATCAAACATAATTAACTTATTAGCCATTATGTTACCTACATCTAATTCGGCACACCTGACTAATTGGGTACCTACATATGACATCTAAAGCTATCTATTGATTATATTAGCTCATTAGCGGCTACGGTTTACTAAATATCGACTGTGCATTCCACAAACACGTATCAGAATACATAATCGCGATGCTTTTAATTGGGCATCACTTTCAGGAGCAATTAGGACATAGGATATGATACCTACACTACGTTTGATTATTACTGCTCAATAATTATAATAACAGCTAACATGATATACTTATTATCACAATGTACGTTGGTATATTTATATGAGATTGATCCGCTTGACCGATCAGCCAGAAATTTAGCACATAAATAATGTATTTTTTTCATAGAGAAGGTCTTTATAGGATTTTTTCAGACGTCCACTCGAGCGAAGCCGCGAGCAAAAGCTAGTAGCATATAATTCTGATTAACACTCATGATGACACTTCATTTTAAGTCGTTATAAAAAGTCTTTCTGGCGCAACAATAAATGTTAAACTGACAAAGACAGAATGAGATTTAACGGCGACTTAAAATTGTGTTTCGTCTGAAAATTCGACCATCAGAGACCAGGGGTCAGCCATTCATCCAATCCAATCTCCGTCCAGACAACTCCCAAGATAATTCACTTTAATATCGCTCACCTATCAATTTGCAGTCCAATTTACTCAACAATAGCTTGGCATTCACTCAACTCCATCGAAAGTCCCATAGCAATTGTTCGAAGCCACACAAATAAGTGTTGAAAATTCAAACGGAATTGATTGCCGCGCAGTGCAATGTTCGGTACAGGCGGCCTCGTCAACTATTGCGGTTATTCGCAAACAAACTGCTGAATTCACTGCCACTGTGACTAACGCTTGCTACTAGTTGATCGAGTTTTGGATGGATCGGTAAATAGAGGTGGGACTGTTGTGCAGTGTGATTTGTAAGTGTTACGACATGTGGACTTACGTACGTAGTGTTGTCACTGAATTAGTGTAGCTACTGTTTCAGTTTGTCAAGATTAAATATTGAATTCGGAGGGAATTGATTTTCCTTTTCAGAGAAATTACCTTTAGCTTTTGTTATGAATGGATCAGACATGTTGATCCGTTCCCCAAACACCAGAAAGTTTACATCCTCTTATTGAAAGCGTCTTTGGGTGTGTTTCCATTGACGCAGGGCTGGGTGGAGTGGAGAGGAGCGGACCGTGAAGTGATCAATCACAGTGCTCGAAATCTCTACTCCGCGTTAGTGGGAAACAGTGTAAGTGGAGCGGAGCGGATTTTCAAATAAAATATATATAAACACTCGGCCCCGAGCCGAACTGAACTGAGTCGAGCAGGACGGTCCGACCAACCACAGTGCTCGAAATCTTCACACCGCTCCGCTCCGCTTCAGTAGAAACACTTCCCACTGTTCATGGTACGTTTCCGCTCCTCTCTACTCCACACGTCTCCGTGTCAGTGGAAATGTTCCCTCACTGCTCTTCTCCGCTCCGCTCAGCTCCGCGTCAGTAGAAACGCACCCTTACGGTATAACACAACAACCCTTCAGCCCTTTAAATCCCCGTAGATTTAGACAGTGCTGTAACTCGGGATAACAATCACAAACAAAAGCAATCCCTATCAATAAAATTGACATAACTAACCACTAATAGTAAGTAATGTGACATAAAACCCGTTACGGCAAGAAGCTCGCCTTCACAGAACTGTTATTAGCATAATAAGGCCTACCCACATAACGATGATGGCGTAAGACATCGGAAAAGTTCTCAAACTTTTATTTTACTACCCTCAGATCAAGAGATAGGGTGATTGCTTTGTTATCTTAGTGATCTTTCTTTCTTTTCCGTGTGGATATGCTGAAGTACATGAAGCCATTAAACCGTTCGTCACGCATACAGTGTATCTTACACGCTACGCGTGTTGTCTTAACAACGTAACATGTTAAGGAATCAATTGATTTGATGAGGGGGTATCTGGCTAATTTCTGCAGACAAAAAAAACAGAAAAGAGTTTTTTGAGATGCGACCACATCATAAAATTATCAAGTGCAACTCTTTAGGGTTCCGGACCTCAAAAGAAAAAACGGAAGCCTTATAAGATCACTTCGTTGTCCGTCTGTCTGTCTGTCTGTCAGTCTGTCAAGACCCCTTTTCTCATTAACGCGTGGAAGTATCAAGCTGAAATTAATATCAAATACGTAGGTCTATGGTACCTTGGAGCTCTAAAAAGTCAAGTCAACTTAATTGTTTTTGAGGTTACGTAGGTACTTAAATTTGCAGTTGGAGAATTGACCATGACGTATATCAATGTATGGGACAACATGTTTTTTAACTACAATGTTAAGTTTGTTTTTGGGATAAATTCTTTTCAACTACAAAACCCTTCATTGTGCGTGGTCCGACACGCACTTGGCCACTTTTTTGTATGAAACATACATTATAAAACATTTCAAACCCACATATACAACCATTAGAGCTCTCAAAAAGTCATCAACATAAGTCAAAAGCACTAAAACTCAACACCTAATCGATGAGCTGAATGCCGACAGCTCTCCGTGATCAATTCTATCTAAATCGGTCCATCTCACCACCGCAAATCAATAGCGACCGTTACAGCCGACAAATTATCAGGCAATTGGGAGATATGAAGCCACAATGAAGGAGGCTAACTAGCGGAATAAACTCATTCGTATCGGAAATTGGTGTAAATGTTGGCTTTCTTGAGGATTTTGTAAGCGTCTTGAGATTTTAGTTCTTGATTTTGTGGAAATCTTGGAAGCTTTTTAAGACATTTTCTGTTATCCCGTGAGCTTTTCTGCAGTAGGATTGTTTCCTCTGTTTCTCGAATCATCCATTAACCAAATTAATTGCGGAAATTGCCAATATCGTGTATTGTAATTCCCGAAAAGTATGTTTCGACAATTCGATCAAATTCCGGTCTTAAACCACGACAGACGTTGATTCATAGCGGTGAATTGAGAACCGAGCATAGTCCACTAAACCTCGGCTGGCTTGACCACAAACTGATCGGATGTAACCGCGGCGACATCTCAATCAATAGCGTCCATTAGCTCACGTCGAATCGCGCGCTCATTAATTCAGACCACGGGCGCCAGCCGGTCTCGCTTTCACATGCAAATTGTTCATCGAGCTCTGATGGAATATGGAGCCCTAGTACCGAAGGACTCCAATTTTTCTCACGTATCCGAGAGTTTTAAGTGGAAAAAGTTCTCAAGTCGGAAATTAATTATTTTGTATAGGTATTTGGGGCAGTTTTTTACGGATATTGATACATCTCCACAAATAAGGTAAAATAAAAATATTCGCAGAGTTTTACCATTTCCTTTGATTTACGAAGTCCTAAAAATGTTATTTTGAAGGTAAAGTTAGAATCAAATATTGGATTACCTTTACTCTCGGTAATCGCTCAAAGGCTTCCTTTATTGGAGAGAAAACAAGACTTCAAAATAAGTAAAGGCTAAAAAGTGAAATGTAACATGGACTTTGTGAGTAGATACTCCCTAGGATTTACCGCTTTCATAGTTTATTCAAGCTGTAACAAGCTCACCGCAACACAAGAACATTTATCTCGAGGATTCACCATTACACTAACGAAGCAGTCAGTTTCAGTCTCTATAACAAGACTGCCACTCTGATCTACGAGCAACTCAACGTTCAGAATATTATCATATTGTTCAAAGTACGGTGAACCGGCTAATTTCTAGCTCTTGCATAATATCGTATCTAAGAAACGTTAGTTTGTGTTGCTAAGTGAATTTACTGGAGTTGGAATAGCAAATAGTTGGCTAGATACTCGAGTTTCGAAGAAAAACATGGCAGTGAGCTCAAAATTTTATCTCTAGAATCGGACAAAATAAACCTTTGTTATGCAAACAACTATTTGGTCAATCCCAAAACTAGTAGATGATCAATCTAAGACATGGATTCTTACAAAACTTTCAACTTATTATTAAAGTTGACCATCGCACCCGAAGTCAAACTTACAAGCCATGCATTCAACTTACCAAAACTTTTCGGTCCATAATTTAGTTTAGAAATCTTCATAAGTTTTTCTTGTTTGCCGAAAAACTTTTTGCTAGCGTGATTTTGAATATGTAATGAAGACCAAGACATCCGGACACCTCCATTGTAGGTCCGGGCAATCATTTCGCCTGGCCGGTCTACCTTAGTACCGTTTTTAGATACGACACCTTTGTTTCTCTTGTCTAGATAGCTTCAAAATCTTCAAATGCCTAAATTCGTCCAATTTACCTGACGTAGTTTTTGTTTCCTAAGCCGCAGTTATCGGGGGCCTAGTCGGCTGAATGAGTAGAATTTATGACTTGGCTGTAAATCTTGAAGATGCTGCTTAGAATGTTTTTGTAAGTGGAGGCGGAGGAATTAATGAAGGGCGATAAATGTAGGTCCGTAATTTATGTTTTTCCAAAGGTTGTTCATATGCCAATGGATGCTATATTTTAAGAGAAGACTTCTAAATGGGATTGCATTTGTTTTTCTTTTGCTCTTCCACTAACTAAATCTCCAGCTAATTTGTGACCTAAAAAGTCCTCACGTCGTTCAACAAAGTAAAAACCTCTTAGTTAGTCCTCGTCTCGTATCCTAACGTTTACAGAAGCCTGTTACGTAGCTACTAACTTAAAATATACTCTCGCGGTTTGCCTAAAACTTGCCTCGAACCCACTTGTTATTTTGCATATGCATGCATTTCTCATTGTGCATATTTAACTTTGTAGTTCGAAGTTGAGTTTAGTTTAGCTAATGCGCCTTGTCGGTAACTGACGGCTTGACACCACTTTGTGGCTTTATTTATAATGGAAATTGGTTTGTTAACTTTTCTATCACCTTCGAAGTTAGCTGGTGAGGTCATAATTAGCTGCTATACTTCATTATTTGAAATTAAAATTCCAGTAATATTTCATTTAGAACAGTTTTCAGTGTTTTGTAGCAAACAAAGAAGAAGGAGAAATTGAACAGGAAGCAAGTTTGTTAACCGCTGTTAAGTAATTAAAATTAGTTTTAGGATATTAACGAAGCATGCTGTCGTCACCAATTAAGAATTTTAACTTTTGACACTCCCAACAAGTAAACAACTCGTCTTAACGAATTTTTCATAAATACACCAACTTTTTCTTCATAAAATCTTCCACAAACAATCCGACAGACATGCCAGACGTACCGCGAACTATTAGTTGAACAGTTTTAATAGCTTCCCCGCTCTATTGTGAGCCCGTCTATTAGGGGATCACGCGACCAAACTTTAATTTAATTTTAAATCCGCGACTCCGTCCCAAGTCACTGGCAGCGTTGTGGTTTCACGTCCTTTGAGTGAGCAATAAATGTTTTCTAGCTCTAAAGAAAATGCAGCCATTGAGTACATAGACTCTGATATCTTGGTAGCTAGGCGGCATAGGATACGTCAGCCTGTAATATTGGAAAGTCTTCTAATACACTTCGTGAAAGCTTGCTTAAGGGATCGCTGGATGTCATTGATACTTCGTCATCGTCTTGTATTACCAACTTTTGTCTACATTTAATTTTGACTTTTCTTTTCTAAAATCCCAAATCCCTGCAGCTTCCAAGGCAACATTGTTTACTTCACTGCATTGATAGTTCTTTAGTCTTTCGACAACTTCTATACAAATTCTCCTGTCCAAGCTCCTGTCCTCCGTTCACCTTTCTAAACTCTGTGGCGTACGTCAGCCGCATCGTTAAAATAACCTGCAAATCTGAAACACGTCTTTTACTTGAGCTTTGCTAAATATTGTTCTTGTCGTAGGTATATTTGTTAAACATTCAGACACAATATAAATTGTTAATGAATAAATGAAATGAAATGTCTACAATTAAATTAATTAAGTGCTGGGCGAGCTTTTATAAGCGTTACTAGCGGAACATTTTGTTTGAGAGATGGATTAAAATGCGACACGTGCAAACTTTGACAGATTATCTGGTTTTCATAATATTTAAGAAGAGAAGAGATTTAGGATCAAATATGTCAAGTTCAGAAGTGTTTATTAGTAGTTTAGTAGTAGTAGTGAGTGGTAGTATAGTAGTAGTCATTATTATATTAGTAACTAGCTGTTGCCCGTGGCTTCGCCCGCGTGGATGTCGCAAAATATCCCGTCAGTCAGTCAGGACTTGTCTTTTTATTTATATAGATACTCGTAGATTGTCAAATAATAAATCAATAACTCAAACATTGGGATCGTCTCGCAAAGCACAAATCCTTCGGCTCACTTACTCAACAATAATACCATAATAAATCATACAGTTAAGTTTCAGATTCCGTGCAGTATTTTAACAAAGAAGTTGAAAGTTGGAATGCATTTTTCAGGGAATTATTGCCTCGTCCAGACATTGAACCCACTGGGTTCGTGCGGCTAATCATTCGAGACACGAAAACACGTTTTGCGCTGTGGTTTTTCTTGGTTTGTGGACAAGGTTTTCGTTAATTTGATATGTTGAATTCTCTAATTAAGTTTTGATTTATGAATGTGAATTTGAGTTGACTTTACATTTTAAATCATAAATCTAGCCGATTTTTAAGTGAGCTTTTTGGTACATGTTTCTGTACTTTATCATTACTTACTCTGCAAATACGTTATCAGTAATAGTGTGCAATATTCAATCAAAACATCTCTCGATGCTAACTCCGAAGCAAACTAAAATAACATTTCTAGTCCCGCTTCATCCACTGACATCATAAACTCCCGGCTTCCGCTAACTTCAGAAACTTGATCTTTGCAATTCTATTTTCAGGCCCTTTTTAGCCGTGATTCAGCTCTGTAGGCAATCTATTCCTACACATCTTCCTTGCTTTATGTTTCATTCGAACAAATATAACATAACATTACGCCTGTAATCCGCGAAGGGTTAGGAGAGGTGTAAGTACCGATTGTGTACCCACATTTCGCCAGTTAGATTATGTCCCACTAGCTCTTCCCACGCGGCTTCGCCCGCATGGATGTCGGAAAATATCCCACGGGAACATCCTACCGGGAAATCCTTCCTTATTCCTTGTATACATTATAAAGGGAACCTCTGTACAAAATTTCAGCTTTCTAGGTCCAAGGGTTTGGGCTGGGCGTTGATGAGTCAGTCAATCAGTCAGTCAGTCAGGACTTCCCTTTTTATTTATATGTATAGATGTAATAGGGGGCGAGCCTATTGCCATCAACCGGGCACAAATCCACAGTCCGGGCTGCTACTGAGAAGTTCCTGATGAATAACCCTATTACACTTTACCCGACCTGGGAATCGAACCCAGGAGCTTACGCTCAGCAGCGCTAGCGACATACGAGGCAGTATTCGAACAATATGAGGGGATATCCTTGCTAATTGCGCTCCTTGTACGTGTGTTAGGTGCTGGCATAGCCTAGTCTGTGTTAGGAGCATCATTTGGATGCAAACAGAGGTTTCTAAGTCTTTGTTGGTTCATATGTGGTGTTTTGTTTTACCAGCTGAAAGCGGTGTGAGCTTTTGCTTTTGGTAGGGGTGTTGAAGAGATTAAGGCATAGGTTCTTAACCTTATTTTGCCAACCGCCCACTTTGAGATTTTTTTTTTCTAGAGCCCATTTTGTTTACTTATCATCTGTCACGAATCTGAAACAGCTAACGCCACGATTATATTTAAACGTGTAATATTAGGTTGGGGAAAAAGTCTTTTCGCATTATAGTATGTATGAACTTAAAATAAAATCTCTTTGGCTATACTATTTGTATCTGGCTGGTTTTGGTATCATTGAAAGTTTAAATTTTAAAGAACATAATTCCAAATTCAAATTAGGAAAATGTGTGATTTTCATTTGTTTTTCGTACTGTCAAGATGAGTGAATTTAATGAAGAAATTCGATACATTTTAAAAGTTTACTACAAAAAAGGTAAAAATGCAACGCAAGCCGCGAAAAAAATTTGCGATGTTTATGGACCCAGTGCAGTATCTGTGAGAGTAGCACAAATTTGGTTTAAGCGTTTTCAGTCCGGTAATTTTGATGTCAAAGATGCACGTCGCTCTGGTCGCCCTATTACGGTTAAAATGGATGCCATTTTTGAAAAAGTGGAGCAAGATCGGCATATCAGTAGTTACGACGTAGCTGAAGAACTGGGAATTGACCACAAAACAGTTTTGGCGCATTTGAAAAAAACTGGGTACACAAAAAAGCTCGATATTTGGGTACCTCACGAGCTCACTGAAAGAAACCTAATGAACCGTGTACTCATTTGTGATTCTTTATTACGACGTAATGAAACCGAACCATTTTTGAAGAAGCTGATAACTGGTGATGAAAAGTGGATCACGTACGACAAGAACGTGCGAAAAAGGTCGTGGTCAAAGGCCGGTCAGGCTTCACAGACTGTGGCGAAACCCGGGTTAACTCGCAACAAGGTGATGCTGTGTGTGTGGTGGGATTGGAAGGGCATTATTCATTATGAGCTGTTACCACCAGGCAGGACCATCGATTCTGAACTCTACTGCGAACAACTGATGAGATTAAAGCAAGAAGTTGAGAGAAAGCGGCCGGAATTAATCAACAGAAGGGATGTGGTTTTTTATCATGATAACGCTAGACCTCACACATCTTTAGCCACTCAGCAAAAATTAAGAGAGTTTGGCTGGGAGGTGTTAATGCATCCGCCGTATAGTCCTGACCTTGCACCTTCAGATTTCCACCTGTTTCAGTCTCTTCAGAATTCTTTAGGCAGTGTCAGGTTAACATCACGAGAGGACTGCCAAAACCACTTGTCGCGGTATTTTGATCAGAAGTCCCAAAATTTCTATAGCAATGGGATCATGTCCCTACCTACAAGATGGCAAAAAGTTATCGAACAAAATGGTACCTACATACTTTAGATAAATGTAAATAATGTATATTAAAATATGTTTTGAATTTTCTTAAAAAATGCGAAGAAACTTTTTCCCCAACCTATTTTTATAATAGTCGTAAGATAGTAAAAAGAAGAATGTTTCAATGTCAATAATTAAATCGCATACTTAATTTTAATGAGTATTTTTAATAACTTTCAAAAGACATTGGATTTATATAACTTATCTAATTAGAAGGTTGAATTTGATGCATTTTAAGGAGTTTGTTAATTTACAAATTAGAAATCGAAAGTTTTGATTTTTTTTAATTCAAATCAATTTTTTTTGTTAAATATATTTTTAACCTGCCAACGGGCTCTCTGTGCCATTCAACGCCCCCTAATTTTCTCTGTGTCTTCCACTGATTGAAACCACCCTGCCACTGAAAGTCGAACGCCTACGTTGAGAAGGCTCCGCAGTATTTTGGCGTCAACTGCCAGTCTGTCTATGATGACACTAGAATGTAACTATTTCAGTAAGATGAACTTCTGGCCTCCGCGAATTAATTACTGAGAGAAACAAGGCATCCAACTATAATTTACAATCCTAGACATGACAACTAGAACCTACGGTTTCAGACTGTTGAAACAATACCAACTGCTCTATTACCGTTTTCGTGTTGACTATTCGTCGTGAGTGCTATACCGGTAGTACTTCCTACCTTCACCCAGCAATTTTCCACGCCCATGTTTGATTGATTTCAGCGCGTAAATTGAGGGTTGGAATATTATGTATGACCTTGTAACCTCCAAAGTCTCTTTGTAAACAGAATTAGTTTTCTCATCTCGGAAAAGCTGTCTTTATCCCGGGTTTGGATTAAATCGGATTAATTTAATTTAATCGTAAAAAATTGCTGTAATGATTTTTTTGTTCGAAAAATATTTTTGTAGCCAGAAGACTAGCTAAACCCTTGTCTGAAATGTTTTCGTCTTTCCAGTATCAACATTATATTTTAGGTGAAACTACACTTCTTCCTACCCCGTCCATGATTTTAGGTATTACAGTTATATTATCTCAAATCATTAGGTTAATAACAAATTCCAGTCATTATCTTCCAGTTCCATCATTTTACATGGAGCGACTGCCTATCTGACCTCCACAACCCGGTTACTGAATAACACGATACCCCTTGGTAAGACTGGTTGTCAGATTTTCGGGCTTCAAAGATCCACGAATGACAGCTGGGACCAACGACTTAACGTGCTTTCCGAGGCGCGGAGGAATCTCGGTATGTAAAGTTAGTCATAGATTAATAACAAAGTCCAGTATTAGAACAAACTATGGTTACAGCTGTCTGTCTAGAACTCATTCAGAGTTAGAACTTCGATGAATTATATTATCTAGATTTTACGGTATTTTGACTGCTTTCAACGAAATCGCTCATCTAAACATTATGATAATGTTATATTAGGTTGGGGAAAAAGTCTTTTCGCATTATAGTATGTATGAACTTAAAATAAAATCTCTTTGGCTATACTATTTGTATCTGGCTGGTTTTGGTATCATTGAAAGTTTAAATTTTAAAGAACATAATTCCAAATTCAAATTAGGAAAATGTGTGATTTTCATTTGTTTTTCGTACTGTCAAGATGAGTGAATCTAATGATGAAATTCGATACATTTTAAAATTTTACTACAAAAAAGGTAAAAATGCAACGCAAGCCGCGAAAATAATTTGCGATGTTTATGGACCCAGTGCAGTGTTTGTGAGAGTAGCACAAATTTGGTTTAAGCGTTTTCAATCCGGAAATTTTGATGTCAAAGATGCACGTCGCTCTGGTCGCCCTATTACGGATAAAATGGATGCCATTTTTGAAAAAGTGGAGCAAGATCGGCATATCAGTAGTTCGACGTAGCTGAAGAACTAGGAATTGACCACAAAATAGTTTTGGCGCATTTGAAAAAAACTGGGTACACAAAAAAGCTCCATATTAGGGTACCTCACGAGCTCACTGAAAGAAACCTAATGAACCGTGTACTCATTTGTGATTCTTTATTACGACGTAATGAAACCGAACCATTTTTGAAGAAGCTGATAACTGGTGATGAAAAGTGGATCACGTACGATAAGAACGTGCGAAAAAGGTCGTGGTCAAACGCCGGTCAGGCTTCACAGACTGTGGCGAAACCCGGGTTAACTCGCAACAAGGTGATGCTGTGTGTGTGGTGGGATTGGATTAATTATGAGCTGTTACCACCAGGCAGGACCATCGATTCTGAACTGTACTGCAAACAACTGATGAGATTAAATCAAGAAGTTGAGAGAAAGCGCCCGGAATTATTCAACAGAAGGGGTGTGGTATTTCATCATGATAATGCTAGACCTCACACATCTTTAGCCACTCAGCAAAAATTAAAATAGTTTGGCTGGGAGGTGTTAATGCATCCGCCGTATAGTCCTGACCTTGCACTTTCAGATTTCCACCTGTTTCGGTCTCTTCAGAATTCTTTAGGCAGTGTCAGGTTAACATCACGAGAGGACTGCCAAAACCACTTGTCGCGGTATTTTGATCAGAAGTCCCAAAATTTCTATAGCAATGGGATCATGTCCCTACCTACAAGATGGCAAAAAGTTATCGAACAAAATGGTACCTACATACTTAAGATAAATGTAAATAATGTATATTAAAAAATATTTTGAATTTTCTTAAAAAATGCGAAGAAACTTTTTCCCCAACCTATTACATTACAATGACTTGCTAGAATCTAGAAACCTATTTCACGATGTCTAAGTAGCCTCTTCTACTTACCGATAAATTCAAAAATGGAACAGATTTTGTATGAAATTATCTGCCAAGTAAGTTAATAGGAACTTAATTAATCGTAGGTGGTAAAACAGGCCAATAAATTTTCTTCTAAATATGAAAATCTTATCCTT
Source organism: Cosmia pyralina (assembly GCA_946251885.1). Lineage (NCBI taxonomy): Eukaryota > Metazoa > Arthropoda > Insecta > Lepidoptera > Noctuidae > Cosmia > Cosmia pyralina. Next base: position 25,914,198 of record OX276353.1, read on the forward strand.
ATTTCAAGTCTACACGAGTTTTGTGAAAGTAGCTCGTCTCGTTCTCGTTCTTCTAAAGAAGAACAGTTAGTTAGTAGCGGAACTGACTGCTAAGTATTATAACACTAGGCTTTAAATGTACCCCAAACTTATACCCGAAATTTCACTAATAAACTAGGAGTACGAATACTCGTACGCCTCACAAAATTAGTGATGTGTAATTCCTGTGATAGTGCTGATAGTTGACACAGTGGGGCGTCTCGACTACATTATTTGCATAGTGTGTGACTAGGCAATATTTGTAGTGATATATGTTATTGTAATCTTAGTTGTTGACAACTATGTAGCATGGTATGTGGATATTGCCACGAAACATGAAATATAAAAAACGAGCGAGCATTACAGTAGTCGAATTATGATGTGTAACATTTGACATAATAAACAACATTAACATTATATCCTGAAAAAAAAAATCTCTATGGCAAAAGTACTGTCTAGTTCCATATCAAATAAGCAACGTTTTAATGTACGGCAACATTTCAATCCAAAGAGCAATCATTTAAAAATGTACTTTTCTTATCTGTGAGTTGTTTGTTTTATAAAAAAATTAATTTAAAAAATACATTTAATTTGAGCAATCATAACTTGTCTTAATCAGTGTTATTATTATTGGAAGTTTTTATTTAACGGGCAGAATTCTAGATGTGTGTGCTTATCAGTTATTCTTATAAGGATTTCTAAAGAATTCAAGCCTAGTAAGTAAATTAATAAGTAAGTACGTAAGAATTTTAAGAAAACAAATTCAAGCGTAACCCAAAGTTATTTGTGTTTACGTTTAATATCCTTATATTTAGTACAGTTTTTAATTCTACTGCCACGATTTTTTTATAATTTAGAAGCGTTAAATAAGCTTAGAATAGGTACCAATGTTTTTAATCAACTTATGATCAGAATTATGTAGCGCACAGCTGATGGCTGACAGTACCAACCTCTCGGAAAATGGTTTGGCACCATCTGAGTCTGACGGCCAACCAGCACCGCGCGCGCTCATTGGTCAAATCAAATAGCGCGCGCTTTCAAGTGTGAAAAGAGTCGTCCCTTTTCACGAAATCACTCCCAAAAATTGCAGGAAAGCGAGAGGAAAGATGTTACACATCAAAAATTGGTAAAACAGTTTCTGGATTGTAAGTTTTCTGGTAAATAATATAGGTATCGAAATCGATTTTGCGAACACAAATGGGAGAAAAACTTGGTTTATTATTCAAACGAAAAGGCATTGTGTTTAGTAAGATATGCCTTAGCTAGTAGAGTCGTAACATCCTTCCAACTTTATAACCAGGTCGCCGATCCCTATGTTAATATAAACAGTAAAAGATAGCACAAAGTGCAAGTTCACTAACTATTCCCGCGTTCAACTTTAAAGTTGCCAACTTTAGCTTAAAGCAAACAAATTACGTATGAGATCTTATTAGCCGTTGGACTAGCGAGCTCGCTTAACTTGATAACTTTTAAAAGTACACATATGATTTGAGTAAACTCTTTTGAGGATTCTTTAAGGAGCTTTTAGAGCGAGAGTAACGTAATACATGCTATGATATTAGATTTGTTAACAGACAAGAAAACCTAATGGGAATGTGTATAAAATGAATAACCATGTGAGCTTTTTCAGTATAATTCACTCATTTCCATTCGTTCTAGTTTTAGGGCAGAGATGATAAGGACATGCGTGATAGCACTATAGTAGGTGCAACCTGTTGAAACCCGATTAAGGCTGCCTGTCCACTGAGCGAGGCTGCGGAGCGGATAAACGGAGAAATATTAACCAATAGAATCTTAACCCCCGGAACTCCGCACCGGTGGACAGGCAGCCTAAGTGTAGCCTAATCCTACTGAGTAAAATCTAAGTAAATCTAATTTAGGAAACAACGTTTCTTAATATAACAGTGACTTGTGAAATCGTCTCAAAAGACCAACTTTCAAATTAAACATTTAATAAAAATTAAGCAATAAATGTTTCACCAAAAATGTTGTCATGTCAGTTTTATTGCTCTCACTCTTGTTAAGCCCGCCTATCTGAAACTGAAAATTTGATCCCTGTATCGAATAATCGATCCTTATTTTTATGCCAAACTGTTCAGTACTTAAACATTTTTGTAAGAAAACTCGTAGGTACTTGTTTCATAGGAGGGGAAGCGCCGAGGTAGCCCGCGTAATTCAAATTTTCTTACGTTTATTAATAATAATAATAATAATAATAAGGATCATTATTATTATTTCCTTTATTCCATTTATATACATATATTTCACATTTTTAAATATTTTTTTATAAAAACATGAAATAAAAAAAAAAACATTTAAAAATATAAAACATAGTAGCCCACCGGTATCGGGAACAGGGTCCAAGCTACCGGCGGTCAGGGCTCCAGAGAGAGGAACCTCCTAACAATGCGCGCCGTGTCCAGAAGTACCGCTCTCTGAATCAGGCCCTTAATCCAGCTGCCCAACGAGAGCCTCCTTAGATGTTGGTCGAGGCTCTTAGCGATTAAGCCATTGGCTGATACGACTATCGGCACAATGATCGCTGAGTCCACATCCCACATGTCGACAACCTCGCGAGCCAAGTCAAGATACTTGATTTGTTTATCTTTCTCGGCTTTCACGAGGTTCCCGTCATGCGGGACTGTTATGTCAATAATCATTGTGCGCCGCTCTGTTCGATCCACCACCACTATATCAGGCTTATTGGCAACAATAGTCCTGTCAGTGATGATGGATCGATCCCAGTACAATGTGATATTTCCATTTTCGAGAACTGGGTCGGGCACATACCTATAGTACGGCACTTCCGATTCCGCAAGGTTGTATTTCAGTGCAAGTTGCTGATGGATAATCCTGGCTACAAGGTTGTGTCTATGCAAGTACTCTTCGTTAGCAAGACGAGAACACCCGGAGATAATGTGTCGGATTGATTCTCCCGGACGGTGGCATGCCCGACAGATGTCAACCGTGCCGTCTTTCACAATATATTTCCGGTAGTTGTTCGTCATCATAACTTCGTCCATAATTGCACAGACAAAACCTTCGGTTTCCCCAAAGAGGTCACCGGAACGCAGCCAGGCTACGGACGCTAACAAATCTACGTCGGGTCCATGTAGGGCCCGGAAAAAGCGTCCGTGAAGCTCCTTACTCTGCCATACCTCCCTGCGATCGTTAGTGTCAAGCACTACAGGTTTGCGCCAGTTCTCTTTAGCCAAGGAGAGCGGAGTGAGGCCCTTGTCCACCGCGACCACATCTCGATGCATCCCCACATCGGCTTCTAGGAAATATTCCCTGAGACTGCATATCTCGCGGTTGTGGAGAGTCTTAGCGTTTAAAAAGCCTCGGCCTCCACACTTTCGCGGGATATACAGTCTCATTACCGATGACCGTGGGTGATGCATTCGATATGCAGTCAACAGCGTACGGACCCTCCGATCCAGGGCGTCGAGTTCCGTCTGAGTCCATTTGAGTACGCCGAAAGAGTACATCAAAACCGGCATGACCCAACCGTTGAAGGCACGCACCTTGTTTCCGCCTGATAGAAGACTATTAAATACTTTCTTCAGGCGGCCAAAGAAGCGCTCCTTCAACGATTGCTTCATGTCAGTAACATTGATGCCCAACGCTTCCGACATACCCAAATACTTATAGGTTTCGGGTGCGGAGAGGGCTCTAAGGTTTATGGAATCCGAGAGTTGGGTTCCCACGGATTCCACAATCTCTCCTCGCTTTACATGCATGACCGCACATTTGTCCACACCAAATTCCATCCTGATGGCGCTACTGAATGTTTCAGTTGCAAATTGTTGGGGGCAAAGAGTTTTAGGTCATCCATGTAGAGAAGGTGGGATATAACCTGACCACCTCTCCGCAGCCGATATCCTAGACCTGAATCCTCCAGCAGTGTGCTTAGAGGATTCAAGGCTAAGCAGAACCAAAGCGGACTCAAACTATCGCCCTGAAATATGCCTCGCTCGATCCTTATCGGCTCGCTGTTCCTCTGGATATTTCGACATCCTGGATAGCGAAGGACCGTCCTCCATTGCCCCATACACGACATCAGGAAGGTGCGCAGAGTTGCATCTACTTTATACAACTCCAACACCCTCATGAGCCATGTATGTGGCACCGAGTCATAGGCCTTCTTATAGTCTATCCAACATGTCGACAGATCCTTTCGGGAACGACGAACCTGTTGGCTAATGGCCATATCAATGAGGAGTAGCTCCTTAGTACCACGGGACCCATTCCTACATCCATTTTGAGAGGCAGACATGATGGAGTTGGTGTCTATATGTTCGTTAATTTTAGCTCTCAAAATGGATGTAAGAACTTTATAGACCGTCGGTAAACACGTGATCGGTCTATAATTTTTGGGTTCCGCGGTGTTACCGGATTTATGGAGCAGGTGGGTAACTCCTGTCGTTAGGAACTGGGGTAGCGAACCAGACTCTAAAGCAGACTGGTACTGAGCCGCCAAGCGAGCGTGCGATCCAAGAAACCATTTGATCCAGAAGTTGTGCAGTCCGTCCGGCCCTGGAGACTTCCAGTTAGGCAACGGACGGACTGCACGAGCTACATCTTGGGAACAGATGGTAATAGCCTCCATTTCTCGTATTGGATCGCAGGCTCGCTCGACTTCCCGAGCCCAATCACCTTCGGTGTGACTGACAGGTACCGCCCAGATACTGCGCCAGAAAGAACACATGGCATCATCATCCGGCAGGTGCGTGTCAGTCACACCTTGGTCCGGTCGCTCCCAACTCCTATAAACCCACCTTTCATCGCTCTGGAAGGTGCGATTCTGAGTGTATCGTTCCACTCGCCGCTTATACCTACGAATACGGTTTGCCCATGCATAGACTTTCTGCTTCAGGAAGTCGATGCGCTCTGTGACACGGGACATATAGTCCTGAGGGCTGACATCAGTCCCTGAGAACGCCCGTCTCACAAAGCGCATCACTCTAGGGCGAGTATTGCCCTCCCTGAAGCAGATTAGTTTGCCGATGAGTGCTCTGGCCCCACCAATACGGCGCTCAATTCTGCACTGCCAAGCTGGTACGGCTGGTTTCGGTCGTGTAGCTCTAGAGTCATTAGCAAATTTGACGTGAGCTACACGACATGCCGCTACAGCCGCGCAGTACAGAATTGAATGAGTATCGGTGAGGTCTTCGCAGTCATCAAAATAGTTTGACAACTGCGAATCCAGAGCCGCCATAAGCGCCCTATTTTTGTTATGCATGGGCAAACGAGGTAAGCGTGGTCTAAGTTCGGGAGACATGAATCGATATTCCCGAATCGCACCTTCCAAAGCACTCCTCAATTCTTCATTGCACTGGGTACTTACGTTTATAGCCCTGTCATCACTTCCCTCATCAGCTTGGTTTGTGTCCGACTGTGGTGGTTCTATATTAGTCTGCGACGGGGGGGCAATGACATGGCTACTCAGCATTTCATTTCGCAAGCGATCAAGTACAGTGTCATCCAACATATGATTACGCTGGATGACCCGCACCTGATCCGACAGTCGTTGTGCCGAAACGTTGACAACTGGCTCAAGCACCTGAAAAAGAGAGAGCATCCGAACACGGTACGCGGTCAGATTGTTTCCCCCCTCTGTAGCCCCATAGTATGAGCGCATGACGTTCTCATTAATGGATCGTGTCCATCTCATGCGCTGCACACTTCCGCCGGGAGCTGGGACCCTATCAGAGGCCGGTGGGCCTCGAGGTCCTAAACCGTCCGGCGGCCGGCGTCCTCCCCGTCGACGAGCAGGTGGTGGTGTCGTGGGCGGGGAGAAATACTCGTCGCTCGAGCTCGACGCAACTACCGCGGCCAGTGTCGTCACAGCGCTCACAGTGAGGCTGGATACCGGCGGCGGTGAGGCGGAGCTGAGCGAAGAGTCCGGAGGTGGTAGGCGTGCTTTTCGTGCGGCTGATCTTGTCAACATATTTTGTCGGAATTTTTCATCGATGTTATTTTCGGAGATGACATGACAGATGTCATCTCCTATTCGGTAGTTTTTTATTCATATCGGAATGCTCTTTTTGGATTTAATTGATTGTAGGTATATTGCTGGGTTTTTTTTTTTAAAAAGCACTTATGAAATTCAAAATATTGTTGATACCTAATCGTTAAAACTGATAAAATATTTGTATATTATAAAATCAAATTCCAAGACGTTTGTTGACGTTGGTGTTGCCAGCCATATTATTTATTATTATTATTATCATTATCATCATCATCACTGACAGGACTATTGTTGCCAATAAGCCTGATATAGTGGTGGTGGATCGAACAGAGCGGCGCACAATGATTATTGACATAACGGTCCCGCATGACGGGAACCTCGTGAAAGCCGAGAAAGATAAACAAATCAAGTATCTTGACTTGGCTCGCGAGGTTGTCGACATGTGGGATGTGGACTCAGCGATCATTGTGCCGATAGTTGTATCAGCCAATGGCTTAATCGCCAAGAGCCTCGACCAACATCTAAGGAGGCTCTCGTTGGGCAGCTGGATTAAGGGCCTGATTCAGAGAGCGGTACTTCTGGACACGGCGCGCATTGTTAGGAGGTTCCTCTCTCTGGAGCCCTGACCGCCGGTAGCTTGGACCCTGTTCCCGATACCGGTGGGCTACTATGTTTTATATTTTTAAATGTTTTTTTTTATTTCATGTTTTTATAAAAAATATTTAAAAATGTGAAATATATGTACATAAATGAAATAAAGGAAATAATAATAATAATAATAAGCTTTATTTCATGAAAACAGTACTTAGATTACATTAAATTACAGTAAAGTGCTATAATAAAACAAAAGTACAAAAAAGTTTTAGCATCTGGAGCCGAACTAGGAGGAACCTGTATTTCGGCTAACAGCGCCAATCCCCTCGAGTTACAATATATAATAATAATATAGTTCTTAAATGCCAGCATTATACAAAACAAAGGAATAAAGTAGTCTAAGGTTTTATAGTTGGTTTGCACCTCTCTTTGTGTTATGTGATATGGTGAATGAGTGAGTGTGAGAGGGTGTGTCTAATTGTTAGTGTGGTTGTGATTTTTATAGTGTGCACATGAAATTAGTAAGATACGCGGATGAAGTGAATATGTATATAATTATATATGTATATTTATTTATTAGGTACAGAATTTTTGCTAACATTAAACATTATTTACTTATTAGTTACTGTCTAACTTGGTACAGTTAGAAGTTGCTCAGTCTCATCATATGTAAGACGTTGTAGGTATTCCGATACCTTTTTCCTGCAACGATCTGTGTTGAGTGGATAAATATTAAGAATTTTATTAAGTTTATTGTAGATGTAGGGACCAAGGAAGTTAAAAAATTTAGTACTAAATTTGGTGCTGCAAAACCTGTGCTGAGTACCAACCATATAATTTCTACGTGTATTCAAAATCTGGGGGTCATAATTTGTGCAAGTGTGTTGCATAATCATTATTTTCAATATGAATAATTGTCTCACAGTTAATACTCCACACAACTGGTAGAGCATGGCTGTAGGAAAAAGTATTGGTTTAAAGGTACTGACCTTTAATATTGCACGTTGGGCAACCTCAATAGACTTGAGTGTAGTCTTAGGAGCACCTCCCCAAACGGATACACAGTATGTTATGAGTGACTGGCAAAGTGCAAAATATATTCGCTTCAAGATATGAGGATCAGCGATGTGTCGTAGATTTTTAAAGACATATATGAGTTTCCGAACCCGTCCCGATAAAATTCTTATATGTTCCCTGAAGTTTAGATTTTCGTCTATATATACGCCTAAATATTTAATGGAATCAACCCTTTCTAGTTTCGTACAAGAGCAAAAATCATGCGGTATACAAGTATGTGGAATAATGGCATGATCGTGGTTAATCCCCATATCCGATCTAATACTAAAGCAAACATACTTAGTTTTGCCGGTATTTAACGTTAGGATATTGTCATTTAGCCATTTTCTTACAGTATCAAATCCAGATTGGGCGGCGTCAAATACTTCGTTCCAGTTATCAGCAGAAAAAACGAGAGCAGTATCGTCAGCAAAAGAGATGATTTCACCCTGGGACAGTATTAAGTTAGTAAGGTCGTTAATATATACAAGAAACAAGGTTGGCCCCAATATGCTACCCTGTGGAACCCCGTGTGTGACTAGGCAGTCTGTGCTGGTAAAGTTTCCCACACGAACACACTGACGACGGTTTGTAAGATAGCTTTCGAAGAGTTTCAACTGCATGCCTCTGATTCCCAGTCTTTCTAGCTTGGCCAAAAGGACTGAAACCGAGATTGTGTCAAAGGCCTTTGCCAGATCTAAAAAGATGGCCAGGCACTTTTTTTTCCTATCCAGATTATCACTGATAAATCTTACGAGATTGTTTACCGCTTGTTCAGTAGATTTACCATTTCGAAAGCCGTACTGATTAGGTGAGAGCAAGTTATTATTTTCAAGATACCTAGTAAGTCTCTTATTGATAATTCTCTCCAGGAGCTTTGAAATAGAAGGGAGTATAGATATTGGCCTATAATTAGTGATGGAATCTCTGTTTCCACCTTTATGTATAGGGCAGACTTCCGACTTCTTTAATGTTTCAGGGAAAATTCCATTTTGGAGACACGAGTTGAAAATAAAAGTGAGGGGGGGAACTAAAATGTTTTTGAATCTTTTTAAAAATTGATTGCTAATCCCGTCAAATCCCGTTGAGCTATCTGTTTTCAAGTTAACAATGAGGCGGTCTACTTCACCTTCATCAGTATCCTCCAATACAAAAGAATTAATTGCAGAATGTTTATAAGAATTGGTATATACACTTGTGTCTGTTGAGTTTGAATTAATTTGACGGATCTTATCGGCCAGAGACCCACCAACATTTACAAAGTAGTCATTTATTTTATCCAGAGACTGTTTCGGAGTGGCTTCAAGGGTTAGAAGTTCATTTGAGTAGTTAGCATTTTTACTATTATTTGTAACGTCTTTTATCACTTTCCAAAGCTTCTTATTATCATTTTGAGCTGATTGGACAAGGTTTTTTTCATAAGCTCTTTTTACCTTTTTAAGTATTGTGTTGCAGAAATTTCTGTAGCGTGTGTATGTCAATTTTAATGTATCGTTATCTGGCGAAAGTTTTGATTTTTTATGCAATTTATCTCTGTTTCTCATACAGCGCAGTAAGCCTTGTGTTATCCAAGATTTTATAATCTTCTTTCTACGTGATAAGGTAATGACTTTTATGTGCTTATGAACTGCAGACTGAAGACAAGAGACAACATATCCCAGAGAAAAATTAGGATCAACCGATTCGTATACTAGCTTGAAGTCAATTTTTAACATTTCCTCTTTTAAGCCATTTTCGTCAATTTTTTTAATGGTAGAAGTCGCATAATGTTTAGGTATCTTAAAGTTCATCCACAGTAAAACCGGGTAGTGATCAGTCAAAGTTGTTTCTGGTACAATAGTGTTGCAAGCGCTTTTAGTTTTAAGGAGTATATGGTCAATACATGTTTCACTTGCTGGCCTAGTAATCAACGTATGCGAAGGGAGCAGGCCGTGACTAGCAGCTAAAGTAAGGTAACGCTCGCCATGATGATCAATTTTGCCTGAATTTATTGCAATATTTATGTCACCTAGTACTACACTTCTGGACACATCTATTGGCCCACCTTAGAGTTTAGGTTTCGATGGCCCCTACCGAAATATGATTGCTAGATTGAACAAAAACTGTTGATGCAGTTTTAAACCTGATACATTTTACCATCTTTTTCGATCGTATTGTTTTAAATTTGAATTCAGAATACCATACGACATGGAGCTACGCCTAACAAGTCGGATATGCGCCTTGTTAAAGGCAATTGATTTTTGAATAAAAAACATGTTTTATCAAATAAAGGTTTAATTTAATAACGCGTGTTGCCTCCATGGGCATCTACCAAAGCTCTCATACGATTAGGCATAGAGTTTATCAACCGCTCTATGAAATTTTGAGGGATCATCTCCCATTCCTCTTCTATGGCAGTTTTCAACTCCTGCATCGTCTGGGCAACTGGCTGACGAGCCCTAACACGTCTTTTTAGCTCGTCCCACATGTGCTCAATGGGGTTCATGTCTGGGCTTCTGGCTGGCCAGTCCATAACTGTGATGTTCACATCCCGAAGATATTCCCTGACGATGCCGGCCGCATGGGCTCTTGCATTATCATGCATAAAAAGGAAATTTGGGCCCACATAGTCCGCGTATGGTATCACGTGAGGTTCTAAGCACTCACAAATGTACCTTTCAGCATTTAATGTTGGCAGCCGTGGTCCTGTAACAACCTCAAGTTGAGTTTTGCCGCTCGCAAATATACCGCCCCAGACAGTCCATGAGCCACCGCCATAAGCAACCCTCTCTTCAAAGCAGCATTGTGCGAAACGCTCTCCCTTACGTCGGTAGACCTTCTTCCTTCCATCATTGCCACGTAACACAATTTTAGACTCATCAGAAAAGAGTACACGGCTCCAATCTTGCTGTGTCCAATTTAAATGACTGCGTGCGAAATGAAGGCGCGCTGTTCGGTGGGCTCGCGTTAGTTTGGGGCCATTAGCTGGCTTGTGTGGTACCATATCGCGTTCTTTTAACCTTCTCCGAACAGTTCGAGCCCTCACAGATACTCCGTGGAAGTCGCGAAGTTAGTTTTGTATCTCTATGGAGGTAAGGTGACGATTTCTCAAGCTGGTCGTCACGATGAATCGATCCTGCCTTTCAGTTGTGACCCGAGATCGTGGCCTTCCTTGGCGACGAACAAAGTCGCCAGTCTCTAGGTACCTCCGATAAACATTTCGGACCGCAGATCGACTTAAATTAAGTTGAGCACTCACGTTTCTTTGGCTGTGTCCGGCCTGAATAAGTGCAACAGCTTGGGCGGCGGCTTCAGGTGAAGTATCCATAGATTATTGATAGAACCTCACCTTAATGTTAAGAATAAGTAATGTTTGTTGCAAAACCAAAGATATCAATCACTTTTTCAAGAATTAAATCCAAGTAAACCAATAAAACCAAATTTTCTTAGTATTCGATTGTTTGATATCAACAAACAGGCTCCAAATTGTCTTTTGTTTCTTTAAATTCTGTGTTCGAAATTCAAAAAAGACTATTGAATGAAATTGTGAATGTGCCAGGTTCAAAACTGCATAAAAACTTTTTGCTCGACCTAATATAAAATTTTAGCTAGGACCAAACGAAACTGAAAATACAAGGTGGGCCAAAAGATGTGTCCAGAAGTGTATTATGTCTTTGAAGGAAGAGTATTTTATTAAAACATCATTTAGTGATTTAAGGAACAAATCTAAGTTAGCATAAGACGGTGACCGATATATTGCAATAATTGCAATTTGATTTTGTAGTGTTGCTACCAAACAGTTACCCTCGCTAAAATTTGGTTCCTCAACTTTACAATTAAGGTACTCCTTATAAAAAATTACAACACCATCATTTTGCTTTACATTATTTTTTGTCATGGACGAACGATAACCCAATAAGTTGGGTATTTTAGTTGTGGACGACAACCAGCTTTCTGTAAGAACAAGTATATCACATTGCAACTTTAATCTAGACAATAATATTTCAAAACCACCTATGTTGCAGTTTACGCTGCGTATATTTTGAGTGAAAACTACAAGGCTGTCAGAAGATGGCAAAATCAGTCTGTGACAGTCATCAATTTCGGCATACTGCGATTCTGATACTGATACCTTATCAATATTATGTGCTAAATAATTCAAACTATCGAATGTTAATTAAGTGTTTAATATAAATGGCAAGTATATGACTTGGGAAAAATGACCATACATTAATCTTATGTGAAGTTAAAGCGCCAGTCACAGTTCCTGATGCAAATAAACAAGCAAAGTTGCAACTGAATGAGAAATATACAAAAGACGTAGGCTGCCATTGTAGTTCATATTTTGGTATTATTATTACATTGCGGTATCTCAATGAATTGAATGATTCATGGATTATGTGTAGTAATACGGTTGTGTTATATATTTTTGTAAAACTATTTAGTAGGAGTGATATAATAGTAAGTAGAATGGTTAGTGTATTGTAGAGTGTTATAATAACAAGTAAACAAAAAAGAAAGGCATGCATTAGGAAATTAAGTATAACAATAGGTAGTCATTGCGAAGTTCTCAGCTTTTCTAGATCCAGTTCGGTGGTAATACGGATTTGGGAGCAATCGGCATTTTTCTTTAAATATACCATACCGTTTGAGGTCCAGCAGAAAGCGTAACCATAGTTTTTTTGAAATGACCGGGCGAGGTAAAACAATCTGTGCATCTTATGAGTTAAGGTTTCAGATACGTAAATAGGCTTTAGTTGATGCAGTAGGTTTAAGTGGGTTGTGTTTAGTTTTTCTCCTTTTGCTCTAGATTTATTAAAGCTTTTAACCCCTTTTATAACCTTTTCTTTGGTCAAAACTGTAGTAAAATCAACTATCACCGGATTTGATCCGTCTTTAGTGTTTAGGCGGTAAATGTCCCTGACATTTGAGTGACTAATTTGAACGTCTATGTTTTTACCCAAATTCACCAATACGTTACATAGGCTATCCTTTGTTTCGCCAGTTTCTTTTGGTATGTTCCGAAACTCAATGCCAGACATTCGCGATTTACGTTCTAAAAGTTCGAGTTTGTCCTCAAGTAATCCAATAATTTTCTTATCTTCCTGTTTTTCCATCTCCAGGCGTGATATTCGCCTTATAAATTCGTCGTACTTATCAGACATTAAATTGACACTTCTACGTAATTCTTCGTTCTGTTCATTCAATTTACTTATCGTGGACTGAAGTACTTGAAAACGATTGTCTTGGTCTGAAGAGAATTGTGAAAAAAGCTCCTTAACTGTAGCTGAAATTTTAATATCGCTTTTTGTGGGCTTTATTTTCTTATTACGCTCCGTAACATTAACCACAAGTGACTGGAGATCAGGTGCAGAAACACAGTGGTGTAATGGTGCATTATTTGTTTTATCAGCCTGTTGACTGTTAACGTCGGCTGATTTTATCAATGCCGAAGGCGAAGCAGGCGGCGGAGTTCGGTTTAGTGGCATTCTATGTTACTAACTCGTTTGCGGCGCGTAGGAGCAGGCAACGCAGTACTGTTGTCACTTGGACTGTTCGTAGCCCGAACGTCAACCGAATGCAACCGAGGAAAGGCAATCGAGCCGCTCGTAAATCTTCGTGTCTCCGATGTATGACAAGTGAAGGTCAGTCAATGACCTTCAAACGTCGCTCCGCCGGTTAACAGCTGACTAATTAGTATTTATGCAAAGATTACGTACTATTTTTTACTGTTTACGTTTAAACGGATGGTTGTATTCACAAACTGATTAATTCACTGTGAGGCCTGCACACTTAGCTACACATTAATATAAGTTATTTTGTTAAATATTCAGTTTTAAACACCAATTTGAAAATTTATAATGCGAGCACTCAAGAACACTTGTTATCACGCGCACGGTTCGGGGAGGAATCAATTTGCAAGTTATTGCAAGTTATTGCAATTTGCAAGTCAGTATTAAGTTGTATGTTTCGCAACCGTAACAAATATGTATTTACATAATTAGAATCAGAAATACAACTTAACTTAGTATACCCTCAAATGTCAAGATTTAAAATGAAATATAGTTATTTATTAGGATTACCTGGTCTTAAATTAAATTAAATTAAATCATTTATTTCAGACCAAGTCCATAATTCCACATAAAAATACATTAGAATAATTAAAACAATAAAATTAAATTAAATCAAAAACAAAATTAAACATTAAACATACACAAAATCATCAATCTAAACAAATAATTAAACATGTCAAATAATACGAGGAGAGGCGCTAACATGAAGCTGCAACCACCTCTGTAACAGGGACAGGTCCCACCGCTCGGACAATACCCTCAGGAGACTGTTCGAGCTGCTTCGTAGGCGACTTAATAGTGAGGCGCTCCGCTTCCGTATGATCGCGAAAAAATCATCAGTCCGCGCCTCAGCAAACATAGTCGAAGCACTACAAAACCGCGGAAGCCCTAACAGTATCCTGAAAGCATTGTTGTACTGCACGCGCAGTGCGCTATACGCCCGCTGCGTAAAGTTGGTCCACAGACTGCACGTGTAAAACGAAAAGAGTTGTACTGATGACTTTAATGATTATAATTCTTTAAATATATACTTGTTACGGTCACGAATCATAATTTGATCAACATACAACCTAATAGTGACTTGCAAATTACAACAAACCTAAGAAAATTTGAATTTCGCGGGCTACCCTGCCGGTTTCGCCATAAACAAAGTAGTTTTCAGTTCAAATGTAAGTCCGTTGAACTGTACTAATCAAGAATAATAAAGAAATATTGGTCGTAATATTAACCGCAGCACAGGCTTTTCCATATTATTACGCCATAGTTCAAACATTACATATTTATACCAGTAGTTCAAGTTTAATAACGCTTTAGGGACTACGTGGCATGCAAACAGTAAATAAACGTATTTCAGTAATCGAGCAAAGACCTGTAGCATTGTATAGATGATTTTAATTAACCTTATATAGCTTCCTTATTATCGTGGGCAGTTAGTATCAACAAAACCTTACTGATTGAACAATCTTTTCATATGACAAATAGGTCATGCCATCACCATAGATTACTAAATCCCTCTCATTGTGCTATTGTCATTCTAAACTATTTCCGAAGTCCACTTTGCACCCCATCGCGCACCTCAGGCTAATCCTTCAGTGCATGGCTCAACTCTCAGCCTACTCCTTCATTGTATGCCATAATTCTATTATCTAATCCACTGGCCATTCACTCTCGACAGAATTCACCATCAAATTAATTCCCTGAGTTCTCAAACTTCATCATAAGCCTGTAAGTACGGTCAAGATGCATGTTAAGTATGGCGCAGCAGAACTGTAAGTCAGCTATACAGTACCTAGAACTAAAATCTAGCCATAATTTAGTTTATGGTCTAAGCTAGAACTGTGGGTCCCCAGAGACGCGTAAGTCACATTACGGTTTAAGTTAGTGCTTCAGAAGTGACGTATTCTGTATGCCGTTAAAACTTTGCTGCTTAGTCGTAGGATTAGCTGAAATTGACAATTAAACTAAGGTGTACTTGTAAACAGGTAAATTAATGTAAGCTGCAGCTTCGGAAACTGATTAATTTTCTTTTAATTCTTGCTTTATTTTCGTCCTATTTATTTGCTGGCTTTGACCGCATTTTCGTGCGTTCCAGTTTTTTTTATTTTGTGGTTGGTATGTTGAAGGAGGATATTTTCCAAAGTCCTTCTGCAATCACCTCTCTATATTTTTTTTTAAATGTGGTAGTTTGCTATGAAACATATTAGGATACATAGGAGATTTTTATCTGTACTTACCTATCTGTCAAATTATTCCTCTAAGGGCAGATTTTTCAATAGTCAGATAACTTTTATCTGAAAAATAAATATCACAGTTACGACAGATTTTCTATACAAAAGCTGTCAAACCGTCATATTTATTACTCAGATAAAAGTTATCTAACCATTGAAAAATCAGCCCAAAGATTACTGAATCGAAGGTTTATACATTACATGTGAGTGAAATATCACCATAAGCATTGCAGTCAGAGTAGGTGTTACCTTTCTGCCGTCTCCCCGCGGTTTATATGAGCTATGTGACGTCACGGGCCGTCTTTTGTGGCGCGCGATTTATAGACATACCTTTATGTTTTACTGGGCAAAAGTACCACTTTTACCACCTTCAACGACGACAATACAATTTTTAGATTTCCTTAGAAATTGTCTGGAACTAAAATGCGTACCTACATATTAAAGTTTAATTTAGTCTTCATAATTTTTTTTATGTCCTCGAGAAGGGAGCAAGTCGGCACTTCATTATAATGTCCCTTTATTCATTAGAAAATAGAACGCTACAATTCATCTACGTAAACGTTTCACCTCACAAATCATACACCATCACACCGTCATAACTCAAAATCTAAACAATTCTCAGTCCAAGGTAAACCTTACCTCCATAATTTATAGGCTCATCCATTGCTTACCAGTTAGCCCAGTCATCTCCTATTGTTCACATAGATACTGTAAGATACAGACGCCCGAGCACGATTGCGCGACGTATAAAGCTACATTTACACGGTGCAGGTTTCTGGAACGTTCAAAAACAATAATCGCATGCCTTAAAGCACGACAAATTTTATTGCCATTCAAGAATTGCATGCAAGTGTATACACGCGCGCGATTTCCATAAAATGGCATACAAATCTTGAATGCAATTGTGCCATTCAATAAAATTGCATGAGACTTACACCAAGGCAATAAAATTGCGAGGCGATTATTTGCATGCAAGTTTTGCCTCGTCTAAACGCAGAGTTGCACGTCTTTCAAGTAGTTATTGCGCTGCCAAATATTTCATTAAATTTTATTGAACGTCTTGTTTCGTTCGCTCATGCATGATTGAATGATAGAAAATTTTCATGCCAGAATTTAATGTGATTTTCTTGTGCAGACGCCAGCAGGTTAAGTCACCCGAAACTGTCAAATTTTCCCAATCAACCTTGAACCTAATGCTTAGGCGATAAAGATGAAAATCTATTAAAGAAATTTGACAGATTGTAGTAGCATGATGTGCTGGCGTCTGTACGTGCAATTTTATTGTGTAAATGGAGCTATAGTAACGTAAATTCGAACGATTTTTGAATCGAAAATACTATCCACAAGCACAATGAGTATCACCCATAAAAATGTATAAAGTCTTAGAGCTACGTAAAATTATGGTATGGGAAACGAGTATTTTCATTTTTGAAATCGGTACAATTTACGTTACGTTTATTCCGCGTTCGTGCTAGCCCCACTGATCACAGACGTCATGTCATGATGACACGGTATGAACTGAAATAGACGTAATTTGTATTGTTTCTGATTGTTATTCTAAGGCTTCTTATGTACAAGTTGGTATAATTTTGGTTCATTACATAACGTATTATAGTAAACACAGAAACAGCACAGACAGTGGATTATTAATTACTGTCTGCGCTGTGTTAAATTAACATAACACATACATTTTCCACCGTACCTGCTAAAAAGGTTGTGTAAGTGAAATAAACAAGCAAAATGTCATACAGGTTAGTGTTACTTACGGTCCAGTTTCCTGTTCACGCTTCATATAAAATACGTTAATTTTATTCGCGGTCAAAGTGTATGTTCAACAATAAATTTTACTTATAAAAACGTGTTCTTGCATCAAGCATTCATGCGAATTGTTGGCATCCCAACCTCCCAGTTCCATGTTGCATACTCACCGGTTTTCGCCACAAATGTAGGCATGCATTTACCGTGTTATGTATAACTGCTCACGCTCCGTCTAGCTCTTGCTCCGTCATTCATCTGCCAACATTCTAAGGCGGGCTCTGCTCGGTATAAGTTTCGTTAACATACCAAGTCTGAAAATTCATCTTGTATTCAATCTTTTAACCTCCCCTAGCGAGATGTTCGTCACATAATCGTTCGAAATTCTTCTTACATGCCGAACGTGACTTCCGTATGTTTGGGGGGCTTAAATAATTTTGGAACATTGCTTAAACGTTTTGTATACTCATTCTTTAGTCTAGGTTTCATTTATTTACAAGAATCTTTACTGAGTTAATTTTCAAAGATATTAATTAACTGAAGAACAACTCGTGTTGTGTGATATTGCCAATAAATTTCATTTAATATTTAAACTCAGTGGCGTATTAACCCTTCCGCCCCTAATACATGCTAACAACCTAAAAAAATAAGCTCAACAGCTTGAGCTGGAGTGTGCAACCGCGCCAGCTCTAATGAACCGATGGCTGGAAGCTTCGAAGGTAATTGTATGGAAAAATTGTGCAATCCGACCCCGACACAACCAGCCAGCGCCGTCGGTTCTCGAGACTAGTTAGCGAACGCGAGGAGAGCCTTGCGAGAAAAAATAGAGGACCCAACTAATTTGACGTCTTTTTCTTGTCACGTAATAAGCTGGGTGTGAAAACTAGGAAATGTATATACACTTCTGGACACATCTTTTGGCCCACCTTGTATTTTCAGTTTCGTTTGGTCCTAGCTAAAATTTTATATTAGGTCGAGCAAAAAGTTTTTATGCAGTTTTGAACCTGGCACATTCACAATTTCATTCAATAGTCTTTTTTTTGAATTTCGAACACAGAATTTAAAGAAACAAAAGACAATTTGGAGCCTGTTTGTTGATATCAAACAATCGAATACTAAGAAAACTTGGTTTTATTGGTTTACTTGGATTTAATTCTTGAAAAAGTGATTGATATCTTTGGTTTTGCAACAAACATTACTTATTCTTAACATTAAGGTGAGGTTCTATCAATAATCTATGGATACTTCACCTGAAGTCGCCGCCCAAGCTGTGGCACTTATTCAGGCCGGACACAGCCAAAGAAACGTGAGTGCTCAACTTAATTTAAGTCGATCTGCGGTCCGAAATGTTTATCGGAGGTACCTAGCGACTGGCGGCTTTGTTCGTCGCCAAGGAAGGCCACGATCTCGGGTCACAACTGAAAGGCAGGATCGATTCATCGTGACGACCAGCTTGAGAAATCGTCACCTTACCGCCATTGAGATACAAAACCAACTTCGCGACTTCCACGGAGTATCTGTGAGCGCTCGAACTGTTCGGAGAAGGTTAAAAGAACGCGATATGGTACCACACAAGCCAGCTAATGGCCCCAAACTAACGCGAGCCCACCGAACAGCGCGCCTTCATTTCGCACGCAGTCATTTAAATTGGACACAGCAAGATTGGAGCCGTGTACTCTTTTCTGATGAGTCTAAAATTGTGTTACATGGCAATGATGGAAGGAAGAAGGTCTACCGACGTAAGGGAGAGCGTTTCGCACAATGCTGCTTTGAAGAGAGGGTTGCTTATAATATAATAATAATAATAATAATAATATCGTTTATTTATATAAAAATGGTTCAGATTTACAAAAAAACTTAGAAATTAAACATTTAGAGGACACACTTGCTCATTTGCCTGAACTAGGTAGAACCTGTGTTTCAGGCTAGAAAGGTGCATAGAGTATTAGATTATAAAATTAACAACCTAGACTAATTAAAACTAATATTAAATTAAAAGACTAAAACATGTTTTATTTACAGACAACGAGTAAATCCTCTGTCTCACTGTATGATATACTAAGTAAAAATTGCAGAATAATCTTTTTACAGTCGTAATTATTTAATTTATAGATACTTAATTTCCTATTTAATTTATTGTACAAAAATGGGCCTAAAAATGTATAAAATCTGTTTACAAAGATATATTTAGAGGATGCATTTGACTCACATACAATATCATTCCGTCTCTTATTAGTACTTGCAATGTTATAGGAAAGCATGGTGTGCTGTTTTAATACCAAGTGCGATATGAAAAGCTGGCGAACAGTCAGCACGTTACAACGTTTGTATAGCAGATCTGTAGGATAGAGAAAGGGATGGAAGTTTGCTACCTTTAAAATAGCTCTCTGAGCTCTTTCAAGAGGCAGCAAGTAAGTTTTTGGTGCTCCACCCCATGAAGTAATACAGTACTGTATTACAGATTGACCTAAAGCCAAGTAAACTTGTGACAATAGTTTTTTATCCGCAAAGGCTCGCAATTTTTTAAAAACAAAAATTAACCTGCGCACTCTTGTAACCAAACTGTCAATATGTGGTCTAAAAGAGAGCGACTCGTCTATTAATACCCCGAGATATTTTATGTTACAAGTTTTGAGGATAAAAGGACACTTACATATGCTGACTGAGCGGAGTCCGCTATGATGGGCATACAGATGAGAGTTAGTAATATTAAAAAGCGGTTTGCGGATGGAGAAGTGAATATATTTTGTCTTGTCGGTATTTAATGTTAGTAAGTTGCTGTGAAGCCAATTTAACACAGTATTGAAACCTATTTGAGCATATTCGTACAATTCGCTGTTTGTTTTAGCGGTGATAATTAACGCTGTATCATCTGCATACGATATAATTTTGCCTTGTTCAATATTTAAACTACACAAATCGTTTATGTAAATCAGGAAAAGGGTGGGGCCCAAAATACTTCCCTGGGGAACACCAAACCCTGTGTTTTTTTGCTCGTCGCTAAAAATATTGTCAATTTTAACACATTGATAACGATCGCCTAAGTAGTCAGCAAAAAGTTTCAGCGGCGTTCCCCTTATTCCTAAAGCCTCTAATTTGTACAAAAGCGCAGAAACGGAGACTGTATCAAAAGCCTTCGCCAGATCAAGGAAAATCCCCAGGGTCTGGTTTCCTTTACCAAGTTCTTCTGAGACATAATCTGTTAAACTGTGCACTGCATCGGCTGTGGATAATTTGGCTCTAAAACCAAATTGCGCAGATGATAAAAATTCATTTTTCTCTAGATAGTTAACTAGTCTACTATTTATAATTTTTTCTAGTATTTTAGATATAGAGGGCAGTAGTGATATTGGCCGATAGTTGTTAACTAAGTCTTTGTTTCCGGATTTGAAGATAGGGATTACAATTGCTTTTTTTAGGCATTTAGGGAAAATGCCTTCAGAAAAACACATACGAAAAATATGTGTTAAGGGAGGTACAAGGATATGCTTAAAGAGTTTAAGTGTCTTATTGCTAATATTATCCCATCCAACAGCACAGTCATCTTTTAGTCCACAGATTATTCGGGTAATTTCGTCTTCGTCGGTGTCTAGCAAGGCAAAAGATTTTAGGGTACGCCTATTTCCTTATGGCGGTGGCTCATGGACTGTCTGGGGCGGTATATCCGCGAGCGGCAAAACTCAACTTGAGGTTGTTACAGGACCACGGCTGCCAACATTAAATGCTGAAAGGTACATTCGTGAGTGCTTAGAACCTCACGTGATACCATACGCGGACTATGTGGGCCCAAATTTCCTTTTTATGCATGATAATGCAAGAGCCCATGCGGCCGGCATCGTCAGGGAATATCTTCGGGATGTGAACATCACAGTTATGGACTGGCCAGCCAGAAGCCCAGACATGAACCCCATTGAGCACATGTGGGACGAGCTAAAAAGACGTGTTAGGGCTCGTCAGCCAGTTGCCCAGACGATGCAGGAGTTGAAAACTGCCATAGAAGAGGAATGGGAGATGATCCCTCAAAATTTCATAGAGCGGTTGATAAACTATATGCCTAATCGTATGAGAGCTGTGGTAGATGCCCATGGAGGCAACACGCGTTATTAAATTAAACCTTTATTTGATAAAACATGTTTTTTATTCAAAAATCAATTGCCTTTAACAAGGCGCATATCCGACTTGTTAGGCGTAGCTCCATGTCGTATGGTATTCTGAATTCAAATTTAAAACAATACGATCGAAAAAGATGGTAAAATGTATCAGGTTTAAAACTGCATCAACAGTTTTTGTTCAATCTAGCAATCATATTTCGGTAGGGGCCATCGAAACCTAAACTCTAAGGTGGGCCAATAGATGTGTCCAGAAGTGTAGTATGCCTACAAAGTTAACATGTGAATACCATATTACATCATATTAGTGATGATAGAGAACAAAACTTCATAATAAAGACGGTCATCACGAACTTAATTTCAGAGCTTATATTTTAACCAGTTTCTATTAAAAAAGAATGTCGAAACACCAGCGAGGAAAGAGATAATTAAACGTTGCTTCTTACGTTGTGGAAATAAGATATAATAATTAAAAATTTCTTTTGAACAATTTTCCAAGACGAAATCTGAAAGCGGTGAACAGCGCTTGGTATGAGTGTGTATGTTTAAATATAGTATTGAGTCGAATCTTTTGCCGTGGGTGGGTTAGGGTTGGTTTGAAAATGTATCCACGAGGCAGGCTTCACCAAGTGTTCACACACCGTTGCATTGAACTTTCACCTGTACCTTATCATATAAATAAAACGAGAAGTCCTGACTGACTGACTGAGTCATCAACGCCCAGCCCAAACCCTTGAACCTAGAAAGCTGAAATTTTGCACACAGGTTTCCTTTATAATGTAGACAAGGAATAAGGAAGGAATTCCCGGTAGTACGTTCACGTGGGATATTTTTGGACATCCACGCGGGCGAAGCCGCTAGTAAAAGCTAGTTTTTGATAAGTCAATCTGCCTAGCCTTTTCCCAACTATGTTGGGGTCGGCTTCCAGTCTAACCGGATGCAGCTGAATACCATTATTTTACATGGAGCGACTGCCTATCTGACCTCCACAACCCATTAACTGGGTAATACGATATCCCTTGGTAAGACTGATTGTCAGACTTTCGGGCTTCTGACTACCCGTAACGACTGTCAAAGATCCACGAATGACAGCCGGGACCAACGGCTTAACGTGCTTTCCGAGGCACGGAGGAGTCTCGGTATGTAAAGATGGTCACCCATCCACGGACCAACCCCGGCAAGCGTAGCTTAACCTGATGGATCGACCCGTGCGGCTGTTATTACTTAGCCACGAGCTCCTCTAGTTTTTTGATAGTATTACTCTCTTTATGTTCTACTTCAACTTTTCTAGGCACATTTTTATCGCCTATACGCACTTTAATATGGTTAGCAAAGACTATGGATTCAAGCTCTTAGAACTACATATTTCCCTCAAACGTAAAATCATCTTCCTATAAGTCAGACAAGAATTTCCATTGTTTTCGAAATTTACGATCCGTTGAATACTCCAGACGCATTGCGGTCGTGTACAACTGTACATATAGCTTTTAGCGGCATTATTATAAAAAGGTAACATTGGGACGGCGTGAATGCGTCCTGCCGCCGTTATAACTCTTCATAATTATGTACCATCGTGATTCTGACGCGATATTACGTTTTCACAGGATGAAAGTGAAAATTTAATTTCATAACTGTGCATAGCTTAATGTTCACTAAGTATGCTGAGCGCTAGCGAACCTAGAATGAGGAATAATAAAGAGTATATTAAAATAAAACAGAATTAACGACTAACAATGTTTGTGGTTATGGGTTAAACTTCCTCAGCTGTATTAGTTGTTTTAAAGTCAAAGAGTTTATGCCATACAACTTCATCTTGTGATTTTCTGCACTGTTAATAGAATTTTCTTACCAACGAAGCTTTATCCTTCGTTTTCATTTTGTCCTACAGAATTCTTTAATGTTAACAGCCGCTATATGTAGCTAGAGCTACTATTACCACTACAGCGATTCACTTTCCACTTATTATCCATCACTGGTGAACAAACAGCTCGGCTCTCGACTCTGAACATCGGGACACTCGGGACTCTCGGTACACACTGTCGCAGTCCTCGTCTCGATGGCTCGGTATCCAGTTACTTTTAAAAGCACTCTCCACACTTTTATCATTTCCATCCTATCCAGCCTTTCTAGACTCCGCTTTATTAAATTTCTGATCCTACTGTAAATATATTTAATTATAATTTTTTCGTGTTGGGAATTAACATCAAAGTAAAATAACTCTGGTTTTGTTCAAAGAACATTATAAATGTGCAACAATCTGTTTCATCTCAAATACAATTTAATAACCATTCTCTTGGAATGGTTAAATTATATTTGAGATGAATTATATATTAGATACACTATAGAATAACGAAATACTGTATTCTTTAAATTTTTCTATCGCTATCTATAGCGATAGAAAAATTTAAAGAATGCAGTATTTCGTTACTACCCAACGTTAACGTTACGTTAGTACACGATTAGGTCTACTAATCGTTTAGGGTGAAAGATATGAAAAATTGCCTATAATTTGTGGTTTTAATTTCGTTTCATGAGTTATTAATATACCTACGTAAATTCGACTCTCTCTATGAGGTGAAATCATCCTCCTGCCCTGTTTTTATTTGGGGTCGCCGCAACATGTCTGTTTCTTCATTACTTCTCTATTAGTCATCATCTCGGTAGTCACTCGTTTTCTAGCCATATCATGTTTCACACAGTCCATCCATCGTTTCTTTGGTCTTCCCTTACTCGTATAGCCATCCACATTCATACTCAAAACTTTCCAAACGATATTTTCCTCATTCCTCCGCATCACATGCCCATAACATGACAACCGATTTCCGCACGATGTTTCAGTCACCGTGGTCACTTTCAGACTTCCTCTTATATACTAAATTCTTATTCTATCCATTCGCGTAACACCACCATTCCTCTTAGCATTCTCATCTCAGCTGCATGCTTTTATTCATTCCTTTTGTGGCCCAACATTCTGATTCATACAAGACAGTAGGTCTAACCATTGTTATATAAATCTTCCCCTTATGTTTAAGGGGAATGCGGGAGTCGCAGATTGTTCCCGTGACCTGCCGCCATTTCATCCATCCAGTGTTAATTCTGCGCTTAACAGTCCGATCTACTGCGCCATCTCTGCACAAGAGAACCCAGATACCGGTCGGAGCAGACTGGGATAAGCGCCCCATCAAGCGCTATGGCCCCAGAACTGGTGAGATCGCCGAAATCGCAGAACATAATATATACTCGGTTTTGGTTCTGCTGATTTTGAAGCCAACGTTATGCAGCTTCCGTTGGCATTTCAACAATCTGCTCTGGATCTGAGGTCCATATTCACCGAGAAGATCGATGTCGTCGGCAAATAGCATGCACCAGTGTGCCTCCTCCTGTGTCCGACGTCAGAGTGTCTATAATCAACAGGAAGAGGTAATTTCTTAAAGCCGACCCTTGGTGCAAGCCTACGGCCGCACTGAACACGTCGGTGTCGCCAGCAGCCGACCGGACGTAGGTACGAGATTGACTATAATATAGCATGAATTAACTCTACATACTTCCCGGGCAAACCTTTCTCTTTTAAGGCCCACCACGAGACATCCCGAGGTATCCTATCATACGCTTTCTCTAAATTAATGAACACCATGTGCAAGTTCTTGTGTTCACGACTGTACTTCTCGCAAAATTGGCGTCCACTGTTCCCGACCGGGCATAAACCCAATCTGGTTTGGGGTAATCTCACTGTCTCGCTATGTGGTAAAAATTAACACAATTTACATTAAAACAATAGTGAAGAGCAACAAAATGACAGGAAACGTAATATTTATATAAACAAACCTCAAGCACACGTTACCGATGAGAATACACTCGCTGCTCACAAAAGTTTAATCCTCTCGTAAACAGGACAGACTGACACGCTGAATAATAAAGCTGAGCTGGGAATAATAGTGCAGGTTGTCAGTAACAATACAATCGGTACAGTTATTTATGAAATTGTTTTGATCGTGACTAGTACCTATTCAGACTGGAAGCCGACCCCAACATAGTTGGGAAAAGGATGCAGATGAGCATATAATGATGATTGTTACGACGGCGACGGTGACGTGACCCATTAGGAATTTGAAAGTGAACATCATCTTACAGACGACGTTAGTATAAAAGCTAAAGATAACATGGTCTGTGATACCTACGTTTTCAAAGTTATATTCATCGCTGCATCGAGCAAGGGAAACTTGCAGACTACTGCTGAATAATAAAGCAATTACGATAGTATGGCAGTGCTGATGTAGAAACTTCAGTTTTAGATTGCAATACAATTGATTTAGGGATCTATGTTTCCTCGTTTATATAATGACATCTTTACAAAATTTATGACATACCTATCCAGAATGCAAAGGTGTCCTACAGTAAATTGTGTGGTCGTGGTGATCATTTGGCGACATGGAAAAAGCCTGTCTCGAAATGTATTTGTGACTTCCTTAACAATCTTCATTTTAATATTTGAAATTTTAGGGAGTCAGGACACCGGAACTGAGATAAAATTTCAGGTAATGGTTCTAAAAATGTTCTACTCTTTAGGCAGTGGCAAAAATGTTTCAAGTCGGCTTGTTCTCCCGCCAGTCAGCTTATTGTCACTCACCTCGAGTTGGCAAACCACACACAAATAGGCACATCTGTTATTGGGACCACGAAGTTAACTGGAATTTGGTCAAAAATTTACCTAGGCTACCAATTTGTCTGTTGACTATTAAATGCTGTCCTAATCAGACGGAATCTTTATTCCGACAATAACCAAGCAATTTTCTAAATCCTATGAGCACTAGGTACCTCGTCTGCACAATGCTTTGGCGTGGCCGCTCTGTAAATCCACTGTGTTGCACTTGCAACCGACTCTACTGTATACCCATTCCTTATTGTTTTCTTTGCCCGTGGCGATTAAACGAGCTTCCATTGAATACGTATCAGAAACAAGGGGATTATTGCTTCATCTTTCTGAAGACAAAAGAAGGAAAATATCTCTTAAGAGTATTAAAAATTGTTGTTTTTTTTCCTTTTAACTGTAGAATATTCATGACTGATGGCTTTAGGGGGAATGTTTATTCTTTCTGAGGTGACATAAAGTAAAGTGCTTTCGTGAAAATGGGGAAAAACGACGTGCTTTTAAGACCACGAATTAGGAAGAACCAACATTGTATGAACATGAAGTGCTTTCAGGCTCTTATGTTGACAATTAAAACTAAATTAACTTATCTAAGGTTTTTTTTTATTTCTGAGGACTTTGAAAATATGTTGTAGGGTCTTGATAGGTCAAACTTTCTGACATAATTACACCATTATTACACTACCACCACCACATACACCACCATTACCACACACCCCCACCATTACCATTATTACATTATTATACTTTCTTTTTTTGACAGTCGTTACGGGTCATCTCAAAAGCCCGAAAGTCTGACAACCAGTCCTACCAAGGGGTATTACCCAGTAACTGGATGTAGACGTCAGATAGGCAGTCGCGCCATGTAAAATACTGGCATTCAGCTGCATCCGGTTAGACTGAAAGCCGACCCCAACATAGTTGGTAGCTAGGCAGATATTGATGATATTATGATCGATGTTTTGTCAAAATCACAATCCAATTTCACACAATTCAAAAGTGACAGGCGCGAGTATAATCCATTCAAAAAATCTCACTCCTTTAAACTCAAACCAAGAATTTTTCTGAAATTGCCCTTCCCAAACAAACAATCGGCACACAGCAAGCAACAATTTTGACATATCTCATTAATACTGCAGCCGGTTCCTGCCGGTGGTTCTGTTGGGGCCCACTTGGGACAAAGGGGCCTGGTGGGGCTGTAGCTAGTAATTGCCGTGGTTTACGATGCTCTGCCCCCGGTTACACGCCTGCACTGGGGTTGGAGTGAACGCTGATAGATACATGTCGGGGTTAAGGCGATTTGTCAAACGAGGCGTAAAGGAAGGTTTGAGATTGAAGGCTTTTGATTTTGGTTTTATGGGGTTAAATGATTTTTGGTTTATTTGTCTTTCTTGGAAACTGACGATGTGCCTTCAAATCATATTGTAGTGTTTTGGATCGTTTATGAAATAAGTTTGTTCCACCTCCAGTTTTCTGCAGGCTACATTCTGTAGATTGTAGCCCTTCAAAGTTGCCTTTCAGTCTATTGTAATTGGCATTTCCAGATATACGAGTATCTCCAACTCCAAATTGTATCCTAATTTATAATTGGCATTCCGGATAAGACTTCCCCTCACCGTAGTTCACAGCTACAGACTTTTCAATAAAACATGGCCGCGGTAACTTGCAGGCGGCACCTGGTTTAGTGGCCGACTGAATTCGATAACGAACTGTCTGTAGTATCGAACCGTCTTACGGTCTTATACAACTGTTTATGTTAGTTTGGGGTTATAACAAACCTGCTTTCAGATGTCTTAGTGCGAATACAATTTGAATCAAAGCACAACATCTGGTTTTGAGAGAATGTTGGTGTGTTTACATATACTTACTGACTATCTGTAACATTTAACCTCTAGTAATTTTACTAGAGGTTAAATGTTTTTTCTTAGCCTTTTGACTAAGAAAAGAGGTACCTATTATTTTGTACAATTCTTGGATAATCTTTCAAATGCCCTTGCTTAGAAAGAATTGTCTTAATTGCTCCCTACGGTCACTTAATTTGATCAACAAATTATGATATTATGTTTCCTTCAAAACATAACATTTGATAATGAAGAAGCTATCTCAAATCTTGCCTTATATACTATAAATAGTTAGAATATATGTACTTACATTCTCTCTTTGTTACCTTTGCCTTTTCACCATGGAAGAATATCGCTGTGAATTATGGTCTCAGCGAGCTGAAACTGTCACTGTCAGTGTCATTCATAGCGTCTTAAATATTTGCCGCCAATGTACGTCAAATATTTTCTCTCGATAATTTTCTTAGAAAATTAGTAAAGTTTCAGTTATAACTTGGTTAAAAGTGAATAATAATAGTGCTTGTGGTAAGTGATATATAGTGTTACGGTGATCGTGAGTCGGCGAAGTGCCGAGGTGGAGATCGATAGCTCACAATATAGATGTGGTCGCCAGTGCCTTCTGAGAGCAACCGTTTTTATTTCGATTCTCCTAAGTGCCGTAATAGGGAAGAACGCTCTTCCCACCGCCGCCGCCGAGCCGATAAACAGGGCAATGAGATCGAAACGATTTCCTGTAAGACGGACCTACTATGCATTTACCTACAATTGAATGAGTTTTATGAATAGCCAAGTAAGTAATATAATTAATATAATTTCCACATTCTAATCAAGGTTAGTGAACCTTACTCAGACACATTATCAATAATCTTCTAACCTGCTTCATGCTAGTATTTACTTCAGAAGCGCATTGTTGTTTTCTAAACAACCCGGTTGTGTTTATCTAAATACACAGAGATATTACAACTCAAAGATTTTGGTGTAAATTATGATGATTAGGTAAATCCTAAAGCACATACAGATTGTCTAGAGGAGCTAAAGCTACTCAAGCAGTTTTTGACATTCCACCATGAAAAGCAATCCGTTAAAAGAAAACCTTACATTTATGCTCACCCACCCCATGTGTTTCACCCACTGAATTAGAAGTGAATGAGCACTTATGCCACTAAACAAAACTAAATCCTACTATTTGGCCCCTGCGGAGGGAGTTTTGGCTGGGATCTCTAATGTGGGTCTAGAGCAAAGAAAGCAAGCTGCTAAAGTAAAGTCTACAAGGACTTATTAATTGGGCAGCAACGTACTAGGATTGTCTCCTACCTTCCCTTTCGGAAGTCCGAACACTCCCATCCAGAAGTGTATTTAAATTAAAATTGTATATGCTTGCAGGTGTTATGCAATTGTTACTTTCATTGTAACAAAAAATAAGTTAGGTTTTTAAATCACTTTAAAATAATTCTTATAATAATTTGTATAATATTTTCTATTTGTTTAAGCTGTGTACTTCTTTAAGTGACAAATTCACCATACTAATAGATATAATAAGCTATTTTATGTACTTAATATGTCATTAGTGAAAACGTTGTTGGAGTACCTATAAATAAATAAATTAATTAAAGAGGTTCAGCACCTCTTATGAACTCTCTGCAATTAGAACATTAAAATAACCTATTAATTGTAATTGACATCAAGTTTTATAGGTACTTAGCTAATAAGAAGTGCTAAATAACAACATTATAATTTATAATGGTATACTGTTAATTTTTTGCTGTATTTTGTAATAATTATGGAAATCTTATAGTTATGAGCAGGACCATCAGGAACATATTGCTCTATCAAAATTAGAAATGGAACAAATACAGCCACTTAAAACTGACAAAATATTAGTTAAAGCTGGTTAAATAAGAAATAGTTCTTTTATTATTTTAAAAACATGATAAATGAGGATCATAGCAAAAATAACTAGGCCAAGGTATGAACAAGTCTGGTGTGAACCAGACTGCCTATTGTCTAAGGAACCATGTAAAAACTTGGGAATGAAAGACTGAAAACCTGTTTCTGTTAAAACTGAAGAGCATAACAGGAAGTGAAATACTGAAATTATTAACATTCAAGATAATTCTATTTTGAGATATTAAGTAGTAAAGCTACTAGTAGTAGTAAGACTCGCCAGCCCCCACAGTCAAACTATTGACATGGTTTTGTGGGGCTTAATATATTAATATATTTATAAAAAAAAAAAAAAAAAAAAAAACTAGTTACAATAATGAATACAAATTAAACCCATAATAATCTATGCGGATTTCTATGATTATGATTATAATCAATAATAGCCTATTGTTTACACTCTGTTATTACTAAAAACTAAAATGAAAGCAATGATATGCTAATGAAGAGAATAGTTCACACAAAGACTCCGGAGAGTCATTTAGAAACAAACTATATATGGGAATTGACAGACCCCTTTTGAGATTTCTTACTGAATAGCAGAGAATTTAAGAGCCTGTGGTATCTGCATTCTTGTAATTGTTTAGTTTAAATATTTTTTTTACTGGCCCTAGTGGGCTAGTGGGCCAACTTTTCCTAGTGGAAAAGTTACATTTTTGATTTCTGTCTCGGAGACTGTGGGTTCTAACAAAGCTTGGGTGACAAGTGAATTTCCTAAATCAATTCTAAATCTCAATCAGGAGTTCGAATAAGTAGGCCTTCTTTTTATCACTGCTACCAAACACAAGGCCCTGCCTGCAGGCAAGGTAGAAAGAAAGATAATAATAACAACACTTTGTTCCCTGAAACAAGTTCATAGCTCATCAACACCAAAATTTTGTTATCCCTTTATGGGAATACTTGTCGTCAGACAAATATTTGAGAAGGGCAGACCAGGACAAATGGAAAAAGGTTGCTCTGCTGGTTTGCCAAGAGTTAATGTGGTGGCCAGAGGCTATTGATAGACCACAGCCCAGTTCCTTTACACAGGGGTAAGGTAACCCACTTCCTGTCCACACTTGCCGTGGAGGAAAGATAAGGAGACCACATGAATGGGCTACTCTATTCCTCCAAAGGGAGTCTAAAGAATGTCTTTAAAATATCGCTTTTAGTGATAAAACTGCCCATTGTGTCGTCCTAGTGGTGAGGTGTACATAATAAAGAATATTCTATTCTATACTACTCTAGTCAGGAACTTGACCAAACCAGAAAAAATGGCACTTGAACTTGAGAGAGATATTTGCCATATATGCAGTAATGCCAAAAAGCCAGTCTTCAGAGTGCACGTATTCTAGTTCAATCCGCCAACAGACCATTTGTCGCACATTTAAGATCGGCGAGAGATACGTTCCCTAGCGGTCCTGAACCTAATTTGCAAGATAACGAAGTTAGCAGATTAGCTGAACATCACTCTAATAGCGGTTTACCTCCCGGGGAGGTTAAATGTGTTATAACGGCTTAGCCGACCGCTTATCTAGGAACAGACCAGCCGGAGTGGCTCCTGTTGCTCCAGGCCCCAGGCCTCGGAGGCCATGTTACAAAGTGGGGCGTCCCCGGCGTCGACGTTTTCGCGTCAAATAAGTCGGCCTTTTGTGCGACAGTACGTCACATGGGACTCAAATGATGGCTTGGCAATCTTCTGCGAGTTTTCAGTCAGAGGTGACAGCATCAACTAGCATGGGTTGCTCTTCGCCCAATTAAAGACCGAGTGCTCAGTCTTGTACTCGGAAATCGGACGGGGACCTACTAGGTAGGTATATAAAAATCGCCCCATACTGGACCCAGTGTGCCTGGCTCTCGCACTTGGATCGGAGAGTCAGTACCAGTACAAGATCCTATGTAAAAACGTTTTAGACCTGACAACCTGCAACTCCTACCTTGGAAAAGGGGGGGGGGGGGCAGTATGGTTGTTAGGGGCAGTTGTCGGTAGAAGAACAAGAGTCTTACTAAAATGTAGTTGGAGATAATTTATCTTTCCTATTCAGATATGAATGTCATAGTGTAGAGTGCATGGCATTAGTCCTAAATAATCTGATACAGATTTATTTTATTTTTTGCATAAAGCACATACTGTACGAACAAATGTCAGATCGAAACAGTTGTATGTCCATTTAATAAGTTTATGGCATTATCCTTAGCTAAACCACTGCCCAGAAATACATAAAAGGAGTGCCAGAACGATGAGTCTGCCAGAAATGATTGGCAGAGTTTTACATACCCTAATATTGTAAGACATCTCACAGCTTTTACATGTTGGATAACAGTGCAGCCAAGGTGTGATTCAAAGACACTGACAATCAAGATGTTTACTTCTACCATAAGCTTTGTTGATTTTGGTTTACAATAACAGATGTGGATAAGCTTACTTGAAATATTTTTAAACCTCTAGGAAGTATAAGTTCTGTGGTAGCCTTCGGGAGGCTGACTGGAGAATCAGTTCATCAGATGAAATTAAACTGGAAGAGCCACTAGGCTTACAGAATGATTACTTTTGTAAAGTAGTAAGAGAGGGCTACCTCTCAAGAGAATTTAGAATGACCAGCCTAATGCTCCCACTGATGGGACAAAGGTCTCCTATTGTGAGTGAGAGGGAAATAGGATTTATCATAAGATAATTTTTAATTTCCTATGAAAATATATAAATATGTTTGTGTACATGATTCACATTTCAATCATTTTAATTGACAAATGAAGAGACATACTAGAATCATCTTCTTAGATCATTTACATGTGTCACTACTTAGATTTGACCATTGTAAGAAAGATGTCCTAACTATTTCAGTTTCAATGGAATTTTAACTTTGTCATGTATGACATTGAGTTTGTTTTTCCTCATCTTTATAAAATGAATAAAACTTGTATCAATTAAATATATGAGTGATCCAATTAAGTATACTTTAGTACTTAATGAGATTATTATTTTAATTCAGTTTTAGATCTCATTGATTTTTGATTATCATTCATTCATTCATTTCATGTTCACCTAACTAAGGCAAATAGATTTGCCTCAACTGTCGACCAACCTCCTAGAGGTTGGTTACAACAAAAGCAATTTAATTGTGTCTCATAACTTGACAGTTGAAGGTTTCTATAACATTTATGGAAGGTGTTCATTTTTGCATTTTCTAGGATAGATAGATTGAAAATTCATACTGATTTACTTGAACATTTAATGAATACAGACCGAAATATTCGTTCACTTTATAAAATAATATAATTCACATAGCGTCTACATCCTTCAGGTATTTTTTCACCAGCAGATATCAAACACGTCTTCATTATCAAATGTTATGTTTTGAAGGAAACATAATAGAACTGTTTTGCATTAAAACAAAACAGTTATTATGTTATGAAAAACATAACATTTGAGCAATGTCCTTGCTGTTGAATTTTGAAGACTCCTATGAATGACACTGACAGTGACAGTTTCAGCTCGCTGAGACCATAATTCACAGCGATATTCTTCCATGGTGAAAAGGCAAAGGTAACAAAGAGAGAATGTAAGTACATATATTCTAACTATTTATAGTATATAAGGCAAGATTTGAGATAGCTTCTTCATTATCAAATGTTATGTTTTTCATAACATAATAACTGTTTTGTTTTAATGCAAAACAGTTCTATTAATTATTTGTAAACATGCCTTTCTATTTAGTTTTTTAGTTTCACCTTAACTGTCAGTGAGAATAGTAAATGCCTAATATATGTTCATACCTAATTACTTTTTAGATTAAAATTAGATACGGAGTAAGTACGGAG
The DNA here is from genome assembly GCA_946251885.1 of Cosmia pyralina. Taxonomy (NCBI): domain Eukaryota; kingdom Metazoa; phylum Arthropoda; class Insecta; order Lepidoptera; family Noctuidae; genus Cosmia; species Cosmia pyralina. The sequence continues at coordinate 25,947,709 of OX276353.1, forward strand.
AGGCAGATGACGATACAAGCACTTAAAGCTCATTAAGCCTTATTACTTAAGGGGGATCCGCAGTTGTAGCCGCGAAATTCAAATTTTCTAACGTTTTTTGCAATTTGCAGGCCAGTATCAGATTGTATGTTGATAAAAATATGATACGAGGCTGTAACAAATATGTATTTACATAAGTAATTTTAACCATAAGATTCATCAATACATCTTTCTAAGTTAGATTTGTTCGAAAATGTTATGATTTCAGAGAACAAAGCTATCTTAGAGAGATGTATTGATGATTGTTATGGTTATAATTATGACCTACATGGCAGTATGTGTATGTGGCTTCTACTGCGCTATCACCTTAAAACATTATTCTTAAATTGTTGTTCGCTTACCCCCATGGGAAGAAGGCGTGAGTTTAAGTATGTATGTAACTATGTATGTATTTTGCTTAAATCGTGTTATTTGAAGATGACAGAAACTTAATCTAAACACATACTTATAAAATGCAATGAAACTATACTTCAAACGCCAGTGAACTTAAGAACCAAGTGCAAGTGCAGTTTATATCCATAATGCTCGTCTAAGAACATTTGCGCGTTGTTAACGCGCACGAGGGATGGTCGCGCGCGATGAAGCGCGGCGGCGGCGCGTGCGCGTGGCTCGGCACGCCCTGCGCGCGCAAGAATGGCGCCGTGTGCGCGTGCCGTGTGCATACTGCACTGCTACAGGTAAATATGGAACCACTACGGTTTACAAACAAGTTGTTAATAGCTTATGGAAAGATACTCTTGTCTGTCCTTTTGTCTTGAATCTTCTCCCATTTATTCCTTGGTGAAAGATGGGGTGGTCTTGTCTATTTTCCTTTAGTTAGTTAAGACGATTTATGAGATAAAAAGTAAGATATTGATTCGCAACACAACACAATGTTTACCCACTCATCACTAGTTGAGAACCCTGGTGTGTGCCAATATCTGGGTTGGCGTTGCTGGGGTCTGTTGCAGCTTGCAGTCAAAATAATTTAGAAATCGAAATTGATGATACGATATTACTATACGCACATTAAGTACTTACCCACACTGCCTTTTGTGATAGCTTTTTCAGAAAGCGGTTTTTTCACTAGTCAACATTAAATTATGTGATTAAAACTCGCTCTCTATTGTGTTAAATAGTTGCTTGAAGATGACGATAAGGTGTTACAACACTTTCAAGCAACTTGTAAGTCTATAATTACACCTTGAATGTAATTAGGTCGGTTCTGAACGCGTGTGTTTCTATGGAAGGTCTTGATACTTAATCCTGAATTAATTTCCCACCTCAAAGTGCGGCTGAACGCTTCGCTTTTATGCTAATATGAATGAGTATAACGAGAGAAAAACTTGCGTTAAGCGTTTCTATTAACATCCATTTTAATTAACATTAGTAATTCTCAAGATAATTAGGGTTAGAAGAGAAACTATATCTGCCTGTGGAATCGAACGCAAGAGACTACATGTGTACCTAAATACAACTGGCACCCGTAACCCGCATAAAACGCGTCGGTCGCGCAGTAAACTTCGCTTGCGCGATGCAGGATTTTGCGTGACGTCAGTGTGATGCGTAGTTCGCATGTGGCATTGTAATTATGCTGCCACAATATTAAATTAAATACAACTTAATAATCATTCTCTTGCCGTTATCCCATTTTATTTGGGGTCGGCGCAACATGTCTTTCTTGAAGTATACTTCTCTATTAGTCGTCATCTCGGTAGTGACCCCCTTTCTAGCCATATCATCTTTCACACAATCCATTTATCGTTTCTTTGGTCTTCCCCTACTCTTATAGCCATCCACATTCATACTGAAATACGACTTAAACCGATAAAAATATTTCATAAAAATTCTTTGAAAAGCTATAACACACTTGCGGCATATCGTGATGTATAGGCGGACTTCGATGCCACTATGGACCGATTTGATTCAATTTGACGCCCGCGCTGCCGCCAGATAATAGTTAGCTCCAACTACTGCTAACAACTTCTGCACACTTTCCTTGCGCAATCTAGTTTACAATACTGAGAGTTTCACCAAAGTTTGGCCTTATGTGATGCAATTTAAAATTGTGACTCCACCAGTAGGTACGAAGTATTTTGTTTTATCATTTGGAAAGATATGAGCTTTGTGTCGTTTTATTTGGAGTGTCTTGCACCCAGTTTTCTTTCTGCTTTTATGTCGTTTGAGGCTTCTGTTTCCTTAAAACCAACCCTGATCAACCCCGTACAAAATCTTCTCATCAGACAAGTATTTCGAACGGATGTATTCGCTGCAGTGATCTCCCAACTCGATGGGATTAATATTTTTAACGTAACCAATTAAAAACTCATACTTAATTCAGCTACCGAGGCAGTAGTAACCAATCCGGCTGCCTGTGGATGTGTGGACAGACAGACTGACCAGAAATAGATTGCAGCGCGCTGCTACGTAAGGAATGTATGTTTGAGTTCAGAATGCAAGCTTATTTCGGAAGTTCTAGACTAACAAGAGTGTTGGGGCTTTCTCGTCGTTAACGGATACCCCGGTAGTTGTTGTAGGTAGTTAGTCAGTTCACACCAAACCACTGTTATGTCCAATAGTTTATTTATGGAAACAGTTTAGAGTTAAGTTATGTTTAGTTATCTGAGCCGCACTTGATGTTATGTTATTAGGTAATGATCAACCCGCACACTGTCGCGTGACGGAGTTTTAGTTACGACTGAAGTTATGTTAATAAGTATAAATTAGGTACGCTTAAACGACTAAACGTAATTTTGCTGTATGAGCATTCTTGGCTCGTACATGCTCCCGAGGGAACGATATACGTACTCAGATCACCAAACTTGCGTTACAAGTTAAATAGCTAAGTATAAAAATGTTATAAAACTACTAAAAGCAATCAAAACAATAAGTAAGAAATAATTCTTAAATAATTAATCATAGTTTGAATCTTGTTCCAATTGCTGAATGTCCACTTCGTATTTTAGCGTAGGCAGGAATTTCCTCTAGTTCTATATCTTCTGTCCTCTGTCGAGTCTTTTTCGTGTTGGTGTTGCTATTGCTCTTCTGACGCGATTGAAGATATCTTCTTATTTGCCAAACTATTATAGCGGCGATGATTCCTCCCACCAACAAAGTGCTTATAGCGTAGTTGCCGATGTCGTGGACACTTAGGTCGTTCGGTAGGCTCTCTCGTCCTTTTAGTGCAGTTATCTGGTCATCTAATAATTTGTGTTCTTTAGATAAGTTTAGTTTTGGTAGCACAATCTTTGTGTTTTTGAACGTATTCCACATATCATTTGGTGAGTCAATAGTGGGTACCTCCAAGGTAATTCCAATATTAGTACTGCTACTAAAAACGTTATGTGAGTAAATTGTAGCATCTTGTTGCTGAAGTATGCAGTCCTGACCTAGGGCAAGGAGCCCCGCCTTTGTTATAATTGTTGTTGTAATTCGATTTTCGCATACAATGCGAGTCGTACATTCATTTATGCAATTATACAGCCATATGTTTGGTCTCTGTAATTTTATCCATCGGTCAGAGCATTGTTCTGGTATCCAATCACATGTAATGTTATTTGCATTTTGACTTAGTATTTTAGCTTCGCAAGATGCCGTGGCTCCATGCAAGTTGCTGATAGTTGTAGAGGCGTGGCAGATGTGATTGTCCGCTGTTATTGTTGTACATTGCTGAAGATCAACCTCTTCCATCTGTATGTAGGTATTCTTTACGAAGTTGACTCCAATATATTGTGTTGTTGTATCTATCACCTGACATTGGTTAGCAGTTTGCAGTCTAGGTATAGCTATATTGCGATACAATGTATACTCGTCATCACTTAGTAACGGGATATGTAATTCGAAGAGTAGATACTTTTCGGTGAGCCGGGCTTTCACATAAATAATTTTGTAAATATTTTTTATGTTAGCTCCATTGCTGTTTTTGATAGGTAACGTTAATCTTTTCGGTATGATACCGGCAATGTAATCAAGTTGTTCCGATAGCTGCTCCGGTGTGAATAATTTCATATCAAGATGGCCTCTGTAGATATCTGTCAATGCACTTAGGAGCATTTCTTGGTTTCTTCTCAGTACTGAAATAAGTAAGCCAGCAGTTAACGCCCCAGAGTTGACGTCATTCATTGTTTTCATTATTTGAAATCTGTTTTCTATCACTGCTGTATTATATTTCGTTTCGTTCATAAATTGCTGAATTGCTTCCAGTTGCGTCTTTACAAAGTCTTCATTTTTCTTGATGACGTTGTTTTCTGCCTCGATAATCAGCGTCTGATTTCTTATCAGCTGTAATTGATATTGTTCGTTCGTTTTGATTTTTTCTATGTCCTGAGCGTATTTTTCGGCGAAATCGTTGTCAAGGACACCAAACAGGGCTCGTGCGAGATTTCCTACGCCGTTGACGTAGCCACGTCGCCTTCGTTGTTGATGTTGAGACCGTAGCAATATGTTATACTCGTTCAGCTGGTTCATTTCGAACTTGAGTTGTTTTGTCGTAGAGTGACAAGGCTCGTTTGGCATCGTGTCGCATAGTTGACCTATATGATTCACGAATTCCTCTACCTTTGCTGTACTTTGCCAGAATGTTGTCAGGTTATAGTATACTAGAAGTTTCCATTCATCGTGAATAAGTTGAATATTTCCGACGGGGTCAAAGTAAACTGGTTGGTTTTCAGCTAATTGAGTTATTTTGAAATACTGCAGGGGTGCTGCTTGTCCACATGTTAGCGTTGTAAATGCTACTAGTAACACCATAAGCAAGCTGTTTACCCTTTTCTGGGTTTTATTAGTCTCTTTCTTTTGCTTGCCGTGCTCAGTTGCTGGACTCACTTCTTGTGACTCAGCGCCTCCGCATACCTCGTTTATAGGTAGTGGGGCTAGTTTAGTTATGGGTCTTTTTAGTACCCCATTTTGTGTCTTGAGCGTGACTACTCGTACTAAGTCATCGCTCCCTGGGTGCAGTTCCACTACTCGTCCCATAGCCCATTTGCTTGGGGGTAGATTACTTTCCCTGACGAGAACTAGTTGTCCCTTCTGTATGTTTTCTTTAGTTTGTTGCCATTTGTTTCGGTTTTGTAATGAATGAAGGTATTCGTTCGACCAGCGATCCCAATAGTGTCGACGCATGAGCTCAATGAGTTTCCAGTTGTTTCTGATGTCTATCGCTTTCATTTCTTCAGGTTCATTGAGTGGTAGTGTTAGTGTTGGACTCCCCGAGAGAAAGTGACCCGGGGTGAGGTATTCCAGATCTTCCACATCTTCTGTTAATGGACATAGCGGTCTGCTGTTCATGCACGCTTCGATTTGTGTAAGAAGCGTTGCAAATTGTTCGTAGGTAAGCTTCTGTTGTCCAATTACCCGTTTCAGGTGTGCTTTCATGGAACGAACTGCAGCTTCCCACAAGCCTCCTGCTGATGGCCAGGATGGAGCGTTGAAGTGCCACTCGATTTGAAGGTCGTTGATCTCTTTAAAGAACTCTGAAGATAGCATTGTTTTAAATAGTTGGAACTCTTCTTTCAAAACTCTTGCGGCTCCGACGAAGTTGGTTCCATTATCGGAATATATATGTTTTGGGGTGCCTCTTCTGGCGCACATTCTTTTAAGTGCTGCAATGAAGGTTTGCGTTGATAGGTCCGAAACAAGTTCGATATGTACTGCTTTTGTGCACATACATATGAATATGGCTATATAGCCTTTGCAGGTTTTTATTCCGCGGCCCTTGTTTATCTTTACGTCCACATGGCCTGTAAAGTCGATACCGGTGTGGGAAAACGGCCTCGATGGAGTGATCCTTTCTTTAGGAAGGTTGCCCATCAACTGTTCAGTTTGGGTTGTTGCGTATCGACGACATCGAATGCATTGTCGCAGTATTTTCTTGACAGTTCGATTGCCGCTGATAATCCAGTAATTGTTTCTTGTGTCAGCTAGCGTTAATCTTGCTCCACCGTGTAAGGTTTGTTGATGTGCCTTTTCAATAATTAGTTGCGTTAGTCTTCCCTCTCCTGGTACGAGGACGGGGTGTTTCATTTCCACTGGCAAGTTGGAGTGGTTTAGACGTCCTCCAACTCGTAAAACTCCGTAAGAGTCCAAAAATGGATTAAGTTTCAAAATGGTGCTTCTGTTAAGAAGTTTTCCACCTTTCTTGAGTGAATTTATCTCATTTTCAAAATAATCCCGTTGCACTGATTTGATAATTATAAACAGTGCGTTGTTTATTTCATTCAAGTTCAGTTCATGGCACTCAGTTGACCTTCTTTTGTTTCGTAACGCATCAGCGAAACGTATCACCAAGGCGAGTATTCTTGTAATACGATCTATGTTGCTATGTCGCTCAAGTAATGAATCGATTAATTCATTTTTAATCGACGTGGGTTCCGTACTATTAGTCGTGTAACAGTTTGTTAAGAAGCCCTCGTTTGTGGTGTAAGTTTCTTTTGAGATAAGGGCTTGTTTTTCTACCTCCTTAAGCCATTTAGGGCCTTCCCACCACAGAGTAAAGTTGACCAGTTTTGTCGGTGGGAGTCCTCTTGTTGCACAATCGGCAGGGTTTTCGTTAGTCTTCACGTAACCCCAGTTTATCGCAGGCACGATGTTTAATATTTGTGTGGTTCTATTGGTTACATACTTTTCGTATTTAGTTTGACTTCCTTGAAGCCATGCTAGAACGACTTTAGAATCAGTCCAGCAGGTAATCCTGAGCTCGTAATCTTCCAAGATCTTAGTTATCCTTTGTAGGAGTTTCGCTAACAAAACTGCGGCGCATAATTCCAACCTCGGTATTGTAGTTTTCTTTTTGATTGGTGCCACCTTTGTTTTTGCCGCGAGTAGTGTAGTTTCATACGCGCCGGTGGGTGACGTAGTTCGGCTGTAGATAACGCATGCGTAGGCTTTCTCGCTCGCGTCACAGAAGGCTTGCAATTCGATCGCCCTGTTGTTTTCATGTTTTATCCATCTCGGTAGACTTATGTATTTTATGTTTGGCAAATCAGATTTAATTTCCAACCATTCGTTTTGTATGGAGTCTGGTACATTTTCGTCCCAACCGATGTTTTGATACGTATCACTCCATATTTTTTGGAAAAGCAGTTTTGCTTGTAGGGTAATTGGAGCCAACCAGCCGAGTGGATCGTAGATCTTGCTTATTTCTGACAACAGCCTGCGTTTAGTGTAAGGTGCATTTTTGTTGTTGCTAGGCGCTTCGCTAATAAAATGGAATGTGTCGCTTGCGTCATTCCAAGTGAGCCCAAGGGTTTTGCTGAACTCTTGTTGCTTGAAGTTAAATTCGTTATTGTTACTTTTCTCTTTCTTCTGTAGTTCTTTGAGAATAGTTGGTTCGTTCGTGGACCATTTCCGTAAAACAAATCCACCTTTCTTCAGTAGTTCGCTTAGCTCCCTTTGCAGTAGTTTTGTTGATTCTATGGTATGGTGGCCCGTGATGGCATCATCCATATAAAATTCATTAAGTAGCGCCTTTTGGGCCAGAGGGAAAGCGTTGCCTTCATCTTTGGCCAGCTGTTGGAGAGTGCGCATCGCTATGTATGGTGCGACTTTGGTCCCGTATGTTAGGGTACACAGCTGCATATCTCGCAGTGGTTCTCTCTTGGAGTTTCTCCAAATTATTCTTTGAAGACATTGTTGATCTTGATGAATTAGGATTTGACGGTACATTTTTTCAATGTCCGCCGTTAGAACATATCTATAGCTCCGCCATTTTATGATCAATGCTAGAATGTCCTTTTGAAGGTTGGGCCCTTTTTCCATCAAATCGTTTAGGCTGTGCCCTGAGTCTGTCTTCATTGATGCGTTAAAAACAGCTCGTAGTTTCGTTGTTGTTGAGCACTCCCTTACCACGCCGTGGTGTGGTAGGTAGGCTTGTACTCTACTATCGGATTCTGTCACTGGTTTCATGTGACCTAATTCGATGTATTCTTGGATGAATTCTTTATAAAGTTTAGCGAAATGTTCTTGTCTTGCCATTTTCTTTTCTAACTGAAGAAATTGTGCTGTTGCTTGTGGTTTCGAGTTACCAAGGTTTTGTTCATAGTTAGCGTTCATCGGCAATTTCACCACATAACGCCCGTTGCGTAATCGCTCTGTTGTTTCTGTGTAATACTTTTCACAGAATTCGTTCTCCGTCGTAATTTCGGGTTCCGAAGGGATGTCTTCTATCTCCCAAAATTTTGTTATGTTGTCTAGCTCTGTTAGGGTAACTAGACAGTTGAACTGCTTTGTAGCACCACACAGTATCCAGCCCAACTTTGTCTGTTGCGCTACTGGCGAGTTATTGTTCTGCTTGATTATTCCTCCTAAGATCACATCGGAGTAAACATCTGCTCCAAGCAGTAGATCGATGGGTCCTGAGATGTTGTAGTCTGGATCAGCCAACTTGATGTCATGAAGGTGCGTCCAGTTGCTTGTGTTGATCGTTGAGTTAGGCAGATTGTTAATGAGTTTACTCATCACTAATGCTTCGGTTCGGAATGTATAATCAGAGTGGATAGACTTGCATTCCAATTTTATCAACCCTTTACTCTTGCCCATTATAGTACCAATGCCAGTGACCGCAGCATTCGTTCTGTTTCGAGGTAAGTTCAACCGTTGAGCAGCATTTTCTGTGACCAAGGTTACTTGAGAGCCTTGATCCAGTAACGCCCGGAGGATGACGTAATCTCCTTCCTTGTTCTTGACTCTTAGTTGAAGAGTCGTTAAGAGTATCTCTTGTTCACCGTTGATATGATTAGATGTTCGCTCAGCCACCGTTGATGTGGTTGGCTTTGATTGTTGCCCTTTCAGATTATCATCATGGAGAAGTGAGTGATGTTTGAAGTTACACGTGCGGCATGTTTTCGTTGAATTACATTTATTTCCGCCGTGACTGAACAAACAATTTTTGCACAAATTTAGGTTGCTTGTTGTTTGGTTTCGCGTTGCGACATCCATGTTCAAAAATGTAGAACACTGCCTCAGCGTGTGTTCGTTTTTGCAGAGTGGACATTTCCTTAGCGTTGCATGGAAGGTTTTTGTCCACTTTTCTGTTGCTTTAAAGTTCGTTGACTTGCTGTTGTTATAACTTTTATGTTGATTATTCGTCGAATTATTTTGTTTCCCGCCATTCCTCTTGGTACGGGATGTTTCCTGCGTTATGAATTGCAGTTCTAGGAACGTCATAAACTCCTCTAAGTCTGGGAGCTCTCTTGCATGTTTCATCGTCTTGATGTAGTCACCGTAAGTGACGTCATCCAGTTTTGAGGATAGTAAGTACACGATAAGTGGACCCCATTCTGGAATATTGATGTCAATGTTTTCTAGCCCATTTAAGCACTCTTTCGTTGTGTCGTACAGCTTCTTCATGTTATTTGAGTTCGGTTTTTCGATGGATGATTGATTGAGAAGTGTGTCTATGTATGAGGTGAAAAGTAATCGCTTGTTGTCGTAGCGGTGTTGAATAATATCTAGACATGATTCATAATTCTCAGCACTCACAGGAAGGTGCTTAATTAACTTTTCCGCTTCACCTTTCAATTTAGATTTCAGGAACTTCATTTTCTGCGTTTTGTTCAGCGTTGGGTTGTTATGAATCATTTCAAAGAATAAATCCCTAAAACAGATCCAATTGTTGAAAGTTCCGTTGAATTCCGGTAATTCCATACGCGGTGTTGTTTTTTCGTAGTGGGATGTTTCAAAGATTTTCCTATTTAGCTCTTCCTTTAGGTTGTCGTAGACTTGCTCCCAATGGTCGAATTTTGCTTCATAGTCTTTGTCGTTCCCTTGCAGTAAGTAGCTTAGTTCCCAGTGAATCTTGTCAATGGATTCCCATTTAGATCGTAGTATGTTGACTTGATCTTGGAGTTGCCACTTCTCTTTCATGTTATCCAGGTTAGTTTTGGAGACCGCCCGCTTGAAGGCGTTGAAGTTACACATTTGATTACGTAACAGCGTTGATAGGTGCTTGTCCGTTTCATCCCCGATTTGTTGGTGTACTCCAGTTGTATCAAATTGCGGTGTTCCGGGAGTTTCTAGTATTTTCGGTTTTGGCATACCCGAAACCCCAGGTTCGTTCATCAACATGTTTCGTAGTTGATTCATAGATTGCATTGTTTCGTCAAACATGCTTCTTGTTATAATGAAAATGTCTTTCTTAAAGTAGTCATGTTCTTTTTGTATAGACTCATACTTCTTCAAGATTTCATGATTCGATCGAAATTCATCCCATAGGGATTGTAAAGCTTCGATTCGCTTGTTTAGGTAGTCTGTGGTTTTTCTACTCACAGCATCCTTTTTGTAATTAGTTTGAAGAGTTTTGATTCTCTCGTAGCTGCTTTGCTGCATAGTTATAAGTTCCACAAATTCAGGATAGTCTTCTGTCGACATTGTATATGCCTTGTGGCTGTTAGTGGCTGGCGTGTAGGTACTCACGAAGTTTTCGGAACTGAAGTAATCGCAGTGGACGTTATCCCCGCTGATTATTTCTTGTTTGTAGCGGTAGACGTGATCTCCGCTGTAGTAAACGCCGCGGACGTTGTCCTCGGTGATTGTTTCTTGATTGTAATTTGTAGCAGTAGACGTGATCTCTGCTGGTTCGTTAGTTAAAGGCACTCAACGTAGCTCACCCTCCTTTACGTCATGTACAACGTCTCAATGCTACTGGTTAGACCCGCTTGTGGGAAGCCAACAACACCGATTTGCTAACGTAACTGGGATATACCACGCTAAGCACTCTGCTGATGAGGAGACACGACGACTCACAGGATGATTTGCCGTGTCATCCGGCTCGAAGGACCAAAAGATGTTGGGGCTTTCTCGTCGTTAACGGATACCCCGGTAGTTGTTGTAGGTAGTTAGTCAGTTCACACCAAACCACTGTTATGTCCAATAGTTTATTTATGGAAACAGTTTAGAGTTAAGTTATGTTTAGTTATCTGAGCCGCACTTGATGTTATGTTATTAGGTAATGATCAACCCGCACACTGTCGCGTGACGGAGTTTTAGTTACGACTGAAGTTATGTTAATAAGTATAAATTAGGTACGCTTAAACGACTAAACGTAATTTTGCTGTATGAGCATTCTTGGCTCGTACAAAGAGTATTGCGTTATTGTATGTTGAAGAAGCTAGTTGTGATTTCCGATTCCGATTGAGTTTGACTGATTGTTACTGGATGTTCGATGCAATAAAACGATACAATACGGTCGCACCAAATGCGCCGCGAGCTCAGTGCATTACGGGCAGCAATCGGGTGCAGTCATTTCCATCATTTTGCTCATTTTAGCTATAGCTTAGCCTAAACGTTACCTTGTTAACTCTTTCTCAGCAATAAACCTTTGAAAGTTATTTGAGTGTTTAACTTAGCAGCGTAGCGAATTCCACCAGCTGTACCACTTAGGTCGCGCCCCTACACTGGATGTGTGTCTATACTTATTTAGAACCTAACAAAAACCTGTTTAATAGTCACAGATGAACGGCAAACGTTGACAAAATACCGTACCGTCAAACGCTGTGAAAATTTTAACTAAGCCACGACCAAAGGTAGTTTGAGGAATAATAACTGCAATAAATAACCATTGTCAGTTTAGTAAAACAACAATTCTCAATCTTCACAATTAAATTCCAGTTTCCAACCACCACAAAACCTCGGACCAGTTTATTGAAAATCCATTTCCTCAGCTTATCTCGGAATATAATTTAACGAACCACAATTGTTGGAACCGCTATAACGCTGACAAAATACACAGTACTTACCTACCACTGTATAGTCAAAGGCAATGTAGGGACGAACAGACAGTTCCACACTGATCTCCATACAAAATTAAACTATATTTCAATGACATAAGAGGTATTTCAGACTTCACACATTGCACGACCAAATGTTTTGTCAAAGGAGATCATTCATTTTGGGCTGAAATATATTATGAAAGTCAAACAAAAAAAACTTATATTCCGTTAGTACATGTTATTCTCTTCACTTTACACTATGGGACCAAATCTGTAGAGCCATTCCCTGCGATGTTATACGTGTTTGAAAAATACTGTTTTCAGTACGTATTAGTTAAAAGAATAATAGTAAAAAAAATAAAAGAAAAATATAAATTAATAGAGAAAAACGTATTCTTTCGGAAAATAGCTTTACTTTTGTTTGACCTTTCACATTAAGCCCAAAAATGTATGGACGGTGAATGATCTCCTTTAGTCATTATTTTGTAGTTTCATATTATTTTAATATGTTGTTCTGATAATTTTTAACTGTTTGTTCATATTTCTGACGCCGCCTGTACAAGCCACATCATCTCGACGCTCATTCCGCTCGAAAGCCGTAAAAACGGATCGGGAACGTTCCGGAAAACCGTTGTGTGTCGAGTGTCATGTTTAATATATATATTTTTTTGTTCGTATCACCGGAAATTGATTCGGTTGAAACTAGCCGGCTGCTAATTGGAACAACTGGCACGATATGTTTGCAGAAGGAAATTAAACTTACGCGGGGAATGTGGGAGCGACGAGTCTTGGTGGAAAGTGGGTGATAATGTGTGTTTGGTAACGTTTTGAGTATTACACGACTGTTCTTTAAGCTGTTTTTTGAAACGTCTGGTTTTGCGACGTAATTGGAATGACAGAAACAAAGTCTTGTTAGTTCGAGTCTTTCCTAAAAATAATAAGAAACTACCAAATCTTTAAATGATGTGACGCATATTTTCCCCAAAACTTGCTTTTTACATTGTTTATTTTATTTTGTTGTCCTTTGCGTCATGTTTACCGCAAATAAACGTATTTTCTTTCTTTCTTTCTTTTCTTTCAAATGTGTGAAATGACGTGTTGACTGAACTTGATAGTTCAAGCCTCTCAAGGAATAACTTTTCATCCTGTTTATAACGTGTAATTAAATATGCAAACTATTCATGTAAGCTGCTTAATTACTAGATGCCTCGCTCTGCAGGATGACGTGTTAATGAAATTCTACCGACTTCACTCCGAGGACATGGGTCAGTTGGGTCACCTACGTGGACTTGACCCGTCCCCTGCCACCCTGGCATTATGACGTTATCTATCAAGATTTGCAGATTTTTACCTGAATACGGTATAACCGGATTTATGATAATGTCTTTTTTGACAAATGCGTTACGACGCGAATGATGCGACCATACATCATGGAATATGTCGTTCGTGATGGATGGCCGAAAAATGAAACCGATGCCTGATATTTTGGTATGGGAACGTTTTGTTTGAGAGCGGAAATCTGCAAACTACAAATAACTCCTTCCTGAACACAGAAGATCAGTGAATTTCCATACCAAAAATCAAATCAATCTGCCTAGCCTTTTCCCAACCATGTTGGGGTCGGCTTCCAGTCTAACCGGATGCAGCTGAATACCATTATTTTACATGGAGCGACTGCCTGTCTGACCTCCATAACCCAGTAACTGGGTAATACGATACCCCTTGGTAAGACTGGTTGTCAGACTTTCGGGCTTCTGACGACCCGTAACAACTGTCAAAGATCCACGAATGGCAGCCGGGACCAACGGCTTAACGTGCTTTCCGAGGCACGGAGGAGTCTCGGTATGTAAAGATGATCACCCATCCACACACCAATAAACACAATATCGCAACGACAAATGTAGAAGCGGTCTCACTTTCAGCAAGCCGAAATACATTAAACGAAAAATATTATAAGTGCACGCCTAAGCACAAATGCATAATGTAGCAATCATCTGACGATACGATACAGAAATCGTCGCGTTAGACACTGTTTATCGCTACTTTTGAACATGTGTTCCAGGTGTCAGTTCTTGGCAAAGTGCCAGACACATAGTTTTCCACCCAGACACTACTAGAATTTTCAATTTGTACCTAGTTTTGGGACTTTTACCATTGAGACTGTATCGCTTACTTAGTTCGTAGAAAGTCTTAATAGGTATGTCCGACAAGAGGAAAAGAAAAGGCTTAGTATTTCCACTTTCGATGGACTCGAGTCTCGAGTAATAAAAATTAAAAAGTACATGAATTTAAGAAATACCTAAAGTAATAAGGCTATTTCAAGAAGTTCCCATAAATACGAAATCTCATTTGTTTTAAACCCGTATCACAACACACGTAAACGAGCAGAGAACAGCAACATAATGAACGAAGCTCAAAATCATCCACTCAAACAATAGATAACCAGCGTTCGCCATCCACAGCCACATGACAAGGACGACAGACAAATGAAAGCGAATAAACAACTCAATAGATCTGTAGCCTGTCAATACAACGCGGCAACGCGGCGATACCACACAACAGACGAGTCGGTAGGACCAACTGATATCGCGCGATGAAGGAATTCCACTGCAGGGCAAAGGTCTGATCTCCCAAAAGAAGAGTTACTTGTGGCCTTGGGAAGACGGGAATATCAATTATACATGGGATCTCGTAATTATGAACAACTTTTATTAAGGGACCAAACCTGAAATCGCGAAAAAAAATCAGCTGTTCTATGTTCACTTATCTCGTCAAAATGTAGGGAACAGTGTTTTTTTATTTATATTAGTGGAATCTTGTAATTAGCAATCTAGTTGTGTATTATTGTTACTACATATTATAATGTTATTAGTCTGCAAACCTTCCTAAAATGTAAAATTAAAATAAAGTAGCTTCGATGGTTAATCTTGTGCCATAACGAAGTCATTAGATCAGAGTAGATACTAAACTAAGTTTAACGAAATCCATCTGTTGCAATTATTAATTATATTCATTTATTATGCCTGTCCCAGATCGGGCATGAAAATATCCTGTATCGTGCTAAGTGAACCTTCTCAGTCTATCGGTTGAAAGCTGTCGGGTTACGCCGCAGGGTGCAAAGTGCGCCGTGGACGATGACACCGCCGGGGGGTTGGGAGCGGGACCACCCACCGTGCGCTATTACTCGAAATAGGATAAGCAGAATTGGGCCAATGAAGTGCCGCCGATCACTTGCTCAAATGTTTATTGGAGAGGAGGCCGTATTGCCTTTTAAAAGGATGGGTGTGTGAATTTGGCGTTATGGTGAAAATGGAATATGAATTATGAATAGTCGCTTTCCAAACATGAAGACCAGGGATTTATAAAAAAATATTCAGGATTTCCATATTTTATGGACTTCCTTAGAAAGCAAGGAATACTCAAGGGAGGAAGACACATAACTTCGAGTATATGTATAAATGATAGATTTTATATGTATAGGTAGAGTACAAATGCTTTCTATCTCTTAGATGCAAATTTTTTTTTGCCATTTGTATTTCTGAGTAAGTGAGAGGTAGAGTGGCTAAGTAATAACAGCCGCACGGGTCGATCGATCAGGTTAAGCTACGCTTGCTGCGGTTGGTCCGTAGATGGGTGACCATCTTTGCATACCAAGACCCCTCCGTGCCTCGGAAAGCACGTTAAGACGTTGGTCCCGGCTGTCATTCGTGGTCATCTTTGACAGTCGTTACGGATCGACAGAAGCCCGAAAGTCTGACAACCAGTCTTACCAAGGGCAAGGGGTATCGTATTACCCAGTATTACTGGGTTGTGGAGGTCAGATAGGCAGTCGCTCCATGTAAAGTCGCTCAATGTTCAGCTGCATCCGGTTAGGCTGGAAGCCAACCTCGACATAGTTGTGAAAAGGCTACGCTAAGCAGTTGATGATATTTCGCAGTGTCTCTATAAAAGCGAATTTAACCATTAGGTACAGTAGAATATTCTTTACCAACACTACTCGAGACACCATAATAATATCGGCATCTCTTTCATCTTGTTATCTAACGACAGTTTGTAGCTGGAGATAAGGAGCTACACTCCGATGTTGCTCTTTCACTAGCTAGCTCAAACAGAATGCCGACTTCTCGAGGAAACACTCACTTTTGATAATGTGTCACAAAACAAAAAGATAGAATTTTAATCGATGGTTTTTTGGTTTTTGTTTGAACAAATAATGCGTTAAATTAAACTTCTCTACGAGTAGGTACATCCTGAAATAATGGATAGAGCTATGCTTTCTCTTAGCAAGCCAATAATGAAACCTATCTACTTCGATCAATAATAGCACTAGATACAGGATCAGGAACAAAAATAAGTCGCTGTAGTGGCCACGTTTACACACACATAAACATTTACATTTGTTGCTACGAAATATAGAAAAAAGTTTTATACACTTCTGGACACATCTATTGGCCCACCTTAGAGTTTAGGTTTCGATGGCCCCTATCGAAATATGATTGCTAGATTGAACAAAAACTGTTGATGCAGTTTTAAACCTGATACATTTTACCATCTTTTTCGATCGTATTGTTTTAAATTTGAATTCAGAATACCATACGACATGGAGCTACGCCTAACAAGTCGGATATGCGCCTTGTTAAAGGCAATTGATTTTTGAATAAAAAACATGTTTTATCAAATAAAGGTTTAATTTAATAACGCGTGTTGCCTCCATGGGCATCTACCACAGCTCTCATACGATTAGGCATAGAGTTTATCAACCGCTCTATGAAATTTTGAGGGATCATCTCCCATTCCTCTTCTATGGCAGTTTTCAACTCCTGCATCGTCTGGGCAACTGGCTGACGAGCCCTAACACGTCTTTTTAGCTCGTCCCACATGTGCTCAATGGGGTTCATGTCTGGGCTTCTGGCTGACCAGTCCATAACTGTGATGTTCACATCCCGAAGATATTCCCTGACGATGCCGGCCGCATGGGCTCTTGCATTATCATGCATAAAAAGGAAATTTGGGCCCACATAGTCCGCGTATGGTATCACGTGAGGTTCTAAGCACTCACGAATGTACCTTTCAGCATTTAATGTTGGCAGCAGTGGTCCTGTAACAACCTTAAGTTGAGTTTTGCCGCTCGCGGATATACCGCCCCAGACAGTCCATGAGCCACCGCCATAAGCAACCCTCTCTTCAACACAGCATTGTGCGAAACGCTCTCCCTTACGTCGGTAGACCTTCTTCCTTCCATCATTGCCATGTAACACAATTTTAGACTCATCAGAAAAGAGTACACGGCTCCAATCTTGCTGTGTCCAATTTAAATGACTGCGTGCGAAATGAAGGCGCGCTGTTCGGTGGGCTCGCGTTAGTTTGGGGCCATTAGCTGGCTTGTGTGGTACCAAATCGCGTTCTTTTAACCTTCTCCGAACAGTTCGAGCGCTCACAGATACTCCGTGGAAGTCGCGAAGTTGGTTTTGTATCTCAATGGAGGTAAGGTGACGATTTCTCAAGCTGGTCGTCACGATGAATCGATCCTGCCTTTCAGTTGTGACCCGAGATCGTGGCCTTCCTTGGCGACGAACAAAGCCGCCAGTCTCTAGGTACCTCCGATAAACATTTCGGACCGCAGATCGACTTAAATTAAGTTGAGCACTCACGTTTCTTTGGCTGTGTCCGGCCTGAATAAGTGCCACAGCTTGGGCGGCGACTTCAGGTGAAGTATCCATAGATTATTGATAGAACCTCACCTTAATGTTAAGAATAAGTAATGTTTGTTGCAAAACCAAAGATATCAATCACTTTTTCAAGAATTAAATCCAAGTAAACCAATAAAACCAAGTTTTCTTAGTATTCGATTGTTTGATATCAACAAACAGGCTCCAAATTGTCTTTTGTTTCTTTAAATTCTGTGTTCGAAATTCAAAAAAAGACTATTGAATGAAATTGTGAATGTGCCAGGTTCAAAACTGCATAAAAACTTTTTGCTCGACCTAATATAAAATTTTAGCTAGGACCAAACGAAACTGAAAATACAAGGTGGGCCAAAAGATGTGTCCAGAAGTGTAATATTAACAACTTCAATTCATTATAAACCTTAACAATCAAACATAAAGTTTAATTATGATTGCAAAATATTTATATTTAAGTCCTTCTATCATCGGAGAAAGGTAAAAGCAATAAATTAAAAATGTCGCTTGAAAATAAAAAGTATTTTTTGTAATAAGTACAAAAATATTTATTCTAAAATGAAACTTAAATCTTGAGCACTAAGGTTAAAAACATTTTGTTGACAATTTCGTGCTTACTCTATTTTGGAACTAGACATAGTTCTTGGTATTTACATTTCAATGCTCAGAACACAGTAAGTATTGACGGACGTAGAGTAGCAGAATAATAATATATTTTTTAGGCCATGGTTCGTTTTATATGGTAGCAAATATTTTTGACCGATTTATAAAAGTAGAAGGACTAAATTAGTACAATAGTTATTTTTTTAAGACATTGCTATTAACTGTTTGCGGGTTGGCTCATTGTAATCAACCCGTATTAAAAAATGGGTGCGTCTACTTTTGTACGCGATTTTGAAGTTATAAAAAATATTTGTATTATATCGTATACTTTTTTAGGGTTCCGTACCCAAAGGGTAAATCGGGACCCTAATACTAAGACTCCGCTGTCCGTCCGTCTGTCAACAGGCTGTATCTCATGAACCGTGATAGTTAGACAGTTAAAAATTTCACAGATGATGTATTTCTGTTGCCGCTATAACAACAAATACTAAAAAACAGAATAAAATAAATATTTAAGGGGGCTCCCATACAACAAACGTGTTTTTTTCTTGCTCGTTTTTGCTGGATATTGGTAACGGCAACAGGTAGACGCTTGAAATATTAACAATATTTTTTTTGTATTGTTTTGCCACCACTCATGCGAAGAAAATTGCGTATAACTCGTTCGGTTTTCATGCATACGTCGAACACGTCGTTTGAAGCATAACATAAACCACCCATGTCTCTTAAATCGATTAATTTATGAAACCATAATTTTTGTTTAGCCCGTAGATCCATTTTACAGTCCTCGCAATTAATTTTCTTAACAAGGCTACTGACTACAAAACCAGAAATGTAACCTACTATTTGCGTAACAATATCTGAAGTTGGATTATGATCTAGTTTTAGCTGAGTTTATATGTTAATAAGAAAGCAAGTATATCACTAGGAAATCTACAAACAAAAATAACATATAAAGTAACAATACTACTCCATGCATTTTCCTGTCCCAGAACAGTCGATATTTGAAATAAGACCACAAAAGTATTTGTGTTTTTATTTTTCGGGCCGTTTTTGAAGCGCTTATCGGGAATCTAGTACTATTATTGATCGAAGCCTATCTACGAGTGCTTTAAAACTTTTTATCTACTCTCATATCGTAAAGTTCGAATTATAAACTTCAAAACGAGTTTACATTGACATACTAAGTTTATAAACACAATACCGAAATTTAAAAATAGAATCATATTATAGCACTTTTCTTTTTCTCTCACAAAATGATGTTACTTATAAAACATTTTTTTTACCAATACCATGCAGCGCAAATCCAAGAAATTCATAATCACCAAGGAGTTTCCATCAATTAGTCTGTGGCAGCGCCCCCTTTAGCGCATGCGCGGTGATGTTCTGTTTTTTTGGCGCCATTCATTCGTTTTGTGGTTCTGAATTTCGTGGGAAATTTTTTATTTAGGTTCAATCCCTATGTATGAGAATAGATAAAGTAGTGTCTGAAACTACATATAACTAGGTATTAAACCGCTCTTGTGATACTTAGGCGAGGTTTTTAAAACACACACTCGTGTTTTAATACCCCTCGTTACGCAACAGTTTCATAAACTAGTATTACATACCTGTCGTTCACAATCATAGCCTCTGACCGGTAGTGAATGATTGATGACAGACTAATTAAGGTAAATAATGTTATTAGCGAACAGGTGCACTACCTCTTATACCACCCTCAAGCATTAGACACTGTTATTATATTCAAACATTAAGTGTATATGTGAGGCATATACGGTATATGCACAGTTAATTGTATGTCAGTCAGTAAATTGAATGCCTGACGCTGACAACGTGTCGGTGGCGCAGCACAATAGCTACATTAATTGTCTACATGAAAAGGCTTTTAAGACCAAATAATTACTGAACAAAAACTAGAGTGGAGAGTACCTCTTAAAAGTTGTCGATACGAACAGTTTTCGATATATTTTTTAACGAATTCAAAGCAAACTTTTAGATATACCTACATAATAAAGAAGGACTTGACTACAAAACTTTACGTTTTCTCGCAAACCATGATACTAACTCTCAATTCGCCACGTTATAATACGAAATATGACTACATGAAATACCTTTTCCCCCGCCCTCGTCCCCCAGCTTTATCTGCCGACGTGACTACAGGTAGAAGGCTTTGGCAATATCCTTCTTAATTTAGAGCCTCAAGAGTGTGGAAGCAAGATCGATTTATTGGTAGGATATAACTTAGCTACATCAGATCGGCTGATAACAAGTTTGATACGGTTAAAAGTGGAGTCAAAGGATTCGCTGATTAAGTTACTTTCTTGTATGTTGATGGAGGATGTGGGAGTAAGGTGCTTACGTGTGTGTCGACAAAGATGTTTTTGATGTCGTAAATCTCGGGACACCGATTTGATAGGTTTATGAAGATTGAAGTCTTAAAATGAACGTGTCTTTGAGTATGTTTGAAGTTGGCAGACTTATAGCAAGTGTGATTATATAAATAATCTGAGTGATGTAAATAAGGGCCCGATGTATGATATTTTTTAAAGTAAAAGTTCGCTTAAGGTTAGCAATATGACCGCCCGTTGTAACACCCTATGCAACTCATAAGTTCTCATTTGTAATCTCTTATGGTGTACCTATAATAAAAACTGTTCTTTCTTAATGTAAATAATTGAGCATTACGTATACCTTACTCTATTTACACCTTACTTCTCCGAATGTAGTCATCTCTGCACGACTCTGTAGGTACAATTACTACCCTCGTCTAAAAAGCCTCGTTTTCAGAACATAAACAACGTTACCCAACATGTAGTCTACAAAGCGATAGAGAATATTTTACTACAGCGTACATTGCAAGCCGACTATAAAAGTGAGACGTGCAGGCACTAAAACATACCGCCATGCTCTGTGATCTAGGAAATGCACTCGTTGTTTGTGTGCCTTAACATTTTAAACCACTAGTCCACATGAGGAATTGGAAGTTGGCTTTACAAGGAGTGAAAAAACTGTAAAAAAGTTAGTTAATTGACTTTGACCATTTTCTTCATCAGTCTCTGAATTTTGACCAATAAACATGGCTAAATGTGAGAACCAAATATTGTAGCACAACTTAAAATAAATAAAGACTGTGTTAGTTAATTTATAAGGTTACGATAACACATATTTCTTAACATTTTCTTGACCACTGTACCAATTTGTAATACTTAATAAATGAGGGCTATTTTTCCGGTCCATTTTCTGCCTGGGTGCGTTTTGCTTTTGGCATAAACCACATTAAAGTGTTCCCAAAGCGGTACAGTGGTCACGAATGGGTATCCAAGGGATGACTTCTTAACATCAAGCATGAAGTACTTATAGTAAAGTTTTTAAAGATCACTGCTGAACCTGAACAACAGAGTAGGTCAAGCCTTACGGGTCAGAATAAAGCTGAAACTGTGGTTAATACATCGTATAGTTAAGGTTCATTATTAAAATATTAAAGACCAGAGCTGGCTGTATAATTCATTAGGATACAAGGGAGATGGTTAATTAACTGCTAGAATATGCGAGGTCTATTTGCCAAGTTTATAACCACTGCTAAGAGTCGTCTGAAGATCCTTGCCCTGTTAATTTATATCGTGCCTTAAAAAATTATAGGTGCTAAAAGATGAGGATTTAATTTGTAGTCATAGTTCTTTTTTAAGCGAGGGTTAATAATCTGAACTGAATCTCATTCTTATGAATGACTTCGCCGTACTACTGCAATGGGTTAATAATCTCGATCACCACTCACTCGTCCTTGGTCTCCTTAAAGTTGTCGTGTTTGTCATTTCGAAGTTTAATTTATTTCACGAATACTATCAGTTACACAACCATCTCAAAATACTGCTTTAAATATCAGCACTTTTATGGAACGTTATAATTTGATTGCATGACGCTAAAATAATACCGATACTTGGAAATTAATCCGAATGCAATACATATATTTGCTACACTTGCTAAAAGCGTCGGAATTAATTTATTTTGCAGTACAAAAACTATTTTATGTTGATGAGTTATTCGGCAGATTATACAGGCTTATTGGTATTGACCAATATCCTCTTAACCTCTATAAGGGAACAAACCCGAAATCGCGAAAAAAAAAATCAGCTGTTCAGTACATTTATTAACCGACTTCAAAAAGGAGGAGGTTCTCAATTCGTCGATTACTCGAAGATGGCTGAACCAATTTGGATTTTTTTTTGTTTTATTCCAGAGGGTATACATCACAGTTGGTCCCATATAAAATTGATTAACTTTGCTTCGGCAGTTTTTGAGTTAGCTTCAATAATACGTATTTTTTCCACACTTTTATATGGATGATGTTCTAGTTTGTTTTGCAGGTAGTGGTATTAGAATTTGTGTGGGGTAGGTACACAACTAAAAAGTGAAAAATAAAAACTTTTTTGCAAAAAAATACAACCGACTTCCAAAAACAACACTACAAAATGAAAAATAACTTTAATTTCGGAAGTCGGTGGCAAAAAACGAAAATACATTTAACTAGACACCGACTTCCGAAATTAAAGTTATTTTTCACTTTGTAGAGTTGTTTTTGGAAGTCGGTTGTATTTTTTTATAAAAAAGTTTTCTACATCAAATTCATCAAAATGTAGGGAGCAGCAGATTTTTTTTTTTTTCGCGATTTCAGGTTTGTCCCGTAGTAGTAATAGTAATGATGAGTAGAATGATCCTAAGAGCATATTAATCAATAACCAGTAACCCTGTATATTTTGTCTGCTCATCAAATAGGGCAATAATTTTGGATCCACCTAAAAAATGAATGCATCTAGCAAATTCAATATCAACGACGTTACCCATAATTATAATATGCAAATGTCCAAACGCCCATTAAAAGCAAGTTCTCCAATTTGCATGTTGAAAACTCGAGCAAAGTCAGCCAGAGTTGAAAAACGTACTGAGAGAATTTGTTTTAATGATTTGAACTGCTTCGAAGTTGGAAATCAAAGGTTTGTATTGTATTTTGATGTGAACTTCTTATGAAGTAAGCCCCAGTGGGATGCTAGTGGTTTGTAAAGTCCATCCGCTTTGATAATGCAGCTCTTTGAAAACTACCGCGAGGCAGTGCAACCGAACATGCCACCACCGTTGAAGTATGGTCGACCTTGTAATTGCTGTACAACCCTTAGTTTGAATGTCATTTGCACGTCATTTAACCAAAAAACCGTAAAATTTCCTATGCTCATATTTTTAGTCAGATGAGGTAGGTCAGGTGAAGTCAAAAAATTCTACTTCATCTGACTAAAAATGTGAGCATAGGTTTCAAAATGTTCCATATAAAAAAAAAATCACAAGTCTGGAGAGACTTCTGATTTTTTTTCTCAATGGTGGCGCTAGTTGACGGCACTACTCGCCTTAAGCGGATAGACTGTAAGCCCCGGTGGGGTGCTGGCGTTTCGTTCCGTGTCAGTACCGCGACCTCGTTCATCCTTGAGAAGCTTAAACTTACTTTGAGGTGCACCTGTGGCCTGATCTTCGCAGCCTCACTTCGATAAAGTGATTTTTACAAGTTCCTTTTACGAGTTCCGCGGATTTGTTATAGGTTTACGTGTTTTGATGTGTTTTTTTCGTTTTGAGAATGTTCGGAAGAATGTTCGGTTTGAGAAATTCTTGCATCAGTTTATTTTTGTTGCAACGGATTTTCTGTCGCTACAAGTTATGTTCCCGGATTTGATTGCTTGATGTCTAAGAGTATCATAAAAAATGAAATTGAAAAATGACGACTATTCGTATAAGCATGACCGGCAAAAGGCTTTTAGGTGATTGCTTTAGACATTTCCTCTAATGTTATTACTTTCTTTTGTCTGCAGGAATTCGCGACTCTCACAAAAGAGCTCAACCAAGCACGGGAACAGCTCCTCGAGAGGGAAGAGGAGATTTCAGAGCTCAAAGCGGAGAGAAACAACACCAGGGTGAGTTACACAAGTTTTTGGAAGTAGATAAATGTGATCACGAATTAGAAAATTAAACAAGACTCGAATCTCGTATAAACATCATTGCCGCGTCAAAATGGTTGCTATGGAATGCATTTAAGTGGTATTTTTAAAAGAATCACTACGTCTTTATACGTCATCTGATGCTAGACGTCACTGATGGCGATTAATAGGAGATCCCACCCTAAAATATTAATCATTATCATCATTTCTGCCGAAAAACGTCCACTGCTGGACGTATGCCTCCCCCAAGTACCACCACTTCGACCGGTTCTGTGTTTCCCGCATCCAGCGGATTCCTACGGCCTTTACAAGGTCATCAGTCCACCTTGTGGGAGGCCTTCCAAATTTATGTCATCGGCCATCTGTTCTGCGAGCAATGTGCCCTGCCCACTGTCACTACCAACATAAGTATCTAATTGACACTTGACCAATTAAATACTGAAAGCTCTTAAGATAAACTAGTACTAACTTTCGATAATACCAAGCTAAGATAGTATAAAACTGCCACAACGACACAGTTGTTCCCTGGTTCGGATGAAGAGTGCACATCACGTAAATAACCTTTAGAGAGCAGGCGAGAAGCCGTTTACAACGCTCAGCCGACCAGATGCGGTGCACTCACCGAGCTTCTTGAACCAATCTCTCCCATTTTTATACAGTTTTCGCTTTCGAAATATTTTTGTTGAAAAGCTCTGGATTTAATTTTGGAAGAAATACAAGCTTGTCGTAATTTTCTTAGCCGGTCGAAAGAAAATCTAGTCAATTTTGATGATACGCTGGGCTAAGGACTGAGCGAACAACTTCTGCTATAATGTATTATACGAAGCAAAAGGAGTACGTATGGATCGTAGCATATGTTCCGTTCTGTAGTTTCTGCCATCAAATGGGAAAAACGCGTGAGTTTATGTATGTATTTGTTGTGTATGTACTAATTATCCAATAAATAATGATATATCCTACGGTTCCTACGGTTGATTGTTACCGATTTGGTCATTTGTTTGTGAATATGAGAATTGTATATGTAAGACCACCCACGACGCAGGAGAATAGTTCCTATACCCTAAGTCATCAATTCAGATAATTTATGTAAACAAAGGTGATAACAGATCAAAAAAATATCGTCATAATGGTAATTCACATAAAATGGCGGAAAACAAGGCTATATTGGCTTTTATGTACTTATTTTAGAAATAATAATTAAACAATTATCATACCGTGTTAATTTTTATAAGTTTTCGGTTTTAAACAAAGTTATTAAAAAAAGAAAATTTTGTGGTATAAAAAATATTATGATACTGGTAACACTACAGGAGTTCCCAACATTCTCAAATTTCATTTGACATAATTTGCAAACTCGCGTCTTTTCAATACGTTCGTGTTCTTTTCTCCGATCATATTATTCGCTGCGTGTTTGTTAATTGTGCTTTGTTATCATCGTGTTAAGTGTTTCATTTTGTTGTTAGTTGTTATATTTCCTTGTTTTTGTTGTGTTTTTGTTAAGTTTTGTTTGTTAATTGACAAAATTGACTTCAACAACACACATTCATACTACTCTCATACTACGACTCCGACACAGAACAAACACTGTTCGGCTACGGTATTTTGTTTGCATAGCTCATCTAAATAGTTAATTAACTGTAATTAAAAGATATAATTTTTTTATGATAAATTGTTTTGCAGCACTGTCCTGTCATTTTGACAGTGACATTTCTTTGTTTACTAAAATTATCTGAATTGATGACTTAGGGTATAGCACCTGTTTATAAATGGGCCATTTCCGCAACGCAAACTACATTTTCGGTGGCGACTATTAACTGTTCCCGTCCATACTCATAGTTGACATGAACACGAAACGAAAAATGGTCGCCCATTGTCATTCACATAATGAACTAGACAAAAGATTTAACCACAGTTTGTTAATTAAATGTTGAGAAGATTTTTAATTGGGTTTGTATATTGATGTCATGTTTCGGAATCTATAAAATGTCTGATTCAGACGACACACAAGATAGCCTATCAGCAATAACTTCTTGAAGAAATGAAATTACAGTAACAGACACTAGCAGTTATATTGTCACATCAGTCTTCTTTTACGAGCACTTGAACAATGAGTTTTAACTTAGCTCTTGAATACTCAAAATGTTAGGCATACATCCATCTTACATTATAAGCGCCATCGCCATTTATACGAGTCTCATATACAAATTCATTTATTTGCTAGAATGTAGGTTTACAATGTATATGATCTTAAAACTATAATGGCACCTTTACATTCTACCATTACACTATGGTGTGTAAATATTTATCAAACTCACATTTATAAAATCAAACGATCCGCTATCGTCTATCTTAGAGCTATGTTACAATGGAACAACTAGTGGCGACCATGGTCGCGCTATTATTTATTTATTTATAGTTAATGCAAAACGATACAACACCAATTACATTAATTAGCATAGAAATAATTATTATTTTGTATATAATTTAATTTAAAACTAACATGGAACAGTGGGCTCCCTTGCATACCTTCTCTCACAGAACACCAGACATACGCATAATTTTACTCCAGTAACCGCAAACGCATCACATTCAGGGTTGGTAGTCGGAAGGCTATTTAGAATCTTTAAAGTACGACAGACTGGGGATTCAGCTCTAGCTACAGTTTTGGATGAAAGTTGCGCAAACAGATTGTGTCGGCGGTTCTGACGGTGTCCGATGTATTTTTCGGGCACAAATAATAAGCAGAAAAGGCCATGGAGCTCTGGGCAGTCGATACGTCCCCGTAATGACTTATAGGCTACCGTGAGCTGATCAAGGCCTCACCTCCAACGAGTTAAAGCCCAACGTTCCTAAAATATAGCTATATTTCGTTAACAACGCAACGGCAGTTGCATCACCATGGTGGTCCACTATAATGTTGTCCTTATAGTGTCAATGAATACCTACCCGTAATCATATATCCAATATTCGATCAGAATATAAATATAGCAGCAATATATCCAACATATAATATTAGTATACTTACCTCAATATCATCTACAAACATGGCATTAGAATATTTTCCTATATATCTTAGCGCCCCTTATAAAAGGTGCTCCAGCTATTCGCTGAAAGATGTTGAATAATTCACGACGTTCCGCGTCTAGACCACGCCTCCTTCTTAGCTCTCTAGGGCTTTCAGCGCTTGATTGAATTCGATGTGCTAACTAGATTAGCGCTTATCACTTCATCCCTTTTGGAAGTGTTTCACCCTAAAAGTTTTGATGTGAAATGTGTCGAAGGCCTGACCCAAATCCAAAGTGATGTTTGTAGAAATGTTTTGTTCTAGACTTAGTTGTGTGGCTTAAAATTTACAGCATGAATAGTCAAATCAATTATTTCCGAATTCAAGAAAAAATCGGATATTTTAAGTATGCTGGTACTGTTCAAATAATAAACTAACTTCGAAAGCATTTTAAGTCCCTTGCGAACTTTACTGTCACTTTCCGTAGTATCTTTTTCTCACATATTTACGATATTTGTGTATCTTTGCTTACTCTTGTGGACATAATTTTCTCCATAACAAGAATGCACGTGATGTCTAAACCCCGTCTCCTGTTTATCTCAAAGACTCCTCACAGTAAGAGGCGAGTAAGCTGCGATCAGCCTCTAATCTTTTTATCTCGCCTGTGTCGTTGACCCGGCTTCCTCGGTCAAAGTTTCTCCTAGTCGACTCATTTAGTTCTGACCTGTCTTGCTTTGTATCTCTTGTGTGTGTTATGTTTGCTAATTGACTATTATGATGGGTGTTTCTATTATGTCTTCCAATGAGGAGTCCCGAATCGTCGTTGACATATAAGGCAAAGGGGGGGGGGGGGGGTAAGATAAGGGGGGTTGGTATATTGCTAAATATTGGATGTTGGATTATAATATTGTTAAGCCTTCACTGACCCTCTTTTGCTAATCCTGGCTGCCAATTATGTCCAGTATGATATAATCTAAACAGATATTAATAGAAAAAATCCTAGTAGCTGTTGGCTAATGTTTATATCCTTTACTTACACGTTTAGTTTCCCTGCTGAAAACAGGACGTTACTGCATAAACTAAAAAGCCGAATTGGTAAAACATTTAACTGACTTAACCCATTTGAATTGTGGATTAACAAAAACTCGTTTCCAATTATTGTTTTTGTATCCGTTGAAATTTTGCATAAGTATTGCAATTGTACGTCCACTGATACAGACTTTAACCATCATTAAACTCATTTTGATTATATTTCATCAACCCTCTCTCAAAACGGTGATGGGAGGATACTTAGTCAGTAAACCAGCATGTCCTAAAACCAAAAATTCGAAGACATGTGACATGACATCCCACTTGTTTTCTGCTCACAGAAAAGAGGCCTGTATTCCAGCAGTGGAGTACATTTAGACTGATTATTATATTATTGAATTTCATTATTTATTTGTTTTTACAGTTATTGCTAGAGCACCTAGAATGCCTGGTATCAAGACACGAGCGCTCGCTGCGCATGACAGTAGTGAAGCGACAAGCGGCCGCGCAGTCAGGAGTATCCTCGGAGGTCGAGGTTTTGAAGGCACTGAAGAGCCTCTTCGAACATCACAAGGCATTAGACGAAAAGGTAAGCTATACAAATATTCATGTAATGCTACAGGAAGCAATGTATGTTTAAAGTTTGAAGCGATTTGAGATGCATCAGAGATGACAATTGAAGGCTACCTTCCTTCGAGTCTCGTTTGTAAGTGGAGACTCCCCAATCGGGGAGAGAGCGCTGTGTGTTTGTCACTTGTCAAAGACATCTTGAAGACAAAGCGACCAATCGGCGACAATAAAAAACAATTAGCGCCATCTCCTGGCAATGTTTTCAGCAAGGATCTCCATTGGCAGTTGAATTAAAGTAACATACACTCAGCGCCATCTACGCGGAAATAATTTGCCATTTTTCTTCCCCATTGCATATACACTTTCTGTTATAATAATCCAAAGGGCCACCAAGATACAGACTGTTCCTAGTTTGGGGCCCACGGCTATTTCTTATGTTGTATAACTTGCGTGTATGTGTAAATAAATTATTCTAATTAATATTCTAATTATTCTATGTTAGCTTCAGACTAGACACGCTACCTCGCGCGTGAAACTAGATAGCCATAACGCCATTTCACTTAAACATCAAGCTAAACCACGCTTCGATATTTATCCTCTTAACACCAAAATCAGCTCAGTACTTAATAGTTTAGTCTGGTACTCGAACTGCGTAAAAGAAAAACGGAAACGATCCACACGTAGCCGAAACTTATCGCTATTACTATTCCCAATTTCCCTAACAATAGAAAACGTTTTCCTCTCGTAGATATGTTTCCAAACTAAGTTATTTCTACTTATATAGGTGTTTCTGTAATACCGAATGTGTCTGTCGGTCCGTAGTAAAAGAAAACTGTTTTTCTCACATAGATATTCTTCAAAATAAAGGTGTTTCTACTAATATACGTGGTGTAATGTGTGTATGTTGGGACGTGTTACAGGTGCGGGAAAGATTGCGTGTTGCGTTAGAGAGGAACACGGCGCTAGAAGAGGAACTAGCGCTCACTAAGGAAGAAGTAAGTTCATTATTATAGTTTTTACAAAATTATCATTGGTTTTTATTTTGATACCTAGGGTTTTATTAACTGAGTATTTAGCCATTTTGATTTTAACATAATGGAAGTCCTGGCTAAGTAATAACAGCTGCACGGGTTGGATCGACCCGTGCAGGTTAAGCTACGCTTGCCAGGGTTGGTTAGTGGATGGGTGACCATCTTTACATAACGAGACTCCTCCGTGCCTCAGAAAGCACGTTAAGTCGTTGGTCCCGGCTGTCATCCGTGGATTTTTGACAGTCGTTACGGGTCGTCAGAAGCCCGAAAATCTGACAACCAGTCTTACCAAGGGGTATCGTATTACCCAATTACTGGTTTGTGGAGGTTAGATAGGCAGTCGCTCCATGTAACAAACTGGCATTCAGCTGCATCCGGTTAGACTGGAAGCCGACCCCAACATAGTTGGGAAAAGGCTAGGCAGATTGAGGGACGATGACTATAAATCTTTTTTTATCCCTCTTATAGATTATTAAAAAGTACTGGATACGTATTTTTTTCTTTCTTTACGTAATCAAAAGATTAAGGCGATACAATGAGTTATAATGTGGCATGACGTCACTCCTTGCTAGATTTTATACGTAGTTTGTTATAGTTGTGACGTAGCGAGCCCCCACTCCCCAAATTTAATGCGTGTTATCTAAGTCATTTTGTATTAATATGATAAAGCAAAAAATACGTGTGTAATATTTTTGTTACGAGTATTATCTGACTGACGGGACTAAACAGATTTTTTTTTATCCAGGCTTCATCCCTATTATTATGGGAATAAGGTTTAAGGTTGTTTGATCTGAAACCCTCGCTTCCTATTTTCTGGCTTCAAATGGAGACCTGAAACCATATCTTTCCCTTTTCTGGCTGCAAACGGATATCTATAAAGCTTGTTACACTCATTTCAATGTTTGATTAAGAATTTGCAATCAACACGTGAAACAATTAGAAATACGTGTGCAAATAAACGTGACAAAAGAGATCAAGGATGCGCTTACAATACTGATAACACCGAACTTCCAAATCTAGTTTCCCTAACAGCTCAACCGCCTTATCTCTGACTGCTCATTATGTAAAACAGAGCTGAGTTTCCATGAACTGTCAATAAGTCGACGTTCGCACGGACGTAAAAATATCGCGGTGATTTTATTTCGCACATTGGATTTTCAACGCTCTGCTTAGCGCCGAGTGTTGAAAATCCAACAGTGTTTTTTCGAAGCGCTAGAATGCACTCTGTTGTTGTTAAGTTGGATTCTCAACGCTCGGCTCAACGACGACAGTTGAAAATCCAGTGCGCGATAAAATCCCGCCGCGATATTTTTACGTCCGTGCGTACGTCGGCTTACAGCCAGATTAAGCACTGCTAACGAACTGCCCTGCCAATACGTACAATCACGTAGTTTTGGCACGGTACACTGATCAGCACCTTAATTGCGTAACACACTATCAATCTGAATCTGAATCATTGTGAAGCAAATTGGTAATCCATTGCTTCATATGTTCGAAAATTTTGTCTGCCGTAAATTAACGCAATGAATGTTGTTGAACTGTCAAAGTGAAACCGATTCCGATTGATAGTGTGTTACGCAATTGCCCTGCAGCTGTCACGGAAAGTCATTGGCTCATTGGCTGTTGGAGATATAGAAGTTGAAAGTAAAATAAATAGTAAAATCACCCCACAATGATGTCATATGCCACGTAAGGGTTTATGCGTTAGGTACTTACACTTATTATGCAGTTCTAGTAGAGTGACTAAATAGTAAATGATTTTTAATTCCAAGTAGGTACATATTGGCTATTTTACCAGAGGGTCCGTAATTTTAAGAACGGTTGCAGTCTCAATATGTCAACAATACTTCTAATTTACCTATATTTTTGAGAAGATTTTGAAATTGATTGAAAAGAGATTGCGATTTTATTTTGAACGTTTTTAAATACGGGAGTTGGCCTTTTCAGCCTTTTACTTGGTATAACCTAAACTAACCTAACCTAGCTATAAGTCAAATGTAATACCTAATACTTGCTGCGCCCTAACATGGTCTCTCATGGACTCAAGTTTTAGCCTAGCCTGTAACTGAGTCTACATTATACAAATAAATAAGTAACCGTTTCAAATTCTTCACAGACCAAGTCTGTACCTAAGCTTAACGATGAAATCCGGGTGTTTGAACATAGTCTAAGTCTAGCATATTTTGTTCTGCGATATTAGAGATACCAAATTAAATCGAGTTCGTGCCATAGATGCTACTAAGCACAACCTTCTAACATGTAATTTTTATATCAGTTACAGCAATACAAGTCGTCGCAGGACGACAAGCCGAAGGAGAACGGCACCGTGCCCACCGGCTCGCCCGAACAGAACGGGGAACAGCAGACTACTAAGGTAGGTGCACATACTATACAAATGTGAAGACAGTATTGGTAGGATTATACAAAATATTGTAAGTTTTGTGGGGTTGTCTGTAAATTACGGGGTAAAAGAATGCTAGAGAAATTCAATGAAGGGTTACAGCGATGATGGATGAGTGTTAATAATGAGAGAATTTTGGATAATTATTATTAGGATTTCTTTCTACTAGATTGAGACAGACTGAGTTTTTTTTGACAGTGTACAGTGTGTCAGTATACGTCAGCTATGCAAAGAGCAAAGAGCTTTAGGTATTGAAAGATTTAATGTAATGAATTAGTACAACAATTTCTGTATACATATATAATGTTGGTATCGGTAGAATTCCTGTAGTTTATGGACAATCCTACAAAACAAAATCACGGGGAAACGAACAGCACCAATAATAACGTAAATTGTAAAAGATTCTACATACACACACTACATGACACTAACAGAAAATATATAAAGAAACGCACAAAAGAATAATTATGTGTTACTACTTAATCCCTTTAGATGCTTCGACAGCGAATTAAACAAAGGCTCACTAGAATTCTTTATAATTTCCAACATTTTTCGGCCATCTCGACTCTGTACCATTTAAATGAAAAACTTTCAAAGAACAACAAAAGAAATCTTCCATTAAAAGAACCTTTTTTATCATTTCTGACTCTTTGTCACTGCTTCAATTAAAACTCTCAATAAAAAGCTCGAGGTTTTGAGAAGTTAAAAAATACTTTTAACAATTTCCCGATATTTCGATCTTTCTTAGTGCCATTGATGTGTTCGCAGCCTTAGTGGTTGGTGATTGTGCTCAATTTATTTACGTACCTCTTCTGATACTTCAATAAAAGTTTTAAAATAGTCTATTGTTTCTAAAAGTTACATTGAAAAGTCATTGACTGAATGCAAAAATGATCAGAAAAGGTATGTGTGTGTTGTGTGTAATAATTTTTTTGATTATTATGTTTTACTTAATTCATAATTTTGACAACTAATACTACCCCAAAGGTAACTGTTTCAAGTAGGCTTTTATTATAACATCAATACCATTACATATAAACTAATGATGAATTTATGAATTAAGTAAAACATCTCTAGCAAAAAAACCGCTTAAACAAACTAAAGTGAATAGCATTTAGTTTTACATTGAAAATTTGTTTTTTGATGGACGACCCAGGATCCAAATAATGTAAACGGCGAATCGGAGACGTCAAGGAAAATCAGTGAGCTCCAAAATACGATCGCCAAGCAGGTTAGATACATGCTGAAGCATCATGCTGTACTGAGGATCAGGTGGTGTTGAGGGTATGGCTCCGAAGGCTGGGAGATGGACATTGTATAGGGTGGAAAAAAAAAATATTTTAACAGTTTAAAAAAAAACAGTGCAGTGGTTCGGAAAATAAAAATATAATTCAAACTTTATTACTGTCGGAAAATAAAACATAACCCTTCTTTTCGCCGTAGTCAGGTAAAAAACAAAGAGGCACCAATTTTCTTGTTACCAAATACTATGAACTGTTACAAGTTTGCAATAGAAATAATCTGCCAAAATATTCAACATATCAATGTTCTACCTACATAACATTTCATCTAGGTTTCGTGTTATTTATTACGTAAATATTTCAATGTGATATATCGCACCGTATCCTCCTACATCTACATAAACCTCTCTTCCGCTTCAGTGAAATTTTCATCAGAATTGGCCGTGACCCTAAAAAGAGGCGAGACACATATCTATGTAACTCATGAACCCTGTCTGCCTTTGTCATCCCTCTTCGGGTTACAAGGAGCCATCATTTTCAGTCCTACAAAGAAAATAAAATGAGTTTTTGCTTAAAGGGGATTATGTGATTATCTTTAAAGCTACGAGTAAGTTAGTCTACTGCAAGTGAAGTAGAAGTTTTAATTTGAAAAATACAAGCAAGTTTTTAAGTACACGATTAGATTTGATTAAAATAAGTTTATCTTGTACTTAGTTTGTAGGTGTTTCAAAAATATTTTTTTTTTTCTCATAATCAATAAAGCACAGTAATATAAACCCAAGAAAATTATTAAAAGTCAAATGTTACTACTGTTTGGTGCTTAAAACAATGATTAAACTCCAGCAAGCGTCTACTACAGTTCAAACATTAGTTATTATCGCGGCCATAATGTGACGTCATAATTCACGATACTGCATTGTTTACATCTCTTTTTTCGCCACAAATCATATAACTTAAATTATTTTTTGTACTTTATTCAAGCAGAAGTCGCACTTACTAACTTAACTCAGTGAGAATTCAAACAGTTTGCTAAGAAAAGAATATTTAATGATTTATTCACGTAGCTGTTGAGGTCACTTCCGGCAATTTCAAAGAAGACGCGTTTCTAGTTTTCGTTCCGTTTCACCAAAAAAAACGTAACAAAAAATAATGAATTGTAAAATAAGTATTGCGTTAAAAATTTAAAAAAAATGCAATTTGTTTCATGACTCATATACAATGTATATTTAAATAATGAAAGCGTTTTGAATTACATATATAGTCTCTATTGTAATGGATAAATTTACACTTCAGTGCTAACCAGCAGTTAGTACCTACATGTTACTGTTAGCTCGGTATATTTTTCTATAGGCAGGAATACGGGAAAAATTAAAGTTAATACGCCAAAAAAATGATAACTATTAGAAGTCCATCTTCACCATTGGAGCCTATTCTGAAGCACCACCCAATCAAACTAACAGGCCCCTAACACCGCGGTCTGGTCGCCATTGCACGATCGTGTCGCCATCTATAACGCATACATCGTACTAATACGCATTTGAACATGTACTACCTAAACTGTATATTGCTAACCAACTGTATTTAGTACTAATACCTGCTAGATTAAGTAGCGCAATACCTGTAGTCTTGACCAATGCATCGTGGAACTTTCTGAAAAACATAAGTACCTGAAAGCCTTATCAGTAAATCGGCTGTTAAATTTCATGTTAGCTGTTGACAAAAAAAAAAAAACTGTTCGTATAAGTTAGCAGGCGATTTGATAATAAGATTACATGTAACCGGAAACTGGAGTATTTCTTTAACAGTTGGTTTGGGAGAAACCGGTTTTATTAGTTTCTTTTAGTTTTACTTTTGAAACTATTGAGGTTTCAGCAGTTCTATAACTGGCCTGAAATGAAGCAAAAGCTTTCCAAGTTGACCTCTAACTTATAGTCTACCCAAATCATCATTCTCCTGCCCTTATCCTAATAATTTGGGGTCGGCGCAATATATCTTTTTCTTCCATACTTCTCTATTATTTGTCATCTCGGTAGACACTCCCTTTCTAGCCATAATTATCCTCTTTCACATAGATCTTATACTCTACCTAGTGGGCC
Source organism: Cosmia pyralina (assembly GCA_946251885.1). Classification (NCBI taxonomy): domain Eukaryota; kingdom Metazoa; phylum Arthropoda; class Insecta; order Lepidoptera; family Noctuidae; genus Cosmia; species Cosmia pyralina. The sequence goes on from OX276353.1 coordinate 25,983,066, forward strand.
TATAAGCATTATCGTCTATGACTGTCTTGAAACCTAATAATATTAGTCTTGAAACTGAATATACCTCGGCCGGTAACGACCGATATCTTCACTTCATATTATCTTTTTTTTTACTTGCCTACTCTGTCCCACTCCTGGGCAAAGGCCTCCCTCCTCTCCTTCCATCTTTCGCGAGCCCGCGCGTCCTCTTCCATAGCAAAAACATTTTAGAATCAATTTGGCGTTTTCCCATCACTTTTTACTTACAATACGATGCAGCGGCCAGAGGGCTCAAACCTATATAATAATAACCTACTAGGTATGTTTAGTTTAATTTCATTTGTAAATAATTATAGCAACTATTTATAAACCTGACCATTTGTCAAAACTGGATTCGTTCTGTCATGCAGAGCATAAACTACAGTTTTTGCTGTATTATTGTAAATTAAACCTTAGAAGCTTTTCATTAAGGTCAAATACTCAAAACTTAAGTACTTTAAGCTCTGCAAGGCAGTGTTTATAAAAATTCATTGGAAACCCCCTGCGTTCCTATAAGATGAGCCTACATACATAGAGGCCTAATATGCAATAATGAGTGAGCATGCCTCCCTTATGCTCTATACGACATGCTACCAATAACATACTGCTGCTCGATCGCTGAATAAATCCGCTTTGCTGAATGTTTATTACATACTTAGATATAATTTAATTTACAGTTTTGACAAAAGGTTTATTCTTCTTTGGTCAGACTTACGCAATCACTTTTTCTAAACTAGTATAATCCTGAGAATTGCTCAAGCCTACCCTAAACTACCCAACTAGTAAAGATGGTCCATTTTACGAACGCGCGTCAATGATTCCAATTTAAACCGCATTATAATGAAATAAGAGTCATTTCGCGCGGTCGTGAATTGCATTATCTATAGCATGACTAACCATCGGCGCGCACTGACATCACGTAAGACTACCATAGGAGCATAGGATCACATTCATTGACACTAACACTAACCATCACCGGTGAAAACCTCTGTAGTTGGGATACTCCATGGTAATCAGTATTTGTACCCCCTTCACACAATGGCTGGCTTAGATTGACCAGTAACTTCCATCGCTTCGTATGTATTGGAAAGCACTATCAATGTAGTTAGTCAACGAGTGATGGATGTTTTTGGTAGCTGATAAGCTGGCCAAAATGTGGAGGTAGTTTTAGAATATTTTGATGGTAAGTATATTATTGAATAAAATAATATTCCTATATCTTATTAAGAGAAGCAAAAGACAAAAATATTAAAAAAGTATTACAATTCAAAATATGGTAAGCCCGCATTTCGACTTGTAATACATTATTACATAGCGGGTCTGCCAACTTTTAGTCCTTCGCTCTCTTGAATAAGGTATACAATACAATATGAAATAGTTCGTTTAAAAAAAAACAAAGATAAGCACATCATTTGTAAATTTATAATTATTGTCCCAATAATCCTCAAAAAAAAAATTTAAACAAACTTTCATTAAAAAATTATTCCAATTCCATAAGAAAGTACTATTAACGTATGAAAACTATTGAGACACTCTCACATTTACCATATAAACTAATACTTCATTCCTCATGCAGTCAGCAGAACTAAGCTCGTGGCAGCGCCGAGTGGCCGAGCTGAACAACAAAGTGTCCGAACTTGAGGACCGCCTGTCCAAGGGAGAGAAGGAGCTCGCCAAGAAACAGGACGAGTGCGTCAAGCTGCAGAGGGACTTGAGGGAGAACGTGGCGCAGAAGGAAGACCAGGTGAGCACCAGATATTGGAGTAGTTGTATACTTGTAGGTCGTGGGTTCAAACTCAGGCAGGCGCTTTGCTTTGTGTAAATAATTTCATCACCACTGCTCTCAAAACTGTGAAGGAAAACATCGTGAGGAAACCGGCATGTCCTAGAACCAAAAATTCGAGGACATGTGACATCTACCAACCCGCACTGGTCCCGCGTGGTAGATTACAGCCCACTACCTCTCGAAGAGAAGAGGCCTGTGTCCCAGCAGTGGGAACATTATAGGCTCATTATTTATAGGCCATGCGGGGGTGACCACTCATCATAAGCTATTCAGGTGGCCGTTTGTTAGAATGCCAACCAAAAACATAAAACAATAGTATGTTTTTATAATCGCACCATTCTTGTCTGATAAATATTTAAATATACGTAGTAAAAATAACTGACTGTAATGTAGCGTTTCCACAATGTACACAAACAATGATGTCCACAACGATCAACGTGATGTGTTTGTTCAGGAGGAGCGTATAACGACGCTGGAGAAGCGGTACCTGAACGCACAGCGCGAGTCCACGTCACTGCACGACCTCAACGAGAAGCTGGAGCAAGAGCTCAACCATAAGCAGGCGCAGCTTAAGGTAAGACTAGAAAGAAAATACATTTATTTGCGCTTAACATGACGCAAAGAATAAACACAAACAGAAAAAACTGGTCAAGAGCGTGTCGGACCACGCACAATGAAGGGTAGCGTAGTTGAAAAGAATTTATCCCAAAAACAAACTTAATATTGTATGTAACCCAAAAAAAAAAAACATTTTTTATGTGATAGAATGACTAATTAATAATTTTCGGACTTTTCCTTCTCGCTAAGTTTCATGATTCTAGGACTACGGGAAAGTACCATATAGGTTTTGATTTACCTGCGAGTATTAATATATGTCACATAAATGGTCGTATGGCCGTTTTATTGCGTTGACTTGAAGCTTGAGTTTTTTAAGACTCCAAATACGTAGGTCTATGGTCCATAGACCTACGTATTTGATATTCATTTCGACTTGATACCTCTACAAGTTCCTGAAAAAAAGGGTCTTGACAGACTGCCAGTCAGACGGACAACGAAGTGATCCTATAAGCGTTCCTTTTTTACCTTTTGAGGTACGGAACCCTAAAAAGAGCAAGTTGCAGCAAAACGGCCATCGCTCAGGTAGGTATAATGCTGTGACCATATGTGAGACAGCCACAGCGCTGGTTTTCAGCGACAGCCGTGCGTCGTTGGTGTGACGTGATGACGTCAACCGCTGCAGCATTAATAATAATCAGCCTGTATTGTCCCACTGTAGGTGTAATGAGAGTAGGGAGACCTTTATAGGGAGAGGAGGAGGAGGGGTGAGAGGGGGCTTTTTGTTCCCGTGGGATATTTTCCGACATCCTCGCGGGTGAAGCCGCGGGCAAAAATTTTTCCGTCGGCATCGACTCACGCGCCGCCGCGCATAATGCAATCTGTGCGCGCAGCTGTCATAAAACTATTTGTTGTATGTAGTTCATGAAGTGAAAAATTGCTGTTGTCTGATTTGTTCCGCTCATGAGGGAAGGGATTATCGGAAGTAGCAGAACTGGAAGTTTGTTCTACTATTGGTTTTAATTGTTCCAGAAATCAATAATAATTTGTTAATATCGAAAATCAAGTTAGAATCTGAAACACGGAATGATTTATTGTCCAGAAAACTAAAATGCAAATATTTTTTACTATAATTTCTTGGTAGATTAACAAGTAGTTCATTTTGTATCCCTTACACTTCCTAAGGAAGGTTAAATTTAATCGCCAGTAGTTAAGCTCTGGCCACACTGACGCGGAACAAGCTCATGACGCGGGACACGACTTCACGCGTTTGCGGTTGTCGCGGGACGCGACTTCATGAGTTTGCGCTTGTCGCGGGACGCGACTTCATGACACGGTGTGTGCCGATTGTTATAAAAATTAGGAAGTCACGCGTCTATTAGCGCCAGTAGAACACCTCCATACAAGTTAGTTAACACAATCGACGGGAGCAAATATCTTCCCGCACCCCGTTCGGGATTGGCGTCAATTTGGCCAGAGCTTTATTTATCAGCTGTGGCAGATACTTAGTAAATAGCAGTTGAGGATAAGGTGGAATCAAAACTAGAATCCTTGGAATATAGTCCTACAAAATCCTAACTCATGTTCTCCAGCAGAGCCTTGTAACTAACAAAACTAACCTAGCCCCGCTTCCAGTAGTCAGCACTCTCATAGACCATGCCACGTCATTCGCATTGCAGCTGCAAGAGGAGAAGATCGCCGCCATTGAGGAGAAGCTCGAGCTGTCCACACAGAAGTTGGCGCAGATGTCCTCGCTGCCTGAGATGGAGGAACAGCTTAAAGCCAGGATGGAAGCGCTTAGCCAGGTGGGTTGAGGCTGAGGGGCATGTGGATGGAAGCTTTAAATGTTTATATGTAGGATGTTAAATGTTTTCCTAGTCATTTGGTTGTGGTAAGCATAATTACTGACGCCTAAATAGTCGAAGATCCAAAGTAAGATCGATGTTCACCAATCCGTTTACCGGATGAACATTATTTTTTATCAAATATAATATTTATGTTTACAAATATATTGCAAATGGGTTGCCTAATTTAATATGCCCGTGGCTATAATTAATTTAAAAATACTATAGAAAAAATGTAGGCTTAAATATGAACACATCAAAAACTAAAGCAATGACCGACAGAGCAAAGGTAACTATCACAGTAAACAACATCACAATAGATTACGTAGAAGATTATAAATATTTAATAACAAATAACATATCCAGCAAATAGATAGAAATACAAATATAGCATGCGTGGAAGAAGTACTGGTCCTACAAACAAATAATGAAAGACAAGAAAATAAACGTCTCTGTTCTCGTCTCGGAAAGCTTTTCAACACCAGCATCCTTCCTATACTACGAGTGCCAAACATGGACCTTGACCAGAACCCAACAGACAAAACTTCAAACGTATCAGATGGAAAAGAATATATATGATGTGGAAGAAAAGATAGAATAACCAATCACTGTGGAATCAGGAAGGCAACAAAAACACAAAATTGAGAAGATTAGAATAATCAATCATAATAATCATAAATCTTTATCTCAACGTCAGTATTACATGCACAATCTTAAATAGGGAAAGGTGTCTGAAGTAGAAGGGCCCTGAGTTACAGATCACCCGGCTCTTTTCGATACGACATGTTAATTTATAAAATGCTTAGTCAAGATATTACATAACATAAGTCTGAAATCGCAATTAGATAAAAGAAGAACCTACAAAATTAAAAGAAAAATTAACAAATTTACATAATAAGTATTGGGTTTGTAAAAAAATTATGGAACTGGAGAAAATTACAAATTATATTGTAATGTAAAAAGTAAAATGGAGATAGGCCGGCCACACTGTCAGTGGAGAAGAGAAATGGAACAAAAAACTGACCTTATGGTACCCTAGAAAGGGGAAGAGAAAGAAAGGGAAATCCTTGAAAATATGGCAGGATGACTTGGTGGGGACGGCTGGAAAGACCAGTGTGACGGAAAGGGGTTACGTGGAGGGGATAAATGAAATAAGACCACGTAAACTAGTCAACATAAATATATTTAAAAATAAGAGAAAGGGGTTAGGTAAGTTTATGATCACAAGATTCCTGACCTGATTTACTGATTCCCGAGGAGGACTGGAATGGGTTGGAGGAAATTGAGCCCATTGGCAAAGGGCTCACAGAGACTAGGAACTGATATTAAACATTTTTTAATACACTATAACTCTGAAAAAAGGTTATAAATTAATAATAGCCTTGAACATATTTAAGTAGGCCACCCATTTACAATATATCTGTAAACATATTATATTGGATAAAACATAATTTTCATCCGTTAAACTGATGGGTGAAGGGTTACATATTTGAACGTCAAAAATTAAAATACCTACGTGTAAAATGTCAATGTTCAAGACAATACTTTTCACATATGTACCCGGGTGCAAGTCTACTTCGGATCCTATACTAAAAGGCCAGAGTGAAAGCGCTTAGCTAGGTGGGTTGGGGTATGTTGGAATGGAGCTTTAAATGTTTTACGAGTATGTTACGTTTTTCTTAGTAATTTGGATGTGATGGGCATAATGAGTAACGCATAAAGGCCAGGATGGAAGCGCTTAACCAGGCGGGTTGATATGCATGTGGATGGGAAGGGAGCTTCAAATGTTTATAGAGGCAGGATGCCAGATTTTGCTCAGTAATTTAATTGTGGGAGGTATACGAAAGACGTGTCATGTAAAGTACTGATTTTGTCTCAAACATTATGTAGTTTATCCCTCATCCCAAATAAATAAACATAGTTTTGAAATCTGGCGGGATGTCGAGCTCTAATTCTAGTCTAATAATAATGTTTGTGTATAATGGTGGGTTTACATTATGTGAAACGTAACATGTAATGCAACATACATTGTAACAAACATGCCATCTAAATATCTGCAACGCAACATGAAATGTAACACACGTTGAAACAAATTCGCGTTGTTGTGTAACATTTTGCAGATATTTGGACGACATGTTCGTTTCAACGTATGTTACATTTCATGGTTTCACATAAATATATGTATCCACCATTATATTAAAGCATCATCAGAGTATTCAGATTCAGACACTTCAAGTTTGAGAAAGCCATATCAGTGAATCTGCTGTCATGTTATTATTTCGTGTTAGTTATTGCGATTGGTTGAACGAAATGACAAGTTATAAGTTGACATTGCTTTTAGAAATCAAGGGATGTACTGCTAAGTTAGAGATATAAAATATAGTTCTGTGGAAGTCTGAATTAGAAACTAATATAATGTTGTTTTTATGTTATAGTGACTAGCAAGTCGTGCTTTGTGCTTCTCATTTTCCATACCCATTTTAGTGTTATGACATTTCCTCTTTTATGTGGAATGACCCTTAACTGATTTTAATTATTTCTATGCAGTAGCTTTTATTGTTTGTTGACTAACTTAATAACCTATTTTACCTTATTGTAGTTCTATTCTTCTATATTACTTGCGACGTCGACATTTGATATAAATCTCACATATTTATGAGCTCATGGTATATGTGCCAACAGTAATAATAATTAAATTAGCTTCAGTTGTTTTATCTATACTTATACAACTGATTCGTTATTTGTAAATATTTACCAACTAAAACTGTAAAATAATCGACTTCCCCAAACAAACTATCTAGTGGTGATGTTGTATGTAGAAATTACTCGTGTTATAATTAGATTAGAATATAAAATTGACCAAATGATAACGTACTTTTTTCTATAATCCAGGTTGTTTGTCCGCAGGCACAAGAGCGCCACGGCTCTGCAGAGGACCGCATCCAGCGCCTAGAAGCCAGTGTGGAGGAGAAGAATGCTGAGCTCATGCGACTCAACCAGCGCCTGCGCATGAATGAAGAACATAATACGCGGCTCTCTGCTACTGTGGATAAACTGCTGTCTGAGTCTAACGACAGGTGTGTATGCTGTTTTGTAAATTTGTTGATACATGCTTGCGACTAGGAGGGGCTTATGGCTAAGTAATAACAGCCGCACGGGTCGATCGACCAGGTTAAGCTACTATCTTTACCCTCCGAGCCTCGGAAAGCACGTTAAGCCGTTGGTCCTGGTTGTCATTCGTGGATCTTTGACAGTCGTTATGGTTCCTCAGAAACCCGAAATACTGATAACCAGTCTTGCCAATGGGTATCGTAATTACCCAGTAAATGGGTTGTGGAGGTCAGATAGGCAGTCGCTCCATGTAAAATACTGGTATTCAGCTGCATCCGGTAAGAATGGAAGTCAACCCCAAAATTTTTGGGGTGGGTTGTTGTTGGCTAGGCAGATGATGCTTGCGACTAGAGAAATCTTAAATAAGATTCAGTATGCGAGTTCTAGATACTTTCGAAGTTTTCGGATTGAGTTTGAATTAATTGGCACGGCATCATCGGTGGCAGCGCAAAGGTTAAGTTGACTGCACGTTGTGCAAAGTGGCTAAGTTTTAGGCCAACAAAATCTGTAATACTGTCGTGCCAACGACACCAAGAAAAACGTTAACTCCTTTTTGAGTAGTACGGCAGAAAATTAAATCAGTTTATGATTGAGACAGAGGAATGTTTGAATAACGACCTTGTAATAATCCTAATCACCTCTATGGATTATTTATTCCGAAATAAAAATCATTGAATTAAAAAAAAAAATTATCTTACGAAGCTTTTGGTGTAGTGTTTGTATATAATTTCAAATTGCTAACATTTATTGTGGCCCACGTTACAATGTTCTTCTTTCGTTACCAGGCTACAAGTTCACCTCAAAGAACGCATGCATGCGTTAGACGAGAAGAACGCACTGACGCAAGAGTTGGAGAAGACGCGCAAGTACGCCGACGAACTGCTGGCGGAGAAGCAGGAGATACTCAAGGAGCTCGCCAAGTGGCGCATGGAGACGGAACAGGTATTAATGATTGCAGTTTTTCCATACGAATATGCTGAAACCTTCAGGTAGCTTAAAGCATTGAGCTAGCCCTTACACGTAAGAAAATAAAAGAAAGAAAATATTTATTAGCGGTAAAAATGACGCAAAGAAAGAACATAAACACAAAAAAGAACAATTAGAGGGAAAATATGCGTCACATCCTGCAACACGGCCATCATGTGTCTTTTCAAGAAAAGTTTGACCTTATTGTCAGAAAAAATATTGCATTTCATTGACTAAGTAAAAGGCTGCACCACTGGATGCGGAAAGCACAGAATCGGTCGAAGTGGCGGTGCTGGGGGGAGGCCTATGTCCAGCAGTGGACGTCTTTCTTTATGCTGAAATGATGATGATGAAACCGCTGCCTCGTTTCTCTAGTGGTCGCAAGCGCTACTGCTGAGCATGAGGTTCTAGGTTTGATTCCCGGGGCGGGCAAAGTGTTGGGTTTTTCCATCTGAAATTTTTTAGCAGTAGCCCGGAGTCTGGATTTGTGCCCGGTTGATGAATAAGCTCGCCCCCTATTACTATTCTATTAAAAATGGGGATGAATATTAGTATCATTATAATAACCTATGAATGTTTCATTCCAGCTTAAACGTCAGATGTTGGAGCAAGAAATAGCGTTCAACATCCAGCAGACGGACGCACTGACCCGTTCCTTATCACCTGCCGCGCAGCAGCAGCCACCTCCTGGACTGTTCCAGCCCAAGGTATGACAATATCTTACGCCAACGATGTTTGAAAACCTGCCTTCCCAAGAGCAGTGGCCGTCGCTTCACGTAACATGGTAACCAGCCCTCCTGTTCCCACTGCTGGGATCCAGACTTTGGGAAGGAAGCTAAATCCAATGCGGGTCGAAGGCTTTCCGTGGTTAACGTAAATCACTAAAAGGAGACTAACAAAGAAGGCATCAGTGATGTACGAGGGGGGATCAAAAAGTAGTTAGAACGACATACTCCTTGGTATGAAAAAAAATAAATACTGGCAGGCATAGCTCAGATACATATTTGTAATATTAATAAAAAAATCTTCGATTTTCTTTTGTTTTTTTCTGAATGTAGTCATTTGTTTGCTTCGTGTCGGAACGTGTTCTCGAAAATGGAGAAAACGAAGTGCGAGCCGTTATTAAATACCTCTGTTTAAAAATGTTTACGACGCAAGAGATTAATTGCGATTTGGAGGCAACATTAGGAGAGTCTGCTCCGCCTTATTCCACTGTCGCAAGGTGGGCTTCTCAATTTCGAGTAAGGAGAACGAGCACGAAAGACGAACATCGTTGCGGCCGTCCATCGACGTCAGTCACCCAAGAAAATGTTGCGAAAGTCGAGAAAATTGTATTGAGCGATCGAAGAGTTACCATCCGATACTTAATTCAAGAAACGGGCATTTCATATGGAAGTATTCAATCCATACTAAAACAATCTTTGAATATGAGAAAAGTCTCCGCAAGATGGGTGCCGAGAATGTTAACCGACAGTCAGAAACAAAATCGACTTGACATTTCGAAGATATTGTTGGACAAGTTTCAAGAAGATTCCGAAAACTTTTTGTCTCGTTTCGTAACAATGAACGAAACATGGGTCCATCATTTTGATCCCGAGACAAAACAGCAATCTTCGCAATGGAAACGGCCATCATCACCGACCCCGAAGAAGTTTCGTGCCGTGATATCGGCTGGCAAGGTTATGGCCTCAATATTTTGGGACTCGGAAGGGATATTGTTGATTGATTACCTGGAGCGTGGAACCACTATTACAGGCCAATATTATGCAGCTTTAATTCCTAAGTTGAGGAATGCCATCAAAGAGAAAAGGAGAGGGAAACTTCGAAGGGGCGTGCTGTTTCATCACGACAACGCACCCGCGCACAGGTCGGCAGTTGCGATGGCTGCCATTCAGCAAGCTGGCTTCGAATTGGTTGACCACCCCCCTTATTCACCAGATCTGGCGCCTAGCGATTTTTATCTGTTCCCCAAATTGAAAGAATACTTAAGGGGGAACGGGTACTAAGACGATAACGAGGTGATGGATGTCGTGGAGAGCTTTTTGCAGGACCAAGACAAAACTTTTTTTTTGAAAGGGATTGAAGTCTTGGAAAAGCGCTGGACTCGGTGTGTGGAGAGACTGAGACTATGTAGAAAAATAAATTATTAAGTTATCAATAGTCATTATAATCTATCTCATTCTCACTACTTTTTGATCCCCCCTCGTAAAAGGTCGAGCTGATGATTCCCGTTTAAAAACGACTCGTTAGCGTTTTTAAAATAAAATATTGCGATGAAAAGCAAATCATACCTTTTGAAGCTATTGTACACAAAATCAAGTGGTTTACTCTTAAAATAAAACTAAATAAAATAGTATGTTTGTCCCCAGCTGGACGGGTCATGGGAGAAGCTGCAACAAGCGCACTTAGCCAACGTGCAGCAACCGTTCGACGTGTCCAGCGACGCCGAGGTCAGTTCTCTATACGAAGTTAGTTGTTGCACATTTTATTATCGCATGGTTTTATTTTTATTAACTATATCATCATCTGCCTAGCCTTTCCCAACTATGTTGGGATCGGCTTCCAGTCTAACTGGATGCAGCTGAATACCAGTATTTTACATTGAGCGTCTGCCTATCTGACCTCCACAACCCAGTTACCAGTAACTACCCAGGTAATACGATACCCCTTAGTAAGACTGGTTGTCAGACTTTCGGGCTTCTGTAGACCCGTAACGACTGTCAAAGATCCATGAATGACAGCCGAAACCACGGAGGGGTCTTGGTATATAAAGATGGTCACCCATCCACTGACCAACCGCGGCAAGTGTAGCTTAACGTGATTGATCGACCGACGTCTAAGCAATTAGGTTGAACAAATGTTGGTAATTAGTGCTTATCGCACAATATACCTTATTTTACTGGCCGTTATTGAAGCGCTAACCCTGAATCTAGTGTATTCTTGATCAAAGGTAGCAACATAGAAACGAGTGACTCTCATTGGCATAATAAAATTAACTAACAAAATGAGGGTTTACTATACACCTCTACAAGTTGTAACTTAAATAACGCACAACCTCTTAAGGGGTCATTGTACTTATCATTATGAAACACAACCTCTTACCTCACTGAACTCATTATTATGAACAACTTTTGCTATGGGACCAAACGTGAAATCTCGAACAAAAAATCAGCTGCTCCTTACATTTTACGAGTAACATAGCGATCATAAAATGTAGGGAACAGCAGATTTTTTTTTGTGATTTTATTTTGTTCCATAGTAAAAGTTGTTCATAATGTGTACAATTACCACGCGTTATTTAAGTTAAACCTTGTACATAATACTTATCTCCACCAGAACGACGAGTCAGACGGTGGCGTCGAAGGCGGCCACACGGACGCGGCCGCGCTCGCGCTCATGTTGCAGGAACAGCTCGACGCCATCAACACCGAGATACGACTCATACAGGAGGAGAAACAGACCACTGAGGCACGGGCGGAGGAACTGGAGTCTAGGGTGAGGAATTATTCTTTTTATGGGGTTTTTAGGGTACAGAATTATGATTATTCTAAAGAACCGCGGTATTTAAAATTGAGTTTCGTATGGAAGTGTTGCCGCCAGTTGGTAACAAAAATGACAGCACCGCTGTATGGCGTATTTTAATGTCAGCTGCAATACTGCAGCCATTATGTGGCGGCACTGCTTTCATAAGAAATCCAGGCTTTCGATACTGTAGTAATAGGAGTGAAATAGAACGTCGTTTTATTAGAGCCTATTTTGTGTTCACGATTCTGAAATGTAGAATTATATTGATTAAAAAGTGTAGGGTTTATAGATTGAAAATGTCAAATCAAGACCTAATAGGAACTCAAAGTGATTTTATTGGTGAGATCCAGACAATAAAGCATTAACAAGGTAAGTTTATCATTTTTGGTGAGGGTAGATTAGAAAGACTAGATCATACTTTGATGGTTTCATCTTGTATAGAATAGAAATAAATCAGAAATCAATGGTTGTGGAAAAATAACACCTCGGTGAACATCTGTGTATCATAAATTGTATTAAAATGTTTCAGCTTGTATTCTGCTTAACCACACAACTTGTATTTTTAAGTAAAATAATAGAATTCTCGGTGATGGGTCATACAATCTGTTCATTTCATGGTTTTTATATAGTGTTCAGTAGTGGCGGTGCGACAACTCCTCGAACGATTAGTTTTGACATGTTCCAATATGGCAAAAAACTAACCAGACGAAATTGACGATTTTCCAACAGTCTGTCACGTGCTGCCACTTCTCATTTCATTTATGTTTGTGGGACTTCAAGTTATGTAACAGCTCCATCGCCTAGAATTACTTCTCTAGCTGCCTACAACATATTTGTACTACGTGTTAATCGCAAATAAACTTGCTTATGAAAAGTTTCATGAATGAGTGAGAAAATAGGGCAGTTTTCTGGGAATGTCGAAACGGTGATAAAAACCATAAGCTTTAAACTCTTGAATCAATGAAACTAAACAAAGAATAATAGAATCCACAGTTTTTTTTGAACCCCTATTCGCGTATTTTATTGAACAAAGTAATCTGCTACGCGCCGAGCTACGGCGTAGCGCGCACTATGCCATGATTGCGTGTTTTCTGAGCCTTTGAATTTTTTAACCGACTTTTAAAAAAGGCGATTTCTCCGTCAATTGTGGACCGATTTTGAAAATTCTTTTATATTTTATAGGGTGTGCTCTCGAGGTGGTCCCTTTGTCACCAAGTCAGAATCTGATGAGGGGACCCCATGGAAATTGAGGGCAAACCTCAATTTGGGTATTTTTATACTAACTTGTGCATTTGCTCTCGAAAAGCGCCATTTGGTGAAGTGGAACTAATGATGAAGACCACATATGGCCATCGGAACTACTCAATAATAAGTATTTCATTCACGGGTTGCGATTCGATTACCAATTTATGCTCATCCGTCACAATGCATATGGTGAAGTGGAGCTGATGGTGACTTTACCATCAGCTCCAGATCTCCTGGTTAATACTAGGAGAACTCCTCAACAATTAACGTCCCTGCGTCGGGAAAAGCAATATTTTGTAAAAGATGATGAGCAGTTGTCATTATGCTATTGTAACTTAGGGAAATTGCAAACTGATTCACTAAAAAGTGAAAAATAAAAAACTTTTCTACAAAAAAAATAAAACAACCGACTTCCAAAAAAACTGCAAAGTGAAAAATAACTGTAATTTCGGAAGTCGGTGGCAAAAAACCAAAATACAGATCCAAAGACACCGACTTCCGAAATTACAATTATTTTTCACTTTGCAGTTTTTTTGGAAGTCGGTTGTTTTTTTTTTTTTTTTTTGTAAAAAAGTTTTTTTTTATGAACATAAGTTTGAAAACAAAAGTCCACAATCCTTATTATCGTTACCCTAAATCTATCTAGATTTCCGAAATGAACCATGTATGTTTCCAATGTCACTTAAAATATGAATTATTAATCTACATTTTACAATCACAATTCCCCACATTTGTAGCTTTGTAAAATTCGGATTAGATATATCTCAGAATACTTGAAACATTTTCTCGCTCATTCTTGTCAATTTAAATAACATGTTCAAATCATTTAAGTGTAGTACTTGTATGTGTGTCGGGTGAGTGGCATGAGTCCCTATGTGCGCTATTAACAGGATGTATATAAGCGGGTGTGGTGTGGGCAGGTGGGCAGCTACGAGCACATGAACGTGCTGGCGCGCCGGGCCGAGTCCCCGCCGCGCGCCGCCTCGCCCTCGCGCCAGCACCTCGCGCAGCACCACAAGTACCATACTGTACGTATACACACACACAACACACAAGAACATTTCTTTTTTTGAACACGAAGGTGGTGGATTTGCCCTAATAAATTCCAATAAAAATGCTACAGACACCTTACACAGACAACACTCAAGAACATTTCTTAGGGCTGATTTGACCAACGCCAGATATTCGAGGAGTAATTTTGAATGTGACAATTTTTCTATACAAAATCTGTGAGACGTCAATTTTATTGCGCCGTTAGAAAATACAACGCTACAAGGTTCTTTTGGCGTGTGGCCAAAATCGCAACTAACGGCGCTATCTTCATTTTTAGGGTTCCGTACCCGAAGAATGCCAAACGAAACCCTATTACTAAGCCTCTGCTAGCCGTCCGTCCACCTGTCTGTCGGGGGCAGACAGTTGACATTTTCACAGATTGTGTATTTCTATTGCCGCTATAACAACAAATAATAAAAATAAAATAAAGTTGAACATTAAAGCGGGTCGGGATACAAGAAACGTGTTTTTTTAAACTTAACTATTTTTTATAATATATGTTAAATATTGTGCGACGGTTCGGAACCACCGGCTTTCAATACAAGTTCACAAATATTTACCAACAGCGCCTCCCTATCGCTGTGTAATGCAGTTGCAATATCACCTGAACGAGTAAACAGAAAATAATTTAACACCACGCCTCTAATCCCGAAAGTGAGTGCAGAGGATAAAATAATATTAATGTACTCAATTTAACACCATTGTCAAATGTCCTTTTTGCAAGTATGACTACGAACGCAAACATAATTGCGATCGCGTTACTTGCTAATAATTGTCATAGCGAATCGGTGTCCATTGGCAGATAAAATCAGAACTATTAGTCATTGAACACACGGATACATATCAAGCTTATACTTCCAGTATAAGCTGATCTCGAATTGTATAGGATTTCCGCACAATGAGAGGTCAGCTTATACTGGAAATTCATAGCTTGATATGTAGCCATATGTACTACAAACATTGCTAAAATTAAGGTGTAATTTAATCAATGCTGGAGTTTGTTGATCGATGTTACGTCTTCAAGCGCAAAACAAATCTATACAAATTTTCAGTTGTAATTTAACCAAAGAATTCGCTCTAATAATCCATTTGGGTATTGTCTACCAATCAATCATCAATCATTTCAGTTCGTTGCAATTGGTATTCCACTAGTGGGCTGTTCTGTCTGTACATGGTGTAAATAACCAATGTTCAATTTCAATGATACGAAACTTAAGCTGTTAAACGAAGAATACATAAATGTCTTATTTTGTAATGTGTTACATACATTTAATAAGTCAAATATTCCTGGACTTGCGTTTAAACATCCTGTATAGTCAACCCGTCCGATGTTTTGATCTAACGTAGTCTGAGTAGAAAGTCTTAAGTTGGTGTTTGGTATAAACTTGTAAAATAATATTTTGTAACTAATCTGTAATCATAAGCATCTGGAAACAAAGGGAACTAATTTCATGTAGAATCATAAGGTGTCATAGCTTACTAACATAACTTGGAACGATGGTGTACGCCCAGGCGCCTGCGTCGATGTCGCCAGCGCACCACTACCGCGCGCCGCCTGCGTCGGAGAGCCTGCCTGCCAGCCAGGTCCGTCACATTACTAATTACTGCCAAATACTGCAGTACCTATCGTACTGAAGAGAGTGTACCGCTTAACTGATGTTAGGTATCGGGACATGAAATTAATCTAAATTTTCTCTAGAATAAACGCCTGAGATCGATTGTTTTATAACAATGATTTATAAAACCGAAGCTTTACGAAGGAAGCTGCTGCATATTCGTCTGTAAATTCTGTGTTTTTCGACAGGCCATTGTTCTTCACTCATACAATGTGATTTAGTGCTAACTAATTCGATGCTAAAGGCATTTCGAGATGCAGTTTAGCGGTACATTCTGTACGTGAGAGGTATGCACGCATACACAGGAATGGCTTACAGCTGTGTGGAAGTTGCGTCATTTATCAACATTTGTCTTATGTGTGTGTGGTGACACAGCTTGTTGTTATTTTCAACGAATTTCTATCTTCATGATAGAAAACTTATTATTTTGCTAGCTGCGCCCCGCCGTTTCACCCACGTAGACCGGGATAAAAAGTAGCCTATGTGTTAATGCAGGATATAAGCTATCTACATACCAAATTTTATCAAAACCGGTCCAGCCGTTTGAGCGTGAAGAAGTAACAAACATACAAACACACACTCCACACAAACTTTTGCCTTTATAATATTAGTGTGATTGTATCAAATTATTATGTTATTTACCATCACTTTAAAAAAATCTATAAAATATTAACATCTCTACTTGATGGCTATTTTTAATTAAGTAAGTGTTTTATATTTGAATGGTTTGATGGCTTTGGTCGGTTTGAGTGGTTTTATTTCGAAATATGTACAGGCTTTTGGCTGGTTCGGCTACGAATGTCTAATTCATTTATAAAAAGAAAATATAACCTATAAACTCACCAGCCCTGTCTCATTTCTACAAATTGGGTAGGAAAAGATCTTTAAAGTTTAGTTGAACTGTCAAAAAGCCTTTGGCAGACAAACGAAACATTTTATTTGACTATTAACATTTTAAAACAAGCTGCTTCACCTAAATTTCGTTAAAAGTGCGAATGTTATATATATGTAGCTTATATTTAGTGAATAATTTCTAAGTAAAATGTAAATATGTGATATCCTGGCATTTAGCATGAAACACCCTCTGTTATTGTGATTAAATTCTATGGTTCAGTATTATGCCTTATTGTCAAATACTTATTTAAGTTTAATTTGACCACTTCTCCATCCGTCTTTTAACCAAATTTGGCCTGGCTGGTCAATCGCCAATGTTTTCCGAAAGATTAAATTAAATTAAATGCTCTTAGCAAGCATGAATCTAAAATCAAGACCAGGAAAGGGATTAGAAAGAAGTCTCTTTTCCCTCCTTGTGTTTATGTTGTTAAGGCTTAAAATGAATAAATAGATTATACGGCATTATTGGCATCGCCTTTTGTACAAAAAAAAAAAAATATGGAAAAGTGGTCAAAAGCAACCTTTTATTAAAATAGCGGCATGCCAGCTATACCCTTATATTATAAAACACTTTGTATTAGCATGTAGTATATCATATAGCTGTATACATTATAAATTAATAAAATTAAATATTGTCATAAAAGTGCACAGCACTGCTTGACGCAACGTAGACAGTAGGCGATGCTTGTATGTGCAACATAAATATGTATGACGATGCAGCGGTACTCAACATGCAGTCCATTTTAAATCCTTTCACTGGCATCTAGATAATATTTTGTAATAGTTTAACCGTTACCGCAGTACCGCGTCTTAGGTATGGGCGCGTTGAGACGGGGAGGGGGGTGGGCAGTGCAGGCCGCTCATTCGTTCACGGCATCCCGCACCCCGCGGTACAGCGGTAGCGGATACTCAATTTTATTTCTTTCATTTTTCTAGTTATTACTTAAAGTTGTTTCCTCCTTTGGACCCGATCGAAAGGTTGAGTATTGCTGACTAGTGAGTAAAATAAACTGTTGATCTGTATAATGCATTATACCAACAATGACGACATTAATTTAACACACGGGTAGGGCTAGTGGCCAATGATCATCAAAATTATAATTAGATAAAAATAAATCGTAAATGGAAAAAAATTAAATAATAAAGCTCTCTCTTTCCTTCAATTCGCCTGTTCTTTGCAGGTTATTCGTTTAAATTTCATTGATGCTATGTTATGATCCGTGATCCCGGCAAATAACCTCTGCGTACAGTTCTAGTACAGGTTTCTCCAAAATGCTATTTTAGAAAATTGTAATTGTAATTGAATAAAACCAAAATGCAAAACCTTATAAGTGTGTTAATGTCGCCATTAAAGCGGCACGCTGTACATGTAATAATATTTAGTTTATTTTTATTATTTTTTGAGATCGTCAAAAATTTGTCCATTTAGATTATTATGATTGTGATAGATTTATCAAAGGTGTTAATTTTAGTCTAAACTGTGTGTAATTTAAAAGTAATCCTAAAAGGTGTTAATTTGGCTGTTAGAGTCAAAAGAACTTTATTTATTACAAATAGACTCATCTTTTAAATGTAGCAAAAATTATTTAAATCAATTACTTATAACTTCTTTAGTATATAATAAATTAATATGAATTTCAGTAGTTTCAGAACATAGTATGGTGTAGAGTATCAATATCACACATAAAAATGACTTATTCCGTCTTATTACAAAACAAGGTTCATCTTCAAACCCAGATTTAAACCATGGATCCTTTTTTGAAATTTGAACTTTATTCCGACGCATTAAGATGTCAGTTTTACAAAACTGACAATTAGTACCGGAGTAAGTTGTCAGTTTTGTATAAAGAACTGTATTTCTATCACAGCTAGGTTCTTATTACAAAAACTGGCTCGATGGTTTAAACCATGTCAGAAGAAAAACCTCATTTTGTAATAAGACCGATTATGTTTATTTTTGCATGTAATATTAGTTTTACCAGAATCCAGAAAAACCTAAGATTGTTTTCTACTGTCTATATTTTTTTAGAGTATTGTCAAATCACACGTGATTATTACGTAATGTACCTACCAACTAAATTTCGTACAACGTCGGCGTTCCGGAAGTGCAATGCTGGCATTTCATTTATTTAGTGAATTTGTCCAAAAACTATTTTATTGTTATGTGGCCGCGACACTTGGAGAAATACACCAAGTGAAGTGCTCCCACAAGAGGGACAGATAAACATCGCAACACAAGTTCAGTTCTAAAGCACAGTTTGCACCGGTAGCAGATCCAAGAGGATGATCTCATTACAAAGTAAAAAAAAATACAAAAATATTTAATTCAACTTAACATTGTGTCGTACATAAATTGAGGCAGCCCCAGTAAGTTACAAAAGTACTTGTGTCGGAGCTGTCTCGCTCTTCCCTTAAGTGATAGCTTAAGGGAAGAGTGAGACAGCTCAGACATTAAAAATGATCATTCCCGTCATAGCTAGTACATACTTCTATCCACCAAATGTCACTTATTTCTTGCTGGAAAGCCTAGGTGGCCAGCCTTGCCGACAGTGGCTTTCAATGCCGCATGAATGTCGTCGATGTACGAACGCTAGTGCGATACACATCCCGTATCTAAACTGTCACGTGTCCATACAGCTCCAGCTATGCGAGGAGGGCGGAGGCCCAGTGGTAAGCGGCGAGGGCGCGGAGTCTCCGCTCACGGCGCGCTCGCTGCGGCTGGAGCGAGCCGCGCGCGCCATACACGCCGAGAGAGACAGGCTGCGCACGCACTACCAGCCGCCGTATGACTCGTGAGTACACTGCCTACACACTTACACAGCTTTGTATGACAGCTTTGTATGCTACAAAAGGCGAAGAGGTTCTTGAAGGTTCGTTTACCAGAAGGAAAGTTTTTTCGACAGTCTATAGGCGAGTCTGTTTATGCGAGACTCGTAGGTAAAAATCGACAGGCGATCCATCGCTCACTTGTTTACTTTCCTCATTTAAATATGCCTTTATGCTAAGGCTCGTATAGTGTCTTTAGGGTGTGTCTACACCCTTCGCGCTAGATTGGTTAGGGCCCCGTTCGCACATTAAGACTGGCGACGGGTACACACAGCTTAGGGCACACCGTAGGTACACACCTCCCTGCCTGCACCCGGCAGGGAGACTTACACATCCCCGGGCCAACCCACCCGGGGAGTTAGATATAGGGTTGTCGCGTCGTGACCATGTCGCTCGATAGAGAGCACCTTTTCGATTTTCTTAAGGAGCTCCTCCTAAAGGAGCCCGATGTGTTCCTGGACGCAGTCTTGGGGAACGAGAGCCTCAAGGCGCGTCTAGCCGCTTTTCAGCGGTCCGGCCCCACCCCCCCCTCCCCCTCCCCTTCTGTCTCAGGCATCGCTGATTTCAGCGATGCCCTAGAGCCCACTCCCGTCCCTCCTTGTGAGGATTCAGGTGACTCTATGGACACCTCCCCGGTGTCCGGGAGACCCACCTCTCCCTACTCTTACATTTCTGAGGCATCCGACTCTGAACCTGCTCAGGATCAGTCAGCCTCCTCGTGCCCTCCCTCTTCCCCTTCCTCCGCTGAGGACGATGGTTTCGCCACCGTCCAAGGTAAGAGGAAGAGGAAGAAGAATCGCGTTGATTCTTCTGCCCAGATTAGGAAGGGAAGGAAAGTGGGTGATTCCCTCACTCCTCCCTCTGCGGCTTCCACCGCTATCCCTCCCCCCCCTCCGACCGCGGATCCCACGGCCTCAGTTGCCCCCACCGCCACCCCCCCCGCTTCGTCTTCTGTCCCCAAGAAGGCACCTTCCCCCCCTCCTGTGTACATCCAGGACAAGGGGAAGTGGACAGACGTCTCGCGTTGGTGTACCGATCTTAGGATCAATTACACCGCCGCACGATCTACCCAGCAGGGTATCAAAGTGAGCATCCCTACGTCTCATGACTTTAGGGAGCTCACGAAACTCCTTAGGTCGAGGAACGTGTCTTTCCACACGTATACTCTCCCTGAGGAGCGCCAGACTAGAGTGGTGATCCGCAGGATCCCGAAGGAGCTCTCCGTCATTGAAATCAAAGACGACCTTCTGTCGCAATCCATCCCGGTGGATGAGGTCCATCGTATGCACCGCTCCAGGGCAGGAGAAGCATACGACATGGTCCTCGTTATCTGTCCCCATTTCGAGGGGTACCACCCTATTTTCCAGGTCAGATCGATCTGTAACCTCACGGGTTTCGAAATCGAGAAACCCTGGAAGAGTGGCATCATTGGTCAGTGTCACCGCTGCCAATTGTATGGCCACTCGCAGAGGAACTGCCACGCGAAACCCAGGTGCGTCAAGTGCCTGGGGGACCACGGCACTTCGGACTGTTTGCGTTCGAAGGATCGTACTTTGTGCACCGACCCGCCTAGCTGTGTGCTATGCGGCGAATCTGGGCACCCAGCCAATTACCGTGGCTGTCCCAAAGCCCCAAAGTCCTTCTCCTCCTCAAAGCTGAACAAGCGTGCAGACGCTCGTCAGCAGAGAGAACGCCCTCCGCTACTCCCCATCCCATCTTCCCAGATGCCGACCCGGCTAAGTCCGCAGCGACCTAACCCGTGGTTTCCCCTACACCACCAGCAGGCTTTCCCTGCATTGGCGTACTCCCAACCCCCTCCTCCTCCCCCGCTCGCTCCTAGGGATCCGAGAACCCGCGCTCCTCCAGCCGTTCTCTCTCAGCCCCCTAAACCCGCGTCCGCGCCCGCTCCTAAAGCCTCCCCTCCCGCCGCTTTGGCTCCCCCCCCCCCCTACCGTACCCCCAACCATGCCAGTGCTCAGCCAAAATGTTGACTCGTTCAGCATTATTGCTGGCACTTTTATGGCTTTTTATACCCCCCGCGCTAGACAGATGGCTCTTGAGCTAACCGCCGCCAGAAATGTCGGCGATTTGCCCAGGATCATCAATATATTCAATGCGTATCCCGAGATTACGCAAGCTCTGAATTCCTTTTCCAACAACTCAAATAAATAATGGATAAAGGAATCATAGCTAGGATCAAACCCCGATCATTAAACTTAGGCTTTTTCAACGCGAATGGCTTTGCAGGCCAACGCGATGAGATCGCCACTTTTCTCCGCGACCACCATATCGACGTTTTCCTCTTACAGGAAACGTTCTTGAAGCCCCATCACCGAAGTCCGTCGATTGCCAACTATCGCATAGTTCGCAATGACAGGTCTCGGTGTCACAAGGGCGGTACTATGATTTATTATAAATCGTCCCTATACTGCATCCCTATGGACCCTCCCCCTCTCTCGCGATTAGAAGTGTCTGTCTGCCGCTTAGGCATGACAGGTCACCAGCCGATCACTCTTGTATCGGTCTACCTCCCCCCCCGCGGCCCCCGCACTTCAGAGGATTTCCAATCCCTCTCTGACGATCTGACCATTCTGTTCGGCTTGAGTGACTCCGTTATCATAGCGGGCGATCTCAACGCCAAACATACCTCCTGGAATAGTTCCACCACCACTTATAGAGGAAGACACTTGTTCGACCTCTGTCCCATTTTGGGTTTCGATGTCATTGCCCCAATGACTCCCACTCACTATCCCCATGACCCCGCTCATTCCCCCGACGTACTTGATGTGGCGCTTCTAAAGAATGTCAACCTTCGGTTGGACTCTATAGAAGCGATACATGAACTAACGTCTGATCATCGTCCCGTGATCTTAAATCTGGCCCCCCGCATAGGTCTCCGCGATCCCTCTCAACCTCTCCCCACCCGGTTGGTGACGGACTGGAGGAAAGTAAGCGAATGTCTGAAATCCTCCTCATCTCCCCACTTAGACTCTATTCCTGATCAGTTTGACTCTCTCGCGGACACGACAGCTGCGATCGACTCATTCACGGAGCACGTACAATCAGTCCTGAACGATTGTTCAAGGGAGGTTCCAGCGGTGGATGACCATCGCTGGAAGCTGCCGGACGATGTGCGTGCCCTGATGAATGAGAAGAACGCGGCTGTCCGTGCCTACAGCAGCTTTCCCTGCCGCTTGAACAAAGTCCATATGCGCTATTTGCAGAAATCTGTAAAGAAACGCATAGAGGAACTGCGTTCCACGCGTTGGGACAAGATGTTGAGTGAGCTCGAGCCAACTCATCAGGCCTTCTGGCACCTACAGAGGAAACTCAGGTCCTCAGAGACAGCTTCTATGCCCCCCTTAGTACGCCCAGACAATACCATCGCTTTCGATGATATCGACAAGGCCGAATGCCTTGCCGATAGTCTTGAGGCCCAGTGCTCACCCAGCTCTCAACCAGTAGACGAAGCCCACCTCTCTGAGGTTGACGCTGAAGTCGAACGTAGAGCCTCCCTCCCCCCCGTTGAGGACCCTGATTGTCCCCTGCCTCCCGTCACTCCTGACGAGGTGCACGAGATAATCAAGGGTCTAAAACACCGTAAAGCCCCCGGCTCAGATGGAATCACCAATAGGGTGTTCCAACTTTTCCCTGCCCGTTTGATTATGCTCATGACCATCATCTTCAATGGTGCCATGGGTAATAATATCTTTCCTCACGCCTGGAAACAGGCTACCGTTATCGGTATCCCTAAGCCCGGCAAGCCTAAGAGCGAGCCCTCTAGCTACCGGCCTATCAGTCTGCTCAACGTCTTCGGCAAAATCTATGAGAGGCTTATTTATAAGCGTCTCAGAGATTATGCCGAGACAAAGGGTCTCATTCCCGACGAGCAATTCGGTTTTCGAACCCAGCACTATTGCGTGCAGCAGGTCCACCGTATTGTCGAGCACATCAGCGTTGGGTTCCAACGCGGTGCGATGACTGGTGCTGTCTTCTTTGATATAGCGAAGGCCTTTGACAAAGTCTGGCACAACGGCTTATTATATAAGCTGTACCAACTCGGTGTGCCGGATCGTCTCGTGCTCATCCTACGAGACTTTTTGTCAAACCGCACCTTTCGCTATCGCATTGAAGGAGCACTTTCCTCCCCCCACCCTATTCGCGCAGGAGTCCCTCAGGGCTCTGTGCTTTCCCCCCTCATTTTCATCCTCTTCGCCAGCGATATCCCGAAGAGTAAAAAGGCACAGTTGGCGCTGTTCGCAGACGATAAGCCATTTTCTCCAAGGGAATTCGCCCTGACTCGATCGCTCGCACCCTCCAAACCGCAGTCGATGCCCTCGGCAAGTGGTTTCGAAAGTGGAGAATCGAAGTCAATCCCGATAAAAGCCAAGCCATTCTCTTTACGAGACGGCGTAGTCGGCTCACCGCCCCTCCTCGGCCGATCACCATGTTTGGCAAGCAGATCCCTTGGGAAAAGCGAGCCAAATATTTAGGTGTGACGCTCGATAGTCATTTAACATTTTCAGAGCACATAAAGCAGGTTCGTTCGCGGGCCTACTTTGCTCTCGGCCGTTTACACTCCGTTCTGAATGCACGCAGCAAGTTGTCCCTTAAGTGCAAGTTGCGTATTTACACAGCGTGCATTCGACCTATCATGACCTATGCGGGCCCAGTCTTTGCGCATGCAAAGCCCCACCTCATCCATAGGATGCAGACCCTTCAGAACCGTCTCCTCCGAAAGGTAACGGGAGCCCCCTGGTTCGTTCGGAACGCGGACCTCCACCTTGACCTTAAAGTCCCGACCATCCGTCAGTACTTGAAACGCCTTTCCAAGCGTTTCTTTGATTCCGCCGTGAAACATCGCAACCCCTTGGTTGTCGAAGCCGCTAGCTATGTCCCCAGTAGAATCAGCAGTATCCGCCGTCCGCGACATGCCCTCACTGAACCCGATGACCCTATCACCCTCCTCCAGGAAAGTAGTAGGGACACTAGCACAGTCCAACACAAACACAGATCTACATTCCGGCCTCGCCGCCGAGGCCCACCGCGTTTAAGACCATCTAACGTAAATGTAAATTCATGTCCCTTGATCGGTTTAATCGAGCCAGCTGGTGGCGTAGCTGAGCCTGTAGCTTTAAACTCCCCTGATAATAATAATTCCCCTAACTTGATCCAGCCTATTGCTTTGCCTTGTATATCATTGGTCAATGACAACGACTCCCTAAGCCGAGGTCCGTACCCCACAGGGGGTGCCCTTAGTGCGCAGTCGTTTAGTTTATAATTTAGTTAGTATTTATGCCCCTGGCTGGAGGCTTTTGAGCTCGCTTAAAGGCACCAACAGGAAAGTCCGGTTAAGTAGTCGGGACCTCTCATGGTCACACTACGAGATGCCATTTCAAAAAAAAAAAAAAAATAATAAGGCTCGTATTAATAGACTGTTTTCACATATAGTATGAGACTCAACACCGTTGATTTAAAGTTTTTATTGACACTCAATAAAACTTAATTAATAACACCATTACTCAAAAGGTGTTACAAACTACTGTTTTTACGGACCTTAAACCTTCAAGCATAGGGCCACACCCCCAGTGTCCGCATATTATAAATCATAAATCATTTATTTATTTGAAAACATGACCTGCTTACACATTTTCGTTGCCCATTTCATTGTCCATTTCCTTACAAGTTGCCGTGAAGATGGGCTGAATGTAAACGGGGTATAAGAAATAAGAAAACATATAGGTAACCTAATAACTCCTCGATCCTCAGCGGGTGTGAACAAAATGATTGTAAGATAAGATTTTTATTTCTCACCACAATATTATAGAAAACTAAAGAAATGGAAGAATGAATGAATGTATTTGTGAAAGTATGATAAGTACTCATACAATCGCCTAGTTCAGACCTGACGGGGGGTTGAATTTAATAACAACTACTAATATATACTTGGCTGTATTCACCATGCTGGGTTTGGTGAAGTTCATTTTGTTGTTTCTAATTTACTTGGGTCCAAAAGTTTAACTTACACCACCCTCTGAAAAGTGACAAATTCTTCTAAAGAAACTTTCAGATGTTACTCAGTTCCTTCTAACACGTCTTGGAAATAAAGTAATAAATACAAGCATTATTAACATCTATAATATTTAAACCTAACTGTATTTTAAATTAACGGTGTATGTACGAGTATATAATATATGCATACAGATGCAAAGGTAGCAATATCAATTATACCAAAATGGCGGTAAACAATATATTTGGTTTCAAAGCAGTGCATTTACTATTGGATATTGCTGTTTATGCTGCAAACCTATAATTACAACGGTTATTTTTTAAGAGATGTTGCTGTTTTTGTTACAAACTTACTAAGGGCTGATTGTTCAATAGTCAGATAATCTTTATCAGAAGAATAAATGTGGCGGTTTGACAGCTTTTGTATGGAAAATATGTCAAACTGTCATATTTATTCTTCAGGTAAAAGTTATCAACCTATTGAACAATCAGCTCTAATAAGTCAAACAATGAAGCTGATTTGAAATTGACAGTCTGCATTCAATGTTGCTAAAATTTTAAAAATGGCTGTTGCTGCCTTTACCTTTATATGACTCGTATGGCATTTATGAACAACTAATCAACTAAACTAACAACTAACCTTTCCATTCCACGCAACCAGGACTTCAATAATGTCGGGCAGCCTCGCGCGGATCCCGATGCACAGGTCTTCGCTTTTACCTCACCCGGGACTCAATCCCGCGTCCCACCCGCAAGTGAACCTAGCTCACTTGTGGTGCGACTGTCCCGACACGTTGTTCAACTATGTGCCACATAGGCTCTGCCTTAAATCCAGCATGTATCGGATCGTTGACAGTTATCTGTTCCATCATCCGTGTTTGGTTAAGTCGGCTAGTTATATTTGAATCTAAGACTTATGCGTCTTTATGATCAAATGATGCATAATAAATGTGCCTCAACAAGATAACTATGCACAACTTGTTAAAAAATAGAGCTTGAGCGAAGTAATAAAAAGTGATCTATGTTTACACGCGTAAAGTAATATTAGGGGTTAAAGTATGAAATTGCCGATTTGTACTGAAAAATTTAAATTCGTTTTTTTTTTAATTTAACATATTTTGATTAAATTGAACAAACTGTGTGAAAGCATTTTGTACTGCCTCCTGAGAAGAAAACTTTTTATCACGTAGAAAATTGTCCAAATCACGAAAAAAATGGTAGTCCGTTGGAGCAAGGTCTGGCGAATACGGAGGGTGACGAATGGTTTCTAATTGCAGTTCCTGTAGAGTTAAAACAGTTTCTCGTGCTGTATGAGGTCTCGCGTTATCATGGAGCAATAACGGTGAAGATCGATTCATGAGTTGGGGCTGTTTCACTGCTAGTTTTGCTATCATTGTTCGGAGTTCGGCACAGTAGACATCTGCCGTTATTGCTTGACCAGATCGGAGAAAGCTATAGTGAATAACACCATGCTGAGACCACCAAACAGTTACCATTACCTTTTTATTAGTAAGCTTTGCTTTAGGACACTGTTGCGGCGTTTGACCTGGGGTCAGCCATTGCATTTTTCGCTTACGGTTATCGTAAAGAATCCATTTTTGATCACATGTCACAATTCGATCCAATATTTCTTCATTTTTGTATCGATTCAACAAGGCAACACAAGTTTCAACACGCGTTTCTTTCTGCAGATCAGTCAAATCATGAGGCACACATTTTTCATTTTTTTTTTTATTTTATTGATTTGACGCAAATGAGTCAATATTGTTGGTAAGGTAACGTTAAACCATGCCGCTAATTCCTGGGTAGTTTGGCTCGGATCGGCTTCCACCATCTCTTTCAATTCATTGTTATTCACCTGTGTGGGCGGTCTTCCACGTGGTTCGTTCTTCAAATCAAAGTTTCCATCACGAAAGCGTTTAAACCAAAATCGCACGGTGCGTTCATTAGCAGTCCCCTCTCCAAACGCAACATTGATATTGCGAGCTGTTTCTGCCGCGTTAGTTCCGCGTCGAAACCCGTATTCAAAAATAACTCGAATTTAAGAAGTATCCATCTTTCTTGTCTAAGCTGAATAAAAAAAACAACTGAAAGTCGATAATCGAATGTTGCACATTTTTTAAAAGAAGAACTTCATAGGTACCATGTGAAAAAAGTTTCACTCAAAAATCTCAAACCATGAAGGTTCTGTGTCAATTCGAAGTTCCTAATACAATAAACGGCAATTTCATACTTTAACCCCTATTATTTACGCAATATTCTGTGTCTATCAATATTACATGGAACAACAATGTGTCGAGATAGCCAGCTTAAATTGTGTTTTGTTTGCACATGTGCATGCATTTCTTTCTTTTCAGATTCAGATAATTTATAATTAACTAGACTTTTTAATTTTTATTTTAATAAATACATATGTTACAAAATGGAATTACTAATTCTTTCCACCCAATAACCTCGTGGAAAAGGGATTTTTAATTGTTAACGGTATGTTATTTGATTATTTTTATGTGTGATCCCCGATTCCATAGTAGACGTCGATTTGTGGCTAACAATATTGTTTTAGTAATTCCATTTTAGCTAGAAAATTTACAACTGGCTAAGAAATAACACCAATAGTTTTAGACCAGAGTTACTAAATCTTCATGTGCTCCAACATTTGATTAAAATACGAAAAAACTGTTTTGGATAAGGAAACAAGTAACAGACCAAAATAAATAAATCAAAGACTTAAGATTCCTAGATTTTTCAATCGTCAGATAACTTTTAATTATGGAATATATATGGCGGTTTGAAAGCTTTTGTATAGAAAATATGTCAAACAGTCATATTTATTCTTCAGATAAAAGTTATCTGACTATTGAAAAATTAGCCCTTAGTCAAATGCTATTGGTCGCAGTTTGAGTGCTTGTGTACTATATTAAAGATTGAGTAACCCTGTGGTGGCTTACGTAATTTTTGGAACGAAGTACCTAATTTAACGCGGCTTTAGGTAGGAGTAAACTGGCAGAAATTATGACGTCACAAAAAAGCGTTAGCCATCAGTTTCAAATGTCTATACTAAATGGCTCTGTATTAAAAAACAAAAACTTTTGACACTTGAAACTTGAGACCTTAATGGATGGTTTTGTATAATATACAGCGAAAGGAACTTCGCTCCAACCGGGTGCCCCTCGACACCTCCCGACTTTATTTTTTTTTAACTATTGTACGTACAATTACACCTGCTGTGAATATAGAAAAGCATAAAAAGTTATTTATCATTTTAGCACACCCCCAACCTTCCGAGTCTACATTATTCGACACGAACGTATTACGCTCTTTCAGCTAACGTTTAGATTTTAAGCTATTGACTGGCTTGAGCTATTTATTAGTCCCTATTTTTTATTTAAATCTTAAATGCACTTTTCGCTCCTACCTAGCTATTAAACCCTGTATGTAAATACCATTACAAACTAACTGACTCCAACATTTCTTTACGTAGCAATATTTCATCCAGCTCAAGTCAAGAGTCCCTGGGCGGCATGTCGGTGCCCCTGGGTGGCGGGGCCAGCACGTGGGGTGGAGCGCGCGCGGGCGGGTCCGCGGCCGCGTCGCTGGCCTCCATGCACCAGCAGAAGAAGCGTGGCATCAAGAGCTCGCTGGGCCGGTTCTTCAGTAAGAAGGAGAAGGCTGGGATGCCGGTGAGTGGCTTCATTTATTTGGATTACAGAACGTAGTAAGAACGACCCGAAATTATGTGATGGAAGTTCGACGCACGCCTGCTGAAAATTACGTCGCGTTTTAATAATAATAATAATATTCATTTGTTTCGGATTTTCAAATAAATCCTTATAGTTCTTACTTAGTACACAAAAATAACAATGTTCGTAATGAAGACGTTAAAAAATACATTCTAATTTTACACTATAGGACAATCCCATACCATATATAAAAAACATAACTGCCTTACTTGGCAGTCGGGTAAAAATCAGTCTGAACGTAAAAATCGGTCGGTCAGAACTTCAACCTTCGTTGCGTTTTATTTCAATCTGCCTAGCCTTTTCCCAACTATGCTGGGGTCGGCTTCCAGTCTAACCGGATGCAGCTGAATACCAGTATTTTACACGTTACGACTGCCTATCTGACCTCCACAACCCAGTTACTCGGTAATACGATACCCCTTGGTAAGACTGGTTGTCAGACTTTCGGGCTTCTGACGACCCGTAATGACTGTCAAAGATCTACGAATGACAGCCGGGACCAACGGCTTAACGTGCTTTCCGAGGCACGGAGGAGTCTCGGTATGTAAAGATGGGCACCCATTCACGGACCAACCGCGGCAAGCATAGAGCTTAACCTAATGGATCGACCCGTGCGGCTGTTATTACTTAGGCATGAGCTCCTCATTTTATTTGTTTTGCATAAAATTACGGCGCATAATTTTCAGCATGGTGTGTCATAGCAACAGTCATATTCTTGCGTCGAACTACGCGACATAATTTTCGATAGGTGTGTCGCAATTCATTGTTACACAACCCCATTATTTTAGCAAATCTTACAGCATCAGCACCCAGAATTAACCATTGCCTCTTTCGTATCTGCAGCAGGGCCAGAGTCCCCGATCCTTGTCCTCAGTGTCGTCGCTGGGCCTGTCCTCGCTCGCGGACGACCCGGCGTGCAGCGACGCCATGACGCCGCACGCGCCCATGTCGCACGCCCCCATGTCGCACCAGGACTACGCCAGGACCAAGAGCAAGTCAGTATAGCTGTGTTGACTCCCTTCTTACTTTTAGCGTATGTGTTTAACGATAGTACCTAAAATATGAATAGCATAAATGATGTACCTACTACCAGTTATACCAATACTTAGTAAGGGAGAATTTCTCAAAAGACATTTACCGGAGATGTAAGTAAAGTAAAGTAAAGTATTATTATTATTTAAAATAATTATAAACTTATCGCTTGGACTAAATTCTCAATCTCATCGTAAGTTTTGGACTCTAGCCATTCAGTCAGGGCATTTTTGCAGTCTCGATATGAAAGTGGGTAAATATTTAATTCCACCAAACGATCGATTTCTATTGACACAGATACAAAATCGTACCAGTTTTATAACGCAGGCAAGAATGTTGAATTTAGAAAATAAAAGTGTCGTTGTTTGTGATATGGAACGACCACTTGTTACCATCCACAGAGACCGCGACTACCGGCACGAGTTGCTGGGCGAGGCCATGCGGGCCGGCACTCCATTCGCGCTGTGGAACGGCCCCACCGTGGTGGCGTGGCTGGAGCTGTGGGTGGGCATGCCCGCGTGGTACGTGGCCGCCTGCAGGGCCAACGTCAAATCCGGGGCCATCATGTCTGCGCTCTCCGACCAGGAGATACAGCGGGAGATCGGTATGTAATGGTTATTTAGAAAATGTCGGCTTCTGCCCAGCTAAATCTGGACAGCAGAAGTGTGAATTTGTATTTGAGTAAAATTGAGCCATTTTTTTTAAATGCTGATCGACTCAGCTTCATATAAGGATCATTCCACTGTATTGGAACAAATTCCCCGCTGAATACTTATTCCTCTTACTGTCCCAATTATTATGTGTGTGTGAACTGAGGGACCAACTGGAATTCGCAAAATTTTAATCCTAGGATTTAGTAGAACTCCCAAAACAATTGTAGAACGAATCTGAGAATTTGTAAACAAATACATTAGAAACTACAGCTCATAAAGTGTGGTCCCTCAGTCCTCACACACCATCAGCCAGATCTCGGGGAGTATCTTAAAAATGAAGGTTTTGTGATTACAGACATTTAGTAAAGAATTAGTTAAGATATTTACTAAATTACAGACCACAACGCATTAAAGATTAAAAAAAAATATAACGACTAAACTGTGGTCCCTCAGTCCACACAATAATGGGAAATATTTTAGTGAATATTACCGAATTAAATAAATAAAACTGTTCTATGAAAATAGACAGAGTAGTGTCACCACACAATTAAACAAAATGTAGACAGTACTATTAAACTTTATTGAATATCCCTTCGTATGAACGTGGATCCACGCTGTCTATTTTCATAGAATTACTAAAATAATATTATCTAAAAAAGCAATTCACAATCATACTTTTCTGTTATTTAGTAGACATTTTTTACTAAAAGTTAGGTATACTAGACTTTGTAATATTCCTTTCGTCAAGCAGCTACACACGCATATGTCAGTAGAGGCGTGAGGATTGAGGGACCAGTTTTAAAAATCGCTATTATTCAAATTGCGTCGATATTTCTGCTCCATTTCTTTTTTACAAAACGTTTTAAGACTTTTACTAAATCGTTAAGTAGAAAAAGAACGGTTGTATTTATTTGATTCGGTAATATTCACTAAAATATTTACCATTATTGTGTGGACTGAGGGAGCACAGGTTAGTCGTTATATTTTTTTTTATCTTTAATGCGTTGTGGTCTGTAATTTAGTAAATATCTTTACTAATTCTTTACTAAATGTTTGTAATCACAAAACCTTCATTTTTAAAATACTCTCCGAGATCTGGCTGATGGTGTGTGAGGACTGAGGGACCACACTTTATGAGCTGTAGTTTCTAATGTATTTGTTTACAAATTCCCAGATTCGTTCTACAATTGTTTTAAGAGTTCTACTAAATCCTAGGATTTAAATTTTGCGAATTCCAGTTTGGTCCCTCAGTTCACACACACATCAATTATTAAAACAAAACAATACCACTATATTGAACTCCAGAAGGCCAATTCTCGTACTTATAAAACGATCAAATTCAAATCGCAGTCTCATCCCAGCGACAATCAATGTCAAAAATATAGGGAAATTAAAGGTTTTTTTGACTGCGATTAGAATGCGAACGTTCTTAAAATTAAGACAATTGCCCTTCCTGTTAGTAAAATCTCATTTTATTTACCCAATTTTGATTGGGTTAAGGCAGCTATTGCTAACATTCAGGACTTTTTAAGGTGTCTCGAGCAAACTTTAAAAATGTTAACGTTAAAAATTTATCGTGCCATTCAAAGGTCCAAATATCTGATAAGCATTATTTTTGTCGCTTACTAGATCGCATTAACTGCTTCAATTGCAACTCCGATGTCTAATGCCATACAAATTTCAAAGGATCATAAATTCGTTAGGTATACTATCATCCTTTCCTGAAAAAACGTACAGCTATACAAGGATCTTTTGTCGCGTGATAGCTGCCATCTTGTTGTTTCAATACTTTTCACAAACAAATTTAACAAATGCGCCATCCCATCAACGTCATTCACGCGCCAAAAGATCCTTGTAAAGTCCGGTCGCGAAGCAGAAAGAATTTCGTACAATGATCCCTCATTACTTACCTCTATCGCTCGGGCACAAATGTATTGCCGTCGCGCTCGCACATTAGAAGCTCCTTGTAATGTGCGAGCGCGACTGCATTACATTTTCAATACATATGTGCGCGAGCGATAGAGATAAGTATAGCATGACCCTTTTCAAAAGAGTCATTGTACGAAATTCTGTTTGCTTCGCGACCGAACTTTAGCAATCTACATCTTTTGTTCTAAAGCATTGGCTTTAGAACAAAATATAATTATTAAAGTATTGACTTTAATAATAGTTGTGTTGTGCACAGGCATAAGTAACCCCCTACACCGGCTGAAGCTGCGACTAGCCATCCAAGAGATGGTCTCTCTGACGTCACCGTCGGCTCCTAGAGGCACCGCGTGCGCCGCGCTCGCCTTCGGAGACATGAACCACGAGTGGATCGGGAACGTGTGGCTACCCTCCTTAGGTAAGTACACGAAATAAGAACCACTATACTGAAAAAGAAAGGAAATCAACTGCGTCTAGATGTATCCTGAGCCATAAACAATTCGGTTTCCATCAAGCCATTGGTTGACAGACAGTGACAGAACAATATTGTTGGCCGTGCGTACACAAGGCTTGTCGAAGAGGTGTTCACGGTAACAAATCGTGTCTGAACAATTACTATAGTAACCTATTTATTTATGTAGGTACACACAAAACACTTCATAGAGAAAAATACATAAAGATAGAAGAGCACAAAGGAACTGCTTATTTCATTAGTAATTTTTTCCAGCAGATAGCGACAGGAGAGTTGGATGAGAGACATAGTGTGTGAAAGACGATACTGGAAAACTTATGAGGCCTATCACGAAATGACGTTCTGACAGATTAGGTATATTGAAATACGTCGACGCGTCGCCGTTAGCAAGTTTAGCAATTCGGCAGTTGTAATTACGTTTATTTTGAGTCTTGTATATATATTTTTTTAATGATATTTTAATTTCTTATTAACTAACGTTTATCCTGGTATACATTTTACGTAATCATATAATAATATATTTTAATAATGATATGTTACGAGAAATTTACAGTTAATTCTGAGCCTTTTAGTAGTTTTATGGTTTTGAATGGAATTTTTTTTATAGCTATTCCATAAATATTATTTCAAAATTCTGACACCGCTATAAACTAAACCACTGTCTAAGACATTATTATAATTATTATTTTTTAATTTGCTTATGTACAGAAGTTCAATCCACGAAATCGAAAAATTTCATTCGCGCATTTTATGAAAAGCTTAATTCGGAATTTTGGCTTTATATAAATATTAAGAAAAAAATGGAAAAGCGAGGCTGCTATTATTAACTATTCTCCACCATTCAATAAGTCAAAGTTGTCGAAGTCCTTGAGTTTCTCAGAATAAGAACGCCAAAGATGACTAATTTAAGCAAAAGTCACGGTCGAAATGTAATATGCCTCTCAAATTAGAGTCTATTCTTAACTTAAAACATACCTAACTGTATCGGTTTAAAATAAGTTTATCAATTTCACTCATCATTGTTTTATATCTTCTTTACTAACACTGAATGGATATACAGGGTGATTGGAAGATGGGTGCAAAGCTATAAGGCGAAGATAGTACAGACAATTTAGAACCATTTAAGCCATGGTTGTCTCAGACGAAGTCTTACCAATTTTTTTTAATCTAAGTTTTTTTCGGAAATTCCCAAAATTTTATGTAAACTGCATAATTATGGCCAAATCGAATGATAAATGAATTCATTTTTTATTTAATTAATTAAAGTAATGTGTAAGCAATCAAGTAAACCATGTTTAAGACTTCTGTGTCATTAGATATTTTTTTACGGACATTTAAAGTTCAAAAAAAAATTGTATCAATACGTTTTTTAAACCTTAAATTAAAAATAAACAGAGGCAGCTTTTTTTGTTCAAACCTTTTTGAAGACATACTTGATAATCGCTCTTTCTTTTGAGGTATCATTTATGCGGATATCTTACATATTATTGAAATTAGGACCTACAAACCAATTTGAGGGAGAAATTTAAAATTTTAGGCAGACTAATTAAAACAACATTTGAATTAAAATTATTTATTTTACATGATCAAAATGACGCCCGTGATTCCTAATACAAGCACGGCCCCGTCTTCTAACTTCTGTAGTCGTTATTTTCAACATCATCTCCTGCTTCATTGTTTCAAACGCTGAATTAATTCTGTCTATCATTTCTTCTCTAGTGTTTATTTCTTCATTATTATACACCAGTTCCTTGGCCCGGCCCCACACGAAAAAGTCCAAAGGGGTCAGATCTAGGGAGTGAGCGGGCCAAGGGATGGGTCCATCCCTGCCGATCCAGCTGTCAGGAAAACAATTGTTAAGATGTTCCCTTACATTTAACGTCCAATGCGCTGGACAGCCGTCTTGCTGAAAGATGACTGTTCGGTCTCTTTCGAAGATTGGGACACCTGATTCCTCTATCAGCAGTGGTAAATCGATTTGCAGAAATTGCAAATAATTATCGCCATTCAAAGGATCCGGCAAAAGTGGGGCCCAATCAATGTCCTGCCAATTACTCCAGCCCATACATTCATAGAGAATTTCATCTGAAACGACACCTGCTTCTTAAAATGTGGATTGTTTTCTGCGTCGGCCCATTCATGGATGTTGTAAAAGTTTGTAATACCGTCCCTTGAAAATTTGCTTTCATCCGTCCACAAGATTGATTTCAGGAACCACGCATCTTCGATGTCTCTGTTGAGGAGGAAACGGCAGAACTGTATTCTTCTTTAAGGATCTTGCTCTACTAGACCTTGCACACTCCTGCCATGGAACGGATACTTATCATTTTGGTGCATTGTATGCCACACCTTCCATTGAGAAATGTTTAAATTTTGAGCTACTGCTCTACTACTGGTAGTAGGATTCGCTTGAAATGCTGCCAAAATGTCTTCTTCGACGGCAGTTTCATGTCTACCCGGGTTGACTCCAGGTTCCACGCGGTGAAACCCATCTTGGGCAAGTCGACGAAACGTCTTGTAAAACACTCGGACATTTGGTAACCTGCGATTCGGATAGCGCTCTTGATACATCCGTCGCGCCAAAGATCCATTGCCGTCTGCTCTGCCGTACATAAATACGATATCCGCATATTCTTGATTGGAAAAGTAGCCATAGTCACTTAACAATTAAGAAAAACGGCGTAGGAGCGCACTAAATGTCAACTCAACACAATTAAGTCAAAAATCAACACGTGCAGGAGCGTGAGGCTACAACTGGACACGGTGAAACAAAAATGTTCAAAACTAACGCAAACAACACGTGCAGGAACGCAAAGGGCTACAACTGAACACGGTAAATTGTGAATCAACACGACAACGTCCACTCACAAGGGCAGTAGTTTGACTAATAAGTAAAAGATGTAACGGCTTCAACACAGACAGACTGACCCTGACTAAAGAAACACGACTTTGTTGCTTCAGTAATTAAGACCATTTTGCTTTAAAAACCAACTCTTATCGCTTTTTGCTATTCATTCGGCGTTCTACCTAGAAATGCCGTCGCACCGCGCGCGGTGGCCATTGTTTAGAGAATCCCCTCATTTGGTTCCTGCATGTGCAAAAAATTCTTAGAATTGAACTAAGTTATCACTTCGAACACATTAAGTATTCTTTTAAGCAAAAATTTTGTTTTTGCTAGACTGCCTAAAATTTAAAATTTCTCCCTCGAATTGGTTTGTAGGTCCTAATTTCAATAATTTGTAAGATATCCGCGTAAATGATACCTCAAAAGAAAGAGCGATTATCAAGTATGTCTTCAAAAAGGTTTGAACAGAAAAAGCACCCTCCGTTTATTTTTAAAATAAGGTGTAAAAAACGTATTGATACAATTTTTTTTTTTTAACGTTAAATGTCTGTAAAAAAAATGTCTAATGACACAGAAACCTAAAACATGGTTTACTTGATTGCTTACACATTACTTTAATAAATAAAAAATGAATTCATTTATCATTCAATTTGGCCATAATTATGCAGTTTACATAAAATTTTGGGAATTTAAAAAAAAAAACTTAAAACTTAGGTTAAAAAAAATTGGTAAGACTTAGTCTGAGACAACCATGGCTCAAATGGTTCTAAATTGTCTGTACTATCTTCGCCTTAAAGCTTTGCACCCATCTTCCAATCACCCTGTATAAATATTTCTTTGGTTTGCAGGTTTACCGCAATACAGAACGACGTTCATGGAGTGTTTGGTGGACGCACGGATGTTGGAGCACCTCACCAAGAGGGACCTTCGGACGCAACTCAAAATGGTTGACAGTTTTCACAGGTAACGCATTCCCTTCAATTTGTTTCACAGTTTTTAGATTGCAGTTTCTTTTTTATTTACCGTTCTTGCAAAGGCCCGAAGACGTATTTTTGACGTATCCATATTTAGCATCTTGACTCAAGCGGTCAGCATACTAATTTTATTAATAATGAATCAAAAAAAGTGAGATAAATCAATTTATAACTCCGATGAAATTATGCTAAACCTTGTCAAAAAGCCAGATCCGATCAGAAATGTTAGTCAGTCTAGCCATAATATGACCGAGCTATGTAATGTATTCATGATGACTTGATGAAAACCTTTCTTTTTTGTCTGTGTAATTCTGTATGTAACTATTCACGATTGTTACAGAACGTCGCTACACTTCGGCGTAGCATGCCTGAAGCGTGTGGGCTACAGCGTGCGAGCGTTAGATGAAAGACGACGAGCCGCGGAGCACACGAGCAGAGACGTGCTCGTGTGGACCAACGAGAGGCTGCAGCGCTGGCTCATAGCTATTAATCTCAAGGTACAATTCCATTGAAAGAGATAAGACTTATCTCGAACGATGCTCGTCGAATGTGGCGACATCTACATCGCCACATGGGAACTACGCATCACAGTGACGTCATGCAAGATCCTGCATCACGTAATCAGAGTTTGCCGCGCGACTAGCATATAAACAATGTCCCGACATCAATCGCTGGGCAGTTGCCCACCAGACACAACACCCGTCTGGTCGAAGGATCTTCCCTTTTCTATGGAGGATGAGTGAACTTTACACCCTGTTCCTCATGCCTCTATAGAACCATAAGTTATGGGAATTGGTTATGACAGGTAGAGAACCATTTTAACAAAAAGCATACTAGCTTAGAACCATGTAAAATCAGTTAACGCGATAACTTTCACGTACAATTCATGCGGTATTTTCGGGAAACTATCTAATTTTCAGGAGGAAATGTCCCGTTTGACAGTGCCCTTTTCTTTACCTCTTTCATAAGTAATGTAATTGTAATTCTAAACAAGCGCTCAGAGTATTATTTATCTTACATACAAATTCTTATACGCAAAAATATTTTAGGAAACCGGAATGTCTCATGTTATCTCTTATTTACTTACTTTAAGGTTTATTGTAAGGACAGGAACATTATTATGACTGTGTTAAAATTACGTGTCGTTGAAAAACTCGAAGGTTTGAAAAAAAATAATAGTAAAGTACATAACCTTACTGGAAAAGATGAACTGTAGTGCTATTCTGTAAACATCTCACCGTGATAACTCGGGTGAAGTGAGCGTGAAGTGAGCCGTCATCCCACCTGATGCTAGGGGTTGACACTATTGACAGCTCACTTTAAGATCACTTCACTTATGTTTTCACGGTGATGTATTTACAGAATAGCACTACTGAACTGTTCCTACGTTTTTGCTTAAAAATACAGCCTTTTTATCGATATTTATTGACTGTACCACTGTTAAACTTACAGTAATATTATGTGTTTTGCAGGAGTACGCGAACAACCTGTCGGAGAGCGGCGTGCACGGCGCGCTGATCGCGCTGGACGACAACTTTGACGCCAACAGCATGGCGCTGGCGCTGCAGATACCCACGCAGAACACGCAGGTAATACAACGTTCATACTCACCCCAGATTATCATGAATGCCTCACCAAGTCAATTAAACAGCGATCAATTCTTACACATTATGTTGATCATTTACAACAAACCGATCGAATAGATTTATATGAACCAAATATTCATATGGTTCTGATTTCGCTACAGATAGACATATTCGATTGTTTAATAGAAACCAGGATTTAAAATGTTTCAAAATATGGTATGTAGTACGTTTGCATTACTATTTTTCTGAGTAACAACATCGTTCATGAATGTCGATTATTCCATTAATATCAATCTGCCTAGCCTTTTCCCAATTATGTTGGAGTCGACTTCCAGTCTGACCAGATGCAGATGAATACCGGTATTTTACATGGAGCGACTGCCTATCTGACCTCCACAACCCAGCAACTGGGTAATACGATACCCCTTGGTAAGACTGGTTGTCAGACTTTCGGGCTTCTGACGACCCGTAACGACTGTCAAAGATCCACGAATCACAGCCGGGACCAACGGCTTTTCGTGCTTTCCGAGGCATGGAGGAGTCTAGGTATGTAAAGATTGTCACCCATCCACAAACCGACCACGGGAAGCGTAGCTTAACCTGATGGATCGACCCGTGGGGCTGTTATTACTTAGCCACGAGCTCCTCGATTATTCCATTCATACGGTTTAATATATATTTAGACTCGACTAAGCCAACCAATGTCCTTCATATCATCCGAATGAATTGAACAGCAATGTGTTTGTCCGCAGGCGCGACAGATCCTGGAGCTGGAGTTCAGCAACCTGTTAGTGGCCGGCACAGAGCGCACGGCACGTCTGCAACACGAACACGCCGCCTCCTGACACCACACGCTCAACTAGGTAAACATTGCTGATAACTTATGCTTCAAACGTTTGAACAGACAGACATGGTTTTTTATCCCTATCTACCACTCATCGCGATTTATTCGCGTATTTGAAGCTACGAGTATGTCTAGCTACGGCGGGTAATACCTATGCTTCTCGTTGTAATTCGGGATGTAAGTAAAGATTATAACCTGCTCCCAAAAAAGATAGTTTTATTGTTTTTTAGGGTTCCGTACCTCAAAAGGAAAAAACGGAACCCTTATAGGATCACTCGTGTGTCTGTCTGTCTGTCTGTCCGTCTGTCACAGCCAATTTGCTCCGAATCTAATGAACCGATTAAGTTGAAATTTGGTACACATATGAATTTCTGTAACCCAAACACGGACGGGTAAAGTAAATAAATGAGTTTTGAATATAGAGGTCACTTTTGGGGGGCAAATAAGAAAATAAAAAAAAAAAGTTTTGCAAACTACACCATGTGGCAAGTCAAATGAAAGAGCTTACTATGAGGGTCTCAAAAATATTTTTTTTTATAATTTTAAAATAAACTGTTTTAAAGTTATTTAAGAAAATAGACGAAAATTGACCATTCCCCCCCCCCCCCTTATCTCCGAAACTACTGAGCCTAAAATTTTGAAAAAAATACAGAAAATAGATCTTTACCTGTAGATTACAGGAAAACCTAGAAGAAGTCTGTGGTCTTAAAATAACATGGTAAATCTATCAATATTGTGAGTACAAACTTACATTTACAGTTGGAATGTATGGGAGAACATGTTTTTCAACTACAATGTTAAGTTTGTTCTTAACATAAATTCATCTCAACTACGGAACCCTTCATTGTGCGTGGTCCGACACGCACTTGGCCGGTTTTTATTGAGAGATGATGTATTTGTATACTGCCTAGCCTTTTCCCAACTATGTTGTACATCACCTCTAAAACCCCTTACTCTAAAATGAAAAGCCAGTAGGGAGACAAGTACGTTAATAACTTATTTTGGTGTTCCAGGCCACGTCCTACCCGCGCTAGCCGCCGTCGGCTGCCGACAGATCACAAATGAAGCGCGTCGCGACGCGATGCTATAGTCATACGATACGTTAACTACACAACACTATTTATTTGGTACAAATCGTTCACCTCGCCGCTCCGTGCGAGCGAGGCAATATGGCGGCATTTTATAGTAACGCTTCACTCATTTAAAACAAGTTTTTACATGTTCATTATGTAAATACTTCAAGGTTGGCTGGTATATTTATCAGTAACCAATTCTGCTTCTTATATTAATAATAACAAACATGTAAGTCTCTTGTCGCCACAACTATCTACCAAAGTACTATAAAATGCTATCATAAAATAAGTTGACACTTGATACATTAATATTCTCCAGAAAGTGTATATTGAACTAAACAGTCGTAGCTAAGGCTTCACTATAACAAAGTGCTCCGGAATCTGTAGACTATGTACTTAACTTGTAATCTGATATTTATTCATTGTAACTTGGATACAAATGTAGCTATGGCGCGCTGTACCGTGTTTCTATATTATGATACTCTAATGTAAGTATTACTCGCCTTAAAGTATTCTCTTAGATGTACAGTATACTTGTTATGAAGCAATATTGGCTGTTGTTTGTGCTGCTATTCATCTGATAAATAGGACATAATACATAAGAAAATGTATATAAAGTTGTTAATTTGAGATGAATCGGACCACAAGCACCTATACAAAATATTTAAATAAAATAGCCTTATATCGCAATAGTTTATAGAGTCAGGCTCTTAGCCTATTATCTCACATTGTTATCGAATGGTGATAGTCTAGGAGCCTGACAATCTTCGCCATTTTATTTAAACGTTGACAAAACACGGTACACGCAAATAAACATTGTCATACTCTGATGCCAAATATTAGTTATATTTTAACTAATATACATTTGTATTGTCGATTTCACAGTCTGCAAATTAGCCAAATAACCTTATATTTATTTTCAATTGCTAATGTCCTCTGCTATAATTCTTTAGTATCAAAAAGTTTAAATAAGAGCAAATAAATGGACATGGAATGGTGAAACAGGCTCATATGTTCAAGTTTCAAAATTCGATGTGGAAATGAACTTGATAGTACCTACACCTACAGTCTAGAAATGTATGCGTAAAAAAGTAATAACTTTAAATAAAAGTACAATCTGAAACAAAATCTTTTATAATTATCTATTTTTTATATTTTTGTTAAAACGAAGTTAAAATAATGCCAGTTTGCAGCCTGTGCGATCGACGAGCTACTCGTAAAGTTACTGTGTTGTGAGAGATGACTTTATAGCTGTAGTGCTATTCTGTAAATATCTCACCGTGAAAACATGAGTGAAGTGATCTTAAAGTGAGCTGTCAATAGTGTCAACCCCTAGCATCAGGTGGGATGACGGCTCACTTCACGCTCACTTCACCTGAGTTATCACGGTGAGATGTTTACAGAATAGCACTACTGGTCGGCGGCCACACTGTGTCGCCGAGTTCTGTGTATTTCAACTGTGGACTGTGATTCTGTGTTAGTGTCACACACTTGACCGTATACTTGACAGTTTAGCTTGTTTACTGAAAATTGTGGTAGAAAGTGATTCACAGAAAAAAATGTGTTGATTTTCATTGTAGAGTGTCTTTAGTTGAAGTCCGGTCGCGAAGCAAAATGAATATCGTACAATGACCCCTTATTACTTATCTTTATCGCTCGCACATTAGAAGGACCGCCCTTATCGCGAGCGCGACGGCAATACATTTGTGCGCGAGTGATAGAGATAAGTAATGAGGGGTCATTGTACGATATGCTTTCTGCTTCACGACCGAACTTTAGCACGAAGTAAGATTTTAGTCGTTGTTTTAGAGCGATATTGTGACTGTTGTGTTATACTTATTATCAGCGTTCTAAAAAGTCCATAACCGTTAGTCATCGAAGGTTTTGGCAGACTTGCCCATACTGGGTTTGAAAGATGGAAAATTAAGATCAATGTATTTTTTTTTAAACCGTACATTTCGTTGACTATTCTAAACGTTAACATCGTCTTTAGGAGTTGCGCAGCTCTTACAAAAGGACCTATTAACATTAATGAAAGTAAACAGGTAAAACTAACAAGTGTACAGAAATGTGTCTGGCCGTGTTAATAGTTGGAATACATGCTGTCTTTCTGTGTCACACAATTTAACGACAAGTTTCCGAAGTTTATATTAGTTAATGTATATCTGGATAACATGCATTAAACACAATGTTATAAGATATAGCTACAAGATCACAAAAAAGTATGTTCTTAGTAAAGTTGTGTGGCATAGCGAGATGTTTCGTCTAATCTGTCTACCAAGTGCCTCGCTGAGGTGTGTATATACATAGCTTTATGTAGTTGAATGTGTGCCTCTCGGATGTCGAGTGCCGACACTCGAGTGCACGTTACTAGTCTTATGTACAGTGTTATTACATTGTTTTGTAATCTTCTATTTTATTAACTTGCTACTAGATCAGCTGAAACTTAGCTAGGTATATTTTTGTTAAGCGTTTTACAAATATCCTGAAGCGCGACAGCCCTACCGCACTTAGTGTGTACAAGTGTTCGTTGCTGTGAGTGAAGGTAGGGCTGCCGCGCGTATAACATGAATGTTGTAGTTTTATTTGGTCTGTCGACGTGCGGGCTGCGAATGATATACATTTTATGAGGGATTGGACTGCTGTAATGTAATTGACGTTATTACCACGCTCACCACTAAATTTGGCAGTGTTGCCACTATGTGTTCTTTTCACAATTAAATGTATGTTTTAATTTTTAATTGAATCAATCGCACACCGCACGCCGACTTCAATAGATAATGAAATAAAACTTAATGAAATGTATAGCTAAAGCGATTTTAGTTTGAAAAGTGAATCTTTTTAACCAGTAGCAAATATATTGTAAATATTATCGTTTGTATATCATTTCTATCGACTGTAGGTGTAATAGCAATATTTAGCTAAGATGTGTTCAAAACTGAAAGGATTTTTATTGTATTATTACTTTGTAATGATAACCGCTTATTTATTAACTAGATTTTATTATTTATTAAGTTATTATAGGAAATGTATTAAATATACCGGTTTATTATAAAAATTACCTCAATAATGGTATGTCCTACGGTTGTCGCGTATCACAAGTAGGTAATGTTATCGCCGTGACGTCACGGCCCTGTGTAGGCCTCAGCTAATGTATGTATAGTTATCGAGTAACAGTATTAATAAAGTAAGGTGAGAGACGGCGCCACCGGTGTGATTTTTTTATAAAATTAATTAATTTTTAATCGTAGATAAACATTTGGATATATACTTCTCGGAGTAAGTCTGCGCCGTCGTCAAATGTTGCAAGATGTGAAAAATATAACATTCATAGTATAAAATTCGCGCCTATCCTATTCAGCATATTGCTCATAATCCTTCAGACATCTTACAATAATTGACGCGACGCATTTTCAAAAATTTTCATAATATTGGAAAGTGAATGGTATCTACTTTGTATTGCGCCGTGGCAAGTAAACGTAACGGTAAGGACGGGCGTGTGAGCGACGTATCGTGAGTGCGTTCACGTGCACTTGTTGTGTATGTGGCCGTAGCCAGGGAGAAGCTTCAGCGGTTCCAAACCAGAAAAACCCTCGAAAGAACAAAATAACTGAGGAGCAACACTAAATGTAAACAAAAGTACTACCCACTTTTCAATATTAGTCGGTCAACTCTGAACGAGACACAATAGAATTTTTGTTGTTATTACGTGTGTGGGCGTTCAGTGTTAAGAGCCTAATATACTACCTCAGCTTTTTATCTCGCTCGCACGATACTTCTCGCGGACTGAGCGAGACTGAGTGCGGTGCTGGGCGCCGATAGTTTAGGTAATTCCATTTTACCGTGAAAATAATGGTAATTTGAAAAAAAATTAAAACACATAAGACCTGCTTTATAGTTATTTCAGTTAATATGCAAAGTTTCATGATCTAATTTGAAGTATTTTTTTAATACCAGCGGTTTATTGTTAGGTTTGGATTTTTTTTCTATCGAGAAAATTTTATGGAATCGTGTTTTCGTCAAACGTAGTACCTTAACATTAATCCTCAACTTTACCTTATATTTATTCCAAAATGAATGCTGCAGTACTTTCGATATAACGGAGGATCATGCCGAGCCATTTGAGGTAGGTAGGCTCTTAACTATTGTTTTTTATGCTGTCAACATGTCGCA
Organism: Cosmia pyralina; assembly: GCA_946251885.1. Taxonomy (NCBI): domain Eukaryota; kingdom Metazoa; phylum Arthropoda; class Insecta; order Lepidoptera; family Noctuidae; genus Cosmia; species Cosmia pyralina. The sequence goes on from OX276353.1 coordinate 26,027,832, forward strand.
AACGAGTTATTTGAAAAGTGGGTAGTAGTTTGTTTACAATTTTAGTCTGGCTGCTCTAAACAAAGTATATTTTGAAAAATACCCGGAAATAAATACATATATCACCGCTTGAAGTGTTACCCTGGCTAGATCCAATGTCGTTCAGTCACACACTGTGCTATGTAGCACTGCGGCGGCTAGTCAACGCGTTGCAGGCGTGGGTAGGTTAGTGGTACGAGCGATTGGAGTACGGAACGAAAGAGATAGGCTGATATCCTTAACGCCCATTTGGCAAGATATGGAGCCCATTATGTGGTTGAAGTCATTAGTAAAATGTAGGCTAATTGATTGTTTGTTTACTAGGACAAAACTTCAAGTGTTCTAGAAAGCGAATCTGTGAATCCCTGAGCATAGCGAAACCTACTTCATCGCTAGACCCAGGGTTGTAATTATATAGAAAAATAAATAATTAAGTATCAAATACCTTTCCGTTTCATACTCTTGTCGTTCGTTGTTCTGACGTGTCGTCAATAAAGCCTGACTCAATATCATACGTACACATCATCGTTTCATTATCAAATTATAAATAAATTATATATATTATATTAGCTACATAAAGTTTGTATACAATGCAAGTATGGACTACTATGGAGATGGTTATTAGTTAACTGTTAGAGTACTTATAGCTTTTCGACGTAGCTAATCAAGTTTTGTATAAAGTGGTTTGGATGACGTAGTATAGCCGAAGTGTCATGGCCGCTGTGCGGTCCCTTTGTAATCATACACTTTTATATGTTCCCGTCAGGTAGCGTAGATAACGTCAATCGTCCGGTTCCTTATGTTAAGCGAAGTTTAGATTAGCAACAAAACTTGCGGAAGTGAGCTCTGCAATAATACACGGTAAGAATTGACTGCGGAGCCCAACTTGTACAAGTTTTGTTGCTAATCTAAACTTCGCTCAGTGTCCGGTGCGTAACGCTCGGTGGCGAGTTTGTAACGTTCGGTGCGAGTCGGGAATGTTCGGTTACGAGTGCGTAACGTGCCTTGTTACTGTTCACTAGATCATTTGTTTGGATGGCTCCACTTTGTTCTATGAAGTTATGTTTGTTATAATGATTGCAAAGACAACCCAATCACTTTTAGTGGACGAATATTGTCCACTGAGATTTCGTACACATAAGTACAGTAGGAATTATTGTATTAAGTAAAGAAGTTACATATCTGATGTTACAAACCCGTAGCCACAGGGTTACATATCCGGACGCCAGCAGTTCCACTATGTTGTGTTAACGCGATCAGTGTTGCCAGTTGTTTCCATGTCCTCGGTGTGTACCGTAGTGCAGTAACGTGTGTAACTCCACAAGTGCCAAGTAACCGCCAGTTTGGAACGGACGCGACCGAACAATAACTAGAATAATTTTATCACATTCCAACACACTCCGATCACGCACTATCGGACCCGTATCGAACAAAAATAAATCAAATATTTTTCCAAGATTTTAAGTCCCAGTGGCTCGCGCTACCAAAGAGTAAAGTTACCTTCACGTTAAGGAATTAATGTAAAATATGTTTATTAGTAAAAGAATTGGATATGTATATAATTTGGCCTGTGTGTGCATAGCTTGTTATAGTGACGGGATATGTATCGAGTTGCGCGCGAGTGGGAGTCTCGTCACCGTGCGCGTTACATTCCAAGGCTTTCCGTGTTATAAATGATCGCTTTGGCCCTCGACTAGATAATCGGTATATCGTTACAGGTGAACCCTTCTAACGGCCATTGTTTTGATGTCATAACGAAATTGTTAACTAGACAATGTTTATTTTGACCAATGTAATCTGTACTAATGTGTAATCTGTACGTTTGTAAAAACGTTTATCAAAAGTGCGATGACGGCAATACGTTGTGCATAATGATAAGAGGTAAATACAATTTACACGATACAAGGTTTTGTTTTATTTGCTCGCCTTATACCTGCCATCATTTCTCACGAAAGATGGCACATACCTAAATACACAACAATAAATGTTAACATCCTAACACTGAGTGTGGCCTAAACTAAATGTAAACCTTGCGGAACGCCACAGTAAACGTGAAACTAAAACTAACTAATACACATGGAACTAAAACTGCTTTGGATAAAGTGGAAATAAGACATTAATGGACTTTAGGAACATAACCCTATACATTGTATTGTAAGCCTAACAACGATACCGATACCGATCCGAATCATCCGTTGGTAGTTGGTAGGACTGACTATTAAAAAAACCAAATTATTAAATAATATTTATTGAATAATTACAAAAATATTCTCTCAGTTAATTATTAAAAATAACAATAACGAGATTTTTATTCAGGAAACAAATCATTGTCAAGTTATATACGGAGAAAGGCGATTTCGCAAGTCAATGATGTGTTTCGTTTCAATGAGGCCTGCTGTAGAAACTAAAGTACTTCTTTTTAGTAAAGTTGGAATACAAAACCTCTGCGCCAGAAACCGAGAGGATATATGCTTCTCTTGATATATTGGCGGATCAGATATCCATAAACTTCTTTCAAAAAAACGGTGCATAAAGTGGAGTGGTTCATCTTAATTGTATTCTATTTATCTATAGTTTCACAGAAGACTGCCTCTTGGGTGGAGGGATCGTTACTATTTATTATCATATTAGATGACTAATCACCGCAAGTTTATTTGGTTTTTTTAAACGAGCGAAGTTATAAATGTTTCGGTATATCGGCAAATAAATGTCGTCGATACCGATGTATTGGAAAAATTAAAATATCGCCGATATATCGGTATCGATATCGGATGCTCCCTAATTGGTACTATGTAGAGATTTTTTGCTATTATGGAAATTGCTAGGATTGTCAAGAAAATCAAACACAGTGATTACATCTGAGGCTTCTTTTTATTACCAACTTTACTTAAATGCCTACATATTTTCTTTTTCAATTCCTTCTGTCGTTTCAGTTTCCTCCATTCTTCTTCTTCTAGCTGTTTCTTATGTTTCTGTAATCTTTGCGCGGTGGCTTCCTTCTGTACTTCTTTCTTTTTCTCATAGTTAGTCTTCAACATCTTCATGACGTTCGACACCTTTTGTTCTTCTGGGTTCTTGATAACCGCTATCCTGTTCTTGAATTTATCTTTCGGGTTTATACCAGATAGTGTTGTGGACTTCTGCTTAGGTTTGAATCTATATGGCAAGCCTTTCTGCAGATTCTTAGGTATCACTAAAGGTTTGAATACTTTGGGAGCTCTGTTTACTTCAGTATACATTGAGTCTGTGTTCGCGTCGTTTATGATGTTTTGTTCTCTCTTGAGCTGTCCTTTAGTCTTCATGCCTTGCCAGGCATTCTTAGTTCCCTCTGGCAGTAGTAGGTTAACGACAGGCGCATAGAACTTAGTGACGTCAACTTTGAACCATGTACGACAAAATATTATGTCACTCATCAAAATTTTGTCTTCAAAGGTAGCTCGGAAAGCGCCTTCTGGCTTGTTCAAGGCTTTCTTTATCTGACCTCTGATGCCCGAAACTGTTTTTACTCTAGCGCCTTCAAACTTCGCGACCTCGAGCGTAGTTGTAAACATATCCTTGATAAAAGCAGTTTTCTTGTAGATTTTTAATGGAGTTCCAACTAATTTCAATTTCTTTACTATTTGAGTTGACTTATTGATTTCGTTCACACTTCCTGTAGCAGCTATTCTGAAGCCTACTTGCTTTATATCATTCGTATTGTTATTGACGCTCTGTAATGCGAGGAAACCTGTGTTCTGTGGAGTGATGGGACCATAGAAGTGCATGTTGCATGTGACATGCTCAGGTGTGTACTTCAAGTATCTGCATTTCATGTCATCTTCTATCTTCGAATAGATAGGTAGTGTTTGGAAGCGTCGCCAACCCAGCGAAATGATAAGAGGATCATTAGTCTTCAGTATTTTCTTATACCATCTGTGTTTCTTAACTTTACAAGATACAAAACCTATGTTCTGCTCAGCCATGTTCAAAGCTCCAATAAGTATTGGGTAGCTAGAATCGAAGTTAGTAACAAACTCTGATGCCATGTTCTTGAATAACATTCTGACATATAAACCTGGTCTAAAACCTTCTACTTCAACCCTCAGACCTTGGTCTAAGTTCTCAAACACTGATTTGTTGAGTTCAGATTGTTTCAAAGCTTCTGCTTTTAAGTTTTCGTAGTAAGAGTGGTCTCCTTTGATCCTGTGGTCATCAGGATTGTCATACTCAGAATCGAATTTAGCTTTTAACTTCATCTTTTTGTCTAGGATTTCAGATTTAGTCAACTCTGCTTTTCGTTTAGTGCCAGTTTCTGGAGTTGTGTCTGTATTTTCTTCTGCTTTATGTTTCTCTCCAGTTTCAAAATCTTCAAAATCACCGTAAAGTTCTTCTTCACCATCACTGGCATCGTCTAGTTTCAATAGTTCCGACGCGTCTTCATCAGCCGATCGCTTACCAGTTACGAAATTGTTGATCAAAAATTGTTTATTTGATTCACTGGTCCAATCTCTAAGATTTGGTTTGTCCAAGGCATAGAAGAATGAGCACTCATCCAAATCTAATCTTTCCTTATCTTTATGCTTCTTCTTTTGCGTATCTGTAACTTTTTTAAAGAGACCACCTAGCTCTTCATCTTCTTCCTCAGAATCGTCTTTCTTGTTTTTGGATTTATTTCCTATCTCAAATTCGCCGTAAACAAGCTTCATGATGTTCTTTGAGGTCTTTTGTCTCTCTAGGTATGCTTCTGTGGCTTTCTCTCCTAACTTTTCTTTCCATTTCATACCAAAATCTTCCTCTTTCTGTGTTTCTTCATCAGATTCGCTGTCATCGTCACTTTCACTCACATCCCGTTTTTCTTTGTTGTTCACATCAGCACTCATTTCTCCATCCTCATCATCTTCTCCTTCTGAGTCACCTTCAGAGTTATTATCCCACGGAAGTTTATTTCTCTTCTCTTCTTTCTCACTTTGATCTATTCCACTATCATTATCAGAATCACTGTCATTGCCATCATCTTCAGAATCAGACGAATCTGATTCAGCTTTCTTATTCTGTTGTAAATACTCATCATCTTTGATCATATCCGGGTAGATAACTGCACCTCCACTGAATAGTTTGAACCCTGACTCTTGCATCTGTTCATCAACTGTCTCTTTTGTCTCCACAACATTCTTTAGAAGAGCTTTTTTTTCATTTGTTTCTTCATCTTCTTTCTTGTGTGAGTGAGAGCCTTGCAGCTCTATGTAGACTGCATCTTTGTCATAGACAATGCCTCCAACACCAGCAAAGGGTGCATATATCTGTCTCTCTCGTTCCATGAGATGCCGTTTCTTCTCTTTGCTGGGAAGAGGACATGGGTCTGGCAGGTAAGATAGCTCACTGATCTTCATGTCTCCAACACCTGGAAAGATTAATCAAGTTTGTAATTTTACTCTACTAGACCAACAGACTATGAAGTAAACTTTTGACTGCAGCGGAAGTCAGGTTTCACAAACAGGCTATTTTGTGAAAATGTGTAAATAAAGTAAACAACTGAATAAATAAAACTCTGTGTTCATAGAAAAACAAAACTATTCCATTTCTCAAACCATGTGAAAGTGTACAAGTACACTCGCTAGTAACCAAATTGACTCAACCATATACATGCAGTGCACACAAAGTACCCTTTTTTTTTTTTAAAGTTCTTATTCATTTGTGAAAAAGGTTTTTTTTTAAAGCTTGACATTCCAGATGTGGCGGCATCTACATCGCCACATACGAACTACGCATCCAATGATATGACGTCACGCAATCCTGCATCGCGCAATTAGAGTTTATCGCGTGACTAGCACATATACAACGTCCCGACGTTAACCGTCGGGCAGTTGCCCACCAGAAACAACACCTGTCCGGTTGGAGGATCCTCCCTTTTCTATGGAGAATGAGTGAACTTTGCACCCTGTTCCTCATGCCTCTATGCTGGTGACCCCGAGTATGAACGTCAGTGCAGCTTGCGTGCAACTCCTTCAGCGTGACGCCACCATACCGCCGCCGCGTGATGGTACCATAAGTGTTAAAATCAGTTTAGGCTGGTATCCGCAACTCCACGTCAATGCGCGTATTTTGCGTATGGTGTTTTCGAGTAATTGCTATTTGACTTGAAATGCGTAATTTTGAGTTGAGTTGATTTGGTTGCTCGCAAGTGTAGAAGAGAGTAAAGAAAAAAGACAACGTTTTTTACATAATCATGATAATGATAAAGCATGATGATTATTAAAAAAAAACATACTTTCCTAGAGAGCCTTTAAAACACAATAACTGTCATAATGTGGTGGTAGTTGTACATAAACACAACCTTACCTGCTATATGAACTGAGGACTCCTTCATGAGCGGCACTCCCCTCACATATCCATACAGCACCACATCTCTGTTCACCTTGGCATCTTTTCTAATCAACTCCTGACTAGTTATGTCCTCCAAACGGTCCGCCAACACATATGCATGGGTCATCCTCCAGCTAAGCGGCCTGAACTTCATCACTGAGATGAATCTAGACAGATTCTTTATTTCATTCCTCAAATATTCTCCATGGACAATACCAGACAGGTAGAACAACTTGGCTCCGGAATAAACTTCAGTCCAGAACCTATGTTTTAAAGTTTTCTTTGTGGTTTTTAGTGTTTTAGCATTCTTTATCATATCAAGATGAGTGAGAACACCCATGATTTTAGGCATTCCATGTACCTGGCATATGTTGAGGAATTCAAATATCTCCATCTCGAAGCCGAAGCTGGCGTCGCACAGCAACAACACGAGATCAGCGCACTTAGCTATGTCGATCATAGAATTGACATCATTGTTGCATTCTATTAGTGTAATGCGCCGTTTCTTCGACGTAACGATAGTTATTGGACCGTTCGTGTTCGTCACGTTCGTTTTGATAAAACTTTTTATCAAATTATTGATGAGGGTGGTTTTACCGACTCGAGGTGGACCGACAATCGCCACAACAATAGGCGGCGGTTCCAGGGGAGTTTTGTCCACTTGTGGGATATGCTGCTTCTTTGAAATAACATCTTCACGACGACGGAACTGTCTCTCAGCTCTCACAGCAGATTGGATAGCAAAAGCTTTAGGATTTCTCTGTCGAGCACTTAGGTTAGACTGATCAAGTTTGGTCTTGTTTTTCTTCTTTTCTGCTTTGCGCCCCGCTTGCTTAGCACGGTGCGACTTCTTTTTATCAAAAGCAGATTCGTCTGCCATGACTAAATTTTATATTAACTGCGAGAACACATCACAAATATTCCAAAATATTAAAAATAACCTCACGTGTTACATGTCGAACAAAGTGACAGGCAGAATGTTTTTTAAATTTTAGCAAGCAAAGAGAACGAGGAAATCTTAGGATTGGATTGTAGCCTTTTCCCTAAGTTTTCTGTTATAATTACAAGCTTAGGACTTTTTGTAGATAATAAAAATATTAGTTATTCTATAAGGAGAAATGGAATAATTCTAGATATTTGCGTGATATCTAAACTTCGTCCTACGATCAACCATGGGTAATCAACATCATCCATCATTCGACGAGTTTAGATTTTTTTTTACACATATAATTACAGATGTTAATTTTATTAACCTTGCAACACCGCGTCCAGTTGTCATTGACTACAGTTAAAGAAAGAGATCAATTTTATATTTTTGTGCAAAAAATCCATTATTTGGATGATGAAAGCAAAAAACGCGGCTCGTAATGATAACTCAGTAGTGGCTATAGTGAACTAAACTGGACAGTTACCATGACTTCTTCAGAGCTAGATAGCCGGAACATCGCCATATCGATGTGAGTAATATACGCATTTTTCCTAATTATAGAACGATTGTGTTATTGTATTCGTCACTGGACATTGCTTATGTTGTTTACTAGTTTGTACTAGTTGTTCGCAAGTCTAGGATACGTCAAAACAGTTTGATGGGTGATGATAGGTCGATGATCTTTGTGCTCAGTCGTCCCCGCAATGCAGATGTTAAAAATCATCATCAGCTCCATAGGGCCGTAGGAAACGTTCTCCCAAAGTCTTATTCCATGTCGAAATATTCCTAGACATCTTTAGGCAGTGTCTACATTATAGTTTTTACAGGACTGTTTACCTAGAATTAGTCTAACATACAGGTCACTGTGACCAGTTTGTACAGTTACTTGTAACTGCTATACAGACTAAAATGCCTATTGTGTTTGATTACCTAAACCTGGGAAAAATTCTAGTCATAAATGATGCTAATTTCATAGATATTATAAGAACAATGCAGGCCTAAATTTGATGTTGTAAAACAAAAACAAGTAAAAAGCTTAATTTTAATAATTTATTTAAATAATAATAAATACAGCATTGACAATAATAAATACAGGTTAACTGCCAATAGAAAATTGTTCAAACAATTAATTTTCTGTTACGTCTATTGTCCGGCCGCTAACATGTTAATAACTCTGAAGTAAATAATTCTTAAATTTACTATGTTACTAGATTGAATACTATCTAGTAATCTCAACATAACTAAATAAATGTTGAACAATATTTGACTTGTAAATAATTTTATTAAATTATGCTAAATACATTTTGGCATACAATAATATTCAAATAATATCAACCTTTAGTTTTAATGAATTAAAGTGGTATATTACATCTTATTAACTTGATTTTATTCATATAATATTATCATTTTTGTTTTTAATAATGTTGGTGATTACATAAATGCTAATTATTTTAATATTTTGTACTTTTTAATTTTTTATTATCTAGTACTTACCTAACATTTATTCAAACTGGTTGTTAAAAACTTTTAGAAAAGCGAATTTTATAATAACAATGCTATGAACATTCCTACTGTTTTCATATCATTGTACAGACGCCAGCACATCAAGCTACTACAATCTGTCAAATTTCTTTAATATATTTTCATCTTTATCGCTAAAACTTTAGGTTTTAGGTTGATTGGGAAAATTTGACAGTTTCGGGTAACTTGAACTGCTGGCGTCTGTAAAATCAATTATTATACTATTTTAATTCAACAAATCCAAAGTAATTATATAATAACAAAAGTAATAAATCAAATAAACAATGTTTATTTGTTTTATTATTCATTGATTATTTTTTTATTCCTAAATAGTCCTAAAAAGCCTTTTAACAACACTTCATACTTCTATTCTATTAATATTTGACAGGAGAAAATCAGTTGAGAACCTGGTGATATCATCGCAGGATGCCATCGGGCAGAGCATCAGCCAAGCTCTCACATTTTCAGGAGTGATCACGCAGCATGCCAACATCATACAGGAAAACAGGTAAGGCTAGCTAAAACTGCCTGTTGGAAAGCTATCATCATTGAGTAGGTATCAAGTATTTATGGGCATTTGTGCAAATGTGGAGATAAAACAGTGTTGGTAGGTAGTTAACTCATTATTTCTGACTAATAGGAAATCTGAATTAAGTCTTAATGAGCTATTTGAGCTGCTTATTTAAGACTAGCTGTTTGTGCCGGGCGTCGCCCAAGGGATTTACGACTTTACCGGTGGTTTTTTAAAAAAAAATCTGTCATGTAAACCTTGTCCTCACAATACAAATACAACATAAAAAGGGAATCTGACAAGTTGAGCGATTCATTTCGAGTTTTTGCGAGACTAACGCACGGCAATTGATTAATTATAAGCAAAGCAAGCAGCGCGCGTGTGCACATCCCACTACTGACACTCGATCAAGTTCGAGCGGCGCTTGCTCGGCTCAAACCCAAAAGCTCAGCAGGCCCAGATGGTATTCCGGCATTTGTTACGCGAGATTGCCGCTCGGTGTTAGCAGAGCCGCTCGTATACATGTTTAACTTATGCCTGGAAACATCGTACTTCCCGGAACGTTGGAAGGTCACACGCGTAATTACCATACCAAAAGGGGTAGATGGAACAGTAGTCGAATCTTTTAGACCGGTAGCGATTCTGTCGACACCAGCAAAGGTGTTTGAGTCTTCCATTCAGCGAGATGTCCAGGAGCAAGTAGCATCGCAACTGTCGGACGCCCAATACGGCTTCCGACCAACGCGAAGCACGACCAGCAACTTATTGAATGTCGTGACCATAGAAATATAAAAAACAGGAGAAGTGGCATGGGGGCGCGTTTGTGTCCACGCGTTATGCGCACGCTGTGCCTTTACTCGCCAAATGGCCGTCTCCGCGAACTAGTACGCTTTCGACCGTGGTCACGATAAATTATAAAAATGCCGTGTTCTTCAGTGGTTTCCTGCAAAAACCGAAGTGATATTAAAAACTTCGTATCTCACGGAATCACTTACCATATGTAATTAAAAGTATTTTACTGTATTTATCTTTAAAATCATAAAAAACAACAAATCGTAAAATATTTCTTGCTTTTACTACGTTATTTTTGTTTTCAAATATCGCAGCGGCTGTACTATTTTTGCAGCAAATACATTGCTCCTTAACCACTACCTTAAGTATGTCGCTAAGCGACTGGACAAGCAATGTAAAAATAACAAAACGATACTTTATTTACGCGGAGCGTCGCATAGTACAGCCGCTGTGTCTTGCGGCGAGATAGTGATGAGGTTAAGATCCACTAAAGTAGGCTATCGATAATAATGTCGATTGCCCAGCGAATATTATATTGCTATTATAGTTTATTTTTCAATTTGTCAACCGTTTTAGCCCGGTTGGAACACTTGAAAAGATGACGTTTAAGTACGGTTGGAAAACCTTTGAGAATGTAAAATAATCTTTTTTACTGTTTTTGATTATTTTACCTAGTTGAGAAATGCATAACCAACGGTCGTAAAGTAAGTTTATTAATGTTTAGGTGGAGTGTTTTAGGGTTTAAATTATCGCATCTTCGTGCTATTTCCTTACTTTTTTTTGGTTTTGGTATTTTACTTCCGCTAAAGTCTTTAACTATGCACCACAAGATTCGAATGCGTTGTAGTAATCGGTATGGTTCAGATAAAATATTAGTGATTTTTGCTTAAAATAAGTCAACATATTCATGCTATTTATTTGTTATGCATGAGTATGGCATGTGTTTGTTTTCATATATTTAACTATTTCTTAACTAAGGGTTTTTTTTAATAACAAAAGCCTATTCGCCTGTTGCCTGCTACCTGCTTACTCATCGTGAGGTTAAGAAGTTTAGACCGCGCGGAACTAGTTGATCGCGCCTTAGGTATGTGAGCGGTGGGATGGAGGAGCGGGGGCGCATTACTCAGTACGTGCGTTGCGAACCGCCGCCGCACCCCTGTCTCAGCGGCCAACTAGTTCCTATAGACTATAGACTATAGCTTAAGATACTTATTATGTAAATGATAAATAAGTTCATAAAGTACCTTTTTAGCTTCCCAAAAGATACAAATACAAAAAAATAATGGATTGATGCCAAAGGAAGGCCACCTAACTGGTTCCCAACAAAATGTAGCACCATAATGCTCAATTCACTTTAAGGCAGAAATGTTCCAGCCTCTAAAGAAAACTCGCAGGCTTTTTGAATGGGCAATCCCAAAATTAAGAGTACGTCAAGTACTGAACAAATACCTCCACTTTACAGGTCAGTGAGTAAACACATCATAACAGGGTTCAACAAATCCTATGGTTTCACAGCCTAAACCAACTTAACCGGATTGTTTTAATTTATTGATTCGTGTTTTTTTTTTTTAATATACATGTTTTTTTAATTTAAAATATATAATACTTTCTGGACATATCATTTTTTATTTTATTTTCAGGACCCCAAATTTTTCTTGTACTAATAAATGGAAGTATCGATAACTTTCCGATTTAGTCAATCACTAGCGTATATGTAAAATAAATTGCTTTTTGCACAACACAATAATAGCGCCAGATGTTTTTGTGTGAGTAAGTTGTACGGTGCATGGTAAATGCACGCTGTGTGTGACGAGTTAAGGTTTATAATTGATTGTGTAGTATGTTCTGATTTATGAATTGCAAGTGTGTGCGCGACTTTGTATCTATTGCTTTTAGTGAACTACATGTGTAGTAGTGGCGCGGTGGTGGGGCCAACCTAGCGACATCGGGTTCTGATACATTTTCAACTACCGGGCATATCTCCTTCTTTCATATATCTATGGTCGTGACGTACTTAGTTCCTCATATTGATGCGGGTGTGCAGGTGGACACCGCCTACTTTGATTTTAAGAAGGCGTTTGATCTGGTGGATAACGATGTTTTACTATCAAAGTTGGCGAAAGTTGGCTGCACACCTAAATTGCTCTAATTCTTCGCGAGCTATATGAGGGACAGGAAACAGTTTGTAGAGTACTGTGGATTCCGGTCGCAGCCTTATTTCACTAGGTCGGGATTGAGTCAAGTTATGTTGGGGTCGGATTCCAGTCTAACCGGATGCAGCTGAATACCAGTATTTTACATGGAGCGACTGCCTATCTGACCTCCACAACCCAGTAACTGAGTAATACCATACCCCTTGTAAGACTGGTTGTCAGACTTTCGGGCTTCTGACCACCTGTAACGACTCTCAAAGATCCACGAATGACAGCCGGGACCAACGGCTTAACATGCTTTCCGAGGCACGGAGGAGACCCGGTATGTAAAGATGGTCACCCATCCACAGACAACCGCGGCAAGCGTAACGTAACTTGATCGCTCGACCCGTGCGGCTGTTATTACTCGCCACAAGCTCCTCCGTGTCTAACGCATGACTATACTGATGTAATCTATATAAATAAAAAGAGAAGTCCTGACTAGTCAGTCAGGACTTCTCTTTTTATAAATAAAAAGAGAAGTCCTGACTAGTCAGTCAGGACTTCTCTTTTTATTTAGTCTCTTTTCATTTAGTTTAGTCCAGCCAGTCAGTCGACTGACTGACTGATTGACTGACTCATCAACGCCCAGCTCAAACCCTTGGACCTAGAAAGCTGAAATTTTGCACAGAGGTTTCCTTAATAATGTAGACAAGGAATAAGGAAGGAATTCCTGGTAGCGCGTTCCCGTGGGATATTTTCCGACATCTACGCGGGCGAAGCCGCGGGCAAAAGCTAGTTCTGGATAAAACTTATGTGGTGCTTTCTACAATGATTACAGAGTAAAATTATGAATAGTAAAATAAATAAATAAAAATAAATAATAAAAAAAATAATAATAATAAAAAATAAAAAAAAATAATAATAATAAAAAATAATTGTCAAAGTTATAATAATAATAAAAAGGCCGATTAAACCAGTAGTGATTTCCTGCTGGCGCACAATTTAACTTAAGTATAATAAAAAATAATAACCTAAGTACTCTAAATAAATCTAATTTCCTGTGATAATTTATCACTAGTTTTGTATCAAGCCAAAACTAAACAAACCCATATGAATTCATGCATATGTATAATATTTCTGTTATCTGTTCCTGGCTATACAACTAAGCCAATTTTGATGAATTTTAGAGGAGATTATTTGTAATAAAAAGAGTGTTTGGGGAGGTTGATTATCAAGGGTACACAAGGTGGACTTAATTCTATCATGAGGTAATTCTTCACGCCAACATACACTTTTCTGGTTTTCATTTAACACAAAATGGCTTATTTTAAATTATGACCATCCATCGGTGTACTGCCTTCTGATGTACTTACATTGTAGCTACATTGTAAATCAGTTGAAATTGTGTGAAGGTTGCTGTAAAAATGTGAAAGCTTCGGCAGTTCGTATGTTTAAGATCAATCTACAAAACTGATATTATACTTGTTCAGAAATATGGCAGCATTTGCGTTATTTTACCAGCTAGCTAGTGCTCGCAGCACAATGCTTAGGCCTTCTGGCCTCGTACAGGACTTTATTTTTAAATTATTTTTTTTCTTCTTTTTGTAACTTTCTGTGCGAGTCCCATTTAATAGATTTTCTTTACTTTACGCGAGATTTATAGAAGGCGTTTCTCCGTTCGAATGGCATGCATGACACATTCATCCTCGTAACCACCAACTTCAACGTCAATGCCCATCATCGCCATAAACGTCGCGGTAATTATTCCGATAACTATCGCGATAAATTGAGTGGCCACACTTGAAATTATCGCGATAAGATGTGGCGGCACCTATATACCTACGGCATACGTCCAACATCTAATCAACGGCATATCCCGTTGGTGTGGCCCCGACATTATTAAATGTGTTATTGTGACAACGTAAATCACTGCTCGACTAACTTCTCATTACTGGACATGGTGCCATGCCACAAAAGTACTCCACTTAACTCTGAACACAATATGTAAATGAACTTTCTCTACAGCCTTTGAAACATGCAATCCGTTGACAAAAACCTCCACACTAATAAGTAGTTATTTTGCAATAATTTCCTCTCAATCCAGCAAGGTTATATTTATTATTGTTACACTTTCACTCAAAGACAATAGCACAGCGGCGCGGCGCGCGACGGGAAGGTCATGGGTTCAATTTACTCAACAATATTATTGTTTTATGGCTACAAGCATATCTTGTGAGGAAGGGGCTTGTTGCTAAGTAATAACAGCCGCACGGGTCGATTGATCAGGTTAAACTTCTCTTGCCGCGGTTGGTCCGTGGATGGGTGACTATCTTTACATACCAAGACCCCTCCGTGCCTAGGAAAGCACGTTAACAGCCGTTGATCCCTGCATTCGTCATTCGTGGATCTTTGACGGTCGTTACGGATCGTTACAAGCCCCAAAGTCTGACAACCAGTCTTAGCAAGGGGTATCGTATTACCCAGTAAATGGGTGGTGGAGGATAGATGGGCAATCGCTCCATGTAAAATACTGGTATTCAGCTGCATCTGGTTAGACTGGAAGCCGACCCCCAACATAGTTGGGAAAAGGCTAGGCAGATGATGATGGTGAAGGCTACAAGCATATATGCAAGACTGTTTGTGGTTCGTCGCTTACTTTCAACACTGGACAGGAGAGGCTCCGGAAATTGGAAGATTTGTTTCTTGAATGCCTTGTGGTTTTAGTGGTCGTTAGCGCGACAATTCAGCGTACCATGCTGGGTTCGACCCTCGGTTTGAGCAAAATATTATTGGGTTTTTTAATTAGGAATGTCCGGAGTCTGGATTTGTGTCCATGGACTTATGGATATGGACTTCCAAACTTAACTAAACGTGAAATATCGTCACGTTTTTGCCTGTCCCTGCGAGGAATGTAAGCGTGATCATAGGTGAAAATCCGCTATATCAAACCCATAATCACCTCCACCCATTTTACCTGAAATGTATCTCTAAACTCTAACTATGGGTCAGGGTGACGGCATTTGACCTAATTTAAAAATAATGGCTATTCACAGTCAATTAAACACTTCCTGTCATTTTAATTGATGTTACGGACGATTTAGTTTTTCAGTATTAAAGGCACGAAAGCGTAGTATTTATTAGCTATTGTCCTGCCTACCTCGTTTATTAAACCGTGCATCAGGATACACTAATGCGCGTAGCTAAGTAGCACATGATGCGTGACTCTAGTTAGCCTCAGTAATACCAGCGATTCGTTCATTATAGTAATTAAAGCGAGGACGAAAAGAATTACGATCTTAGCAATTTGTTTATAGAGTGAGAGGGATTTATTAAATCACTTTAAAAGGAGATTTTTACAAGTAGGTATTTAGGTTGAGTTACCTAAACAAAACCTTTTGTTAATTACTATGTACTGGAATAGAAAAGAGGAAGATACATTCATTGATAAATTAAAACAAATTCTAAACTATTTAAACATTAAGTATAATAAACTTAACATTGTTATAGGTGGAGATTTTAACATTAATATTTTGGGCAAAAACTTTAAAACTAACCAGTTTCTGGATCTCATGCTAGAATACAAATTCACTCAACATATAAAAATACCTACGCGTATTACAGAAAAAACAGCAACATGTCTTGATCTAATATTTACGAATTTCAGCGACAAAAACATGTTTACAACCATAGAAAATTTCGGACTTTCAGACCATAGTGGAACAATTATAAACCTAAGCATACCTCAACCAGCGAAAAAAATTACATGGTACACAAATAAAAGATTATTTACTAAAGCGAACATTACACAATTTAAATCAATATTAAGCACACAAAACTGGCACGACATTATACAATCAAACAATAATATAAATGAAAATTATAATTCTTTCAACAATCTCTTAATAAAAATTTTAAATCAATGTATACCTATGCGCAAAATGAAACTAAAAACTAACAATAAAAAATACTGGCTAACTACAGGCATTAAAGTTTCCTGCAAAAACAAAAGATTGTTAAAATTATTTTCCAATAAAACCAAAAACCAAATAATTATACAGCATTATAAAAAATATGAAAAAATATTAAAAAGTTCAGTTACCACTGCAAAAAAATTACAATATATAAACAAAATAAAGAAATCAGACAACAAAGTAAAAACGATGTGGAGTATTATAAATGAGACGACAAATAAAAAACCAACAAAGGAAAAATGTAGCATAAAATTACAACACAATAATACTATAATAACCGAACCCAAGCAAATTGCGAATATTTTTAATGACTTCTTTGCGTCAATAGGAGAAAATTGCAACAATCCATCTGATACTGCACTGGGCGGCATGTCAACATTAAACTCCACGGAGAACACCATGTTCCTTAGCCCAGTAGAAGCTTGGGAAGTTAACAAATTAATTAAAAACCTAAAAAATAAACGAAGTTACGGTTTAGACGAAATTCCACCTATGTTATTGAAAGAATGCGCAAATGAACTCACCTTACCATTTTATCTACTATTAAATCAATCTTTTACAGAAGGCACTTTCCCGGAATTTTTAAAAAAATCACTAATCAAACCAATCCATAAAAAGAACACAAAAACTGATCCTAATAATTATCGCCCAATAGCTCTATTACCCTCAGCGTCCAAGATTTTTGAGAAAGCTATGTGCGATCGAATTTATACCTTTTGCGAAAAATTTAACATATTGAGCGATTGTCAAAACGGTTTCCGAAAAAACCGTTCCACCACATTAGCTGTTTATAAATACATCCAAGAAGCCCTAAATATTATAAATAACAAGAAATACGCTGTAGGGATTTTACTGGACATGACCAAAGCATACGATAAAGTACAATTTAAAATACTCCTAAATAAACTGTATGGAATAGGAATCCGCGGAAAAGCCCATGAATGGCTTACGTCATATTTAAAAAATAGAGAACAAGTAGTTGAAATTGAATACTTTAATCACAATAGTAGAGAAATAGAAAAAATCCGATCTAAAAGCAAAATAACTAACGCTTCCATTCCCCAGGGAAGTGTTATAGGTGGCCTATTATTTCTTGTTTACATCAACGATTTACCAGAAACCATAGAGGGGCCATGTGTTTTATTCGCAGATGACATATCTTTATTGGTCTCCTGTCAAAACAACACAAACATAGAAGAAAAACTCAGTTCCACACTCACAAAAACTTGTAACTGGATGACTTCACATAATTTAGAAATTAATCATGCTAAAACTAAATTAATGGTTTTCCACCCTTATCAAAAAGCTCCTCTACACTTAAATTTCACCTTTAACGGCACAAAATTGGAAACTGTTGATGACTTTACACTACTTGGACTTACAATAGATAAGCATATCAACTGGAAAACACAAATACAAAAAACACGTTCGAAAATTTCAAAATTCTCATACGCTCTTCGAGAAATTAAAAAGACCACCGATCTACAAACCGCCCTCACCACATATTATGCGTATGCCAATGCATGGCTTAGCTACGGTGTAATCCTCTGGGGAAATAGTACAGATGCACTGACACTCTTTACCCTTCAAAAGAAACTAGTTAGAATCATAGTAAATATTGATCAAACTAACAGCTGCAAACCCTATTTTCTAAAACATAATATTCTAACCCTCCCCAGTATTTATATCCTAGAAATATGTAAATTTGTCCGTAAGCATCAAGAGTTCTACACAAAACGCGAAGACATCCAATCACAGTACGCACTTAGGCATCGATCTAGGCTAAACATACCAACATCCAGGCTAAAAATGCATTCCACAAGTCCCTACGTAATGTCGATAAAGATATACAATAAATTACCAGATATAATAAAGAAAGAAGAAAAGTTCAATATATTTGTAACAAAACTTAAAAACTTATTAATAAAAAAATGCTATTATTCCTTAGATGAATATTTAAATGATAAACATAAATAATAGGAGAAATGTTTAAAGTATATGTTAGGGAAATTACTAATATAATAAAAAATGACATAAGAATAATAATAATTGATAACAAAAATTAGTGATAGTCACGTAATTTATGGATATGTTTAAAATAAAAATGGTATGATATGGTAATTATTAATATAACAATAAATGATAGTAATAAATAATCTAATATAATAATAAAATAATATAACAAAAATAATAATGCAATTAAAATACTTAGAAATACGAGTACTTAATAATAAATTAAATTAAATAATATAGCAATAATAGTTATTCATGATCTCCTAAAACAGGGCTTCCTCTCTCCTACCCTTTTGCTGTGCCCTACAGGGTCCATAATGATCTCAATTATATACTATACCACCTAAGTACACATTATGGTAAAGCAATAAAGATATTGAGTATTGAGTATTGAGTATAGGTATCACTACTAAGAAAAATCGGTGATTGCTGTTCGTGCAGTGATTACCACCCTTTTTTTAGGGTCCCGTAGACGAACAAAAAACCCTTATAATTTTCCCACGTCTATCGGTCTGTCCTTCTGTCACACCTTCATCATTCTCCTGCCCTTATCCCAATTTATTTGGGGTCGGCGCAACATGCTCCTTTCTCTCGGTAGTCACTCCCTTTCTAGACATATCATCTTTCACACAGTCCAAGCATCGTTTCTTTGGTCTTTCCCTACTGGTATAACCATTCACATTCATGCTCAAAACATTCCTCACGACATTTTCCTCATTCCTCCGCATCACACGCCCATACCATGACAACCGATTTCCGCACAACTTTTCAGTTACCGGTGACACTTTCAGACTTCCTCTTGTATACTAATTTCTTATTCCTAACTTGGAATTAGTATAAGAAAATAAAAAAATAAGTTTGAAGGCCAGTAAGCGCTTACGCAAATTAATTATTCTTCCAACTATGATCATAAGATCCCTGATTTCGCACAGCGACTGCCGTGTCTGCCTGTCTGCCTTCCACAGCCATTAAAGAACCTAATTTCTCGCAATAGACCGTTATCAAGGCACAGGTGGTTGCTCCCGCCCGTTTACCCGATAACACACTATCTATGCTGCCTCTTGCAACATGCGAGGTGTTACGACGGGTGGCCAGATATTATAAATAAATAAGACGACCAGACTATTTTATGTATCGTGTATTCAGCCATTGCATGACGAGCGATCGGAGTCGGTGACAAGACAACAGGATCCGGAAATACCACAGATAATATATATTTTATAAAGACTGATACACATACGTAACATCTCCCTTATTAAGAAAAGAAAATGGAATCATTACGTGGAACATGGTACGTAAGTATACTCTTTTTTAATACACGATACATAAAATAGTCTGGTCGTCTTATTTATTTATAATATCTGGCCACCCGTCGTAACATGGTGTCAGAAGATACAGAAGAAAAAGAAGTCACAAAAAACCACAAAAGTAAGTGCCGCAAACAGTCAAAAAAAAAAAAAAAAATTTCGAGTAAAACGTCGCCGCGTGGTCCAGCCCTAAAATGCCGGAAAATAAAAACGCAAATAATACAAGTTATCCCCTGCCGCCGAGTAATTTCAGCTTAGATATCAACAACTCGAACATGCCATTGGCTTGGAGAAATTTCAACACAAGTCTAGAGATTTACATGATAGCCAACAATTTAGAAGAACAACCAGACAAACGAAAGGTAGCCATTTTACTACAAATCATAGGCCCAGACGCTCTTCAGATATTTTACTCGTTTAACATACAAATTGACAAGATCACCTATAAGGATTTACTCGCCAAATTTGAAGACTACTTCACACCACGTGTCAATATTTCCGTCGAAAGACATAAGCTGTTCAACAGAAAACAAGGTCCAGATGAAGAAATTGAGACATATGCCACGGATCTCAAGAATCTAAGTATCCAATGCAATTTTGAAGGTCTTGCCGATGATATAGTAAAGGACATATTCTCATGGAACTTAAATTCATCTTGCTCGTACATCAGAGAACGTATCCTGATCGAGAAACCATCAACATTTGATGCCGCCGTCAGTCTCGCTAAAACACTAAGAAATACTAGGTTACAGGCTAAAGCTTTATCAAGCCAAGAAGTAAGTGTCGTTGCCAGTCGTCAATCGCATCACAGTCGCCAAACACATCGTAGTCAAGAGAGTCGCAATCAAAAAAGTCACAGTCAAAGAAGTCACAGTCGTCAAAGAAGTCATAGCCGTCAAGAAAGTCAAAGTCATCAGTCTCAAACAAGTCAAAGTCGTCAATCAAGTAAAGCATCGTCCAGTCAAGAACCTCAATCCAAACAGTCAACCAAGAATTGTTCCAGATGTGGTCAAGTTCACCGAACAAAATGTCCAGCCATAGGAGTCATCTGTAACAACTGCCACAAGCCCAATCACTTTGCCAAGTGTTGCCGCAGCAAACATGTGAGATCCATAGAAGAAGAAGAAGAAAGTACGGGTACTGATACTTATTTTCTAAATAGTCTTTTCACTAATGAGATTTCTGTCAGCAAAAAAAACCCTTATCATACAACTTTGTCCATAAATAGTAAGAATGTAGACTTTTTACTTGATACAGGTGCTGACACTAACATTTTATCATTTAACTCTTATAAAAAACTTAATTTGCCATTGAGTAGTTTAAAGAAAAGTAGTCACAAACTATCAACCTTTAGCGGTGAAGTATTACCGACTGTAGGTCAATGCATTCTGTCTGTCACACATAACAACAAACTATACAATGTTAATTTCCACATTATAGATATACCCTGTAGGAATATTATTGGTCGCAACAGTTGTGAGAATTTAAAATTAGTTAAAAGAGTCCATAATGTCCAATTTCATGAGTCACTCAATGTATCACAGCTTGACAAATATAAAGATCTCTTCTCAGGAATAGGTTGTCTTAAAGATTATGAATGTCATTTGTCAATGAAGCCTGATGCTGTACCGTCTATAGATGCCTGTCGTAGAATTCCATTCAGTCTCTTAGAACAATTAAAAGAAGAATTAGCCATGTTAAAAAAAAATCAAATTATAGTCAAAGTCGAGGAACCTACTGAATGGGTAAGCTCAATTGTAATTGCATCAAAGAAAAATGGTAAACTACGCCTGTGCATTGATCCAAGAAAACTTAATAAAGCCATTATGCGTCCTCATTATCAATTTCCAATTATTGATGAAATTAAATCCAGCCTCTCTGGTTCACAATATTTCACTACCCTAGATGCAAACAAAGGTTTTTATATGCTAAAGTTAGATGAAGCTTCCTCAAAACTATGTACATTCATCACACCTCAAGGTAGATATAGATTCCTAAGACTTCCCTTCGGGATAAATGCAGCCCCAGAACTGTTTCATTCCATCATGACAAATAGATTCAGTGATATTCCAGGAGTCAAAATCATGATGGATGATTTCCTAATTTACGGTCAAACTAAACAAGAACATGATTTTAGGTTAAAACAAGTCTTAGATAGAGCTAGAGAAATAGGAATAAAATTTAATAAAGACAAGTCTAATATATGTAAAAGTGAAGTCAAGTACCTAGGACACATCTTTTCTAAAGATGGTGTGAGAGTTGATGAAAACAAAGTGAAAGCCATTTGCAGTATGCCACCACCAACAAATGTCACAGAATTACAAAGGTTTTTAGGTATGGTTACATACTTAGGCTCATACATAGAGAATTTGTCAGATAAAACTTCTAATTTAAGAACACTTCTGTCTAAAGATAATGAATGGTCTTGGCAAGAGAGACATAATGTAGAATTTAATGAATTAAAGGAATGTATAACAAAAGCCCCTGTCTTGACATATTATGATCAAAATAAACCAATTACACTGTCAGTTGATTCGTCTAAAGATGCCATGGGTGCAGTGATTTGCCATGATAAACACCCCATAGCATATGCTTCAGCTTCATTAAGCTCATGTCAACAGTCATACTCTCAGATTGAGAAAGAGCTGTTAGCAATCCTATTTGGTTGTACAAAGTTTCACCAATATGTCTATGGTCGCCACACTTTAGTTGAAACAGATCACAAACCAATAGTATCGCTGTATAAAAAACCAATTTATAACATTCCACCCCGTCTTCAAAGAATAATGCTAAGATTACAACCATATGACCTGAACGTAACTTACAAACCAGGTAAATATCTTTATGTAGCTGATACTCTGTCTAGAGCAGCTTTACCAGAACAGTCATTACATGATCTAGATTCTGATCTAGATTTACATGTCAATTTAGTCATTAGATCACTGTCAGTTAGTCCAAATAAACTTAAATCTATTCAAGAACAGACTTCCCAAGACAATGAATTGTCACTCTTAAGTAAATATTGCATAACAGGTTGGCCTGAACATAAAAAATTGCTTCCAGACATACTTAGGCCTTATTTTCCTTTAAAAACCGATATACATATAATTAATGGTATTGTCTTCAAAAACAACAGTGTCATTATACCAGTAGCCATGAGAAAAGACATTTTGAAACAGATACATGAAGGTCACCAAGGTATTCATAGTTGCCAAAGATTGGCAAGAAATCTAGTATACTGGCCCAATATGTACTCTGATATAGAAAAATATGTTAATAATTGTCATAACTGTCTCACTAACAGACGCAGCAATTCCAAAGAGTCACTACAGCCCCATGAGGTAAAACCAATCCCTTGGAATAAAGTCGGAGTTGATCTATTTGATTTCAATTCAAACAAGTATGTCATAGTCGTAGATTATTTTTCCCAATATGTCGAGCTTGTAAAGCTAGCAGGTGGTTCTACTAGTAAAATTGTCATTAGTCACCTAAAGTCTATATTTTCCAGACATGGAATACCCAACATTCTAATTTCAGACAATGGTCCCCCATTTAACTCAAAAGAGTTTAATCATTTTGCTTTAGATTGGCAAATACAACATATTACATCAAGTCCCTATTATCCACGGTCTAATGGTCTTGTAGAAAGAACCATAGCCACGGTTAAAAACATATTAAAGAAATGTCTTACTGATAATACAGACCCTCATCTAGGATTATTACAGTATAGGAATACACCTAAAGAAAATATGTATTCGCCTGCCCAATTACTAATGTCCAGGACACTCAGAACTAAACTTCCAGTCTTAGAACAAACTCTGAAACCTAAAATACCTAACTACAGGTCTCTAACAAATAAAACTCAAATAAAAGTGAACAAATCACAGATTTATTATAATAAACATACTAAACCGTTGTCTTCCCTAAACATTGGTGATAAAATTTACTTCCAGAAACAGCCAGACAGTATTTGGACACCTGGTACTGTGTCAGACATAGGTCCACAGCCTAGATCATATACTATTGTCTCCCCGGAAGGTACTTTTCGCCGTAATCGCCAACATATCCTACAGCCAAAACATTCACCAACTGAGTCCGCTCCTAGTAGAAGAAGTTCACTTCAATCCCCATCAGTTCCACTTGACACTGATCCACCGTCGCCTTCCAATATACTGCCGTCGTCATCTCCATCTAATTATCAATCTCCTTGTACAAGTAATCCTGTCCAAGAATCTGAAACAAAAACAAACACATCACATACACCAAATAAACAAACTCAACACACAACTTATTCTTCATTCGGTAGAGCAATAATAAAGCCCCGAAGATTTTGAAAATTGGTCTAGATTAAGTTCTTAATTTGTACTTAGTTTTAATTTAATATACTAAATGTATTGTTTGTTGTACAAGCATTGTCAAACCTAATTTTGTTTTGTTAGTAGCTGTCAAAACTTAGTTAAGTCAATTTGATAGACGTCACTGTCAGAACTGTCGCAATGTAAATGTCAGTCAAGTCAACTTGTCACTTCTTAGAGATGTTCCGTTCCACTTAGTCTACTAGTATATAAGAATTTTGTTAATGTTAAAAAAAAAAAAAAAAAAAGAGTATACTTACGTACCATGTTCCACGTAATGATTCCATTTTCTTTTCTTAATAAGGGAGATGTTACGTATGTGTATCAGTCTTTATAAAATATATATTATCTGTGGTATTTCCGGATCCTGTTGTCTTGTCACCGACTCCGATCGCTCGTCATGCAATGGCTGAATACACGATACATAAAATAGTCTGGTCGTCTTATTTATTTATAATATCTGGCCACCCGTCGTAACACGAGGCACTTAGCTAGGGTCATCTATTAATACCTACATGGTTAATTTGTCATTCGTAGTTCTTTGACAGTCGTTACGGGTACTCAGAAGCCCGAAATTCTTACAATCAGTCTTACCAAGGGTATGGTGTTACCAAGTAACCGGGTTGTGAAGTTCAGATAGGCAATCGTTCCAAGTAAAATGCTGGTATTCAGCTGAATGGGAGCCGACCCTAACATAGTTGGGAAGAGGCTAGGTGATGATGATGGATAATTTGGAAATCGTATGACATGCACTTATGAGATAAAGAAATGCACCGGTGGTAAACACTTTCGATAAGTGACATCTGCCTATTTGCCAACACACAAACCAAAACAAAAGTGAAATATTATTATTATACTTACACACAAAAAAACAATGATTGAATCCTAAATTATCCACACACGCTCATTTCAAGTTTAAGTTTAATAGCACAGTTAAACAACAAAGAATAGTTACAAACCGAGTTATTTGACCTTCTGTTTCAGCTGCACTGCACACCTATTGTTCGCTACCACTAAATAATATAATGTAGATAAATTAGGAATACTTTATCATCTCCACTTTTGCACTTTTCGCCATGTGTCATCGTATTTTCCAAGCTTATAGATTAGTTATCAGGTTATCTATGTGAACAACTTACTAGTTCTGAGTCGGATGTGTGTGTTGTGATTGTGACAAACAGACTTTCCTGTTGTTTTGTGATGGAAGCTGAAAAGTTTCATGTGCTGTACACGCAGTGGGAGTCTTTGAGTAAAGTTTTTATTGTCAGGTAATTTTCTGCACATTTTTTAGGTGTATTATCATAGTTTATCACGTACATCACGTAGTGATTAATCATCAATCTAATTTTGTTTAGTGTCGGTTGCCCTAGCTAGATAATGGGCTTACTTCAGTACACCATATACCTGCTCATGTAATATTGCCCATTATTTTTGGTGCCAGTAGGGTTGTACCCATAACACAATATAGCGACTATATGTTAAACTACTAATTTTAACAAAAGGAGTGAGTGGAGGGGCGCCCTAGGAAGACATGGTGACCTTATTGGAGATGTTCTTCAGAAAATTTAGGTACGCACCTAACTTTTCTGAAGAACATCTCCAATAAGGTCTCGCAATTGGCCGGCCGTGCGTGTATGATGCATGAACGTAGACGAGGCGAAAGGAGTATGTAAGGATCGTAGCAGTTGGCGTTCTGTAGTTTCTGCCTACCCCCATGGGAATAAGGCGTGATTTTTTGTATTTGTATGTGCGTGTACTAATTTGAGTAGATCGTTAACATGATCGGACGTTAAATATAAAAAAATATATATTTCGTCGTTCGTAGCTCAAGTGTAAAATAAGCATTAACACATCTAAAATACACAATAAACAACTTGATCAAACATGAAAACATTACAAAATCTTATCAACAACATTCAGTAGCAACAATTTTCGCGGAAACATGTCGCTGTTTCCCGCATGGCAGGCTCGGTGATAAGCTGCATATCTTACCTGTAGATCGACGGACTTATCAGTGACAGCAACCATGTTGTAGTACTCAGCAGGATATACCTTAGCAGCCAATTAGTCAATGTAGACCTCTTTGTGAGGGGCTCGACCGGGGAAGTGAAGTAGGTACTATGGACAAAACTTAAGCATGCTCACTTAAGAAAATATTCCTGCGAGAGCGCAGCTAGTGACAAGCGAATATTGTGCGATCGAGACGTGAGCCATGCTATGCGATTATCGCCTTTGAGGTGATCATGCGGAACTTTGGCCCATAGCACTACCACATTGATATATAAATATGGGAAGATAGGATACTCTCTAATGTCATGTAAACATTATTGGTCTAGAAACAATTACATGTAAATACACCCACACAACTACAGTTCCCGGTTTCGTACGTCATGTGCTCAACAACCAAACTACACAGACATTATTATGCGGGCTATAGCGGGGACGAGATAGCAATAATTGTCACTGTTACGTACCAATCAAAAATCTACTATACGCCGCTTGCGCTGCCGCTTGTCTCTTCACACTCTTAAGAAACAAATATTTTTATCCCTTTCTGTAAATGGCGACCCATCGGCAATATTAAGCAGGAGAATTTTTAAGAAAATTAACTTTTGATGTACTTACGAGTGAAAGTAATCCCGTGGAACTTGTTTTTCGTTTGTGAACTATTTGTGCACATTTTGAAAACAGAGAAAGGCATTGTTTTCTGCTTATTTAGACGATTACGGTAATTTTACTTAACGTGCTACACATGTGCTACACAATACGCCAGTTCAATTGTGACTAATATAAATTAGGCCCGCACAGTGCGGTCTACGTCGATTAGCGTGAACCATATCTTCCTTGTTTATACATCAATGTACTACCACGATACATTATCTGCCCACAAGCAGCGTTGCTGTGTTCCAGTTTGGGTCACACAGCGGCACCTATAGGAACTGGTGTAATTTCAAGCACATGAGACATTCAGCGTTGTCTCATGGATGGGGTGGCAATCTATGGGTTAAATTAAAATTATTAATTAATTAATTAATTACCTAGTTAAATTTAAAGCAGTTACTAACCAATAGTAAACCTATATAAAAACTTAAGCTGTGCCAGAAGCCTAACGATACACTAAAAATAAATAAGTTAAATAGGTACAGGTAACAAATAATTACAGCTTTCTAAAACACGACAGTCAATGTACTGACAGAAAAAACACTTGTTTACTTTTGGCGATACTTCTGGATAAATCAATTACAGCAAAATTGTTCGTTTTTTACATCAAAACGCCACGTTAATTTGAATAGCTGATAGGTAAGTCTCATGATTGGCCTGACCCTAGCTCTAAGCTAAGCGACCAAATTGCTAAATTACGTGGTTTTTTAATTATTTTTATGAGAGAATGACTCAAATGTAGTGCTGTTGTGAATGCCACTGTCGAATAAATGTCGCAACTGGTGTATTTTCACTGTGCAGCAAGCAACCGTGAACGTGCGCCCGAGCAGACCACTGCGATACTTTGTAACTTTGAAATGTGTTTTGTAAACGAAATACTGATGTCTGGAAGATGTGAGTGATTTTGTGTTGTATAGTTTAAAAAGAAGTGATTATATTGTGCTGCTTTTAGTGTATTTGTTGTTTGACGATACCGAATCGGGAGACCGTACCTTTTTCCTCCTACTGTGCTAATCTCTTCTAGAGCTATGTCGTAAAATTACATCGAAAAGAAATGTCCCATCTAGGATTTCTATACCATTTATTTCCAAAACAAGTGATACTGTGATAGTAAAGATTCTCGGGACAATGGAAGTTTCCTTTGACCAATGCTCTCATGTTTTGAAATTCCGCATTGACTTCAATGCAACTGTTCCATTCATTTATTTGAAAAAAAAAACGGTTTTCTTTGCATTCATCACTAAACTAGAATTCGAAGGGCTCTCTACTAAACGACTGTTAATCTATGGATATCAAATCGGCCTCTAATCAAACATGGCCTTACAGCAGCAGTAATTAAAATGAATTAATTGAACAATAAACTATGTACCTATATTTTTGTTACTACACGGGCGTGCAGTGCTAGTATTTTTGTTTCACACAATATTATGTTTGCTTGTGCGAGTAACATGTTACACGATAACTGTTTCCAGTGTGCCATCAAAAATGTATGATTCTTGTTACTATTGAACGAATGGTTTTAGAAACGTGTATAAGGAAAATGAAATAGGTCACACAAAAAGGTTTTGAGATTTCCAGCTTTAGGTAGTTCTGGTACATATCATATAGCTGCTAATTTAAGAAAGATTTAGTAGTTTTTTTTTTTGTATGAGTAGTCACAGTAGGTATACTAGAGTTCATTTAAGATGAAACGCCGCGCCCCACTACTTAAATTAGTATACGTACACTACGGTAAATGTGTTAGTGGGGGACAAGCTCTACAAGGAAATATAAACAATCCTTCGTTAAAATAACATACAGGTGTTTACTTAACCATTACTCATCCTTTACTTAAAGGTCAATATAACTACAACTAATACAATTTCCTTTTGTTTTCCTTCAAACGTCGTCATGAAAGATAACCGCTAATTAGTAGGAAAAAATATAAGCATTAATATCAACAATGGTGTTATTACTATCAGCTGTAAGTATGTGTGTTAGCAATTAACTATCATGCACAAATACATTGTACAAATATGGTAAACTTATTCAGAACAGCTATTTGATGTAATAGTACAAATTCGTGAGCATATCATAAAGTGACATAATAATTATGTTTTTAATGTAACACGAGTATGTTTGATAGATTAAGGAGTAATTAACTGTTTTTAAGCACTTTTGGATCGGCAACGCCATTTAGAGCAGTCGTGTTTTTCGTGTGTTATTTTCTTTTTTATGTGAATGAAGGTATGCTATCTAGCCATGCCGAAGGCTAGCTGGTCAAGGTATTGTATTTAATAAACACCTTATTATTTTGTTTGATGTAGGAATTAACCTTAGTTTAATTTAAGAAATGATTAATTTTGTAAGATCTAAAAATACTTTCTATAAAAAAAAATATTATTATTTAATTGAAGCATCAAGAGGAGCTCGTGGCTAAGTAATAACAGCCGCAAGGGTCGATCCATCAGGTTAAGCTACGCTTGCCGGAGTTGGTCCGTAGATGGCTGACCATCTTTACATGCCGAGACTCCTCCGTGCCTCGGAAAGCACGTTAAGCCGGCCGTTGGTCCCGGCTGTCATTCGTGGATCTTTGACAGTCGTTACTGGTCGTCAGAAGCCCGAAAGTCTGAAAACCAGTCTTACCAAGGGGTATGGTATGGTATTCAGCTGCATCCGGTTAGACTGGAAGCCGACCCCAACATAATTGTGAAAAGGCTAGGCAGATTGATTTTGATTTAAATGGAAGCTACATCGCCTAATATGTTCAAAAAAAAATAAAAAGTTTTTTGACAAATAAACCATATTACAGTGTATCTGAATATTTGCAGGAGAAACTAGAATTGTATTTTTATACCTACTTTATTTTGAAAGTAGTTTTATTGATCTCATTGTTAATTTTATTCTGTTTAGTTTCTAAATTTCTTGTGTTTTCTATAAACGCACTTTGCATGCCGAAAGGTAGAAATATGGTGATACCAAGACTGTGATAAATATTACATGAATGTAAAACATTATTTGCAAATATGGGTAAGAAATTTACCCATATTTGCAAATAAATGTTTTGAATTTGTAGAATGTAAATATCACTTGACTTAGTTACTCTGTAGATCGGGGAATGGTACGGAGAGCAATCGTCCCTTTTTGAACACAGTTCATTCCCTCATTTGGACAAATATTGGTTTGACCTACAAATAACTATTTCAACTCCGGATGTTTGTACACTTAATTTGTTTGTAAAACCACGCATTCGCTGGTTGGAAATGTTGGCAACAGGTTGCACAAGGCATGGGGAACCACCATATTATTTTATTCAAGAGGGATGTGAAAATTAAGTGGGTTTTAGCAAAGTATGACTGCATGATGGTAGGAATTAAAATAGTATTTTTCTTTGTTTCGACAACAATTTGATTGCTCTTTGTGATAATAAAAGTTTCTCACAACGATTTAATGTAGTTATATAAAGACATTAATGGCGTGCTATCTTCAGCACGAGGATTCATAATAGACTATTATGATATCCTCATACTATGAAACTAAAAATGATTATTGTGTTTGATGGTTCATCTTAGCCGAAAGACTTCCATTGTGTTACAATCAAGCCCCCCCCCCCCCCCCCCCAACATCACAACGGCGACCGGTCCTGGTTCTCGCATCCATGATAACGATACTGCATGAAATGCTTCATCAGCCTACAGCAGTCCACTGCTGGATATAAGAATCTACAAATCGCATGCCATTCTACTCGATTCTCGGCAACTCTCATCCAGCCACCCTGCGAACATCACTGCTCCACCAGCCTGAGGGCGTCCTACCTTATCATGAAATGCTTATATTAACTACATATTTATATGTTTCAGGAGCGTGTCTCGTTCACCATCACCTTCCCCGTCAGCTCGCGACTCGCTTCGGAATACAGACAGCGCCAGTGAAGCATTAGACAATGACAAGGTATTTACTCACTGTAGCATTGGATGCTTCAAAAAAATTTAAAAGTAAAGCCAGACTCAGAAACAAAAATATAAAATTCTGTTAGTTGCTAAAATCGGTTGGTTAATAAAATTATGACGGAAGCCAGTTGGCTCCCGTTGTGTTATCAACCCCAAATGCTTAGAGAGAGTTTACCGTCAAGGAAGGAGTTTGCTTCCCAAATTATCATCAATCTAGCTTTAATTCCTACCATTTCGATGTTTTTCACGAAGCAACTGTCTTATGATCTTGTCAATATACCTCGCTATGAGATACATACACATGCACATGCACATGTACATGCTATGAGGTAGTCTTCAGTGTTCTAATAACATCTGAAAACGACTTAACAAAGTGGGCCACTAAGTTTCGCCGTACAGCGCCAGAAATTCAGCCCAAAACCGATCCCAATAATAATTCTTCTCTCTTTTTCGTGTGGTTAGTGACTAACCTGGTGTCAGAGTTTTTATGTCGCCCATAGGCCTCTGAGTTGGCTTCACATGCCATCGAGAAATATCTCTCAGGCCGGTTTCCTCACGATGTTTTCTTTCACCGTTTTTGAAGTAAGTGATAATAAAATACGCACATGGATCCGAAAAGTCAGAGCTGCGTGCCTTGGGTTTCGAACTCGTTGGGTTACAATAATAATGAATGGTTCTTGTTAATGTTGACTCCTAATATGACATCCCTACCTAGCATTGAATGTAGGAGTTTATTTATCCCAGACAAGCGAGAGCTCCGTGCACATGCCGTGCCACGCGGGCGGCGACTCCGCGTCTATATCGAGCGGGGAGCTCGCCGTCACAGTGGTCAGTGCCACCTCGCAGAATAAGGACAACCCCAGGGTGAGATGCGTTCTTTGACTATATCTTGCATGCTATAGCGCTATGAGGTTATTTATGCGCGTGGGCTACATTGGAACTAACGCCGCCATCTTGTTTTTTTAATACTTTGCAAGTGACATTTCATAAAACAATTGCACAAATGTTTAGCAACAGCTAGGACCAAATAAAAAATCAAGACAGCGCCGCGAACAATACAGTGAAGCATACGCAAAACTACACCTCGCTCTGTACATACACTCTCATACGCACACATTTTTACGAAAACGGCCTCACTGTTGACACAGCTATTTCTTGGTTTTTATTTAGTTTGAAATATACCTATTATTATCATTAGAATGAGTAATACAACTCCTTGAGTTAGAATTGGCCTCGAATGTAAAGATTTCATGAACTAGTCATTCAATAGGGCAATATGAACTTAGAGAGTTGATGCGTTTAGTAATTATAATTCTATAAATACAGATTTGTTACGGTCCCGAATCATATTCAATGAATATACAACCTGATACTGCCCTGCAAATTGAAAAACACGTAATAAAATTTGAATTCCGCGGGCTACCCTGGCGCTTTCGCCATAAAGGCAACAAAATCATTAACAGATTGTTAAACTCGATGTTATTAGCTGATGGAAACAGCAGCAGCCAATCAAAACACTTAACACTCAGTCCGTTAGCAATATGTTTGTGTTATAATAGAACAGAATGCATTTATTTGTCAGAATATTGTACAAAGCTGTTAAGTGAAGTATTATGATCATAAATATTCTGCCGTGTCGGCGTACAAATATAGTTTGTTAAATTATTGGTCATCATTACATTAAAATTAAATTATTAATCATTTGAATTATAATTACCCATATTAGCAAATAAATGAATTTGAATTTGAATTTGAATTACAAATAATTTAAATAAATTGTTGATCACACTTTAAGACACGTGGTGACACCCGTCTAGTAAACATTCACCGCCGCGCAGTGAGTAAGCGCTGTATTACATTCTCAGTATTGCAATTGGAATATTCTTCCAAAACCCGGTTTAAGAATTGAGAATTTGAAGTTACGAAATGGTCAAACTCTACTTAAGATTAAAACCAGCGACATAAAAGTTTACATAAGGAAGAGGACGCCTAAATCCAGCAGGGATACACACTCCCTCTTCCTCCTCCTCCTTACACCTAACCCCAGCTATTTTCTGTAAATAATTGATACTCACACCACAGCTTGGCACTCCTCCATCGAAGGCGCTCGACGTCTCGCGCACGAAGAAGAAGAGCTGGTACAACGCGCTGTATCCCACCTACAAGAGCAAGTCTGATGACTTCAAGAGGCTCTTCAAGGACCTGCCAGATGATGAGCGGCTTATAGTCGGTTAGTATGCTAATGTTAACTGAAATGATATAGATGTACCGTCGATACAAAGAGAACAAGAACTGAAGTAATAATAAATATATTATTTATATAATATTGGTGATGTTCTTCAGAAAGGTTAGGTGCGTAATACTCGCAACCGGCGTGCGTATGACCAGATGTATGAACGTAAATGGGATAAAAGGAGTATGTAAGGATCGTAGACCTAGCTACTATGTAGCTAGGTGGCTATAAGAGCGCGCATATTGCACAAATTGCTAAGTACGCATCGTAGGCAAATGAGTTATGGATACTTATATTTATGAGTGTTTGATAGATAGGGATGTATCAATTAAATATCGACTACAGCGTTGGTCGCATCACATCACTATAGTCTCACGTGAGGAGCGCGGTGCGCGGGCGTGACAGGCATGCCCCCACGTCTCCGTCACCTCGCGATGCGTGATTTGTTTTCATAAAAATAAGCATAAACGTCAACTTACCGATGAAATGTGGTACTGGATTTCAGTTTTGTATGTTTAAATATGAAAAAAAAAAAACTGGAGGAGCGCATACTGCTAGCACTCAACCGCGACTACAAGCGCTCGCGGCTGGAACGTCGTGTTGTTCTCACCCGTGCGTACTGTTCCCACTTTGTTGCGCGCGCTCTATACTACTGTAAGATGTTACTCTAATCACACGCTGCACGTGATGTCGACGCAGCATTAATGAAAAATTTATTTCTGTCGCCAGACTACTCGTGCGCACTACAGAAAGACATCCTGGCGCACGGGCGCCTGTACGCGTCGCAGAACTACCTGTGCTTCTACGCGAGCATATTCGGATGGGAGACCTGCATGACCACGCGGTGGAAGGACGTCACTGCCATCACTAAGGAGAAGACTGCACTTGTGAGTACACACACACCCATCTCTTCTTAAGTGATGACCTGGTTTCTAAAGGCCGGATGCAGTATTCAGACGTTTAAGAGCCATCGTTCCTCTAACGCCCCTCGCATTGAAAGAGGTCGAGCTATACAAGACGAAAAGCACATTGCACCATCTCTTTCTCACATCCGATATATGATGGGTTTATTAACTTTTTAAATTGGTGGCTTGATATTTTTTCTGTTGCTAAAGCTAACGCCTGTTTTTTTTTTTGCTTGGCAGATCAGCCAGCCAATTCTAGGGAAGACAGCAGATTGCATTGAATATCTATACATAAATAAAAGGGGTAGATTTATAAAACAATGGCTAGATTGGCTCGGCGGAGACGAGTGGTCGTTCTTTGAGTGCAAGCTCCCTCAAAGTTTTTTATTGTTTAGCATCTGGTCGTGTCGTGCAGTGTATATTTCGTGTGTGTGTGTGTGTGATTGAGTGTCAGTGATTATTTCTATGATAGGTACCTAGTGAGTTTGTAACGGTCTCCTGAAAGTACGAGAGACTATTGCCTGCCGAAGGATCCAGTTTCCCAAACGCCAAACTGGGTGAGATCTTTTCATGCCTTTCAGGGATACGCTTCTCTCTGCAAAGCACACACCTCTACATTCATCTTAAGTCATATATTAGGATATTTTCTGCCTACCCAATATATTATATGTGCTTGTCAATATATGTAACTTTGAACAATACGTGTGTGACAGTTATAATAAAGTTATGTGCAGTGCGGTGTAGCGCGCAATCTTAGACATTTTCAGGTACTCGTAACCCAAACCAAGGCAAAAAAAACTTAAACTCCTAGTGTAGGTATAGTGTTCCTGTGTCCCAATATCGGAGTGTTCAAGGGTGCTTTTTTTTATGAGTGGTGAGATGTGTTGTTTCTGTGAAGGCGCATTCAATACTTAGACGACCCGAGAAGTAAACTCAAGTACCTACGGACACGGATGGTGCGCCGGCGCGGCGGCCCTGTCGCCATACCCGACAGGATATTCGTCGGGGTCCAGTTTAATTAATTATTTGTACTGATTTGTGTGCATTACTTTGCACTATAAAACTGTAATATCTGTAATCGTGTCAACCTGAAGTGAACAGCGACGAGCTATAGGTCATACTTTGAATAAAAACAAAATTACATTATTTGATGTCGGAGCTGGAAAAAAACAACGACGAGCGGTCCGACCGCGTCCTGGACATTCTGCTGCTGACAGCTCATCAGAACGAAGAAGAAAAGAGTCGAGAAGGCAGATTACCCGTAATACAGCATAGCAGCGACATAAAAAGAGTCGAAAACGCAGTTTAACCGCCAAAAGATGCACCGGGGAAGCTGGACTTGAAGCAACATGGCAGCAACGTCGTAAAAAAGCCCATCCATATTATATCATCCGTCGCACCGGGGAAGCTGGACTTGAAGCAACATGGCAGCAACGTCAAAGCCCATCCATATTATATCATCCGTCTCTTCACTATTCCAATGCTTATTTTACGGTACATACTGGATAGGCTCTTTATCCCCTCCATATCTTAAGGGCACTTCTTCCCTGCCATTATCTCGCCCTCCGGTCTACTCCTTGATATGCAATGGTCTTGGTTGCACCATGTTACATGAGGCAACAAGGGCTAGTGTGAATCTTTGGGTTCCTTCGAGTAATCGAGTCCGGTTAAACCACGCCGGGATCGGTGCATTTCATTCATTCATTCATAGATTTATAAAACAATGGTTAGACCTGCACCAGGAATTAATGAGAGGCAATGAAAGCAGCTGAGATAAGAATGCAGAGGGATGTGTGGTGTTACACGAATGGATAGAATATGAAATCTATATAAGTCCTGATTGACTGACTCATCAACGCCCAGCCCAAACCCTTGGACCTAGAAAGCTGAAATTTTGCACAGAGGTTCCCTTTATAATGTAGACAAGGAATAAGGAAGTATTTCCCGGCAATAGTTACCGTGGGATATTTTCCGACATCCACGCGGGTGAGGCCGCGGGCATAAGTTAGTGAGTATTAAATGTGAAAGTGACACCGGTGACTGAAATTAAATCTGTTGTCATGGTATGGGCATGTGATGCGGAGGAGTGAGGAAAATGTCAATATAAACTCGTTTTGAAGTTTATAATTCGAATTTTACGATATGAGAGTAGATAAAAGGGGTGCGTCTCATATCATATAAAGATAGTTGGTTGGTATTTTCATTTCAATAACGTTCACAAGATGTAATAAACGTGAG
Organism: Cosmia pyralina; assembly: GCA_946251885.1. NCBI lineage: Eukaryota > Metazoa > Arthropoda > Insecta > Lepidoptera > Noctuidae > Cosmia > Cosmia pyralina. The sequence continues at coordinate 26,063,691 of OX276353.1, forward strand.
ATATACCAACTGTTGATATAATTTCTTTACATATAACATGTATATACTCTAAAACTTATTTCGTGTAATGTTATTGGATATAACGTTTATTTAATCGAAAATCATTAGGTCTATCGTTTAAAATATATATTGATATCATCATTATTATAACACCCCGATTCAGAGCAATCCGACATTTGGGTTAGGTTCGGTTAGGTTAGAACAGTGACCATTAACGCCAGATCCCCGCTATTGTTGGTGAATCATTTGGGTTAGGTTAGGTTAGGTTAGAACAGTGATCATTAACGCGCGAAGGCGCGCGAGCGAAGCGAGCGTGCCGCGGCAGCGGCCGCCGAGCGCCAGATACCCTCTATTGTTGGTGAATCATTTGGATTAGATGAGGCGGTGAATGTCTCGTATATTAGACGATGAAAGCTTTTGCTTTGTGTTTTTTACTAGGCGTTTTATCATATTAGATTAAATAGGTTTTATGTCTTGGGTGGTATATAAAACGATTTTATATTCAATGTATGTTATGCTTATAAAAATTAGTTAATTTAGAATTATATCAATCGTTTGGTCAGGATTATACGGCGGATGCATTAACACCTCCCAGCCAAACTCTCTTAATTTTTGCTGAGCGGCTAAAGATGTGTGAGGTCTAGCGTTATCATGATGAAAAACCACACCCCTTCTGTTGATTAATTCCGGCCGCTTTCTCTCAACTTCTTGTTTTAATCTCATCAGTTGTTCGCAGTAGAGTTCAGAATCGATGGTCCTGCCTGGTGGTAACGGCTCATAATGAATTATGCCCTTCCAATCCCACCACACACACAGCATCACCTTGTTGCGAGTTAACCCGGGTTTCGCCAAAGTCTGTGAAGCCTGACCGGCGTTTGACCACGACCCTTTTCGCACGTTCTTGTCGTACGTGATCCACTTTTCATCGCCAGTTATCAGCTTCTTCAAAAATGGTTCGGTTTCATTACGTCGTAATAAAGAATCACAAATGAGTACACGGTTCATTAGGTTTCTTTCAGTGAGCTCGTGAGGTACCCAAATATCGAGCTTTTTTGTATACCCAGTTTTTTTCAAATGCGCCAAAACTGTTTTATGGTCAATTCCCAGTTCTTCAGCTACGTCGTAACTACTGATATGCCGATCTTACTCCACTTTTTCAAAAATGGCATCTAGTTTATCCGTAATAGGGCGACCAGAGCGACGTGCATCTTTGACATCAAAATTTCCGGATTCAAAACGCTTAAACCAAATTTGTGCTACTCTCACAGACACTGCACTGGGTCCATAAACATACGCAATTTTTTTTCGCGGCTTGCGTTGCATTTTTACCTTTTTTGTAGTAAAATTTTAAAATGTATCGAATTTCTTCATTAGATTCACTCATCTTGACGGTACGAAAAACTAATGAAAATCACACATTTTCCTAATTTGAATTTGGAATTATGTTCTTTAAAATTTATACTTTCAATGATACCTAAACCAGCCAGATACAAATAGTATAGCCAAAGAGATTTTATTTTAAGTTCATACATACTATAATGCGAAAAGACTTTTTCCCCAACCTAATATATATATAAATAATAATATATATAATATAACCTATGAAATTGCCGTTTTGTATGAAAAAATTTAAACGAATTTTTTTCATGCATTTTTTATTTGTATTAATCGAAGTAATCACCCATGCAATCAATGCATCTTTGCCAACGCAGTGGCAGTTTATTGTTCTTAAAGAAATCAGCTGGACGGGAGGCAACAAATTCTTCAAAGGCATTTTGTACTGCCTCTCGGGTATTGAATTTTTTTCCCGCCAAGAAGTTATCCAAATTCTGGAAAAAGTAGTAGTCTGCAGGCGCAAAGTCTGGTGAGTAGGGCGGATGACGGAGAGCTTCCAACCCCAGTTCTTGCAACTTGGAGACCGTCTGCTGTGCAGTATGAGGTCGCGCGTTGTCGTGCAGGAGCAGCGGAGACGAGCGATTGACCAATGCTGGTTGGAGATGTGCCAGCTTCTCCATCATTGTGTTCAGTTCTTCACAGTACACATCTGAAGTAATGCTCACCCCGTTTGGTAAGAAGCTGTGATGAATCACACCGGCGCTAGACCACCAAACAGTGACCATCACTTTTCTAGGGGTAAGTTTTCGTTTAGGGCATTGTTTAGGTGCTGAACCAGGATCCAACCAACTTGCTGAGCGCTTGTGGTTATCAAACAGAATCCATTTTTCATCGCAGGTAACAATGCGGTTCAAAATTCCTTCATTTGTGTGTCTGTTGAGCAGTGCAAGGCACGTCTCGACGCGTACTTTGCGCTGGCGATCATTGAGTTCGTGGGGCACCCATTTGTCAAGCTTTTTTACCTTGCCAATTTGACGCAAATGGACCAATATTGTTTTGAAGCTAACGTCGAAAGCCGCTGCTAATTCAGCCGTAGATTGTGTATCATCAGCTTCCACAATCGCCTTTAATTCGTCATTGTCGACCAAAGTCTTCGGACGACCGTGAGGTTCATTTTTCAGGTCGAAATTTCCAGAACGGAAGCGAGCAAACCAATAACAAGTGGTGCGTTGGTTTGTAGTGTTAGCTCCGTAAACGTCGTTGATGTTGCGTGCCGCTTGTGCCGCGTTGCTGCCACGACGGTACTCATATTCCATAATTACTCGAATTTTTAACGTATCCATGATGACGAAAAAGATTGAAATGCGATGAAAATGTAACACTAATCAATAAACAAATGACTACTTTTGGAAAAAAAAATCCATGTTTTTAAAATAAAATTAATTTGAAATTAGAATTCTTAGCCAAACAAAAATTATTTTAATTTGAAATGGCCAGTACTGCAGAACGGCAATTTCATAGGTAAAGACCTAATATTTAATATTTTAGTTTAAGACGTCACAAAATTTGCTCTTCTTGTTCTCACACGCTATTGTCTACATTTGTTTTTCATTTCTTCTTTCGCAGGTCTACCGGAATAAATTTCTTAAGAAATAATCAGTACCTTTGTACTCAATACCTTATATGTCGTATCTGTATCTATTTTACTGTGTACTTATAATAAAATGAAATAAATAAATTCTCTAGCTGTAAACCGACTTCTCTTTATTAAGTGGGTGAACTTTTATTTTTTGCCCAGGTAATACCAAACGCTATCCTAGTCTGCACGGAGGGCGAGAAGAATTTCCTCACATCATTCTCTGGGCGCGACAAGGCGTACCTGATGCTGTTCAGGATATGGCAGAACGCGCTCATGGACCAGCCCATGAGCAGCCAGGAGTTCTGGCAATGGGTGAGTAGAGAACCCTATTGTGCAAAGAAATGTTACTGATAGGTGAGCACGGACCTAGCTTTCATAAGAGTCAAGAATGATTACTTTTTTTTTTTAAATGTGTTGCTAAGCGCAAAACTCGAGAACGGATGGATCAATTCGGCTACTTTTTTGAAGTCCGAGGAAGGTTCTTGTGACAAGAAAAATTGGGAAAAGTTGCCGAGAAATTGGAAAATTCGGGAAAACAAAGTGCATTTATAGTTTTTTATGAATTATTGAATTTTGAACTGAACAGCGTTTGTCGGGTCAGCTAGATAGGAATAATATGAGACCTTTCGAACGGTCACGTTGCCCGGTGCACGGCTCGGGAAGTGGTCTATTTAAAAAACCGGCCAAGTGCGTGTCGGACCACGCACAGTGAAGGGTTCTGCTTGATTGTGCTCGTGCTAACGGCATAATCCGTTCGGCATCTACCATCGCTGAATCATGTTCGACTCGGCTCGGCGCATTTCGAGCTAAGCGGAGCGGCTTTTCCCCGAACATATCTTCACATCTATAAAATGAAATAAAATTGATGTGTCTGGTTGTAATATCAAAATAACAGCATTTTAACTTTGTCTGTCCCTCTGTCGGTCTATTTGTTTATTTCTCTAAAACATTGAAAGTTTTGTCTGTGTAGTGATAGCTACTTTTTGTTTCTGCTATTTGACGATAGATGGTGTTTAATTCAGTAAAGAAAAGACTTTAATTTATAAGAGAACAAATACATTTTTACTTTATTGGTGAGTGAGTATGTAAGTTGAAACCGGCTTCACTCTTACTTTTGTTCACACCTCGCCACTGTTATCCAATAGCTTTATTACTGAAATTTAAATATTTGTACGCCACTAAGGCCAAACATGACTGATCTTAAACTATACCCAATGTAATTTAATAACTACTTATCACACTAATATTATAAAGGCGAAAGTCTGTAAGTGAGTGAGTATGTGTGTGTGTGTGTGTGTGTGTGTGTGTGTGTGTTTGTTTGTTTGTTTGTATGTTTGTTACTTCTGGCTGGACCAATTTGGATTAAATTTGGTATTTAGATAGCCTGGATTAACACATAGGATACTTTTATCCCGGTCTACGCGGGTGAAACCGCGGGGCGCAGCTAGTACTTTTATAAATGCGAAAATTTGGATGGATGGATGTTTGTTACTCAATCACGCCAGAACGACTGAACAGATCTTAATGAAATTTGGTACAGAGATTATAGTCTGGAATAGCACATACGGTTCCCGTGAGATAATATCCGACTCCACGCGGGCGAAGCTGCTGGCAAAAGCACTAGCTTCATTTATCATTTTAGCTGTTTATAACTACTAAGTTATAAACAGCTAATATGATACATGATAATAATAACCAAACAGTTACCACTAACACCTTCGACAAACACATTGAGCCATAAAATTGATCATTCAAATAGATTCGGAAAGCCACGACACAGATAGAGATATTAATTCTAAATCATGCGCATAGCTGAACGCGCCCAAATAAATATTTACCACTTAAAAGTGAAAAACAATAGGTGTCGTGGTTTGGCAACATGTTGGTTTGTGTTGCCAGTTACCAAAAATATATTAAATTATTATAAGAATCTTTATTATTTGGCTAAATGTACTTTCCTTTGTGAGACCAAACGCATGTGAGAGGAAGCTCTAGCAATAGCTTTGATTAATAATGTCAGACAGAATACTGTTTAGAAATGAGGTTTTATAGGAATGTCTTCTTCAGCAGAGAAGACATTCCTGTGAAACCTTCTTCACAGATTTCAACATTATAATTTTTTAGCAACAATCCTAAAGCAAAAGTTCAAAATAAAAAGCAAACGAGATAAAATGTTACTGAAAAGCATGCCATTGTACATGCAGTTGACTTACTTATTTTATTGTTTGCAACCCCAGTTTGGCACAGATTAGAAATTTAAAATAATTCAAATATGTCTGACCTCAAAACTAAACTAAATATACGGATCGAATACAGCGGACGGACATACTTTAATATTAAGAAATATTTTATCCTTTGTGTAAAATATGTTGAGTTACCGATTTGCGCAACATTTAGTATCAATTTACCTTGTACCCTTATCTCTTATACTTTTTTTTCGCCAAGCAGCATTACTTTTTGAGGTTTAAATTTAAGTATGATGTTTGGTTTTAAGTAAATGGGAGTTGGTAAAATTACAGGCATTCAATGTTCGCTCTCAAGTTAGCAACGTATCCGTGTATCTCGGTGACGCAGGATGAAAGACAGTGCCAACACTCAGAAGGGTCATCGGCCTGTTTACCGGCCATAACTAATATATAAAAATGTATTTGAAGAACAAGGGAGTTGGGTGTGTACCGCGGCTTACACTGCTAATGACATTTTATCGTTCCAAGTCTCTTGAATTTAGAATTTTAGAGTATCTGTGCTCTCTACAGAGGTACCACTTGATCACATTGGATTCTTAGCCATCATTGTCATTGAACCGACAAAGTTCGGTGTTTAACATCGGATTCAACACCAACGTGCTATCGATAATCGATGTCGACGAATGTCGATAGTATGGAATTGGTCACAGACGATTGCTTGAGTGACAAAGAATCCTTCGTACTTCGCAAACCGAAGATGAATCAATGAATGTCGATGTCGCTGATTCAGCTTCACCTTTTCGCTAACTCCAGTCACCTTAGCAGCGTAACTAAAGATATTTCCATTAAACAAAAACATTCCAGTTTCATTCATTAAAAAATGCTGATAAGTGATAACAATAATAGTATTAAATTCAATTTGTATTGGTTCTTATTGTTTCAAACAATGGGATATTAAAACATCTTAAGGCGATTATCAACATAAAATGTCTACTTACTTTCCATTTTATCAAGAGAGAGACTTTGAAGTACTTCGGCTGAAATTCGTATTTAAGAACTGGATTATGAGGTTGAAGAATAGAATTAAAACTTAGTGCCTATTGGACGTTTCCTTTGCAACAGATTTTTAGTTAATCCTATGTGAACTTGTCATAATTAAATCCTATCGTCATCATCTGCCTAGCCTTTTCATTGGGCTCGGCTTCCAGTCTAACCGGTTGCAGGTGAATACCAGTATTTTACATGGAGCGACTGCCTATCTGATTTCCATAACTCAGTTACTGGGTAACACGAGACCCCTTCGTAAGACGTACTGGTTGACTTTCGGGCTTCTGTTGACCCGTAACGATTAAATCACATATTACCAACAAAATCCCCGTGTTCAAGAAGCAAGGAAATTCAAAGGAAATAGATGTAAGCTTTCGGAGATTCCTTCGCGTTTGTCCGGGAGGGTGTTCATTATAAAGTTGATGAGGTGCGCGGGCGCCGCGTGTGCACAACACTCAAGGTTCTGTCGGTCAGTGCGGCACGGGACGCGGTGCGGCGCGCGCGGGACCCGCAGGCGCAGGTATTAACTAAAACATGCTTATATTTGTTTGTAGAGAACTTGTGATCATTGATGTGGGGCTTTAGAACACGACTCAAATGGAACCGTTATTTCCAATTTTATGTTTGCGTCTTAATAAATTTTGGATAAAAACACATTATTAACCGGGTATGGCTACGTGGCGCAGGAAAATAAATTCAGGAAGCCTGAAAATAAAGTTTTTTTTTATATGTCTTGATTTTAATTGTGCCACTGTATTCATTAAGAAAATATTGTGGTATCTGCTTGATTAACTCAATGAAAATGTTTTTTTTTTAAAATTTGGATACTGACTTTTTAATAATATGATATCGTTCACGTAAAAATTTTCATAAAATTTTTCTATAAAGCGGATGTCTATATCATATCAGCGACTCAATTTGAGTGTTTACTAGCTTTGTACTTCAGGAGATTTCATGATGAGTCTGTGAATGCTATTTTGGCTTGAATTCATTGATGAACTGTTGTTGATAATATTGCCAGTCCCTACGTCAGTTTGTTGTAGTAAAACTTTGTTTATTTATATGTTTTCTGCGCTGCTTGGACTGCGGCCAGTGTACTTGGAGTTCTGCCCGTTCTGATATTTCCCCTCATTTTCGTACAAGTTTCAAGATAAAATCATATGATTTTGATTGAAATATCCTACAATTTAACTCGAAAGTGAAGATTTCTTATCATTTAGATGAGTTTTTGTGAAAAGATATATTCGGTAAAGTTAATATTTAATCAGTGATAAGTAATTTGTCTTATTATATTTTATTTCATTTTGAAGTTGTGCTAGTCTTTGTCCTCGGTAAAATCGTCTCACCTCGGTCATATATCATTCATAAAAACTAATATTGAGTACACACTATTTTGTTCGCTGGTTGTGTTGAGGAAGGATATCCTAGTGTACTGTTACAATATTTCTTTGTGATTAACATTTGATAGTGTCGTGGCAATTTATAAAAAAAAACAGCACCAAGCAAGCAGGATGTTTTAATTAGTACTTATTTATTTATATGTGAAGTTAAGTAATTAATTAAGGAAAAGTTATCCACGCAAAATACATTGTATCTTGGTCCTAAACTGAAGTGACGATCGTTAGTAATACTAGGTGTAACTTAAATAACGCACAACCTCTTAAGGATTGGTACCAGGAAATCATGTCATGGATTTTGGATAAGTTTATATAGAAAACTTAAAGTAGTAGCCACATCCCACGGGAACGTGCTACCGGGAATTCCTTCCTTATTCCTTGTCTACATTATAAAGGGAACCTCTGTGCAAAATTTCAGCTTTCTAGGTCCAAGAGTTTGGGCTGGGCGTTGATGAGATGCAATAAGCACTGCCGTATTTTGATAACTTTCAAGTCACCTAATTTCCGTTTTTTTCCACCAGCAACTGTTTCTAACCACCTATTGTTCCTGTTTTCTGTTCGGTTCTGCGTAAAAAGATCGGAAATTTTCTGAATTTTCACGCCTGAAATTTCCATACTATGGCGAAAATTCAAAACTTTCATATTTTTACGCAAATCGGCACAGTCTCATGCCTCTGTGGGGGGTTACTCTGTGGCGCGACGTTCGTGCTAATTTAGAAACACGAAGAGTACCGAAGCGCATACCTCTTCTAGTTTAGCTGAAGTTCTAGTTTATAATATGGATACGTTTGTTTTACAGGTGCACAGTAGCTACGGCGAGGAGCTGGGCTTCAACTCGGACGAGGAGGGCTACGGCCGCGACGCCATTGACGACGTGCCTCCTCTCCCGCACGACCCCGACTCGGTACGTACTATCACTTGTTACTTGTATCAATCAACCTAGCAAATCATGATTTTTCTAAGTTTATATTAAGCCGATATTAGACGTTTCATTCGAGTGAAGGTTCATTTTTAGGGTTTCGTACCCTTAGGATGCCAAACAGAACCCTATTACTAACCCTCCGCTGTCCGTCCGTCTGTCTTGTCTATCAGCGGGCTGTCTCATGAACCGTAATAGGTTTCATAGATTGTGTATTTCTATTGTAAGAAAGATAAAATAATGTTAAAATTAAAGGGCACCTCTTTTAATTATGGCCATAAAAAAACGTGTTTTTAGGTTACCGTACCTCAAAAGGAAAAAACGGAACCCTTATAGGATCAGTTCGTTGTCCGTCTGTCTGTCAGTCAGTCAAGACCCTTTTTTTCAGGAACGCATGGAGGTATCAAGTTGAAATTAATAACAAATACGTAGGTCTATGGTCCCTTGGATTTCTAAAAAAATCAAGCTTCTAAGTCAGCGCAATAAACTTCAACAGGTACTTCCCGTTTACCTAGAATCATGAAGTTTGGCATGAAGCAAGGTCTCATAGCACAAGTAAAGGAAAAAGTCCAAAAATTGTTAATTTGTAATTTTAACACAAAAAAAATGTTTTTTGGGATTACAATATTAAGTTTGTTTTTGGGATAAATTCTTTTCAACTACGGAACCCTTCGTGTCCGAGTCTGACTCGCACTTGGCCACTTTTTTGTTTCATTCCACGTTCACACGATACCGACAAAATTACATAAAAATGAACGTATAACTGCTCCTATCATTTAATACACACGGTCGGTCCTGAAAATTTTGGAGTCAGATCAGAGGCGGTTGTGATCTTGTGATAGACAAACGCACTAAGTGTACTAATTAACGTAGGGATAACAACTACAGTCTGGTTTTTTAATTTGACGGAATTCTGACAGCTGTAATTTTTTGACACTTCAGATATCATAAACCTTTTCTGTCTTGCCCTTTTTATAAGTTATTATGACTTGAATTTTTTGGATACAAAATAGCAAAAAATATGAAAGAGAATGAGATAAAGTAAACTATATGATAATGTAAATTGTGTTTGTTCTGTGCATTCTCAATGCACACTAATTCAAATATTAATTTTATGTGGCTAAATGGGGAAAAAAGAGTAACGGAACATATTTTTTAAATTTAAATATTTATTTAGGTATCATTATCACTAAGATCATCATGGTTATCTGTTTGTAGTTACATGAAGCGAAGATTTTAAAAACATAAATGTATTCCTAAAAAAGGTTTGTAACCTATGGATTAGTGGACAGGGATTCCTGTGAAAGAAAAATGATTACCTTACTAATTATAATTACCTTAAAATTGTAACTTCAATAATTTGATAATAAAAAATCTGATTACCGTTTTGAAATTATCAGTCAATTTTTAAGTTGTAGTTTTTCTAATTGGAACCTTAAATTCAAAAAGAATTTTTTTTTAATTCCTCTAAGATGCGTTTTTAGTAGGACCGTTTTATTATTGGCAACACTTCTGAAATGTCAGAATTCCGTCGAATTAAAAATCAGACTGTAGATCCAGACCACACTGGGATGATTAACGAATCATCCCTACGTTACTACGCCTTTAAGATAAAACAAACAGTGACTCTCTCGAAGCCATTAAACAAAATAATCACATAAATGATAATCTTGAACACCTGTGCATCAAAAGCTAGTAAAAATACAATATTATTACAACCTAAACAAATGTCAACTTTAAGTGTAAAATAACAAAGATAATTTTAGATTGACAAAATGCATCCAAAATATCGTAAAAACAACAATAATTTCAATGAAAACTAAACCTTATCGTAATAGAATTAAGCTTCAAAATCCTAAAGCCAGTTTCGTCTTTAAAGTGGCATACGTATAGATAAGACGCGATAACTTTAGAAATACCGAAAATAAAATCAATCGGTAATGAAGCCATTGTCAGTATCAGTTGATAAGTGTTAGCGTGATAACAACACGTGTCCCCGATCATGCGGTATCCCGGGAGGTCTAAGAAAAAAGTGAGTTTTAATAATAATTTTATGAATCTCGGGGCTATAATTGTTTTACAATACAATACCATTATTTCAGACCATAGGGTTAGTAACAATTTTACTTAATATCTAGTGTTAGGTACAGGCACAGATTAACAAAAAATTAAATTAAAATTCAGCGTGGAGCTGCATCCACCTCCGCGAAATCGGGGAATCCTACCGATCTGTGAACACACTAAGAAGACTGTTGCTGTCGCCGCAGACACGCTACATCATGGATGCACATCTTTTTCTAACGAATGGCGGCAAAACCATCAATGTTATTATCTGCGAACATCCCTGACGCACTTCAACGCCACGGCAGCTGCAGCAGTGCCCTTAGTGCATTATTATATTGAACATTCTCGTTGCTACATTTATTTTAGAGGATGTCAATTTATTTTTTATACTAAAAATAAATATCAGTAGTACTACTCTGGAAATATCTCACCGTGAAAACATGAGTGAAGTAATCTTAAAGTGAGCTGTCAATAGTGTCAACCCCTAGCATCAGGTGGGATGACGGCTCACTTCACGCTCACTTCACCTGAGTTATCACGGTGAGATGTTTACAGAATAGCACTACAGGATATTTTATTAGGCAGGTATGTTTTGTTTTAAATCATAATTCAAAAGATATAGTGTAGATAAAGTTTACAATAAGTATAGTAAAGAAGTCTTAGGAAACAGATAGCTGTCTGTATCTTCACACAAATTCTGTTTCTGAAAAAAGAGTTAGCGTGAGTTTTTGAAAAGGAATTTCTCAACCATTAGCGATATGAAGTTGATACTTTATACAAAGGTTATCAAGCAACTGCATTTAAAGTTTGTTGAAAAAACTTATTTTTTTATTCAGGCTAAAATCAATAGAAATAAAAGAAATCCTCCTAAATGTGGTTCGGTTTAGTTTTTTTAAATTATAATTAGTGAGCAAAATGTTTAACGCCGACAAAGTGACAAAATAAATCATGAAAAAAAAAATTTTTAGGGTACCTTCTGTACACGTAAAGTTGGGATGTTTTTTTTTTCTCGTCTACCCCATGGCGTGGGGTGTTGTTGGATAGGTCTTTCAAAAATATTGCGGGTTTATTTATTTATTTTATTTTATTTTATTACTTTTAGGAAAGCTTACAGCTAATATAAAACTAGCTATTGGGTTTGTAAAATCAATTTTTCGATTCAGGGATCCGTTTCTGAAATATTAAGCTTTAAAGTGCTAATTTTCGTTAGAGTCAAGTGTGTTCCCCGCCAGCTAAACGGTTAGTTTTGGATGGGTGAAAAAATTCACGGTAATAGTATATATAACGAAATTAAAAGGAAAACTATCACAGCTAAGTAGGCTTTTCAAGTTTACGAGTAATAGTCCACCAACTTGTAAAATGTACTTGGAACAGAAAAAATTCGTACAAATTCCATTAGAAATTACTTATATAACGTTGTTAGTTATGTAAAACAAGTAGTAAATACAAGTTTATGAACCATGTAAAAATATACAAAAATAAAACCATAACATTCTTATTAAAAATGATTTCCAATTTAATGATATTTACGCTCGAATGACGATGGGCGGCGGCGTGCACTACGGAACCCTATTACTGCGCGTGTCCTGACACGCACTTGGCCGGTTTTTATTATTAATTAGGATTAGACAAATAACGGTTATCGTCCTTTTTTTCCGTTATTTCAAGACAAATACAAAGCAATGTAATCTATTTACCATTTACATTACAAAAATAACTCTAAAGTGCAGTAATTTCAACACTATTACACCATAACTGTCGTTATTTCGCCGTTATTTGTATTATAATATAATGAATGAAGTGTTTTAGAAAAAAGTTGATATATTTCGTAAAAATCCAGTTAGGAAATATAATGTATCATAAATATGAGTAAACACTGCCCTTGAAGGACGTACACTGACCTTCCCTGGTGATAATGAGTAATAATAACCTTTAGCTACGTATATCAGTAACAGGTGCAATTAGCAAATGGGAAGCTACTGATTGTAATGATCTCAATAAACAGCGAGATTTTAAAACATAACATCACGCCTCTATTACGTAAAAGGGTGGGCAGAGCTGTGTATTACGAATGACGAGTAGTCAACATTTACCTCCTTTTGGGCTTCGCTGCAGTCGGTTGAAGAGGTGAAGTACGACCACCAGGGCAGGCCAGATATCAGGCCTCGTCAGCGCTGAGGCCTGATAAATCCAAAGAAGCACGCACGGGTCGGGTATCCTCAGCACGGAGACCTCGAGTCAAGTAGTAGGGTACAATAGTTTTGACTTCTTGTCACGGAGATGTTTCCCTCACGGAATTCAGGATCGAAAGAAGCCTCGGAATGTGGTGGTCCTGAATTCCGTGAGGGAAACATCTCCGTGACAAGACTACCTACTGTATCTACATCGCCACATACGAACTGCGCTTCACACTAACGTCACGCAAAATCCTGCATCGCGCAATCAGAGTTTACCGCGGGACTAGCATATACAACGTCCCGACATCAGCCGTCGGGCAGTTGCCCACCAGACACGACACCCGTCTGGTCGGAGGATCCTCCCTTTTCAATAGAGGATGAGTGAACTTTACACCCTGTTCCTCATGCCTCTATAAGTTTAAAGTTGATATTGTATAAGTTGCAATTTTATGTATTTATCTCGTATCGTTGGCCTGAGTATTAGTTTTTAATTGGTAGGTACGTATTTTTGTAGTTTTCTGCCGTGATTATTAAGTAATTCGCTAGTGATAAACAAAGAGATTATAACGATTAGTGTTAGGTAATTAAATACGCGCACAAATGCTAGTCACACAATTTAATGCAACCCGTGTGGGATTCATCGCACAGACTAACAAAGTCGCTAATAAGTTCTAAATAATGTTGTATGTATCAGTTTATTTTATAGTAAGTAATCTTTTAACAATGGATCATTAGCACAACTTTAGTAAGACACTAGTTCTTGCCAGCGGATTCGCCCGCGTAGATGTCGGAAATTATCCCACAGGAACCGTACATTTTTCCGGGATAAAAAGTAGCCTATGTGCTATTCCAGACTATAATCTATCTCTGTGCCAAATTTCATCCAGATCCGTTCAGCTGTTCTGGCGTGATTGAGTAACAAACATGCGTCCATCCATCCAAACTTTCGCATTTATAATAGTAGTAAGATAAATAAATAAATTCGCGTATTCCGAACTAGACGATTAGTTCGCCTCGCGATTGCGCCACGTAAGTAGCTCATGAAAAAGAACTAAGTTCGAGTTGGCATTTATTTGGGAGAACCCGAAATAAAACGGTAAACATTAGTATAGTTTAACGAAAATACAGTCAGTTGTTACCTTACTGTTGTTCTTACGTTGTGGTTGGCTGTTTTAACAGCAGCAATAAACTCAAAGCATTTATTTCAAATAAATACCAATTACAGGCACTTTTGAATTGTCAAGGGTTCGGTCAGTCAGAAAGATGAAGCTAGTTGCCCATTCCAAAGCGTAGTAGGTCCCTATGGAGAAGAACGGGCAAGAAACCCCACGGACACTCTTTCAAATCAAAATATTTTTACAAAATATTGGTTACATCTGTCGTGTTGAAAATATACATGTGAGAACAATGTAGAAAGACGTGCACGTTAAAAGCGTCCGTAATTAAAAAAAACTAAAAACAACTCCCAACTGACGGCGCCCGTTCACGAACATGACGCATGGATCAGCACCAATTAGCTCAACCATTTTGAAGGGAACATAGTGATCCAACACACACGCCACCGCTAGCGAAACATTTGACGCTTCTAATTTAATGAGCAAGATCTTTCACGAAATAATGCACTTCTGAATTTCACGAACTGTCCCATATTTTTCTTCGGTGCAAACAATTTGTGCCTCCAATTACGGCTATGCATATTCAGCCTATAATGTTCCCACTGCTGGGATACAGGCCTCCTCTCGGTGAGAGGGAGTGGGCCGTAATTGCGCGGGCCCAATGCGGGTTGATAATGTCACATATCTTCGAATTTTTGGTTCTAGGACATGCCGGTTTCCTTACGATGTTTTCTTCACCGTTTTGAGAGCAGTGGTGAGAGTATTTAAGTGGTGATGAAATAATTTACACGAAGTAAAGCGCCTGTCAGGGTCCGAACCTACGACCTAGAACTAGTAAGTCGCGGCCGTTACAACTGGGCCACCACTGCTCCTCCTATGGCTATAGTTAGATGTATTAGGAGGCACATATTGTTCGCCGTGTTGTAAATCACACCATCGCGAGCCCAGTCTATCCCTCACACACTCCACACTCTTCTGGTTGCCAAATCTGAAAGTGATGTTCTTTAATAATAAGTAGTGCGAGTATAGTCCTGTCCTGTCCTGGGTTATTTAAAAAAAAAAAAACGAAAAATAGCAATTAAAAAAAAAACCTACTTTGTCTAATACATGTATGGCTCAAACTGCTCTAAATGGTGTCTATCACCCCTTTACAGCTTTGCACCCGGCTTCCAAACCCTGTATAACCAAAATATTTTCAGAAAGTACTCCTTACGACCTTTCATTAGATGCCAAACACGACATGTTAATAAAAATTTTAAAAATCTTCGGGGTCCCTATACACCCGCTATAAGCCGCTATCTTGGTTTTCAAAATACACCAGTACTTTAGCGAGTTATTAGGGAACAGATGGACATACATACATAGCCTGTTAAAATCATAAACCTGCTCTTTGGCTTTGCCGTAGTCGGGAAAAAATAGTTTTTAACATAAATACACAAAACACTCAAAAATAATAACAGTTTTCCTTCTAATTGATTAAAATTATAGTGAAATAAGTCTGGATATAATATCTGGATTAGGCTTTTGCTGGTATGGGGTGAGCACAGAGCAAAAGAGAACGTGCATTATGTCAGTTAGTAGTAGATTATTCACCAAGGGGATAAATCAGTGCCTTATGTTTGGCGAGTTTAGATTTAAGAAACACCGCTGTATTGTAAATTCAGTAAATAAATAAAAAATAAATGTTACGGATTCAAGCTCGCCCAAGACGAAGACACCTTTTTCCCAGACAAGAATACTTTTCACTCCTTCTACGAGGTAATGAAGAGCATTTCGACTAGATTTTTTTGTTGAAGTTCAAAATCCAAAACATATTATTGACCAGCGGGATATAATTAAATTCAGTACAATATTATTGCCTGGGTAGACTTACTTTATGTTACGATAGCATGACATAATTTGACATTATCGAGCAGGTGGTATGAAAAACAATAAGTTGAATATGTGAGATGAAACACTGATTAATAATATAATTTTCATTTAATATAAGCACGTAGGTCGCGGACATTTGTGGTGAACCACTTTTCGACCTTATTGCTAAGGTAATAAGGTTCAGAAGTGGTTCACCGCAAATGTCTGCGATGGTATGTACATGTTATCAAAATACATAAAGAATGACATCTCAAATCATATCCAGTACTTATATTTAATAATTTTCCTATTTTTTCATTAGCCTACATTGTGTTTTCCCACACCTCGAAGTAACTATAGGGAGGGTAAGAAAACTCATATGGGTTTTCAAATCTTTGAGACATATTATGAATGCAGAACTACAGAAGAAAATCTATATCGCACTGGCTCAATCTGTAATAATATATTGTATCTCGGTATGGGGTGGAGCAGCTAAGTCGTATTTTATTGATCTAGAGAGGGCACAGAGATCCTTGATTAAGGTCATGTACTGTAAGCCCTACAGATTTCCTACTGAAGCTTTATATGCAAGCTCTAAGCTGCTCTCCGTTAGAAAACTCTACATACTACACATGGTACTAAGATATCACAAAATTCTACCATTTAGTCATGCCAAACTTATAAAAAGACGCTGTGATATGGATAGCCCCTACATACCCGGCACGTTCAATTTTTGCAAGTCGCCAAAATGTAACGCAAGCCCCACGAGTTTATAATAAAGTAAATCGCATACTTAATATTTACCCTATGCAGCTGTATGAGTGTAAGAGGACATTGACGGAGTGGCTCTTCACGCTAAATTATGATGCCGTGGAAGACATTTTGGCGACTACGGGTTGAATGTCGTGCATTCAGACACACACACGCATACACACACATACACTCACACCCATTCATACACACACACACACATACACGCAAAATATACATTCACATACGCACATTTATACAAAACACACTCTAGTTTTCACATACTGCCATAATTACTATTTGCATTTTTCTTTTTAATAGTTTTATAAAAATGTGTAATTTAACCTCACTAGCACAACAAATCAATTGTTATTCAATCAAGGAAGAGCGAGGTTTATCCCATCACAAGTATCTTCGGATTACTTTCTGGGAAACCCCGGCAACTTAATTGTATAGATTTAAGATAATAAACACATTTTTTTTTTGTGTCCCACTGCTGGGCAAAGGCCTTCCCTTTTTCCTTCCAAACCTGAATGTCTAGTGCGATCTCTGGCCATGTTAGCCCTGCAAACCTTATTAGACCGTCACACCACCTTATTAACAAAATAGTTAGGACACACGTTGACTGGGGCGATCCACTCGTGAAACGCCTTTTACTAAACGCTCGTTTGCTGATCAGCCCTTCAGGATGTGATGTCACGAAGCCCTGTCCGAGTAAATAAACCGTTGTCGATAACAGTTATTAACATGGTGTGTTCTTCAGGAGCTGGTGGACGCGTGCATGGAGGCGCGCGGCGGGTCGGACGAGCCCCGCAGCGCGCGCCACGCGTCGCACGCGCGCGACTCCTCGCCGCCACTCGGTCAGTATACAGGTACACTCCACACTTTTGGAATACGAGGTTTAGTGGTGGTGGTACATTGGAGTTTACACACTTACGATAGATAGATGGGACAAAGCGAACAACATCAAAATCTACTTGCAATTACGTACTGGTCGAACCTTGCTCGGTATATTTGTCTCGTATCATACTCTAAAAGAAAATTATTTTCGAAGCAAACATGCTGAATTGTGCATTATGGTATTGCAAATCTCATAGTGATACAACGACTGCAGTCAACTACGGTTAATTTTCGCTAGTTGTTTTGTTTTTTTTTTTTTTTTTGTAATGTACCCAGTATTTAGATAAAATAAATATTTTTCTTAGATGTGTCATACTATCTGACAGTTGGTAATCAAAAGTTGGTGTCGGTAAAAGTGTAACGAGTAAAACATGGCTATGATATATTTTTTCTGTATTCCGCTAGATGGCGTCACTGATATTTCTTCTGATAGCTTCTTTATAGTATGTTAAATCTCTTTGAGTGTAGGTCTTAAATAATAAATTATTTTATTTTTGTAAGTAGGTTTGTACAAACACTTTTACACGTCAATCATATTTTTTATTACAAGATGAGGTCGGCGTTTCCGATCCAACTATTCTGAGAAGAAACACGGAAACAAACTCGGAGGTCACAGTCTCTTAAAGTCCAGAAATAATCTTGGTCAGATCATGTGAAGACCATGTAGATTGGAGTCTGAAATAATCTTTTGAGGAAACAACCACACAGATTGAGTGGATCTGTCCAATCAGTGCACGCATTTGTCAGCACTCGTGCAGCTCAACTCAGAACTTAGGAGCTCAACGATTCGACGAATAATACCAAAGAAAAGACATTTGGGTAGGCCGCATAACGTATTCAAACTCATAAAGCTCGAACCCAAGCACGCATGCGCTTTACTTCGTGCAATTTATGTCAGCACCACTGCTCCCACAAGTTAGGTAATCAAGTTGCAGATTAAATTAATTCAATCAAAGTATAACAAGCATTTTTAAGCTCGTGACTTATAAACGAAAGGGAGAATATCCTATTCTAAAATTTTGTTTTATGATAGGTCGATGATTTCATGAGTACATTTTTGCTAGGACTTTTGTAGTCTTAAACATCGTATTTATAGATACCTAGAGCACTGGCGGCCCAGAGGTAACGGCCGCGACTTACGAGTTGTTGGTCGTGGGTTCAACCCCAGGCAGGCGCTTTACTTTGTGTAAATATTTTCATCACCACTGCTCTCAAATCGGTGAAGGAAAACCAACAACTCGAAGAGATGTGACATCTACTAACCCGCACTGGGCTCGCGTGCTAGATTCAGCCCACTCCCTCTCGAATAGAGGAGGCGTGTGTCCCAGCAGTGAGATCTCTATAGGCTGATTATGTATCCTACTTATTAATATTATAAATTTTAATGTGAAAATTCGGCTGTTTGTTACTCAATGACGCAAAAACGGCGGAACGGATTTGGTAGACCACGAGCTGGATTACGACTTAGGATACTTTTCATCCCGGTAACACATTTATAATAATAATTTTGTGACCTTCACGCGGGCGAAGCCGCTGGCAAAAGCTAGTAAGTGTATAAACTAATTGATGGGCTCTCTCGGTTCCTTACTGCCAAAAACAACAATAAACGGTTGTTATTTCGTTCGAACCGCACGCTTGCGGGGTTGCCATCAAACTAATTGCCTTGAAAGGAGTTACGCTATTTACATCACACACTATTATGAACCTTATTCTCATAAGTTTAAGGTCTGTATTGCCAAAAGGTAATATTGAACCCCCATCCTTTTTAAGATTGCCAGTTTGAAAAGAATTTTAATTGTTATTATTTAAAAAAAAAACTTACCTAGGTACACTGTTCTTGGTTGTCTAACAAATCAGAAAATGTATCTTTGTAATTCATGTAAGCTATTAATATTCCAAATTGATTCGTCGCTCGATTTACTAAGTTAAATAATAATACCTGCCTATTATTGTCCCATTGCAGGGCAAAGGCATCTTAGTCACAAAGATACTGTAAACAAAACCTTCAACAAACTAAAATTTGCATTTACAATAGTTAACTCTGTCTATCCACTCGGCAGACGCAAGCGCAAAGCTGCACACAACAATCATACACTACAGTAAGGAAAGTGTAAACAACCATAATGTTTATAAACAAAACTAGTATTGTAACAAACATAGCGCCTTTTAGTGTAACTTATCCAAAGCACTACGATGTGCGGCTTCATAAACTAGAAGACAACAAGTGCAGACGACTACGTGTAGATATTGTGTACACACTCATGTCAATTGTCCGCATTTATAAGCAGAGCTGTCTTCGAACAAATTGTCATTTACTAGCTAGAGGTTTAGCTGACGTAAAAATATCGCGGCGGGATTTTATCGCGCACTGGATTTTCAACTCTCGTTGTTGAGCCGAGCTTTGAAAATCCAACTTAACAACAACAGAGAGCATTCTAGCGCGTCGAAAAAACACACTGTTCGATTTTCAACTCTCGACGCTAAGCAGAGCGTTGAAAATCTAGTGCGCAAAACAAAATCGTCGCGATATTTTTACGTCCGTGCGAACGTCGGTAGCCTCGCAACCTTCTCTGATCCTAAGTAAGCGTAGTTCGTGCTTCGATAGCCCGCAGTGTTCAGGAACTAGTCGGCTAGGGCAGGTCTGAAGGGCGATAGCCACGCAGTCCTTTTTTTCCTCCACTTAGGGTTGCCACATGATAAATTCATTATTGTAACGTGTAACGTAAATGTAAGTTAAGTTGCCAATAAATTATCATCAAGTTCAACGGGCTTTAATTTCACAACCAGCAACCCTACATTATGAAATATTAATTAAAATCATGTTACCGGCCTGGCTACCATACCATTAACCCCACAGTTTAGGGTAAACCCCCTAATGTTCTAAGTTCAACGTTTGTTTTGGAATCCTTTAAAATTGTATTGTTAGTACCTACTTAAATACTGTACTTCATAGTAGTTCGCAGTCTTGAGTGTGCTATAATGCTCGCCTTTGAATAGCTGTTTAATAATATGAAGATTTTTAATATGTTAAATACAAAAAATAATAATGTGTTCTGTATTAAAATTGTGAAGATACTGTGTGAATTGTGAATAATGTGTTGCAAAAACAATGGTCAATTTCTTAATTCAAAGTTAATTTATTCAAATTTGACTTTAAATTGGCACCATTTTACTGTTTTTTTTTTTATTAAGATTCAATACAACCACAAAACGTCTTATTGAGTTGTTATTAATTAAATACTTAGTAAATGCAAAATAATACTGACGAGTCCATTTACTTGATTAAATTAAAAAAAATATTACGATTATGAAAGTGAAATAAATTATGTCCAATAAAAACTATGTTTTGCTTCTTAATGAATAATTATCATTACTTTGCCATTAGATTATCTTAATCATAATCGTTTATTTGCTTAGAATGTACCTAGTACCTACTGTACTTTATAAAATAAAGGTGTTCACAAAACACAGGTGGGTAAGGTGTTCACAAAACACAGGTGGGTAGGTGTTTATCTCTTAATAAAAATACTTACTAACAATAAGAAATTAGGCGACTTACTGTTGATGGGTCGTGGGGTCGCGGGTGTGTACAATAACGATTGAACCTTTGTAGTGAAGTTAACAGTGAAAACATTGTTCACTGTTTAGTTTCAATGTTAATCGGCATAAGTTTAGTTGAAGATAATGTGTAAATAACTAAAATTATGAAAATAAAATGTATAAGTAGAACATTAAATAAAAAAAATTGTGTGGCACTAGGTACGAAAATTGATAATGGATTAAATATCTAACAGAAGACTTTCAGTTTAATACGTGACTGACGTAACATGTGTATTTTGTCAAAAAACATAAGAAGTGCATTAAAAATGGGGGATGTAGATATAATTCAATATTTAGATGATGAGTTTGTGGTGTGTGAAATATTTGACTCGGAATATGTTGACTTCAGTGAGATATCTACACCGGACGTGCCTGGTAATTTTATTAATTAATCTACGTACTGTGAAAAGTTTTATTTATATTTTTATTTCTCAAACATACGTTATCAACTGTTTTTACAGTTTACTCACCAAACATTCTAGTTTGATGGCGAGAAACCCTTGTATATACAAATAATTATATTAAAAACTAACCTTAAAACTACCAAATATGCATTATTTCTCTCAAGGATCAGTCGCACCGGACACTGACAGATTCTAAGTACTGGAGGTGTCCGTGTCCGGAACCAGTCCGCACCGGTCCGACCTAACCTTTAGGCTGGATTTAGTGCTATCCTGGAGGGGGGGGGGGGTGGAGGGGGGTGCTGTTAGATCCAATCTCAGTGCACTAAACTCCGCTTAATAAATAAGATCACATCGCGAAAGTTTCCATGTATGATGCGGTTTATTTTTACGTGGAGTATCGTTTATTATATCTCTAGTAAACCAGACTGGAAACCGCCTATTTCCAGCGATCATTCTCTTCTTCTTTGGAATTGAAGAATCAAATAAATCATAAATTATTATGATATGAGCGCGGGGCCTGTAGCATTTGCTAGCCAGCCCAGTCTGCCTGCCGTCAGGCAGACAAGCTACCAGTCGTGATAGTTTCGGGGCGCCTAGGCTCAACTAGACTGGCCGAGTCCATGTAAGCGTAGGCATAAATCCGGGGCTGCTCGTTATCGAGAAATACACTCCTTAATTTTGATTTTATCATACCTTTCCTACTTAATTTACGGTTTTGTCTTAACAGATTTATTTTTATTAAATATCTCTGTTACACTTCTTGTATTATATTTATTTTTAACAGGTACTTAAACTTCACTAAAATAGTGTTCTAGGATTATCAAATAATCGACTTTCTTATCTATGGGTAGGATTATACAAATGGGAATTAATTTTTCATATTTGTTTTTACTTTTGTTCTTAACCTTTTTGCTTATTAGGAACGTGATTAGTCTTGTCTATAAATTAAGTCCATAATTAATTAGTGAGTCAACAAATGCGTATTATACAATCGATACCGTCTGTTTATTCACCACATTGTTCAACTGATACAACTTCCCCAATACAGATCTCAACTTGTGAAGCACAAGTTTAAAGTGCACAAGTTTAGTTTAAGTTTTAGTTTTAAGTTTGTGTGTGTGTGTCGGTTACATGCGTTTCCAAATAAAAATTAGAATCAATATTAAAGCCTAAATATTTAAATGAGCTAATATACTTGAATTTCATACATACGCAATGAAGCTTATCACTATGCAGGCATTCGTATGATGTCCTATTACATCAAGATGTGGCGAGTGTCATATGCATACATTTTGCCTTGGACAGATTTAATATCATTCCGTCATGTGCCCGTTGGGTGACACGTTCGAAGTCTACTTGTACGTACTTTTGGATCTCGCTTTAACATAGTATCGGAGATACAACAGTACTGTGTTAAAGCGAGTATAGCTACTAACACCACCACCGTTGAGAAAAGAGTTAATAACTGGAGATATGGAACATTTTGAAATTTCATATGCACACATTTTTAGTCAGATGAGGTCAGCGTTGACTAAAAATACGTGCATAGGAAATTTCTGAATGTTCCATATCTCTAGACTTATTAATTTTTCTATGGTGGCGGGGCGCGTGATTACAAAAGCCTGTTGATTTCGGCGAGGTACCTTTTTTTTTTTTTTTTTTTTTTTTATCGTGGAGAAATGCTCATGCATGCTGCACTACCACGGGGAGATAGTGCAGTTATGTGGGACTCTAACCCACTAAAACTCCACGGTGTCCTCCTCTGCCGCTTAATGGCGGGAACACGGGCACGCGTTAGCACTCATCCGCGAGCCCGCCACGGCTGTCCGTCACCGGACCCTCCTCTGGGGAGTACCTACTCCCCATCACCGGCGCACCAGAACACCTTGCACGCCGAAACCACCCGTGGGACCAAACCAGCACATGGACGCCAGACGACCCCGTGCCTGGGCACCCTTGGTCCCCCTGCGACGGGTCAGGTCATTGGCCCCGCCGCCTGCCAAATTTCGGCCGCAGAGGATAGGGAGAGCGGCCAACGTCATACCGACACTCCTCCTCCCCTGCGGCCCCACCGCGTCCGCCATCAACGGTGGCGGCCCCGTCAAGGCCGCGGAAGGTAGGGAGAGCGGCGCACCGCAATACCGGCACTCCTCTCCCGCCGCGGCCTCCAACCCTCAGCCGCGATGCCTCCAAAAAGACACCGCGGCCCGCCTCAGTTGCGGTGTCGCCCAAGCGGCCACCGCAACCTACCCGTTGGCCGCTACGTCGTCGGCTTATCAGGAAAAGCCCTGACGAGCGGCCCCTCCTCGGGTTCCTCTTCGCTTCACCGTGGGTGACCAAGCCACGGCTACTGAGCCCCCCCGCCTCGACAATGCGGGAACCCACCGGGGGGGCGGCGAGGTACCTGGCCCAACCGCTCGGGCTTTTAAAGTAGACTCCCTCACTTTAAACCCAGTGTTTCGGCCAGTCAAGGGGCCGAAATCAACAGGCAATTAAAGTCGGCGTTTTATTTTAGCGTGATTACAAAAGACTGTTGATTTCGGCTAGGTGGCCCAACCGCTCGGGCTTTTAAAGTAGACTCCCTCACTTTAAACCCCAGAGTGTTTCGGCCAGTCAAGGGGCCGAAATCAACAGGCGTTTTATATAATGCCACTACAAAACCCTGAGAGGCAGGTGTAGACGGTGGAGTGGGAGTTTTACTGAAAAAAAAAACATATCTGCAGAAATATAAATTTAATATATGACATCAACTTTGTACTTTTATGAAAAATCAACATTAAGAATAAAGAAAGAAAAATAAGAAAACATAAGAATGTAGGTACTCAATTATTTTAGTTTTATTTTTTTGCACTTGGTTGCCCTAAATCAATGCTTTGGCTTATATTATGAGGCCTTTTTGCGAGCTCTTTTGGCTGATTCTTAATTAGAAGGGCGTCCAGACTCTGAATACTATTGCCCCCTTTTAGTCCTCTTTGAATTCGTCTTCCAATAGAGGTCGGTTGAACTCTTATCTTTTTCGCTCTTTGAGCAATCTTTTTTTGTTGTTTTCAAATCAATCAATCAATAAAATTTACCAGATAAGATGTGGGCACCCTAGGTCTTTTAAAATTGATAAGATTTTTTTGTATGTGGTGTTGTTGAAGTTGCTGGTGTTGTTGAACTTGCATAATGAATTAAATTTTGCGTAACGCTCTGGGTTTTAGAGCAAACATACCTGCACTGCAATTCCCTGTTAGAGACAAACACACGCTGGCGGAGTCACTCTGGCTTTTGTGGTTGGAGTAAACTGATTGATCTACTCTAATAGCCTGTTGATTTCGGCCCCTTGACTGGCCAAAACACTCTGGGGATTAAAGTGAGGATGTCTACTTTATAAGCCCGAGCGGTTCGGCCAAGTACCTGGCCGAAATCAACAGGCTTTTGTAATCACGCGAGCGGGGCAGAGCGAGACTGAGCGGCGGGACAGAGAAGGACCGAACGCTCAAGGTCGTTTGGTGGGGGTAGCCTTAATAGATATACAGGGTGTAAGGGACAGTCCTCCGCAGACTGATGGCCGGTACATGAAATTATTTTAGGAACGTTATGGGAATCCAATAATCCTGATTTGTTTTATTACTTACATGCATTGTATCGTTACCGTGGCAAAACGCACGTAGCGAACGGCAGCGCAGCGAGCCTTCCGCGCCATTTCACGCGTCGTTCGTTAGAGTATTTCAACATCATTGCAGATTTTTTTTATTTTAGGTGTTTTTTTTTTTTGATAAATGGAGTGCTGCGTACAGATAATGTAATTTTACATTGAAATAAAGGAATAGATACTGAAAAAAATGAAAATCTTCCAGAGACATTTTCAGGTGGAATATAATTCTAAATAAGGAGCTGAATTCACTCTGTTAGTTTGCGGAGGGCTGTCCCTTACACCCTGTATATTACGGTCGCGAATCATATTTTGATCAACACACAACCTGATAATGACCAAAAGAAACCGCAAAAAATAATAGTAAAATAATATTGAATTAATAATAATTATTATTAATTTTGCTAATTGCAAAAACCGTAAGAAAATATGAATTTCGCGGGCTACCCTGGCGCTTTTGCCTTAACCATGTTCGTTTGTATGGTGTGTCAGGGGTTTGCCTCTAGTACCTCCGTGTATAGTAAGGTTGTGTTTTTTCACAGTGACGAACGGTGATGCGGAGTACCGCGAGGAGGAGGCGGGAGACACGCTGCCCACCGACATGTCCGACACCAGCGACAGCGAGCCCGACAAGCCGCACAAGTACGTACACTAGTACCACTTCACTTATGCGCCTCGGCAACTGGAAGCTACTCTATTTTGCAGGATGGAGGATACTCTATTTTGTTACATGCTTGCATTTGATTAAAACAAATCATCAACTTTTCTAACTCAAAGCATTTATTTCAAATAAACCAATTACAGGACTTTAGAATTGTCAAGGAGTCGATCAGTAAGAACGTTAAAGCTAGTTGCACATTCCGAAGCGTAGTAGGTTCCTTGGGAGAAGAACGGACAAGAAACTCCACGGACACTCTTTTAAATCAAAATATTGTTTACATCATTCATGTTGAAAATATACATGTGAGAACAATGTAGAAAGACGTACACGTTAAAAGCGTCCGTAATAAAAAGATAAAAACTAAAAATAACTAAATTAAAAATAAGCCGTGGCAGCTAAGAGACGATCAGTAAAAATAGGAAAAACTGTCTTTAAAAAGATCATGAAATATCTTATCTTGTTTTAAAAGAAATTGGAGCTGTATTGCGTAGACTCCTTCTTTTTTATCTGGTTCTAACTGGTAAAAAAAAATAATAAAAATGAAGCTGTTTCAAACAATAATACAACTTCCGACCAGGGACCACTTTGGTTACCCATTGAAAGGGTTTTCGATAGGGTTTTTCTAAGCAGTTAAACAAAAACCTATACGATGTAGGTAAGCTTCAACTCTCTTTAAAACGATAACGGCGTAACATTCCGACTTGGAACAATGTAATATGATCTTTCGATGATGGGCATACCTTGCAAGTTGCTAATATGCCTTAGTAGAATGGGGATACTTTGATACTACGGGGTTACTTTGATAAAAACTTTCGTCTTATGAATAAATCTATAGGTATCGATTTTCGGAGGCATCAAAAGTTTTTCTTGTCTTAAAAATGCCCATTATTCGGTACACCAACAAAAACCTTATTCATACACCGAATAAAATTAGTTTTTCGTAAGTCGAAAGTTGTTATCAAAGTTACCCCGTGTATCAAAGTAACCCCATTCTATTATTATTATATATTCTATTATTATTATTTTTATATTATATAGGTTATCTTAATGAAGGGGTAACCCTTTCACTGGGTTTCAAGTATAGAATCCATTCAAAGGGTTATCCATGTTGAAGGGATAACCCTTTTACTGGGTTTCATGGCTAAAACCCATTCAAGGAGTTACACATGATAAAGGCAACCTCATAAACGGCTTACCCCCTCGAAAGACTTAACTCTTAACCGGTGTTGTACGGTCCCTGCTTCTGACCGAAAGGTTTCAACAATTTATCATCATGTTGTATCTCCTGTTGTGCAGCGGCGGCGACGTAGAGAAATGCACAGCCCTACACGATGGGAAGCTACTTCTCCGCCAAGAGTTCCCCTTCAACATCGACCAGATGTTCACCATGATCTTCACCAACTCCAAGTTCAACCTGGAACTGCTGGCAGCCAGGGGGACCACAGATTATGTGCAGGTGACTACATACTTTGAAACTACCTTTCGTGTTGAACGATTTTATTTAGTTTTCACCCGTCTGGCTTGTCTACTAATAGTCAAATCTAGTTTTTCGGAAATCGAGTAAAAATGTTCCATGTGGTCCATTTTTCTTAAAACATGAATATTTCAGCAAAATATTAACATTAACAATACTAATTTTTCATTTATAAAACTTAATTTAAGTGTCGTAGTCAAAACGGGGCACACAGTCACAGTAATGGCGGCTGGAGTGATGTCATCATCTTTATAGGCCTGTGTTCCACCAACATTCAAAACACCGGTTAGGTATTTAAACAGTTGGTTTTATGTCAAACTTCCTAAGGAAAGAACTGATTAATTGTTTAGGTATCGATACCGGGTTTCGCTAGCTAATTTAATTTGACCCTGTATTTGGCATGTTCGTTTCAACTTCCGTTACATGTCATATTACGTCACACATAATTATGTGTACGCACCATTACTGTAACTATAAAGTAATAGTCTGTAAGCCTTCTTAAAGTGTAAGAAATAAAATAAATAGCAATGCAATGTTTTTATATGGTGTCTAGGCGCCATGGCAAGCGCAGGGCGGTCTGAAGTGTCGTCAGATCAGCTACACGCTCGGCCTCACGTCGGGGCCCATCGGACCCAAAGAGGTGCAGGTCACCGAGACGCAGGTATGTACTACAAACAATGACATCATAAGTAAAAACAGGTAGATAGGCATGTCCTAATTATCGGCAGCGAGAAAGAGACAAGAATATGTTGCTTCCGTTGGCCTAGGCGATACTGAGTTTAGGTTTGTTAACTAGCCAAGCTTTAACGTGACACTTGCGGAGTGCGTGTAACCTATGTACCTCTTTATACTTATAATATCATTGACAAATATAAAAAAATTAAAGAAGTCGTCAGAAATACATCAACAGGTAACATGTCTTTCCAATGGGCGACTACAATCGAATTCTATTTTATTATTTTTTTGTATTTATTATTTGACTTGGACAATTGGATCGATGGGTGTAGATTTTGATACAAATAATTATTTATCATAATCTACACCCATCAATCCAAAAGATAAGTTATTAACCAACCTGCCACCAAAGGCTTCATTCACTCTCTGGAAAGTTGCGTAATACTTGAACACACGGTTCAAATACTGATTGAGATTTTTACTATTATAAAGGAAGACATTTTTTTTTAATATTGTTACGAGCTGGGGTTCGGGATAAATAAATTTATGCCAGTTTACACCAAAAACACACTTTATTTAAATAATCACAAATACAGTAATCAGAAACTTTAAACAGAATCACCTGAATCACTTAGTTCGCTGTAATTCACTGTATCGCATGCCTAGCTGAACTGCCGTACACCGCTGGCAACCCTCTATTTATATGTCAAGTGTAAGTTCTAGAAAGTTCGAGTACATAATTCGAGAACATTCTAGTACTTACGGGAATGATCTAGAATGCTACAAAACGACACTAAAACATCTAGAAAATTCTAGAAGGTTTTAGAATGTTCTAGAAACATCTGCCACGAATCGACGTTTCGTGTAGTTCTGCTACTCGATAACAGATGGCGTTAGCGTCTACGTAATACGTATCGTGTAGATCCGCTACTCGATAACAGATGGCATTAGCGTCTACGTAACTATATGCTATAAAGCTTTATACTACATAACCATAATTACTTAGAAAATCTTATCAACTTGCAGGTAATGAACAAATGTTCGAAACCCGGCGTCCTGTACTCGATCGACTCAACAAGCGAGAACGCAGGCATTCCATACGCAGACTATTTCAGCGTGCAAGTACACTACTGTCTACAGAGGGTGTCGGAGTCACTCACCGACCTGTCGCTGTACGGACACGTGCACTACAAGAAGAGCATGTGGCCCATGATCAAAGGTACGTCACCCTCTGTATATGTTACTACTTCAGCGTGCAAGTACACTACTGTCTACAAGAGGGTGACAAAAATGAATTTTGTAAAGTTTTTTTGGAACGAAGGACCTTTACGCGGCTTACGGTTGGAGTTGACTGGTAGACATCGTCACGTAAGGAATAATCGTTACGGGAACATAACGCTTTTTCCTCGCTTTTTTTCTCTTTCTGTTATATACGAGTGTGTGTGTGTGCGTGCGAGTATCGCGTAAGGAACTTCGTTCCTGTCGGGGGTCCCTTGACCACACACGTTTTTTATTTTATTAAATCACATTAAATAATCTCGAAAAAGACCCTGTTTATTGAAACCTTATTTAAAAATAGTGACAATTAATTTAGGTTAGTAAAGATTAGAAAAGTGTCCTAAGCTACATTGCTTACCTTTGTAAATTATTTTTAAGATTTTGAAGTTAATTCTATACCAATATTAACTCTGAATAAATATCTATTTATATACAGGGTGTAAGGGTAAACACCGTTGTCACTAAAACCATAGGTAGTTGGCCTAAATATAAAAATATTTATCCGAATTTAAAAAACAATAAACGTCATTTTCATTCAAAAATTTCAAAAAGTTTCTGTCCGTCACCGTCCTTAAATTCATGGATAACTGCGCCCGAGTCACGTGATCACTGCAAAGGTCGCCGCCCTTGCCGGCCGCCACCCGTCCTATCTACCTACATAACATTCCGATAAAAACAATACGTACACACAACCTGCGATGTAACTTTCCCTTCATACTTTCCCTGGCTTAGGACAGGCAAAAATACCTACCTTATGTGTTGCGTGACCAGTCCAAATGTAAGTTAGATTCAACAACAAAGAAAATGAAAAATAAACAAACACTAGGTAGGTATTTTTGGCGTATTTAAAAAGTTAATCACAGTTATGTACAGTTTAATTTTAAATTACTTGTTAAATTTACACTTGATTGAATAGGTATCTACACTTATTATTTACACTTACATTAATCGTAAAAGTTGTTCGAAATGCGATCCATTTACGGCCACGCATGCCTCCGCACTTTTTAACCGACTTCTAAAAAAGGAGGAGGTTCTCAATTCGGATGTTTCTATTTTTTTTTTTTATGTTTGTTCGCGCATAACTCCGTCGCATGCCAACCGATTTGAAAAATTATTTTTTTGTTGGAAAGGGTATACTTCCCAAATGGTCCCATTTTTGTCAAAATCCAGTTCTGATGATGGGATCCTGGAGAAATCGAAGGAACTCTTCAAATATTATAGGCACACCTATAGTGATTTGGGTATTTTTTATAGTAGCTCGTGTATTTGCTCTCGGAAAGCACCACTTGGTGAAGTGGAACTGATGATGAAGACCACAGATGGCTACCGGAATTACTCAATGATAAATATTTCACGGGTTGCGATTCGATTACTTTAATATGGTTGCTAAGCAATTTCCGCTCGTCACACAATGCGTGTGGTGAGTGGTTGTTGAGGAGTTCTCCTGGTTCTTACCAGCAGAACTCCTCAACAATTAACGTCCCAGCATCGGGAAAAGCAATATTTTGTAACATGTGATGAGCAATTGACATTGGACTATTGTAACTTATACAAATTATAAACAGACCCACTAAAAAGTGAAAAATAAAAACTTTTTTACAAAAAAATACAACCGACTTCCAAAAACAACACTACAAAGTGAAAAATAACTTTAATTTCGGAAGTCGGTGGCAAAAACAAAAATACATTTAATCAGACACCGACTTCCGAAATTAAAGTTATTTTTCACTTTGTAGTGTTGTTTTTGGAAGTCGGTTGTATTTTTTTGTAAAAAAGTTTTTTTCTTAAATTGTTTCTCACTCTAGGAAGCACAAGAGTGTCATTTTTAAGGTCTCTGAACGCACTACGAATTCGCCTTTTGAGTTCCGATCTAGTGTGGAACTCAGTAGCATACACCCGGCGCTTCGCTTCTCCCCAAAGATAAAAGTCCAGAGATGAAAGGCCTGGCGAGCGCGCGGGCCACGCGACTGGTCCTCCACGGCCAATCCATCGCCCAGGAAACTCCTCATCCAGCATAGCCCTGACTTGCAGCTGAAAATGCTTAACACACACGCGCGACAAAAGAGCGGGAGGCGCGGCGCGGCGATGCGGGCGGCGCGGGCGTTGCGCTTGCGCTGTGAGTCTAAGCGTTACGTGCACTCGATAGCGAGACAGCTGACAGACTGAGGGAGGTGAGCGAGGAGGAAGGGGTCGCGCGCCGCCGGCGGCGTCGCGCGCGCGGCCTGTTGGGTATTCCCCGCGCTACAATCTGTGGCCTTGCGCATAGGGTGATAAACTTTCGGGGAAATATGGAGATTTTTCTTTAAAAAAAAATGTTGTTATTTTTCATTGAATTTACGTTCTATAAGTGAAACCAAACCACTGGTTTCAAGGACAACGGTGTTTACACTAACACCCTGTATACTTTATTGTACACCACAAAAATACATAACAAAAAAAAGACACAAACACTACAAAATATACAATGGGCGGCCTTATCGCTTATTTATCTATATATATTATTATCAAATCTTATTGAGTATACAAAACTAACTCCTTTTCCTCTACAGCATTCCTAGAAAAGAACACAATATCAGGTCTGGAGGAGTTCAGTCGTCTGTTGGAGTCGAAGCTGACGGGCGAGGCGGAGTGCGCCGTGCCCGCGGCCAGGAAGGCGCGCCGGCATCGCAGGGTGACCAGTATGTATACCTGGCGCTGTACGACATGTACTTACTTAGTGTTCTGTGGTATCGCTCGCGCACAAATATAGTGTCGTCGCGCTCGTATATTAGAAGAACTTCTAATGTGCGAGTGCGACGGCAATACCTTTACAAATCCTTTCTGTAGCATGAATAATTTTGATGTTATGAATCGAAATGTACCCACATGTTCCCGCGTGTGTCGAGGGAACGTATGTTCATGCATCGAATGCAAATCTAGTGCGAGCATGAATGTGTGAATACTTATATAACCTATTAAAGCTAACTTGGATCAAAAATATTAATGCGAGAACATTCACGTGTTACAAAGTGCATCATCGTCATCCTGCCCTTGTCCTATTGTACGTGGGGCCGGCGCACACGTTTTCTCTTTCCATTCTCCCCTGTCAACCGTCTCGCTATCATTCACTCCCTTCTCTTTCATACCATTCCTCACACAATCCATTCATCATTTCTTTAGTCTTCCTCTCCCTCTCCATCCATCAACATATATTCATCACTGCGTTTCCTCCCTCCTCATCACATGCCATACCGAGCCAAACGATTTCCTTGCAATCTTTGTGTCACTGGCGCCTCTTTCAAACCTCCCTTATATACTCAGAATCTAGTCATACGGATACCGATGCCGCTTTCAAGAAGTGATAGTTCCCACAGAGCACGGAGACGCCTCGTCGACAGTTCCCTTACATACCAAGCGTTTCACTGCGATACAAATGTCATATAGAAACTGACGGATGCAGTCCGTGACAGAAATTTTGTGCTGAAACCACATTTCGTGCCACGAATTTTATTATAGTGTGTGCGCTAGTGCTAGTCACCGCCTGAGCTATGTGAGCGGTGAGACGGGGGAGGTAGACAAACGTCAAGCTAACTCAATCTGCCAATCTTGTCAATCACGTCCTCCCCCGTCTCACCGCTCACATACCTCAGGCAGTGACTAGCACTTGCGCGCAAACTATACTACTGCGGTCTTTAGACGCTGCCGGCGCGGCACAGTGGTTCCGTGCTGTGTTGGTACCCAACTAATGTGTAATGTGTCTACAGTGGACTCTGCATTATATCATTAACATCCTCCTGCCCTCATTCCCTTTCTATCCGAATGCCAAATCTTCCATCCATCATTTCTATGTTATCCCTCTATTCTTCCATCTATCCAAATCAAACTCAAAATTGGTTTCACGTACAGTTCCTCACAATAAGGAGCCCGCATTATGTGTTGTATAATAGTATGTTGTTTGTCCTGCCAGCTTTCAAGCTCGTGCCGACTCGAGTGCTGTTCCCTACAGCCGGCCTCTTCGCGCCGAGGACATCTGTCACTCCTATGGTCGTCCCTTTCTGTCCGCGTAGAGCGAGAAGTCACTAAACACTACATTACATACAGTGCCCAGAAGTTTACATCACACATTGAACTTGAGAAAAAGACAGTCACACAGGGAGAAAACGCACTATAAAACCGAACTTTTTTAGGAATGAAATTGTTTTTTGCAATGAAGTTCTTTAACATGGCTGAGTAAACTGGCAGAAATTGTGACGTAACGAAGTGTCAAAAGTTTTTAGTAAGCTACAAACTATACTAAAAAACAAAAATCAAAACTTTTGGACGCTTGAAACTACTACTCTTGAAATACAGAGCCATCTAGTGTGATCTCACCATACTAGATGGCTCTGTATTAAAATTAATAAATAATATACTGCGAAAGGAACTTCATTCCAGCCGGGTGCCCCACGGCACGTCCCAACTCTTTTATTCTGTAAATAGGATATCGGAATCACTTTTTCACGCTAGTCGACATTTCCTATCTGACTACCCTGTGAAGAAATGGCGAAACAAACTCAGGGGTCAAGGGCTCTTTTAAAGTTTAGACACTAAGGTGGGTATCACACCTCCGCCGCGAAACCGCGCACTCGCGTGATGTTCAGCTACTCGAATCGCGGAACATCATGCGAGTCACTTGAATGTAACTACTGCGGTTTCGCGGTGGTGTGTTCCCGCCTAAATTACCTAAATATCATAAAATATCGTTCATTAAAGTATTTTAGAACTCATGGCATTTTTTCTGCCGGGGACTGTATTTTTAAATGCTCAGTTACACGTAGAGTTGTGCTTTGCTGTTCACACCGTGCTTTTTAGTAGCTAAACTAAATGCACTCGTCGCAGCAACGGATGATTTCCTGTTTTGCGGTTTTTTGGAATGCTCAAATTATTTCAACTTGATGACTTTTCGCTTTACAAAGACTTTGTAGAGTGCAGACGTTACCTTTCTATTTATCTTAGTTTGAGAGGAATGACCAATGTATGTAACATTAAAAAGCATGTATACTTGCAAAAAGTACCAAATTCCTAACTTTTTTCACGTTTTCAGCGTCTTCGCAGGAGCCAGGAATACCTACAGCGGTGAAGCTCCCCACAGCAAGCTTAGTAGCCCCTAGAGCTTCGGTCTCACGGGTACATAGGCCTCCAGGGCGCTCCGGCACGTGGTTGGCGGCGCTGCTGGCTGTGTTGCTGCTTATCAACGCAGCGTTGTACTGGAAACTATACTATACGGATAGGAGCGGCTATAGCTTCGATTTGGATGACTTGCAGAACAGGTGAGGAGGTTAAATTGTTTATTGTTGCTAGTTAAACGCTTTAGGCACCATAGTGCATGCCCGAACGGGTGATCGGACGTTTGTGCTGGACGGTAGCCATCCAATACAGATTTTATTAATCTTAAAATAGCTTGATTTAAACAGTTTTGGCATCGACACATATGTATGCTTTTTCAAAGCGGTTATTACTGCCGCACTTCGCATTTTGTTGCGCTTCTTCCCCGCTAAGGCACTAAGGCCGCTTGCACCACAAACCACTAAATGCGTTTAGCGCTAAATTTATTTAAAACATTGTTCTGTTTCTGTCAATCGTTTGAGACAGAATGAGAATGATGTTTTAATTCTTGAGTGTCACATTAGTTTTGGTTTCTTTGTGGCGCAAGTGGGCGTAAGAAGTGATGAAGAATTAGTGGGATTAGAGGCTCTATGTTGTTAACCTAGTTTCAATAGAATAATGTTTATGTTCTGTCCTAGAATGAGCAGCGTTAGCGGGTCTCAGATGGCAGACTGGTCGGCGCTGCTGGAGCAGCACACGCATCGACAGCGAGGGCAGCTGCTGGCGTGGCGGGACGCGCTGGACAGGACCGTCGCGCATCTCGCACAGGTATCTACACAATATACCAGCCTAGTGCTGTCCCTCTGCAGGAGAAAGGCTTCTTCTCACACAGAGAAGGCACGAGCATTGATCACCACGCTAGCTCAAGATGGGTTGGCGATTTCTGATTTATATACACCCCTAGACATGAAATAATAATCTTATATATGTATATATTATATATATAAGAACCCTTGAAAAATATCTCATGTCAATTTTATTCCACTATTAGTATTTATTTACGAACGTAAACGAGGCAAAAGTATGTAAGGATCGTAGCAGATGGCATTCTGTAGTTTCTGCCTACCCCCATGGGAAGAAGGCGTGAGTTTATGTATGTAAGTATTAATATTTACATGGATAATCTGCCGCCCTAGACAGTTCTTGAAGATCAATATAGTTGTTTTTTTTTGTCGTCGCTACAACATTGCAAATTCACTTCGTTAGATATAGTTGCAATTGTAATGCACAGAAAATGTATGCGAAGAGCTGATGGTGATCTCCCAAAACTGTGCTGCTATTTCAAATATCGTCAATTAAATTCAGTAATGCAGCCTGGAATGGGTATATCCGTGGATACGTTATTACCTCACTCTGACACAATTCTTTCAGATACATTTTATCCGCATGTTACTATTTTTATTCTAGACGGAGCAAGCGCTGACGAAGCTATTAGAGACGATAAAGCCTTCGCTAGAGAAGGCGCAGAAAGAAGCGGAGTCGCGGGACGAGCTCTGAGCGATACGCGTATGTCACTCCTACACGCGTGTGGTTTTATATACTGACTTGTACGTAGCTACAGGGTATAATAGACAGAAGTCGAAATGGCAGGTAGTACTGACAGCAGCTGAACTTTTCGTGCATTCCTGCTGTAAACCAGCATGATATTGATGTAGTAGTTTGCGATACGATAGCTGTTGACTTTAGACACGATCAGTATCGACTATTACCCGAAACAAAAGTCTAACCCAGATTAAAAAGTTCCCTGAATGCTATGCAAATCATAGAGTGAAAACTTGGGTGCAGGAACTTGCTCAGATAAAAGTTACTGCAGGCAAAATAGTGAAACCATAACCTCGTTAATATGAGAGTTGCACTCATTTTTGGAACGAACAAAGTTCTTCAACTCGGCTTGCGGTTGGAGTTGACCGGTAGAAATAGTCACGTAACGAAATAGCGTTTTGCCCGAAAAAATCAGTTTCAAGGGTCAAAAGTTTTATTTTTTTAATACAGAGCCATCTAGTATAAGTTTTTAGTTTCTAAAAACGCAGACTAGATGGCTCTGTTTCAACCCTTCGAGTTCCGAGGTCGCGATATCGGGCGAGACACAATAGATAATCAAATGTGTCTCATTACTCGGGATTCAATAAGTTAATATTAGGGGTTAAAGTATGAAATTGCCGATTTGTACTGAAAAATTGAAATATGTTTTTTTTTTTTTTAATTTAACATATTTATTTAACCCGTCGCGCGCTAATTAGCAGACACAATTGAAATTCTATTGTTATCTGTACACATGGTGTGCAATCGACATTTTAAGAGTTAATCAAATTAATTACCATTATTATCTATACATTGCTGCCATTTAAGCCTTTGCGATAGAACTCTCGTGATCTAGATTCGACAAACTGTGTGAAAGCATTTTGTACTGCCTCCTGAGAAGAAAACTTTTTATCACGTAGAAAATTGTCCAAATCACGAAAAAAATGGTAGTCCGTTGGAGCAAGGTCTGGTGAATACGGAGGGTGACGAATGGTTTCTAATTGCAGTTCCTGTAGAGTTAAAACTGTTTCTCGTGCTGTATGAGGTCTCGCGTTATCATGGAGCAATAATGGTGAAGATCGATTCATGAGTCGGGGCTGTTTCACTATCATTGTTCGGAGTTCGGCACAGTAGACATCTACCGTTATTGCTTGACCAGATCGGAGAAAGCTATAGTGAATAACACCATGCTGAGACACCAAACAGTTACCATTACCTTTTTACTGGTAAGCTTTGCTTTAGGACACTGTTGCGGCGTTTGACCTGGGGTCAGCCATTGCATTTTTCGCTTACGGTTATCGTAAAGAATCCACTTTTCATCACTATGTCACAATTCGATCCAATATTCCTTCATTTCTGTATCGATTCAACAAGGCAACACAAGTTTCAACACGCGTTTCTTTCTGCAGATCAGTCAAATCATGAGGCACCCATTTCTCATATTTTTAAGGGTTCCGTACCTCAATAGGAAAATACGGAACCCTTATAGGATCACTTCGTTGTCCGTCTGTCTGTCTGTCTGTCAGTCTGTCAAGACCCTTTTTCTCAGGAACGCGTGGAGGTATCAAGTTGAAATTAATATCCAATACGTAAGTCTGTGTTCTCTTGGAGTCCTAAAAAACTCAAGCTTCTAAGTCAACGCAATAAAAACATACGGCCATTTATGCGACATATTTTGATACTCGCAAGTAAATCAAAACCTATAGGGTGGGTACTTCCCATTGTCCTAGAATCATGAAATTTGGCAAGAAGCAAGCTCTCACAGCACAAATAAAGGAAAAAGTCCGAAAATTGTTAATTTGTAATTCTATCATATAAAAAAAAAAACTAATCTGTCAGTCTGTCATGACCCTTTTTCTCAGAGACGCGTGGAGATATCAAGTTGAAATTAATATCGAATACGTAAGTCTATAGTCCCTTAGAGTTCTGAAAAAATCAAGTTTCTAAGTCAACGCAATAAAAAAATACGGCTATTTTACATTTTGATACTCGCAACTGTCGCAGGTAAATCAAAACCTATAGGGTACTTCCCGTTGTCCTAGAATCATGAAATTTGGCAAGAAGCAGGGTCTCCCAGCACAAGTAAAGAAAAAAGTCCGAAAATTGTTAATTTGTAATTCTATCATATAAAAATAATTTTCAACTCTGTCAGTCTGTCATGACCCATTTTCTCAAGGACGCGTGGAGATATCAAGTTGAAATTAATACCGAATACGTAAATCTATGGTCCCTTAGAGTTCTAAAAAATCAAGCTTCTGAGTCAACGTAATAAAAAATACGCCCACATTTTGATATTCGCAACTGCCGCAAGTAAATCAAAACCTACAGGGTACTTCCCATTGACCTAGAATAATGAAATTTGGCAAGAAGCAAGGTCTTACTGCACAAGTAAAGGAAAAAGTCTGAAAAATGTTAATTTGTAATTCTATCGCATAAAAAAAAATTAAGTTTGTCAGTCTGTCAAGATCCTTTTTCTCAAGGACGCGTGGAGTTATCAAGTTGAAATTAATATCGAATACGTAAGTCTATAGTCTCTTAGACTTCTGAAAAAATCAAGCTTCTAAGTCAACGCAATAAAAAAATACGGCCATTTTGCGACACTTTTTGAAACTCGCAACTGTCGCAAGTAAATCAAAACGTATAGGGTACTTCCCGTTGACCTAGAATAATGAAATTTGGCATGAAGCAAGGTCTCCCAGCGCAAGTAAAGAAAAAAGTCCGAAAATTGTTAATTTGTAGTTTTATGACATAAAAAAATTTTTTTTGAGATCCATTGATAAGTTTGCTTTTCTTCATTAACCGACTTCAAAAAAGAGGAGGTTCTGCAACCCGTATGTATGTTTGTTGGTCCGCGATTTTCTCAAAAACTAATGAATCAGTTTTGATAATTCTTTCACTGACGTGATCTACATGCTTTCAGGAAGGATTTAGTAGATAATACATTATGTAATTAGTCTTATGTACAAAGTTATATGCATAAATATACTGTATCTCTGGCATTTCTAAGCCGACTTTGATGATTCTTATTTTCGTTCGTCTTGGGCTTACTTATTAAATGTAATTGAATATTCAACTAAAAATGGAAAAATAAATTTACTTTAAAAAAAGTAAAAACCAACTTCAAAAACCAAAAATGAATAAAACAACTTTCTTAAAACATTTAACAGCTTCAGAAGATGGTGTCTTTAGTCCTTCAATGCACTTTAGCTTGGCACCAACTTCAGAAGCTGTTAAGTTTTTTAAGAAAGTTATTTTATTCATTTTTGGTTTTTGAAGTCGGTTTTCAATTTGTTTATTGGGATAAATTCTTTTCAATTACGGAACCCTTTATTGTGCGTGTTCCGACACGCACTTGGCCGGTTTTTATTTTATTGATTTGACGCAAATGAGTCAATATTGTTGGTAAGGTAACGTAAACCATGCCGCTAATTCCTGGGTAGTTTGGCTCGGATCGGCTTCCACCATCTCTTTCAATTCATTGTTATTCACCTGTGTGGGCGGTCTTCCACGTGGTTCGTTCTTCAAATCAAAGTTTCCATCACGAAAGTGTTTAAACCAAAATCGCACGTTGCGTTCATTAGCAGTCCCCTCTCCAAACGCAACATTGATATTGTGAGCTGTTTCTGCCGCGTTAGTTCCGCGTCGGAAGTCGTATTCAAAAATAACTCGAATTTTCGAAGTATCCATCTTTCTTGTCTAAGCTTAATAAAAAAAAACAACTGAAAGTCGATAATCGAATGTTGCACATTTTTAAAAAGAAGAACTTCATAGGTACCATGTGAAAAAAGTTTCACTCAAAAATCTCAAACCATGAAGGTTCTATGTCAATTCGAAGTTCCTAATACAATAAACGGCAATTTCATACTTTAACCCCTATTACTTAATATAGGTATAGCGAAGGAACTTCGTTCCAACCGGGTGTGCCACGACTCCTCCCTACGTTTTTTTTTTTTGTCGGATAATGGTCATGATAGGCCGACCAAATTCATTCCTTAGATATTGCTCAATGCCTCACTGTAAGATTAAAAGTATACGATGTTTGTGGACAATAGGTGCCCGACTCTGTACAAAATCAAAATGAATATAAAATCATACGCGTGCTAGGCAAAGTGAAACATATTTTATCCTAATACGTCTGCTAGAGGTTTTCTCGACAGTTCCCAGCTAACACCCTTTAAAGTTTAGTTAAACGCACACCTAATTTATTTATAATCCACAAGTATTATTAATAGTTAAAATCTTTTGTTGAGTGAACTTTTTAACTACTTTGTCTGTTCTACTTTCCTAATTTTAACAACAAGTTAGGGAAACTCCTTGCTGTTGAAATAAATAGCATTGTATCAGCCAATAGACGCCCTCTGCTAGATATAGGCATCCCCCAATCATTTCCTAGTATAGTTGCCGGCACAAGTCGTGAGCACAAACTCTACTCTTAAACCTAACGAATCTTATTTCCTATCACGGCAGGTTGCACACGGAGCGAAATCAATACCTATATGATCAAACATATTTAGATACAGATAGAAAACAGAATACAAGAGCACATGACGAGGGCAGTTAAAGTTTAGGTGGAATTTGACTCACGACTCGTGCTAAAAAACTATAAAGATCGCGGGAATCCGCTGGATGCGAGAAATAATAATATTGAACAAACTCTTAGCTTTTTGGGCTGACTCAAATCCATTGCTGTCAACACGCTAACGACATAGAACAAGCGTCGGTCATATTTTTTTCTGTCACTCAATTTAGGATACTTCTAAGTTTGACCAATTCCTCATTCCCCTCGGCGTATATAATGAAAACCTCGCAGATCCCCACTGTGATAAAGTAGATACAAATAATAATTTTATTCCTCTAGTGAATACCTTCGTGACGTATGACGCTAAGCGTTTGTACTTGTTTCCAGTTTCCTTGCTTAACGTTATTGTATTTAGAGTAAGACGGCGGAGGTAAATAGGGCCCGGAGTAAAGGAATACTGTCAATCGTACGTCGTCATAACTAACTATTGAACTACAAAAAGCGCCCTTTCTGCTACGAAATAAAGGTGTGGTCAATGTGTTACCGTGGACGTTCGATCGACTATACCTATAGATTTAAGGTTGCACTTCTAAGTTCTTAAGGTCTCTTGAAGATCCTCTGACTGCAACTGAGACCTTAAGGTGTTATCTAAATAAGTGCATGCAACCTTTAGGTTTTGTTGCTTCAGTTTTGAGTTATGACTTTATGATAACAGAATTAAAAGATAGTTTTAAAAGGTGATCGATGCCAACCTCGTAACTATCATCACACTACCCTCACATGAGGTTTGGCAGAATTATAAAAAGGGCCTTATTTATCTCAGTACTATAATAGCCTCATTCCCGGGGTTCAAGTCACTGTACTTCATTTGTAGCTTGATATGTGCACGATGATCACAAAAGTGTTTATGAAAGACTAGTTCGAAATCGAGTACAGTGCAAACGAGGCTTGAGTTTACGTTTAAAACGTAATAATAAGTACTTACGGCAGTTATATTAAATTTATGTATTTATAGGTAAAGGAACGTACACAATATTTTAGCTCTTGAAAATGTGTTGGGATAAAGCTAAAATATTGTGTACGGTTGATGTAATTACGCAGGCGCAATAATAGTTAATATTATTAATATAAAAATATAGAACCAATTAATGCTTCGGAAACTGCGATCGCTTCGTAATGTAATATTTATATCATAATTTTATATAAAAAAAAATATATATAAACTTTTTGACGCCTGCAATTTTTTAATGTAAAAATGTATACTTTTCGTATTTCCTTTATGGTAATTTTTATAAATATTTATTAATAATTAATCCTATGAAGCGTATAATATACGTGGTTTGCCGGTACATAATAATATGTATGTATTTAACAAAATTATTGACAGCTCTACCAAAAATTGTTAACCATGCTTGGTATAAGGTTCCGTTGTTGCATTTGAACAGTTTAGAGTAATTACAAGTATAAGGGTATTGTGTATTTGACTACCGCCAAACGTCGTCATATACGGCATAGTGCTAAGTGCTAGCATATTTAATTTAAATTATAAATGTATTTTGAATTCAATCGGACATATACGGTGGGCTGCAGCAATTGGGTACCCCAGTAGTATTATAATTTTAATACAACTGGGGTACCCAATTGATGCAGCCCACCGTACCTACCTACCTACCGATATTATGGGATTCTTTTATATTTTTAGTATAAATTATGGTTTTAAAAATAAAGAGAGTTGTAAAATAACACTTTGTTCATTAGCTGAATAATTTAAAAATATAAAAGTTTATACATAATTTCGAGACTTGGATGTAATCGATAATGTCCGATTTATAGAGATAATAGTCGAATTAATTATATTCAGAAACGAATCTAGAATTATAAATAGATTTAC
Organism: Cosmia pyralina; assembly: GCA_946251885.1. Taxonomy (NCBI): domain Eukaryota; kingdom Metazoa; phylum Arthropoda; class Insecta; order Lepidoptera; family Noctuidae; genus Cosmia; species Cosmia pyralina. The sequence continues at coordinate 26,105,855 of OX276353.1, forward strand.
ATGTAAAAAATAAAAAGATGTATAAGATAACTATCACGGTGTTGTTTAGGATATTCAAAGAGTATTAAATATAAGTAGGTAAGTCGAATGTTATCGACTAGATAGAAAAGGAAAATATGTAAATTTTTCAGTTGTAGTAATGATCTCTTATTGTAAAAATATTTTACTACATCTAGTTATGTTTCGGTGCTCTAGTTTTATTAAAAAATGTAATGTTTTTAGTTATTTTTAAATTGATGTTTGTATATTGAACATGTCAATTATGTTATTATTTATTGGGAAATCATTACAAATATGGAATCCACATTAAATTCAATGAAATGCCACTGAGTTATTTACATATGCCTACACCTGGAACTGTAATGCCTTTTAAATAAAGTAAATAGGTAAATTCCTAAATGTTATTGACTCATCGCAGTTGTATTAAAACTTCATTCCAGATGTGTGAAATGATCTGAAAATTATAGATAAGTGGAATGGTGGGACAAATTATATAGATTCCTATTAGTTATACCTTTATTGTGCATTTCTAATGTAACATGGAGTCTGTTAGTGTTGCAGAAGCGGGCAATGGTGCAGGAACGTTAATTATGAGATCATCATAGGAGCTAATCTTAACGTTTCTATTGATGAAATCCGAGCTGGTTAAAACGTTGGGTTGTCTATCAAATAGCGCACATTCTTACTTGCAATTTATATAAATTAGCACTCTACAGTCCAAAACTTCACAACTATTTTCGATAAGACCATACTTAGCATTTTGAATTCTATTCCGGAAGTCATAGAATAGTTTATTGCATGGATTATCGGAATGGTGCTCTGAAGCATCTGACTGTGCTTTATGTAGGTAACTTGGAAGTTCAGATATATCTTGTAGGTATCTGTACGGTCAAGAAACGGTGACGTCACCATTTCTTGCCCGTATATAAAGGGATCTTGAGATATTTTCTGCAACCCGGTGTTTATTTTTGCCTGCTTATCTGTGTCGTGTACCTATAACTGCCAAAGAAAATAAAAACGTGTCTACCTGTTTGTTCATAATGGCGCAAAGAAACCAGTTCCACCGATGCCCGCTTTTATGTCCGTTGACTGCGTCAAATGGAACGCTTGCCAGAACTAAGGTGGATTTATTGCACAATTAATTCCATTTAGGTGTTATGGATTATGTAAGTTAGACAATTCTATTCTCAGTATTGAATAAATATTTTAATGAATTTATCGGACTTTATTTGTTATCCTTTTATTCTAAAACAGATGCTGATCAATCAATCCGAAATAGACTTCACGCTCTAAGCCGGCTTACACACGGACGTAAAAATATTGCGGCGGGATTTTATCGCGCACTGGATTTTCAACTCGCTGCGCGCTGTTGAGCCGAGCTTCGAGAATCCAACCTAACAACAACAGAGTGCATCCCAGCGCGTCGAAAAAACACTGTTGGATTTACAACTCTTGAAAATCCACTGCGCGAAAAAAAATCGCATGTTTTTACGTCCGTTCGAACGTCGGCCTATGGCCGCGTCCTATCCAACCGCGATCGTCGTGCTCCTCTTTCATATGAATAGACCTTCGCTAGCTGGCCTAGCTTTTGAGATTCAAAATAAGTCACGCTGGGGAGACTCCAGCGGAGCGACCTATAAACCCTTATATCTTTTGAACCTGTGACCGGCAAATTCTTGATATTTGGCGACAAATTTTTTGTTATCATAATTAAAATCAGTGATGGAGGCCATGCCAGTGTCAGCCACACTTTGTAATGTATTATTTAATGACCACCACATATTAGTGTTTCTATGAGTTGATAGATGGCGGCAGTATGTTAAATTTGGATCAGTAGATCCTGATGAGCTGTCATATTAGTTGCTTGCAATGCCGGTAGATGTGTGGCTGACACTGGCTTGGCCACCATCAGGGATTTTACTTTTGATAACACAAAGATTTAGTCGTTAATTAGTCGAAATTTGTCGCCAAATATCAGAAATTGTCGGTCACTGGTTCAAAAGTTATAAGGGGTCATTCGTGGCCGATCTGGAGAGTCTCTCCAGCTTGGCCACCTTTATATCTCAAAAACTAGGGCACCTAGCGAAGATCTGTTTTCTTCCAAATTTAGTCGCTAATTAGTCGCAAACTCATAGATTTAGTTGGTGTGTAATTAAAAAGATATTAAAGAATTCAATTTCTCCATACATTGGTACAACCAAGTTCAAAATATTTTAAGTAGTTTCTAGAAAGTATCTATGATGTTCTATAAGGTGGAATGTTTGTTTCGATTTATATTAATATGAAGTTATTCTATAAGTAATTAAAATTTAAATCCACCAAAGGAAAGCTGTATCATTACCTAGAAACAGATCTACAATAAATAGAATGTAATTATTTATTGAACAAAATGTGCATTGTCGCTGGCAGATAGATCGCTGCGCTCCGTTTCATTTAAGGTAAGTAAGAAAGAGATAGATGCGCGTGTACAGACGAGCTACTTAGAGCGAGTTGCCCGTGACGTAAGTTAAAGCTAGTTTACAGTGGGATTTATTATGAATTGTTAGGAACTGGTGTAATAACGGTTTTGTAATCAATTACTGTGGGTTTCCGTGTGAGTGCGTTTCGTATGTGTTTTTCCTTATAAACATAACTGTGTAAAGACAAGATAAACAGAAGAAGAATTCTAACGTAAATTAGAGCTTAACGTTATAATTTGGTAAAACAGTTGCATGCGACTGTACATCTTGACACCAAATAGACCAAAAGCAAGGTTTAATGTTTTCAAAGAAATTTAAGCCACTCCAACCTAGTAATTTATAAAACATAAAAACATGTATTTAATTGAGAATTTGTATCTCTCTGATACTTCTAAGGAGTTTAGACCAATATAACTATAATTATATTACACATTATTAATAGAAATATTTGTTCTTAGCAATTTTTCGTAAATTCTTCGATCTAGCTCTTGGACTATACCTTAAAAATTTAACTCATTATATCTTCTAAACTAAGACCCGACGAAATCTGTGATCTGGGAGACAACAGATCTTCGCTAGGTGCCCTAGTTTTTGAGATATAAAGGTGGCCAAGCTGGGGAGACTCTCCAGATCGGCCACCAATGACCCCTTATAACTTTTGAACCAGTGACCGACAAATTCTGATATTTGGCGACAAATTTCGACTAAATCTTTGTGTTATCAAAAGTAAAATCCCTGATGGTGGCCAAGCCAGTGTCAGCCACACCCGGTAGATGGCGTTGGTTGTTTGGTCCTGAATAAATTGATGATGCGGGGAGTAGCTTGAGGCTTCCTGGGCTCACAGCTCGGCGGATAACAGTTACAATAGCCTGTCGCGTGAAAGTCAAACACACAAACGATAGCGTCGATCGCGTTCTCGCCAGACGATTGCTTTTGGTTGTCACAGATTAATACAGATGGGACACTCGGTAGTTTAGGTATGAAGCTACAAGTACGCGGCGGGCTCATCTCACTGGGTCAATTCAGTGTGGGCTGCCGCGCACCGGCCGGCTCGCACGTAGTTCAATACTCACGCACACAAGCCGCGTCGTAAAATACAACCTTATCGAGTCAAAGGTATAAGAGTAACGCTTTAGAGAGGCAACTTATAGGTGAATATAACTGTAGTAGGTAATGAAGCGTTGTGTGACCTGAATTGCACTTTATTGTCGTAGCAAGTCGCTTTTTAACCGACTTCAAAAAAGGAGGAGGTTCAATTCGGTTGTATGTTTTTTGTTACCTCAGAACTCCGACATTTATAAACCGATTTGGAAAATTCTTTTTTTATTGAAAGGATATACTTCCAGATTGGTCCCATTTTTATCAAAATCCAGTTCTGATGATGGGATCCATGAGGAATTGAGGGAACTCCTCAAAAATTATAGGCATACATATAGCGATTGTGGCATTTTCATCTACAAATCAAGCGTTTGTTGAAGTGGATCTGGTGAAGAAGACCACAGATGGCCACGGGAACTTCTAAACGATAGTAAGTATTTCACGGGTGGCGATATCTCGATTAAGATAGTTAAGCGACTATGACGAAGCTTTAAACAACTCATTCTGATGAAAATGGTACCATCGAACCGATCTGATGAAGCTGGAAGGTAGGCACCGGAACTCAGTAATAAAACAATGTATTCTAGCAGTGTTTGGGCTTATTGGAATTGTCATGAGGTGTACTCTGGATATAAATGATTTTAATGGTAATTATATGCCGCTTCAAATTGCACTACTCGAGTTTTATATTATGTGTGGCCTTGATTGCCAGAAGTCAATTTCGTAGTCATTATCTCAGTCAATATAAAACTACGCCTTCCAAACTTCTGACACGGCTTAGCACGACGTATATTTGCCTTTTTGTAAAGTTTTTATTTGAAATTGTATAGGTAGGGTCACATGTCCAACAGTTAACCACTCGTACACAGTTAGCCATGACCATAATTGATAAATGCGACGTTGCTAATTCGTGCTACCAAGCGACATAGACTGCAAAGCGGATACCCGCCCCGCTCCTCAGTTGGTGGCGAGCTCGCGCTCATGACCGTCGAGTGAGAGGTGATTGTGTGAAAACACGTAGCAAAACATAAAAAAAAATATAAGTACTTTTTCGTTTTACATCTTTTTGTTTAATATTACAAGAATCGTATTATGTTGACTCTCTATGTATACTTAATGAGCTTCTTTAGACATATGTATTGCGTGTGTAGTGTTCTCTAGTGAAAAGTTATATTAACCGAAAACTTGCGGGAGATGGCTGGTCTACAGTTAACCAAATCACGTTGTCCAACAGTTAACCATGACCAACCATGGCACAACTACCTGTACTGTGTTGTTATGTTACTGATTCGCCTTTACGTTCCTAGCAGCTATCTCAGTGGTAGAAAACACCGTCTACTAGCCGTGCCCACAACTCGAACAGTGGCCCGCGCCTCATCCCCTGTTCCTCGCGCCCTGACTGCGCTTAATAACTTCATGGAAGCCAACCCGAACTGTGACCTATTTGCAGATGATCTCAAAACTGTTTTGTGCGCTTGTCTTCACTTTTGTGAGAGCACATAAATTTAAAACTTGTTTTGTTTATAATATCTTTGTTCTATTTTTTTTTTTGTTGTCTTTTTTATGATTATGTTATATTACTGTATGTGTTAATGTAATTGGTCCACAAACCGTATTAACATAAATAAATAAATAATAATAAATGTTTGTGAAGTAGGTACATATTATGTTCCTACCAACTACTTTAATGTTTTATAATTATTTTGTGTTTTAGTTATTATTAAAAAAGCTGCTATCTTATTTTCATAAGAAATATAAGTAAAAATTAAAGGTTGTGATATGTTATGCTCTGCTTTTGTTTATTTTATCTGTAAGAACCATAAGGAAAAACAATATTTTGTTCTGTTTGATATATGTTTACTTCATTATTAACTAGAAGACTGATTTCTAACAATTGGAGTTATTATTATGGTAAAAGTTAAAGTTTTTATACGCAATGGTTAAATGTGTACACTATGGTTAACTGTAGCACCACCCCCTGGTTAATAGTGTACCATGGGGTGGACACAGTTAGCCAAATCTCATTTTTTTTAAAAAGTTCGTTTCTTTAAAATCTATTAGTAAATCAAACGTTGTTTAAATACAAATACATAGCCAAATAACCTACCTCTTCATAATTGCCGATAAAAGTAAACTATGAACAAAAAATTACGCGCTATGGTGATTAGAAATTTAGGTGGTTAACTGTTGAACAGGTCACCCTACTCCTGCGATGGTCGCATATAAATATCTTCAAGTTCTGACGAGTGGCTTGAGTTAGCTTCAATAATTTAATACGTATTTTTCCCACATAGTCTATCGTCGCACTGCAGTGAAAACCTCGTAAAAAAAAAAACTCGTTAATTGTGTTTCTTTTTATTTATTTGTTGTGTAGAAAATCTCATATTGGATATTTAGAACAAACGTGCATAGCTCTAAGTTGCTTCTATAATGCCTTCTATTGATAATGAACCTCGGGGAGCATCAATGACGGCCATTTTTCAGATTGTCTTTATCATCCCCTGTAAAATAACGTTTATTGCAATCACGAGGTTTTCACTGCACGGCGACGCTATGTGAATCATGCTCTAATTTATTTTACAGTGGTATTCGAATGTGTGGATTAGGCACCACTAAAATGTGAAAAATGAAAAACTTTTCACTAAAAAAAAAAAAACAGACTCCCAAAAAAAACACTACAAAGCGAAAAATAACTTTAATTTCGGAAGTCGGTGGCCAAAAACGAAACTAAAAAACCAAAGACACCGACTTCCGAAATTAAAGTTATTTTTCGCTTTCTGTTTTTTTGGGAGTCGGTTTTTTTTTTTTTTTTTTTTTGTAAAAAGTTTTTATTAATTAAATGATTTTGCGGAGTGTCCAATCTGTCTGTGTCATCCGTGGTTACGTTTAGGACACGGGGTATGAGTTCACATAAACAGACTCGCGACTTTTGTAAACGGAAAAACGAATGAGGCTTCTGCTAACAGGGGCCAACAAAACAGACTTAGGGCTGATGTAAATAAAATCCAAAATGAAATAAAAACTTTTATTTCGATATTGACGAAGTTATCCTTTCAGTTATGGCGTAAGAACTCACCTAGATTTTCCAATGAGGATCCAGGCTCCGGACAGTATGAAAGAAAAAGACACTCAGTGGTCCTGTGATCTGCATACTTACCTTAAGACACTTTGATACCGTCCCCCTTTTAAAACATTTTTCAAAACCATGTCACGTCAAAAACGTGTAATAGACCTTGTTTCAGACATAGTATTTTCAAATTGTTACAAGTGTAAACAATAAACGAAAATGTAGACAACATAACATGTTTTACACCTGGTGTGTGTGGTGTGTTAACATCAAACGAGGGGTTAGAACTCTACTTCATGCTATTCAAGCATAATAGGACAGGGAAATGGCGAAAGCCGAAGGTTACGGGACATACTTACCAAACCATGAAAACCTCTGGTAAAAAAATAAGATATTACGTCAAATAAAACCATACTGTTACTCGGACACTGTGTCAAGATTTATTACAAATCCATCATACACAGCAGTCTGAGCGGATTGGTCTTAGATCTATTGCCGTTCATCGTCCTTGAACACCATCGTGCTGTGGCACTTGCCGCAGTAATGGCGGTCCTCCATGACTGCCATGAACACTCCCGCGCCGCACTGCTCGCCAGTGCACTCACGACGGAGACGGTGGATTTTGCCATTCTCGTCAACCTGGAAATAAAGTGAAATAAAGTAAATCAAGGGAATTAGTGATGTAATGTTTGTAAAGGGGGGCATACGAAGGGGGGCATCGTGTGGGCCGAAAGACGTGATTTGATTCTGTAAACAAAGCTTTCGACTAACTAAGCTTGGTGTTCAGCAGTTCCAAGTTCGAAGGAAACAAACGTAAAGTATCGTAGTGAATGGGAACCGCATTCGGAGTTTGAATTGAAACCCATTTTGTATTTGAATGTGAAAATAATTACGAGTATTTGCGGCTTTCTGTATGTAATTTCCAAAATCACATTCACAAACCCATAACTAACTTATCGAGCTTCACAAATTATCACGTTTGTTTTGATATGCACAACATAAACGATTGCATCACCAATCGCAACAAAACAACGCATTGTTAACTTCCATACGACTATTACATGACCCGTTCGCATCGTCACGGTATTCAGCGAATCCCCATGATTCATGCGACATGTCTGAACAAGTTTGCTTACCCTCCCTGACTCACAACAAACAAATAAACAGACTAGGCGCCCTGGCAAGTCGCGACCTGTCTCGAGTATTCCACTTTCGAAGCTTTTATTTTCATTCCTGGGTTCTTTGAAATGCAAGTCTTCTATTTGGCGACTCCTAATAGTAGTCCTGAGTTTTCCTTGTTGCGAACATGTCTGTGCGTGTTATGAATAGGAACGCGTGATTTATCAATGAAATACTTGAGATGTTAGTTAATAAGACTACCATTTTCATAGACAAAATGATTTCTCAAGAAGGCGTCAGAAATAACGGTAATTTTTTTATGGTTCAAACCACAGACGGTCCAAAATTAATCCTTTGTGATATTTTTTTCCCTCATCAAGAATACCTCATCGCAACTTGACATAATATTCGAAACCCGAAACTTTTTGCAAAAGTTGGCAAAAAGTGGTGATGCAATCCGAGATACAAGTTTACCACCCATAGTCCCAAACCATGCCATTATTGTATATTGTGTAGGTATATAGTCATTATTAAATTTTGTACCTAATATGTTCTTATGAGTAAATAAATTTATATTATTAAATATTATTTATATGCGCAGCACGGTATCCATCCTATTGCGTGATTGGTCGCGTCAGGTACGTTTGTGTTTGATAATAAGTATTTTTGTTAGAAACTGAAAGAGTAATGGATGATACTTTGCCTTTGATACCTGAAAAGGGGTACGTAAATAAATTACAAAATAAAATTACAATGTCCTCATGTTCCTTATTTTTTTGTAGAACAGATAATATTTATAATCACATACTTAATAACACGCTTGTATTCCACCAAAGGAGAAAGCAATGTGTACGAGAGGGCAAGCCTATTGTCACAAATCCAGATTCCAGGCTAGGTACTACTGAAACATTCCTGTTGAAAGACCAATCGCGCAACATGATTCCGAACTTCGCATGCCACTTTTTTGCAAACTTGTTTGATGGCTATTGTAAAAGCTATTCGATCTAATTTCAATTACCGTTTTTACCCTCCAGAGCTGCTAGGTAATTGCGAAACGCACCTGCAATGCCTTTGTTCATTGCGTTATGTATGTTAAATATCCACTTATCTAGCAGGCGAATTTTTCAAACATTGCTTTACATTGGAAAATCAATAGTTTAAGAATTTCCTTTGAAGTCGGATTGTGATAGTGTCTGGTGCTGGCGGGATCGAATTATAAATTCCACCTTGTTGCAGGGTGGTACAAGATTCCAATAAGTCAGAGACTCACCTTGTAGAACCTAAGTACTGCTAGCTTGACCTTCTTCTTCTTGTGCTTAATCTTCTTGGGGGTGGAGTAATTCTTCTTCTTGCGCTTCTTGGCGCCACCGCGCAGGCGCAGCACCAGATGGAGTGTGGACTCCTTCTGGATGTTGTAGTCTGACAGGGTGCGGCCATCTTCCAGCTGTTTACCGGCGAAGATCAACCTGAACAAGGGAAGAGCGATTTTGTTAGGATTTTGTGTCCGAAACGTATTTATGATTTTACGGAAAATAAGTACGTACTTATGTGGATAGTAGGTAATCTATTCTTTCCTTAGTTGGATCATTAGAAACCATGTAGAACATTCGTGTAATTATGAAATGACTGGCTTTTTCCCGCGGATTTGCCCGCGTGGACGTCTGAAATTAGCCCACGGGAGCTTACTACAGGCATAAGTATCTTGTGTCCTAACCAAAACCGTAATCCGTTCTGCCGTTGAGGCGTGAAAAGCCAACAGTTACTTTCACATTTATAATATTGGTATGGGTGTTTTGGCCCTAATTGGTAACTTTTGGGAATGGATAGTACTAAACAAACAAACAAGGTGTTTCATAGATGCATTATCTTTTTAGTACGGAAAGCTGTTACGAGAGTATTTCAACGTATCAATTTCCAGTCGGATTGTAAACCGATCGCATGCGAATTAAACCGCATTCCAATGATGTCAACCGATGTTACCGCGTCCGATTTACACCCACATGCTAAGGGGCAAATGTTTGGTCTTACTGACGGCGCGGCGGGACATATTTCATGTTGTAGTTACCAATGTTGTGCCCAATTCAAATAATATCAATTAGATAACATGTTACTGAATTAATAAGCTGCCGACAATAGGGTTGTCGTAGTGATCCCAGGTTCGATTACCGCGCGAAACGAATATTTGTATGACAACCAGTTTTTATTCAAGTTTGATCAGCAGTTTGCCAAACGACCAGATACCAGACAGACCGACGTTAAAATGCTAGTTATGATTGGTCTAATACTAAACAGCGAATTTGGTCAAATACGAAACAAATCAAATGTCGCTCTTAGGTGCGAAGACTAGGGCTCTGCCTAGGCTGTGAAAGAGCCAAGGTTCACCGCAGAAGTATCTATAATGTATGAAGTCTCACCTTTGCTGGTCTGGAGGGATTCCCTCTTTATCCTGGATCTTGGCTTTCACATTTTCGATGGTATCCGAGGGCTCGACCTCAAGAGTGATGGTCTTACCCGTGAGGGTTTTGACAAAAATCTGCATCTTGGTTCACCTGAACAAAATAGAAAATGAAGAATAAGTCAAAAAGTTTTGACAGCTGAACTAACTTTTCTACAGGTAAGTACTTCAAGAAATCGAAGTCGTCTTCCTCCTGCCCCTACTTGGGTTCGGCGCAGCATATCCAACAGCAAATCAAAATAAAAAAGTGGGTAAAAATCGAGTTCAAAGATTCCGTTACGTACATACAGGAGAAGCTAATAAAAGCGTATTAAAAAAACTAAAAAGGATTTACAAAAATCTCTCTATTTCCAGTAAATGTTAGTTTGAATTTTGCCTCCTCGAACTTGACAGCTATCTGCCGCGGCAAGTTCAAGGTCCTAGATACAAGTAAGAAACAAGTTCCAAGCATGGATTGTTAGATATTATGTTATGTACACTTCAGCAAAACAAGCGAAATATAACAATAGATGCATATTGTAATGGATCTAGTCAGTACTTAATGAGTACACTGACTCATTAGTTTCACATGTACATAACAATCCGTTTCATAGTTCTAGACACCTTAAGTTGGAAGATCAAGCCCTAGTTCAGACTATGTCGACAACTTGTGTTGAAAATGAAGCCTGCAAAATGGGTATGTGAATTAAATAGAGATAGACGCTTCACAGTATTTATTGGCAGGCCAAGATATTACAATACAATCATAAATTTTCATAATGAGACTAAATCAGTTTCAATCAGTTTTAGAGCTGAAAGTAGTTCATTGTACTCCGAGTTCAATTTTAAACTAAGAGTACAGCATTGATGCATCCATCATTCTCCGGATTGTTTGTAACTTGTGCGTATTTCCCCCATACAACTTTTCCAGCTTGCGTAACCAGGCCAAGTTCTGAAATGTTAATTTCGATAACTGTACCCTTAGTTATAACTCCCAAACTTGTGTACATCTGTGAGCTGGGATTCTTCTTCACTCCAATGATCGGCAAACAGAATGTCGCCTTCAGCTCTGGGTGTGTGACATGAGCTTTCTTGAAACGTAGAGCCATCGGCCTTATGAACCTTTCAAACTTTGGTGGTTTACGTGTGAAGTTCTCTCCAACAAATGTGACTTTAGTCACCATACGTTTCCATGCTTTCCGCTTGGTCTTTCCTGACTTCAACACTTTGAATACTTCAGCATCAGCCTGTGCCCTGACTTTAGGTATAGGTACATCCCATTTTCCAGCCTTCTCCTTACGTTTCTGTTTGATCATGTTGGAGAGTACCTTAGCCCGGGACTGCACATCTCTGTCGAGAAGGTACACGGGCAGCGCACCCTCTGCCACCTTCTCTGTGTTCTGTTTGACATTCTTCTCCTCATGTGCTTTGATCTTCTTTTTCATCTGTATCTTCTCATTGCGGCGCTCCTTGTTGTAGATCTTGGCCTTGATACCGCGCAGCTTGCGAGCCTTGTCAGCGCGCCTGTGAGGCTCACGCGCCTCACGCTTACGCTTCCGCTCTTCATAATCGAGCCTCCTACCGTAAAGCTTTTGATGGCGTTCAATATATTCGTTCTGCGGCATTGTGGTTGCTTATTCGGCAACTACAACAAAATTATCAAAGTCAAAAAGCTTCTTCACAAAACTAACCTCTTCGATGCGTGTTTTCACTAAATTATGTTCGTACAAACTATCTAATCTATACGCTCACATTTAGGCAAATTAACGTTTGTCGTTTGATGTCGTTGCTAATGTTGCAAATAACTGAATCTTCCGAAACTCCACCTCGATACTCACACCAACTTGCACGTGTTTGTATATTTTCACAATCTAAGTTCACTTTCACATGAGATATAAATTATATTGTTTCTTTTCAATAAAAGCGGTAACACGTACTTTATAATTGGGATATAATCTAATATTACGCAGTAATTTGTAATTTATTTCACAAGATTGACAAACTCACCTTACACCGACACCATGCCACATGGAAAAGGAAACCGAATTTCCTATTGTGTTACCAATAGCGAAAACAGTTAAAGTGTTACAAAATAAAAACGTAGTCACAATGCGTTGCAAAAAGCCCACAGCCTACGACTATCAAATTTTTTCGGATTAACGCGTATCCATTTTGAAACATTGCATTTTGAGACAAAAGATGAAATCTGATAATTTTTTTGTAAAGCTGATAGTAGGGGAGCCCACGAGGCTAAATGGGGATTTACTCGAGCGTCGTAGAGACCTATTGGGATGCAAAGCTTAGATGATAAGAAGAAAAAAATGTTATATGATATATACATTTACATCGGTGGGGGAAGCGGCTATAGATTTTTAAATATGTAAAAAAAAACTGTTGCATGGACATCCTCGAGCGCATCAGATATTGATAGCATCAATGCCCTACGTATGTTTAATAATGTACGTATGTTAATCTGATCGTTTGCATGATGCGGGTGGTTGTATTTAAGGGTTGAAAATGAAAAAAAAAAAAATTAATCGAGCGCGTCAGATTTTCTAAGGGAGTGTTAAGTACACCGAAAAAAAGCTCTCATTCACTAATCTGACGATTTCGATGGGACGCAAACTCGCGGCCATTTTCATAATGTGCAAAACAAAATCGCCATTTTGAAATACTCAAGCGCGTCAGATTAAGATATATATGGTTCATCTTTATGTTCTAAACGTACTGTCTCATAATCTGACGATTATCTAGAGGGATTCGCCTGATCTGACAAAAAAAAAATTAGAAAAACGGTTCACTTTAAAGGCCATCCCTGCAACTTCCCGCTAATTCCATTCCTGGGCGCTTGAAATTGTACTTATGACATTTTTGAGCTCAAAATATAATTTATGTGATATTTTGAGCTCGCTGAGTTCAAAGATATAATATTTCTATGCATTTGAGCTCTCCCAGCTCGAAAGTCTGATAAGTTTCATAGAACACTATTTTTGGAATTTCCAAACCGCAATAACTTTTGAATGGATCAACCAATTTTCACGTGGTTGGCACCATTCGACGCAGTTTTATCATCCTCATAAGTAATTTTGCAATTCTAATTGATCGAACCACAAATTTCGGAGTAATCCCGAAAAAACACTTTTTCGGGTTTCTTTCGTTCACGATATCTCTCGAACGAATCAACCGATTTTGACCAGCTTGGTGGCGATCGACGTGGTTTTTCAAGCTCAAAGGCGGATTAGTTTTTGAAGTTAATCGATAAAGCCGGTTAAAAGTTATTCCAAAAAAAACACTTTCAAAAAAATTTTTTTTCTTATTTTTTTAAATCATTGAACTTAATTAATTAAAAAGCTCAGGAAATAGCATGCAAATAAATAAGTGTATGCTTTTTTTAGAAACGCGGAGAAGGAAATGTAGGCATCACGCAGCTGCACGCATTTAACTTTATCGACGAATTTTTGTTATTTCGGCTTGCGGAAATCGTCAGATTATATATTTTTCATTATTCTTGAATTATTTCCTTCAAAATAAAAAAAAATTTAGCTACGCTCGAGAATGTCGAGATGACGTTTTTTTTTACAACTTTGTTGCCCTCCCCTTTTTTTACGTCACTCTCAAATTGTCAGATTAGTGGAATATACACTTTTTAGGATGTAATTAACTCACCCTACCTTAATCTGACGCGCTCGAGAATTTCTGATGGTCAATTTTTTTTTACTAATCTGATCCTGTATCCTTCACGGGCGGCCTTATATATGGGCCTCATGTTTTGTGGAGGTACTTAACCGGGTACAAGGTATCCCCCTGTATATTAATCTGCCGCGCTTTAGTAAATCCCGAAATCCCCGCTTGGGCTCCCCTACTATGAGGACAAAATGAGGAATGAAATCTTCGAAGGCCGTTATACTGCATTTATAACAACCTCAAAAAGCCTTAGATTAATAAATGTATGATGATAAACTTACCTGACTTAACTCGTGACTTTTTAATTATTCTAATTTTCCTAACATTGCTTTTTTTTCTGTTTTTATTACTAGCTGCGTCCCACGATTTCACCCGCGTAGACCGGGATAAAAAGTAGCTTATGTGTAAATCCAGGGTGTCAGCTACGTCCATACCAAATTTGATCAAAATTCGTCCCGCCGCACGATGGGCTGAAAATCGGCTTTCATAGACTTATGGATTTCAATTTGCAAGTGCCGGATTTTTTGCCGGATATTGCTTCTATTAATTACTATATACAAAAATGATACCCCAGTTAATTCTGCTCAAAAACGAAGGAATTATAATTTTTTTACGGAAAATTTGTATGAAGCTAGTATGAAAAATCTAATTTTCTCTTAAACTGAAAGTAAAACAGGAATATCCTTACAGGTGATTATAGTGCTAATTATTTATGATTTTTTTGTTGCCGATTTGCCGAAAAGTATTATGCCGTTTTTTTTTTAAAAAGATCGTAAAAATATTTTTATTTATTTTTGCATATGAAACGGTTCCATATAATGTCTAAGTTAATTAAGAACATCGATATGTTATGAGTTTATGACCCAAATATTAAAAATACATAAAACAATAAAAATATAAAAAAATTGCTGATTATTCTTTTTTTTACATATAATTTAAATTACAAAAAACGCTTTTTCTGGCGTAAATATGACTATTTCGCTGGTTTTTTAAGCGTTTCATTAATTTTAATGGCTGCTTCAGGATTTTTCATCATACAGAGTGGATACGACAATACAACAATTAATTAAACTTCGTATACCTAATCACGTACCCAATCTGCGTACAAAAATTCAATTCAATTTAACTATTAGTTTAGTCACAGGACAATATTTTTCATTTTCAAGATTTTTAACATGATGTATGTGATAATACAGTTATTAGACCAGCCTCGCCTAAAAAAATAAAGGTTAAAGACATTGTAATATTCTTCACACACATGTTGCCAGCTACTTCAATATGGGAATTAATGCATGTTGTACCTTATACCAGAGGCATAAGAGCCATAAAGCGTGTCATCAGAATTAGATAAGAAAATAATGCATACTGAAGTTATTTTGAATGTGCGAAAGAGATACGTATGTAGACGATAGTTCCTTTATTTCTACGTCGCTTTCTCGCCGAAACAATAACAACCCTAACTTGCAAAAAATCGTCACAAACAATGGTTTGTTGGGTCGGTCAGTGCCCCAGTCGCCAGCCGTGTTAAAATATTAAAACTGGTGTTCTATTTTGTTTACATTTTTAAGCTATTTAGTTTGTTAGAAAAAGTTACTTTTTTAATTTTAATGTTAGGATTTATTTGATAATTCCTATAAACTGCTATACATTAGTTAGTTCTGCTCGTATTTTCAGTTATTGTCGTACTGTCGTATCCACTCTGTATATTCGGTCACAGATGCGATATCTCCATGGCCTTCTTCTTTTAAACGTGCTGCAGCTGCATATACCAATTCACTGGAATCTTCGCCTGTATGATCATCAGATCTTCTCTTTTTCTGTTTACTTCCCAGATCTTCGAATGGTTTTCGGGACCTATTTGTCATTGTTCCAACGGACGATTTTTTTCTTGAGAGACTGAGGGAGCTCTTGGTATCTCATCAACAGTTGGTTCTTGATTAACTAAAGTTTGCACACAACTCGGCCAATCTAGATTTGCTTCCAACCAATTTGGGTACAGTTTCTGAAATTATCAAGGAATCGGTTGGATTTCTGCCACCTATTTACATAGCGGCTCGCGTAAATCTCCGACAAAATTCTTTGAGAGTTACACGATCTTCGGCAGAAAGACAATCGCCTATGCGGGATACAACTACACCAAACAATACTTCATGGTTAAATGAAGAACGCTCACTTTGTAGAAGAACAAACAAGTCTAAATTGGTGATTAAACTTTCCATTCTAAGATATTATATTTATTTATTTATTTAACATGTGGAAAACCAACAGCTTAACTTATAAACAATAAATATACTGCAATAAAAAACATGAAGCCAATTACAGGTTTTCACGGCTAGCTATACAGTAATTATAATAAGAGATCTTACACACGACAAGACATCAAGAAAAGATGAGCACCAGTCGTCAAATCGGCACCGCCAAACATAAGGAATAGATTACAAAAAAATTAAATAAAATAAGAAACATAACTATTATTATTAAAATTAATTCTTAGTGTTAACTAAGAATTAATTTTGAAAAATTCCAGGTTCAGCCTATTGCGTACGCTTGAGCCTTTGGTTGAAAACAAGTCAAAAGAGAACTGCTTGCATAGGTCATTAAAGTCTTTACTTTAAAGTTTTTAGTTTTACATTATAGTCGCTGATCAAAGATTTAGTATTAGCAGTTACACAGTTGTAAACAATCTAAATTATAAATCAAAATTTTAGCTCTTTTATTGGAAAACGCCGATAATTAGTTAACTACCCTCATTAGTTTTACAAGATGAAAATTTATAATCGTCATAACAACCAATCAACAATTTAGCTTAGTTATCAGAAAAAGGTGAATGTAGTCATTAGTTCGCATTGTTGTGAGTTTTTGCAAATCATTTAATCACCTATTAAAACTTATTAAGAATATTAAATCAGCGTAATTACTTTTTTTCAGACTCGTTAGAAGACTAAACAATTTGTAATTTGGTATTTATGTAATATGCAAAGTTTAGAAACTCATTTTTTGTTGATAAATATCTAGCTCAAACATAGTTGTCTACGTGTGGGTGTACTATAAACCTCTGCCTACTCCTTCAAAGATATATGGGGTGATGCTATTTTATATTACGTGTTGTTAAAAACCTGTGTTCTTCAACATAAACACTAAAAGGAATCGTTTCATGTGTAAAAATAAATAAAAATATTTTGACGATTTAAAAAAAAAAACGGCAAAATATTTTTCGGCAAATTGGCACCAAAAAAATCATAAATAATTAGCACTATAATCACCTGTAAGGATATTCCTGTTTAACTTTTCGTTCAAGAGATAATTTGATTTTTCATACTAGCTTCATACAAATTTTTCGTAAAAAAAAAATAATTCCTTCGTTTTTGAGCAAAATTAACTCAGGTGTAATTTTTGTATATATTAATGACTAATAGAAGTGATATCCGGCAAAAAATCCGGCACTTGCAAATTAAAATCCCTAAGTCTATGAAAGCCGATTTTCAGCCCACCGGGCGTAATAAAATCGCGGTGGAATAAAAACGCCAAGCGCGGTTTTTTCCCATTTTCAACAGTGTCGAACGAGCGTTAAAAATCCACTTCGAACTGATTCTTCGTACAGTGAGGACGTACGATTTGTTCCGTAAATTTATTAGCGGTAGCCATGTGTGAGGGCAGGAGACCACAAAAGAATCAAAGAAAATTTTGGATGCATACCTTTAATAAATAACTTGAATAATTAATTATCTAAAAGGCCAATTTTTGACGCCGTACAATTATTTAAGGAAATATCCAGAATAATATAATATTTAACAATTAAATCGCATGTTTATTATATTGTATTTTCTCAAATGAAACCCGTTTAATGTTTACTTACCTTGTTTAATTATAACAAACTCTACCCATGTACCTACCTATGCTGAAACTATTTTAGTACCTATATATCATTAAACACAAGTACCCTAAACACAATTTAAATCTTACTTTGGGTGCCAGAGTTCATCGAAAACACTCTTTTCCATTGTTGTAATTGTAACGTTGCATAGTTTTAAGATAAGTATTATTGTACAACTGAAGTTAATATTTTTATTTTATAGGTAGTAGGTACCTAATATTCGCATACCTACGCTATCATGACTTCCGATAACTAACTCCAAATATATTATTTATTATTCCAAAGGTTTATTAACGTACACGTTCTTCGGCTTGGCATTGCCGTGCGCCGGCCTTGAGCATGCGGCACATCCGCACTCTATGAGCCCCGCACCATACTGAACTACTAACATTATAATAGAATGTACTCTGAGCTGACCAACACGCGCGACTATTTCGCGTCCGTGGAAACACAAGTACAGAACTTCGTATGTCGTATTTTTTCAACGCTCAACGCCGAGCGTTATATATTGAACACCGCACGATTATAAATCGCGCTGGGAAAAATTCGCAGCCGTGTGAACAGATGTACAGCTTTCTGTTTGTTCTATTCCAAGCGCGCCACTCGATTTTTTCCCGCCGCGATATTTTACGTCCGTGCAAACGTACACTAATGGGCGTGCCTTTGATTAATTATCAAAGAGGCGTGTATCATGGCATGGCGTCCTCGTCATCGGCTCCGGCGCAGTACTTAGTCTGTGGCCCGTATTTTATCTGTGAGACGTTATAAATGTTTAGTCTGACAACACTACTGAAAAGTAATCAAGTACCTAATAAAATAATAGCAAGCAACGAACGAAGACGCGGACGCGGAGTTCATTCACAGTCTCAATTTTCATTTCACTATAATATGAACACAACAGTGTCAGCATCTACTTTCTCTTCTGGTGAGTGTTATTGTTTATTTATATAAGCGCTTAGCAGATGATGGACAATTATTTTGATTGGAATCATAAGGAAATCCTGGGAATCTTATTTGTCCTACGTGTGTGTTAATGCATAGATTACAAATTTTACAAATACCAGCGCCTTACGGAAAACTTTCTGTCGTTATGTGTGGTCAGTAAACAATGAATTATTATGATAGCCCAGCCGTCGATGTGCTTTAAAGGATTCTATACTCAATTGGGAGGTCAATAGTTTTTTCCGGCCTGTTCATTCATAAGCATTGTGCGTTTAAACCTACGACATGTCAAAAATACTTGTACGTACAAGTTCCGTAGTTAAAAAATGTGTTTTGTCAAAACTACTTCCCAAGGTGATTCGAGTTTGATGATAATTATTGGACTTTATTACAATAAATGTTTGCCTAATTTGATAAAAGAATCGTTGGTGATCTTTGTCTAACTCGCGATAGAAGTATTTGTGTTTATTTATTTTCAGTTGGGCGGGAAATCAAATTTGCTAATCATGGTTTGTAATGAATAACTAACTGTACATGTTGTGTGATGAGTGTGTTTTTAACTGTAGAAGTAAAAGGTATTACAAACAATGATTAGGACACATTTGTATCACCTGCCTGTTGAATTACCAAGGACATTGCTTGCTTTTTATTAAATGGGTCAGCAAAAGACTGCCTTTTGTACAATATCATATTTAAATTTTTACGAAGTGGTACCAGCTGCCTTATGTTATGGTTGTTATATTTTTTGTGTTAAGCTTTATTATGGTTCCGTTTTTCTCCAATGTTTGACAACTTAGTGTAATATGTATTTACTATTATTACTTACTTTTAAAATCTGTTATGCTCTATTTTTATTTTACCCAACTGCCCCAGAAGGAGGGTAATATTTTTCGAGAGTATGTATGATGTAGGTATGTCTATTTATTTGGCATGCCCTGTAGCCTAAACGAGGAGCTCGTGGCTAAGCAATAACAGCCGCACGGGTCGATCCATCAGGTTAAGCTACGCTTGCCGGGGTTGGTCAGTGGATGGGTGACCATCTTTACATACCGAGACTCCTCCGTGCCTCGGAAAGCATGTTAAGCCGTTGGTCCCGGCTGTCATTCGTGGATCTTTGACAGTCGTTACGGGTCGTCAGAAGCCCGAAAGTCTGACAACCAGTCTTACCATGGGGTATCGTATTACCCAGTTACTGGGTTGTGGAGGTCAGATAGGCAGTTGCTCCATGTAAAATAATGGTATTCAGCTGCATCCGGTTAGACTGGAAGCCGACCCCAACATAGTTGGGAAAAGGCTAGGCAGATTGATTTGATTGTAGCCTAAACGGTTCATCAGGATTTTATGAATCTGCAAATACAAAAAAAGGGAAGGGTTTTTAAAAATAAATTATAAGAATATTGGTAATGAAATAAAAGCTAGAAGTGAATAAAAAAAAATGTGACGAACAAACATATTGTGAGTAATCGTAACTTTTATAAGACAAATTATTTAAAAAACCACCTGTAAAAACAACTGAAAAGAGATAAACAACCATTGAAATCTATAGAATTTTGGCATTGCAGGCGGGGACAAACCAATAACCTGAAATATGGGGTTGTTTGTTTTTTAAATAATTTGTATTATTATGGTAAAAGTTAAAACAAATCAAGACTATGTTTTGTCAAAATATGAATGATCATACTATTTTAGCACAATACCTTGACTATAGGTACATGTTTGTGCTACAAATCATTGTTTTTTGTCTATTATACACTAATAAAGAAAAAATAAGAATAAATATTGCAGTTAACAATAACCTTAAATAAAAAATAACTCCTTACAGATCATTCATGGAGCAGACGTTGTTCAACAGAGACTGTGTTCAGTATACAGGGAAAGGAAACTGGTAAGTTTTAACTGCATACTTTGTACAACTTATTTTGTTTTAGTTATATAGCTTTGTGGGTTTGTCTGTGACTGTCCCTGACTGTTGTTTGCATGTATTTATATTGTATGTTAGGTGTTCTTAAGTATTTGGAGTTTGAGGTTTGTGCAATATTTAATTTAATAAAAAACTTAGTATGTAAGCAATATTATGTGTGCAAGGCACTGCTGGTCTTCTATGAGGAGCTGGGGTGGATCGAATAATCCATTTTAATTTTTCCCACCCATGCGCAAAATACGTGCATTATTGTGGAGTTGCGGATACCAGCCCTTATTACCTATTACTTATTATGTTATTTAGTTATGATGATAAATATTTAATTTTATACAAATTATTGTAGTACTGTATGTAGTGTATGTTCATAAAATTCATTCCCTAAATACTTACTAATATCATTCACATACTAACTTTTATTTTATTTATTAAGAAGTTAATATAAAAAAAAGCATTATTATACTGAGTGATATTTTTGTAGTATTGTATGTAGTTTATGTTCATAAAATTGATTCCCTAAGTACTTACTAATATCATTCACATACTAGCTTTTATTTTATTTATTAATTAAGAAGTTAATATTAAAAAAAACAAAGCATTTTATACTGGGTGATTTTTGAGATGGGCATGGGACAGAGCGAAGTGCAAAGTGGTTACAGAAAACAAGATAAAAAAATAATAATTCTGTTATTTGAAAAAGAAAGAAGTTTAGCCAGCAATGAAACTCCAACTTTTTTGCTAAAAAAAATACCAGCCGGTATTAATGCACTCAGCCATAGTAGGTACCTAATATTGATATGGATGCTACTCTCACCCTGTATTTGTACTAAACTTATTAAAGAGTTCAAAAAATGTTTTGTACAATTAATATAATTTCTCTTGTAGTCCCATTTTAGGGCAGCCCTAACAAAAGGTACAGTCATACCAAAAACAGATCTACTAATTTAATTAAAAAATAATTACTAAATGAGCAATTTATTTAAACAATAAGTGTTAAAAGCAAGGTTATAAAAATAAAATAAAGATTGTAATTTTCATAATTAATCAATAATTTCGAAGAAAATTGTTTCACGAATTTGGCAAGTGTACTTTAGCTATACATCTTTTTATACGTGACTCCTAAACCGCGGCTTCACGCTTCACGGAAAGTAATGTTTTTTCACCACCACGTCATTCATTGACCTGGCACTCGCATCAAACATGTTGGAACATGATTGTCTCGATTATTTTGGAAGTACCTACAATGTTATTGCATTTACGATATGAGCGGTTTTATCTTAAGTATTCACTCATTATCTAAAAGCATTAATTGCTGGACAAAAGTACATCTGTTATTATGATTAAGATTTAAGAACTACATAAAAGTACGCACTAGTTTTACTAGGTACTAGACTTTGCTGGAAGTCGGTGGCAAAAAAAAGAGACTAACTTCTGATGGAAGTAGGATGTTTTTAAAAAAAAAAAAATACTGTAAGTACTGTATTTTTGTCATAAATACAGCCGCTCCAATTTAAAAATATTTAATTCAATATTAAAATATTTTACCTATACTTAAGTATTATAAAACTCTTAATGAATATTGCAAGTATTTATTACTTATTTATTTATGAAATTTAATTATGTAGGTACCCAGAATATGTATTATTGCTGCATTTTCACTTTTAGAATTTATATTAATATTATATTAAGTTAAGTATGTAATGTACACAATAAAAATTGTTCTTGATAAATAAAAAAAATAAATAAATAAAGTATGATATTGCATAACACCCCATGACCCCAATAATGATTAATGTGACCAATTTTTATTTTTGAACAGCACAATGCTAGTAACATCTAGTATTTTGGGCGTAAGTTGAATGTATCTAACTGTTTTCTTTTTTCGGTCTCCAGTCCATATCCAGGGTTTCCTCGAGTATAAAGGCTTCCGCAGACAAGCGCGACGCTACTCCGGTAGAACAATTTCCATGAAGTTTTCATAGAAATTTTTCACTAGAGTCGCGTCGAACCTGTCTGCGGGAGCCTTAAAATGTACTTATCTATTTGTAATACGGTAATGTACCAAGTATGCTCGTGTTTTATCTTGAATGACGTCCTCAATACAGCGAACGTGAACCTGAGTGTTTATTCTGAAGTACTATTTATAAAATAAACCATTTGAGTACTATAGTTATGTACGGAGATGCTGATAGCGACTCAAAGTACATCAAACTCTAACAATAAAGGGCACGCTCATTCCATCGTAGACCTCATTCATCGCTTTCCATCACGCAGATCGAGGCCAAGAGAACCCTCCAAAAATAAAATCAAATATGCAAAATGAACTAAACATAGCCTTTCTAATGTCATGCTGTCAGAAGGCAGGCCTCGAAAACGCCCTCCACTCTGCTTCCTATAATTTTACGCTTGGTAGGAAAAACGACGCTTTTAACCTTTCCTGAGATATGTTAATGTATTTCATTAAACACAGTCATCTCGTCAGTTAGGGCGGGAGTACACATGCCTGTAGTTGGTACAAAACTATAATAATAAATAAATAAATAAATAATAAATATGTTTGGACATATCACACAACGCCATCTAGCCCCAAGCTAAGCAACCTAATGCTTGTGTTATGGTAACAAGATGGCTGATAAACTACTTATATATATTTTTTTTTTTGTAAATACATACATATTATAGATATAAAAACACCCAGACTCGGAACAAATACTTGTAGGTCGTACAAATATTTGTTCCGTGCGGGAATCGAACCCGCGACATGCTGCGCAGCAGTCAATCGCTCAACCACTGCGCCAACCGTGTCGTCAACTATGCATGTAGCTTGCATGCCAATGTAACATAATAGCTTCAGATTGGTGAATGTCACAATGACATGCAAGCTACACGTGCATAGTTTTGTACAGGCTACAGGTATGTATTCCCACCCTTATGTATTTCATCATCGGTCTAACGGCCCGCCCGGCCGGTAGTCCTATTGCCAAACATCCTGTCTAAAATAATATCCGTTATAATTTAATAATAAAAAATAATACATACATAAAGAGCCGTTATTCTAAAATAGACTCACCCTTCATATCAGGGGAATCCCCCTAATGTTTATTTCCGGATACAACAACCAACAACAGACCTTATAGGATAGTTAAGTAGTTAGTCACTCATTTGTGCAGACAAGTCTAAACTTGTGTCTAGTGTTACTAATTTTAGTTCAAACGCGAGTTTTTAGACGTAATTGTCGGTGAGCAAAAATAGAGGCGGAAGTGCATTCCAGTTACGACATGACTCTTCAGTCGTTGACCTCAGAGCAGTAGTTAGATCTGTATGGACTTGAATCATCTATTGTTAGAAAACAAAATAAAAATACCCCTTTTTGTAAAATCGGATTCGGATCGGATTTTGACAATGAACGTACATACTTACTTAGTCGAATCTTTGAATATTCAAAATTGTATTATTGTATTGTCTTCCTAGATAACGAATTTCTCGAAATGTCCGTTTTTAAAGTAGTTAAGTAATTGAAATAAAAAAACAATCAGTCACAATTAAACACACTTCTTTTCCCATGTGCGTTACCCCAGCAGAATGTTGTCGAAATTCGACATTCTAATAATACAGATATTTAGTCTGCTAGCTCCTGTAAATGTCTGAGTAGGTTTTGGAATTTGTCCGGTTATAATTTTCAAGATATTTCAAAAAAACAGTTTCTGCTGGCGTAACGTTACCCCAGCAGAATGTTTTTTTATTTAATGGGTATATTGAAAAAAACATTAGTTACATAATTAGTCCGCTAGACGGACTAAATGTTTCGATATATTTGGTAGTTCTACGGTTTAAGGTTGCGAAGATATTCAAGATTCTGCTGGGGTAACGTTTTCAGATTTTCTGGATCTCTGAAATGGTAAAGCGTAGACTATTAATTTTTTATACATAGCTTTGTCTGAATTAGTCTGTATTTGTCCGCGAATAAAATAGTAATAATAGTGCACCGTTTTCAAGTTATTTTAAATTATATAAATATCTTATTATGGGCCCTAACTTTTTAAATATGCACTCCAGAGTCTTACTTGAAACGTCATTTTGTAGCTTATAACTACCTACAGGTACGTGTGAATTTTCATTATTGTCCAGATAGGAATTAATAAGTTATCGCGAAATTCAGTTCAGTCCGGGCAGCAGGTTTATTTAACTGCCTATTAGTCGAGTTCTATGTCGATGTAGTTGCTAAATTCTATATAACTAGTTAGTCTGTTGTTTCAACTTTACACCTGTCAATTTTAAGCGTTATACACTCAATAGTTACAGAGATAAATGAAAAAGTATACTCACGGTAAGTATGGCTGTGGTAACCCGACCATGTTAAGATGGTCACAAAAAAGCGGCGGCTAGTACAAAATGCTGACCTTCTAAAATTTATAGGATAGTGTTTTTACTTTTGTACAGTTGCGTAGACAAGTGGTAAAAAAACAGTATTTTATTTTATTATAATTTTTATTTACGGGTAACAAATATTACGAAGTTCTTATAGAATACCCTGTAGTAAAATCACAGTTCAATAGGTACTTACCTGTTAAAGTTAAGTTATTAAGTCCAGGGGTCTAAGTTATTAATAAATAAATGAACCCTAAAAAATATGTTTATAATTTTTACTTTCCAATTGTTGAAAATGTCAAGTTAAATACATAGTTAGGTAAATGGAAACTTACTTACTTTATCAATACACCATGTCCTGGTTGACTTTTCATTAAGTAGCACACAAAAAAAAAAAAACTTAGTGTGTCTGATTTCAATATTTCATAATGTTCCTGGCCCACTCGCTCAAACAATAATAATTACGAAATAAATATATGAGGAAGCGCGACGAAGCGAGACGCACTCTCTTTGTGTGACCTTGTGTGACTAGCGATGCAAATTGCAACTAGGATCAAGTTCAATGTAAACAACCCCTCCCCTTTCTACTCCATCCTGCGTTGCCGGCCGAGACGTAGGTATTGTAAAATTGATTTTGGAGAGTTTAAAATAGAGTTCATTATTGTTTGGCAGAAAGGTATTTGTATGGATTGTTTCTTGTTTTCCGAATTACGTATTTTCGTACCTACCTACTTTTAAGTGACTACTTACCATTTTTGCTGTCTCGTACTTACACAAAACAATGTTTTATTCGGTATTTTTTTATAATGTTTACTTTATGTGTGTTTTTATTTACAGTTACGGCAATCGTTTAAAGTATGAGGTTAATTAAGTAGTAACTATTTTAAGTATTAAGCCGGTAGGTAGGTACTTACAAAGACAGTAATGTAATTGGCTGACAGGTTAGGGCTTTCATAATTTGAACATTGGAAACATAGGTGGGTACGTAGAAATGAACAAATTTTAAGTTGAAATTAATTGTGTACGCGTCTGTATCGAAATTTTAAGACTATTATGGTATAAATTTTAGAAGGTCAGCATTTTGTACTAGCCGCCGCTTTTTTGTGACCATCTTAACATGGTCGGGTTACCACAGCCATACTTACCGTGAGTATACTTTTTCATTTATCTCTGTAACTATTGAGTGTATAACGCTTAAAATTGACAGGTGTAAAGTTGAAACAACAGACTAACTAGTTATATAGAATTTAGCAACTACATCGACATAGAACTCGACTAATAGGCAGTTAAATAAACCTGCTGCCCGGACTGAACTGAATTTCGCGATAACTTATTAATTCCTATCTGGACAATAATGAAAATTCACACGTACCTGTAGGTAGTTATAAGCTACAAAATGACGTTTCAAGTAAGACTCTGGAGTGCATATTTAAAAAGTTAGGGCCCATAATAAGATATTTATATAATTTAAAATAACTTGAAAACGGTGCACTATTATTACTATTTTATTCGCGGACAAATACAGACTAATTCAGACAAAGCTATGTATAAAAAATTAATAGTCTACGCTTTACCATTTCAGAGATCCAGAAAATCTGAAAACGTTACCCCAGCAGAATCTTGAATATCTTCGCAACCTTAAACCGTAGAACTACCAAATATATCGAAACATTTAGTCCGTCTAGCGGACTAATTATGTAACTAATGTTTTTTTCAATATACCCATTAAATAAAAAAACATTCTGCTGGGGTAACGTTACGCCAGCAGAAACTGTTTTTTTGAAATATCTTGAAAATTATAACCGGACAAATTCCAAAACCTACTCAGACATTTACAGGAGCTAGCAGACTAAATATCTGTATTATTAGAATGTCGAATTTCGACAACATTCTGCTGGGGTAACGCACATTCTTTTCCCTACTATAAACTAGGAAACTGTGAAGATGGCGTAGATTTGGGGGCTATTTTTTGTTCATGACGTTCAAAAATCACTAATATTAGATAATTTTGCTAATGTTATGTTTGCCTATCTGCAAATTCATATAATAATCCAATAAGCCGCAAACAACAAAAATCCTACAATCGCTCATGTAGCAAGTGGTTTTACAAAAAACATAAGTACCTACTGCAAACAGCCAGTGTCGTGCCAACAAAACATACACGCTAACTCATTTTTTGCGTTATGGATTGCAAATATGGCTTCTTCCAAAAACTGCGTGTCACAGTCCTCAGTGTATGCAAGTTTGAACAAGACATGGTAAGCGTGAGTCACTATGTGGCCTGTGGGCTGCACGACGTCAGGAGCCTCGCTGGGTAATCTAGTGTAACATCTTTATCCTGCTGTGTCCTTGTACTGGTCATACGAACAGGTTGGGACTTGGGAATTGACGGAATTCATGCATGCATGATATTATCATTGAGTGGGCAGCAAACAGGAAATTTTGAAAATAATCCGCCGATTGAAAAGGCATTGCGTATAATTATTTTGTGCAACGAAGTAAAGGAGTATTTTGGTAACAAAAGGAATCCTAAAGCATGTTTGGTAGTAATTACTGGTGGGGTAAGGTCCAAAAAATTTGTATTTTAAATATAAATAGAGGTTCGATTCCTATAATCTTATACAACATTTGATGCGGCCCATGCCCATAAAAAATGAAATATTGTGACTGGAAAGGTACGACGAATTTAAATACCCTTATGTAAAGAATATCCCAGAATAATGACGAAAGAGGATTCCGTTAATGAGTCGACAACGATTCAGTCTGCGACTGCGACCGTTTGTAACGAGAATCGTAATGAGCACGAAACACGATTATGATAATTAGCAAAGCTCCAAGTTACAATTTATGGTAATCTAATTTCTAACTTTAACTGTTTTACCTCTTAATTTATTCGTTTTAAGTAGGAATGGTCGAGTTTCACGAAGTTTTTACCCACAAAAATTAGTCGAGCGTTTTTGGTCCATAATTTAGGTCTGGTTGGCGAATTTTTGGCATGTGTGCAATATGTGGCACGCGCTCAATTTAAAGCTAACATTTATCTAAAAATACAAGTTTCTTAAAATTTATATTCTAAGTATATTATTTAATAACTTATCTTTTTTATTAGTCAGATCATTTATAATTGATCAATTAAAATATGGTTTCATAATTTATCATTTTATCACAAAAATTCGCCATACCTCAATTAGATATGCAGTCATCAATATTAAAATATTAACTTTTTAATTGGTGATTGTCAGATGGTTCTGAACTGCAACATGGTGCACCCCGGAGCCAGGGCCAGGGTACACAGGATCCAGTCGACCCGAAGACTTGATGATTATGGGATATCACTCGGCAATTTAGCATAGAAAGAACAATTTATTATTCAATGGATTTTTGACTACAGTATGCTTATGTTATTGTCGACTGTTAGGGTTACAAGATGTAATTTGGATACATATTTCTAAATTTGCCGGTGTACTACCAGAAATTCACGCAGATATAAAAAAAGTTAATCCTGAATAGATTTGCTTTTTTACAAATCTGTACTGTGAATAAAAAGCCTGGGCAGAAAATGTTGAACTAATGTCAATATCACTAAACTTGTAATAAGTCTGGTGTGAAACAGTGCATGTAACACTTATTTTTAAAGATGGACATTGTCCGTCTGATGTCACCATAAATAGTTATATCATCACTCATACTTCATGAATCTCTTAAATAGTATTTTAGTAGAACATTGTTTATTAATTGTGGTGTTAAATGCAACATATTTCAAATTCAGGTTATCCATTCACTCATTATAACATTTGATTTGATCATTCTTAAAAGTGCAGCTTTGATTGCGCCCTTTGGTTAAAACAGGTCAAGTTTACGCCTAATCAGCTTGGAATGGTGGAGGAATTAAGGAAAAGGCAACTATTACCCTGTGTCAATAAATGGAAGTTACTAACGCCATCTATTGGGCTGAACCTCTGTCGAGTTGATATTCAAGTGCTCTTACTTCAAAACGAAGACACTTGTACAAACATTTGTCTACCTCTCAAAATAAATATTGCATGATGACGCGCAATTTTACTCTTGCGACAATTTAATGTTGGCGGATTTGTGAGAAACTTGATTTATCACAAATGATAAATGACTAATCTGCATTATCTGCATATCAGATAATACCCATTTGTGTTTGGGCCAACTGAATGGAATCTATCAGAATTTTTGACTAAAATATTACTTCCAGATTTTTCATAATTTATGGCTATCATAGGCCAAAAATAAGGGGTCGGTGTATATGAAATGCCTAAAAAGTTCCCCCTGGTATAAGGGCAGGGTAAGTTCATAAATAGAGTGGCGATTAGCTTAACACATTAATTGAAACCAAGTATTCACTACATGATTCTGGACCGCTGCTTGATTTTTGTCGGTTATTTTAAAAAAAAAAGTCTGCTCTTTCCTACAAAAGTGCAACACCTACGTGGTCAAAATGTATGCAACAGCAGATTTTTTTTTTTAATAACTGACGAAAAATTTCTCCGCAGCGAGGTCCGAGAAACGTACTGAATATGTGGTTTCAATTAATGTGATAAAGACAGTGATAACCTAATCGGCACTCTGAACAAAGAAAGTTTATTTCATTATTGCACGCTCATTAACGCATCCCAATGTGACAACCCTAATTTGAAATATGTTTTTGTGTGATTGTACTTTTGATTTTAGTGATTTAGCTAGTTTGTAGTTCATTTCATGGTTGTGGCAAACAGTCGAAAAATATCTATGATTCATTGTTTTCTAGATAATTTAATTAAAGAGATAGATCTCATCGGTGACTTTCAGATTTCACTTTATTGTTAAATGCTTTAGTCACGCTTAAAGGCTCCGCAGACGGGCGTGTCGCGACTCCGGTAGAACAATTTCCATTGAAGTTTTCATAGATATTGTTCCAACAGAGCCGCGTCCAGCCTGTCTGCGGGAGCCTTAACATGGTCGTACGTCAATGATTGCAACACTTATTGTGTGAAATTTCTCTTAATGTAGTTGTTCAGCAGGCTTTTGTATCGAGGAATGCCATTCAATTGCAAATGTTCTGGTGGCTACATGATTTATTTTTATAACATAACTTCTGTTTCTTAACTATTGTTTGAAATTAGCTTTGTCCATGCATATAACAAAGATTCATTTCTGTTAAGTTCTCATTTGAAAGTAAGTTATATTATCATATTTATTATCTGTATCGAAAATATTTTTGGACTTTTTCTCACAACCATAGCTGCATGTATTATAGCGTGTGTACGTATGTAGATTAAATTGTGTATTTATGTGTAAATTGGCAATGAAAAGAATGCGAAAACAAAACAGAATTTGGACAGACTAAAAACAATGAATAATAAAAACATTTTGAAAAAGAGTGAAAGAGACAGACAAACAACTAAAAAAAAAAATCTATGTGTTAAAAAAAAGTTCAGTGAACATTCAGAAAAAAAAAATTAAAGTATTAAAAAAAAAAATGGAAATACAGTCGTTTCAAACAAAAAAAAAAAAGTTTCTGACAAAATAAAGTAACAAAAGGACACAGAGTTACGACATTTTACAGACACAGTTTACACCTGGAACGTGCACCGGATCATGGCTTCACGGCAGTTCTAGCGCAGTTGTTGAACGATGTGTGTGTTGTAGATATTGCCCGCGATACGAGCGATACGGACGAGGCGGATACCTACGCGACAGACCCCAGCGACGTTGAGTACGAGCCCGTGACGGAGCCGGACGACGACGGACCAGTCGACGTCGACGATACGTCCGCGAACAGCGACGTAAGTACACTCACGACATTCATTTTCTTCGTAGAAATGTTTTTCACCGTATTATTTCGAAATTAAAAAACCCCGACATTTCCAAATAAATCCGGACAATTTACTTTTTAATCTTTATTTTTTCAGTAATCATTACACTTTTTCAATTTTGTTAAAAAAAGATCCTCTTATGTCGAAAGTACGGACGGGGAGCCAAAAAGCCGGTCATGTCCGGATAAATCCGGACGTATGGTAACCCCCTACCCGTCGGTGACAAATGTGACAATGAGAGACATTAAAATACTAATAAAATCGTAACTACTCAGTCACAATTTTATTAGTTGTTCATTTATAAATTCTATTCATTTTTATACGCCGTAACTTTTCTTACATTAATCGGCACTTACGACATTATTCGTAATTATTTTCCTTGTACCAATGAGCACTTGCATTTTTATTCGTAAAAAAAAAATACATTTGGTAAGCTAAGCTTGGTTTGGTTCTCTCTGTTCCCGCCACTTCAGCGTTAAACTGAGAGTTTTTTCGGTAATGAATCGTGAGAAAAGAGAAACAGATCGTCCAAAAATTTAATAAAAAACCGGCCAAGTGCGAGTCGGACTCGCGCACGAAGGGTTCCGTACCATTATCTATAAAACGGCATGTCTGTTGTATGGGAGCCCCCCTTAAATATTTATTTTATTCTGTTTTTTAGTATTTGTTGTTATAGCGGCAACAGAAATACACCATATGTCAACATTTCAACTGTCTGACTATCACGGTTCATGAGATACAGCCTGGTGACAGACGGACGGACGGACAGCGGAGTCTTAGTAATAGGGTCCCGTTTTACCCTTTGGGTACGGAACCCTAAAAACGAGTTATTTATTTAAATCAAAATTTTTGTTGTAAAACCAGCTTGAAACTAAAGACAACAAAAAATTGTTAGCGTTTGCTAAAAGCACCCAAAAATATGTTTTTAAGGGAAGAAAAACATAGAATTAAATTTGAAAAATGCTTTATTTTTCTTCCAAATAATATTTTTTTCCTGTTCAAAGAATTTGATACTTAAGTTATTTTTCTCCAAAAAAAATTGCCAACCCTAGTCGTCATGCAGGATAACATGTTCATGCAAGCAGCTTTTGTCCATAGCAGTTTTGTATGGAGATACGTACGCATCCGTTCAGATGCGGAAACTTGAACGGATGGATGCATCTCCATACAAAACTGGTATGTTCTATGGACAAAGCTGCATTTAGCTGAATAAGTGTAGTTAGTCCATTAGCTGACGTTCGCACGGACGTAAAAATATCGCGGCGGAGCATTGAGAATCCAACCTAACAACAACAGAGTGTATTCGCGCGTCGAAAAAATTTTCAACTCTCGGCGCTAAGCAGAGCGTTGAAAATCCAGTGCGTGAAACAAAATCGCCGCGATATTTTTACGTCCGTGCGAAAGTCGACTTAGTCAAACATTTTATTTTTTATAAGTATTTTGGCAACACTCCGTCGGTGTCTCGGACTCGGTCCTTGAAAGCGTTAATGTAACCTCTAGCATGCCATGTGTGTGTATACTCATGTTTTGGACAAATAAATGATTTTATCTTATTTATTGGTAAGGAATTGTAATGAAGGATTTTCTCATTGACATGTGATACAATTCTTTCCAGATCGACATAATAGCGACTAAGGTGATCGAGGTGTCGGTGGGCGATGATGGCGAGCTCCAGTTCGCCGACTCGGAGCGGACGGACACGTACGAGAGCGACAGCGAGGTGGACCTCTACGACTACTGGAACTGCGCGCAGTGCCGCGCGGAGAACAACAACCCGCTCTACCGATACTGTCAGAAGTGTTTCCAGGTACATATCGTCAAGTTTACAATTGCGCGCCCCTCCACTGTGTTTGCGCACACATGTATAGTATGTGTAGTTAATTAAATTCTTGACCGTCATTTATTGTTCAGTTACTGCCAACGAAGATGATATGATAACTATTCTAACAGTAAAACAGTCTCTGTCCACTGATCCGCGCCGGCCGCAACACATGCACGAACCGATGTTGGTTTGTTTATATGAAGAAATGAAAATGCGGGCGGTACCGGTAGTGGACGCAAGGCTATATGAATTCATACAAAGCAAACCGAAATCCGTTGCGTGCCGTGCGTGCGTTGCGGCCGGCACGGACCAGTGTACGCTCACCTTAAGGCCCTACATTCAAGCGTGGTTTAGCTCGGTGTGTAAGTGAAATGGCGTTATGGCCGTCTAGTTTGACGCGCGAGATAGAAGACTCTCACGCGCACCGGAATTATGTCGTAAAAGTGCAAATAAAATCGTATAAAATTAGAAATTAACTATTTAATAAAAAAATAATCCATCAATGGATGCAGTTTGGCATTTGAAATTTTATGGTATATTTTTAGTTATAATTATAATTGTTAATGAAGGTATAAACTGCTTTTAAAGATTATTAAGAGGTATGTTTGAAGATTTTTTGGTACATTAAAGTTTATTTAATTATGTTTTGAGTTCCATCACTGTATGCGAAAAGGACTTGAAAATATCATATTTTTTATTTGCCAAAATTATTTACTTACGGTATAGAAGATACACTGCTTTAAAAAACCACCTTTTTGACTGTTTTCAAGAAATCTCCGCCTTAACAGATAATTCCCCGTGGCGTGTGTTCGCATAATTATGATTTTTTCAACTCTTCTTTCATTTGTAGTTTAGTTAGTTATTGATAATTGATAATCAAACTCATCAAAATATTTTTATTTATTTACCTAAATTGTGATTTCCCATTCTCTTAATTAACCTTAAAGATCCCTCTTTCTAAAAATCCAATAACAAAAAAAAAAACTCGAATCTAACCAACCATCAACTTGTTACAGGTACGCAAGAACTTCTTCCCGCCGAGGCCGAGACGCAAACAGAACATACTCACCAAAACAGCCGAGATACCGCGCACACTGTCGCAGGACTCCGGCGTGGATTCGCCCATGAGCCAGGAGACCGACGTGCCTGCCAGCCAGGACGTGTTCCCTCCCAGTCAGGACGTGTTCCCTTCCAGTCAGGACCCTAACCTCGGTGAGGGCCCGTCTAACCCTAACCGCATAAGTTCTTATCGCAAACGCCGCGCGGAATCCGCCGACCGCAGAACGAAACGCAAACGCGCACGCACAGAC
Source organism: Cosmia pyralina (assembly GCA_946251885.1). NCBI lineage: Eukaryota > Metazoa > Arthropoda > Insecta > Lepidoptera > Noctuidae > Cosmia > Cosmia pyralina. The sequence continues at coordinate 26,139,772 of OX276353.1, forward strand.
TCTGCCACGGAACTAGATTCTGATGACGATCTATTCGATTTCAAACCGCAAATCGACGTGAGACCACCAGTTAAGACTGTCAGCGATCCCGCGATTACTATAGAAGAGAAACCCCCGGTTAAGATCACTAAGAAGGTTATAGCAAATACTTTGATTGAAAAGATGGAAGAAAAGGATTTGTGTATGATTTGTATATCTGAGCCGAAGTCCGGTGTGTTTGTTCACGGGCGGATAGCGCATATCTGTTGTTGTTATAAGTGCGCTGTCAAGGTGTGGGCCAAGGCTAAGCGGTGCCCCGTCTGTAATCGTAAAGTTAGTAATGTTTTGAAGGCGGTGGTTATGTAATGTGTGTGTAGAAGGGCTTTTGGACGATTTTAACCTGATATCTGCTTTTAATCAATACTTTTTGGGTTGAATTTTGAGTCATTTTCATATTGCTCTGTCTATAACTTGTGTGCTATGTTTTTTTAATTCCTTATATCAAAATTCTAAAGCGGCTCTTACCATAAAACAAAAAAAAAACATACACAAAATGGTTTGTGTATGTTTATGAAAGAATGGTAAATGAAACGAATATTATTTACCAATAAACGTGGGTAAGTATATAAAAATATTCTTTATTGATTACTGTTTTCATGTCGTCCAAAAAGTCGCTAGTTAGGTTTCGGAGTTGATATAAGGCCGGGAATTACTCTGTAAGTTGAATAAAAAAGAATGGAAGAGTGAGTGAAATGGTGGTCATTTTCAAGCGAGAGTGAACAGTGGACAATGGTATGTGTTTGCACTTAATTGAGGATGATGGCCACATTTCAACATTGATGGTCGTCAAGTAAATTTAATTTCAGCACATTACACGATCACAATAGTTTTAATTTAGACAGTTCCTAATACCGATACTCCTGCGCATCGTGAAAAAATGTTGTCGTAGCATTATTTTGCGCCGAAATGAGACTGCGTGAACATAGTCATATTTTGGGATAATGCGACGGCAGAATATCGTCGCACGCGTATGTAACGCGTCAGGAGGCAGAATAAATTCTACAAAAAGCCTCAAAACAAAAGTTGAAATGTTGATTTCATAGCAGATTTAAAGGTCCAAGTGTCGACTTGCTTGTTACATCGTAGAACTCCATAGCTTTCCATCAGGCGACGTGGAGGCCAGGAGCAGTGAGTGGCAGTAATGAAATTTAAAACTTAGCTTTCATGCTTGAATCATATCATTATGAATTACAATAATTAATATCGTAACACTGAATATTGAACTTGACTTATAAAAAAAGCATTTTGAAACTTTCCAAATACTTTTTTTTTGACGTAAACCTAAATATTTAGTGTTACGATATTAGTTATTGCAATTCAAAAAGCAAGTTGTTGTTTTGATTACCATAAATACGAGAATGCTTACAATAATTAAATACTATTAATAGAAGAGTTCTTAATAATCATAGAAGTTGAAGTGTTGTCAACATAACTCAATAAGTGCAAATATCATAATAAAGAATGAGTGTGTAGTGTGAGTGAATAAATGTCGTAAAGTATTTAATTAAACGAATAGTCGCCAACTAGTTCTAAGTCTTCTGTTTAAGTTAGAGATTCCTTTATTTGATGTTATCCTGGTAAACAAAGCGAAATAATAGTATATTCACGTAATATTTTTCATTGTTTTTATCCGATACAGTCAACTGTTGTAAAACGATGTAAACTTAAAAAGAAAATCGTTGTTTAAATTCACCGGAACATCGTTTGATGTACGGTTATTTCAGTTGGGCTAGGCAGTAGGAATTACATAACACTACACGCTTCCAAATGGCAAATTAATTCATTTCAATAAACAGATGCTGTTGTTTTCGGCTTCACTCGCACCTTAAGGGAACCAATTCATAAAAAAAAAACACCTGTGCTATTCACACATCTCTGTGTGTCAAATTCCATCCAAAAACATCAGCCATGTATGAGTAATTGAGAAACAAAAATCTTCACAAACTTTCACAATTTTTTACAATATTTGTTATTAGGATTTGTAGCAGTGTTCTGTAGTTCTCAAAATCAAAAATATTCTTGTAAAGGAATCTCTGTCTTATAATTCGTATCGACCTATCAATAAATGCCCTTAATTCTTTGTGATAACAATCTGATAGTAGGTTCTTAAGTAGAAAGTAGCTAAAACATTCACGGAAAAATAAATTAAAATAATATATGTACATGTTACACGCATTAGTAGTGTACGGCAGTAACCCCATCTTCTAATCAGTAATTTTGTTGTGAAAGAATAATGTTAGCTGTTGGCTTGACTAAATAACAATAGCCATTCTAATAAATGTTTAGTTTGAGATAAAACCGAGAGTTAAAACATTCTAAGGGGATTTTTTATTCTAATTCTAGAATCTAGCTAGGTGCTTACTTTCGTAAAAGCGCAAACCCATTTTCTATTAGCTAGCAGCATAAGATAGACAAATAAAACGCTGGTATGTTGAAAGTACTCTAAAATAGATTTTCATATCTAATGTGGCAAAATATTTAACTAAAAATGCCACAATGTCTCAACTATTAATGCATGGAACATGTGTTTTTATATAAAATTATTAAAATACTATGCTCCGGTACCCCCCTGTTATGTAAATAATAATAATTCTAAATAGGTAGAGACGTCGACCACCGAACGAAACAGATTAATATATTTCATTTATTATTTAGGGATCTTCTAAAAATTAACGGCTATTTTGTATTAATGCCAAAAAATTGAAACATATTTCATTGATGATTTTAAAGTTATGTTTAGGTATTGTTGCTAAAATATTAAATAGGTACGCTTAATTTTTATAATTATTTTTAAAAAAGCGGTAAAAATTGTCTTTGGTTACAAGTCGTGAAAAAAAATCATGAAGTTCAGGTCAATGCGCAAAGGTGCCCCGCGAAATTCAAAGTTTCTTGCGTTTTTTGCAATTTGCAGGTCAGTTTCAGGTTGTATCTTGATCAAAATATGATTCGCGACTTTAACAAATATATGTATTTATACATATAAATAGATCCCACAATTATGATATTTTAGAACAAATCTAATTTGGAGAGATGTATTGATGATTCTTATGGTTATAATTCTGTATACACATATTTTTTCGGTCGCGAATCATATTTTGATCAACATACAGCCTGACGCTGAGCTGTAAATTACAAAAAACGTAAGAAAATTAGAATTTCGCGAGTTACTTTTGCGCATCCACCTTAATAAAATAATTTGAGCGTGGTCTTGCGTATACAATTAATATGTTATTATCGTGTCAGAATCATATTTGTTTCAAAACTGACAATTTGTTTGTGTAATATTTAATAAACATCCATAAAAATGTATATTTCTTAATGGGGGAAGGAAAACGCGAATTTAGTTACCATATCAAATGTTTTTTTTTTTTTTCTATTTTTACTACCTTATCAATTCCCCGAAATTATCGTAAAAGTTATAATAATAAAACTGTTATGAGCAGAGGTCGGAGCGTAGGTAGAGTATATTTGCCTAAACTTCGAGGAAGGTAACATAAGAGTGGATAATACCTCCTAATAAAAAGGAAGTTATCCAATCTTTCAAATCAGTATACATAATATTTATGTACAATTACAAAACTTTTTTGTTACGAATGTATTCAAAGTGCAATAATTAATTCGCAATTTCTTAAATCCTGGGACTTAATCGTCATGTTTATGATTCCGGGATTTTCGAGAAGGTATTATCGACTTTGTTACTTCTTGCTCGAAGTTTAGGCAAATATACACTACCTATACCTACCGACCTTTGATTATGAGTGTTATTATTGGGCGTCAATTATTTGCGTTGGTATTACAATTGATCAGGCTAAGCGCTGCCTCTCCCATTATATAATTTAGTTATTAAAAGGTGTATAATTCATAAATTTTTGCACTTCTTTATATTTATTGTATATATACTTATTCCTTTAGGCTGGCAATAAGTTACGCCATTTTCTATTCGGCCTTAGCTATTTTTAAGTAGCGAAACATCAACAGCTTAGACGAATCTAGATTTATTAAAATGCAAATTTATATACCTTTAATTATAGGATTGATCTTTTTAAAATCTAGCCCACCATCTCTCCTACCGGTCAGAGGATATTATCTTGTTACAGATTTAAAGAATTTATTTCAGAAGAAACATTATTAGATTTATTAGTTATTAAATTGTAGATCTCTTATTAGCTTTTGTACAGATAGGTTAAGTTCAAATTTATGTAACTAAGTACAGCAACTTGAAAAAAAAATGAAAAAAAAAAATACTTTAAGTATCGAAAAAAATAACTCGAACTACAGAAAAAAAAATTAATAAAAACTTTTCTTTTTCAGGAATTTTGACTTTTTTTTACAAAAACCTTTTTCCCCATATAAATAAAATAACTGAAAAACACACAACTTAGTACTTACACATAAAATATTTCAAGCAGAAACAACAACACAATTACAGATACCAAGAATTTAGTTTTAAAAAAGGAGATGGCCAAAAAAAAACCCAGAATCGACAGGAACGAAATGTGCACCAATGAATTAACAATAAAATATAGTAAATGTCACCAAAGGGGCAACCCTGAAATATGTATAGTATAAGAGCTGAGAGCCAACAAAAAATCGGAGTTTTAGTTAAGTTATGGCTAAACATGATGGTTTTGTTTCGTGTTACATGTATTTTAGCTGATAATTATCAAAAGCACATGTTACAAGAAATAACAATATAATATCAACATCATGTTAAGCCACGCAATAACGAAAACTCCAATTTTTGTATGATTTTGTTGTAGTATCTTCTTTTTGTTGACCCTTAGACGCTTCTACAATTATATTGTTGTATGTGTTTTCTTGTAACAGGTGCTTTTGATAATTATCAGCTAAAATACATGTAACACGATACAAAAACATCATGTTTAGCCATAACTTAACTAAAACTCCGATTTTTGTGCTTATTTTTTGTTGGCTCTCAGCTCTTATACTATACATATTTCAGGGTTGCCCCTTTGGTGACATTTACTATATTTTATTGTTAATCCATTGGTGTACATTTCATTCCTGTCGATTCTGGGTTTTTAGTTCATTCATTTTTGGCCATCTCCTTTGAAGATAATTTTAACAAAACTATCAAACAAGTGTTTGTGTGTGTTTTGAGTGTTTTTGTGTGTTTTATCTGTAAAGGTATGATAGCAAATAGATTTCTGAGAGTTATGCCTAATTTTTTTTTCACCTTGATAATACACATTTCGCCAGGTGGAACTCCTTATCATTGTTATCAACATGTATACTTGACAATATGGTTAACTTGTAGATTCCTCACGTTCAAGTGTCGATAGATGATGTGTCTATCAAAAAATACGTGTTTTGTTTCCATGTATTTTTGTTCTTACGTATATCTAGGTATTTTATGATTATGAGTTAAATAGCACAGTGTAAGTATTGTTTGCTTTGTACAGTTTTAGGAAAGACTTGTCACAAAAATAACGGAATAGAATGTCTGTGAAAAATATGAGGACATGTCTACAAACAAGGTGTCGTTATCCTATATTCCTGAAGAAAATCTATTGTATAAAAGGTCCATGCCCTGAGCGCACGCCAAGTCATTTTATTTTATTGTTCTATGGCAAAACGAGCTATTTCCAAAAATACTGCGTATATAAAATAATAGGACCTAGGATGTGCCTAGAAGAACTCGCATGTCATTATTGTACTTCTTCATCTCGGATTTCTAAGGTTGGTCACTGGTCTTGGTCTATCTCTGAAATCGATAGCTTATCATAAAACCTAAAGGCCATTTGTATGGAATTTATGATTCAGGCGATTAAAAAATTAGACATATCTCGTGTCAACGTTGGTTTAAAACGGCTGAGATTAAAGATGGCGATAATAATCAAGTCTAGACTAAACTAGCCCCATCGCCCACGCGATTCATAATGGCACATTTCCTTTGCCGGAAGGGCGTCATATGGTGGTCTGGGGTCTGCCGTTAATTCATTTTTTCGCAGAATAAAAATAAAACATTCTATGCTTATGGTGTTTTATAAAAAAAAGTTTAGTAAATCGATGTCAAAAAGCACTGGCGCCTGAGCTACTTTGAATTTGAAAGCTACTGCGCTGTGCTGCGTCTTTCAGTAGGTATGATAAAAGTATCTACGACACGTAGCGGAGTGTCACATTGTTTTTAGATCGTCGTGAGTTCGATTCATATAGCAAGAGATATTGCCGAATGACGTTGATGCTACTGATGTATTTTTCCTATTCATTTAATTTGCAGCAGGTAGATTGGATCACTAAGGGGTCCTTACCGTGGAGTGCCGATTGCAGTTTGACGCTAAAATGAGCTCTGCCTCTGGCTCTATCCTCTATTAACCCTGCCAAAAAAAAATGTGTGTTAAGTATGACAAATTTCTAGGCTGGGCTGTGAGGTCTATACCTTGCTAGTGTGGCCACATAGTTTTAATGAAACCGGAGTTTTCCGGCCGGAAAATGCACAGGATCGGCCGGATTCCAGACTGAAGTTAAACCGTCGAAGAGACCTGTCTTTCAGAGACCTATCTCGTGAAATTGTACAATAAGTTGCACTTTCAGATATAGCAGACGGGAAGATGCAGTCGAGAGCAAAATGTTTCTGAAAATAAAATCGTGCCCAAAATGAATCTGGTTCGAGATCGGAACGCTGAAGCGTCATCTTTTAATTTTGTTCTCTGAATAACTGAATTGTTGACAAAAAAACTTTAGATTTAAGTAGCGAGCGGTACTCAGTTGACCTCCCCTCCCATTGTGACGGATGATTCATGGCCCGCGGTGCAGTGAGGGAGCGGAATATTTTTTAACTTCCAACCTTTTAAAACTACAAAAAAGTTGTGGAATTGTAATTGTACTTCTTTGTTACGACTATATCTTTATACCTAGTAGGTAAGTAATTATTTATCATTAATAATAAAATGTTTAGTAGCATTTCATGGCTTTTAATTTTAGACCGCATCTATCCGTTGATTAAAGACATCTAGCCCGTAAACCGTAAGATCACATAAACAGAGGAATGTTAATTTAAAAGTAACAATAGAAAGGCTCGATTGTGTAGTCGAACGCTTTATCTTGCTCAGCTTAATCAACTGTCTGCTTACAGGTAATTATTTACGTACGATCAATGATGTCATCAATTTACACATATTTCCTTCATTATTTTGTTTTTAGAGCGACAGGCTGAGCGGTGCTGTGAATCATCGCAAACACGTACAGTGAAATATTATTATTGTAGCCGTGGCACCGCACCGAGCCCGCCACACGGCCACACTGCCACCCCCGACTCGCACGCCCGCATACAACTTCTGTCAGTTCGCCTCAGTCGCATTTTGACGTCGCTACACAGTGCACGGAGCAACGCCTTTCTTTCTCCACATCAAATAACACTTGGTGAGTTATAGTTTTAACCGGTTTTTTACTATCTCTGTACAAAATTCCATTGCTGATATGATTCCATTTACAAAACATGAGCATCAATTCTAACTTATGCATTTACGTGATTATCGAACGGTTTTTTTTACTGAGTCCCTCCCTTGGGAACCGGCCATCGGATGTAGTGCCGGTGGAGTAGCGGCATCGCGGACTCATTGATCAGGAATTCCTTTTGGAGAAGATTTTGTCTCGTTACAATACAATGAATCGAATTGGACATTGGTTGTCTGTCGGAATGGGAGCGGGTTGTATGACTTCATTATTTTTTATCATGCGATGCGTTAGGCTGTTTATAAAGCACACGTCGCGCATTTTTATTGTTCGATTATTGTCAATAAGTATATTCATTTGCCGAATAATGAAACCGATAATGTGCTCCTATAAGGATTTGAACGTTGTTTTACCGGTGTACCTACGTGATAATATTAAATAGACGGTTTTCCTTCCTACCCACAATGGTTCATTAATTTGCTCCCGATTTAAAATCCACACAGATTTTCCTGTATATTTTAATAGCAGTTTATTATAATCTAGACTAGATTAGATATTATTGACTTTCTTTAATAGCTTTTAATGAGAACAATATCCGGAGTTCTCCATTGTGAATGTGCATCCATTTTGAATGTAGATTCAACCTACCCTTGCACCATCTTGGATTGCTGTTGATAAATCATAGGGAGAGAGTGTCAGTGTCACAGTCATTAAAATGACAAAGAGATATTCCAGAGGGCCGAGGGAAGTGAGTGAGGCGCTACAAAAAGATTCTTGTCGATGTTGATCGTACCTAACGTAGGTATAACGAAACAACCGACTTTTCTACCGGGAAGCAATTCGTCTAGGTACGGTCAACTGTGGCATCTTTAGTTTCCATGAGCAACTTTACCCATGGGTACTGACGCATATCGAAAGTGAAGCACAGTAAGTAAGCCGGGACCGTTTGTACTAAATAATAACTTAACTAAATAAACACTTATCATCAATCGGAATTAGCCCATTATCGTAATTACCCCAATGCAGTACCCATGGGTAAAGTTGCTCATGGAAACTAAAGATGCCACAGTTGACGGTACTTACAAAGTTTTTCGTGTACTTAAGCAATTTTAAAATGAAAAAAAAAACAAGAGAAAAGAACCGAATTAACCGTTCGGTTATGGTTCGTTTAACATCATGCGATATTATGTTAATAAATACAATTAACCCGTCTCGCTAACTCAGTCGTGTGTCGAGTCGTTCAACTTTAGATTTTTAGAGAGGATCCGCTTAAAAAACTTTGTCTCAAAAAAAGAAAATGATCGATTAGTCGAGCACATGGTTGGCTATCTATGTATCTTCAAGCCTTATGTCTGTTGCGGTAAGCCGTAAAGGCTTACATTTATGGTGGCCCTTAGCTTAACAGTAGCCATTGACGAGTGTTAATGAACTCAAGTTTTGTATCAAACGGCCGCTAAATATAGAAATCTGACTAATGCTCAACACATGCTTGACACAGCCAATAACCGTCCGTTGATGTTTTGAATAATAAATCGTCCTCTGATATTATCTGAAGGTTCAAGTTTTTGATTAATTACAAGAATTTATTGATTTGTGCGCATCATAGGCACAATATCATGTAATCGTGGGTAATCGACCTTATTGACAGGAATGGCAAGACTGTTTATGAAAACTTTTTTTTTTAACCAAGGCACATGTCTTTTTATTACATTGAGCACTACTACACCATTTTCGGGTAATAAAATGAAGGTAGTCATAAGCCACACTGGATAATAATTACAAAAGAGTGAACCGGTTCGTGTGAACGCTGGGACTTTCGCCGCTTTCACGCATCATAGAGTATTGAACGGTAATCATTGACGAAATCTTTAATTAGTACACACGCTACTATTGCACGTAACTGTTTTATGTCATCTTTTTAGGAAGTACCGAGTATAGCACAAGAGAATAATACCTAATTCATTAAATTTTCCTGTTGTCGAGTAAAAATTAATGTTTTTCAAGTGTATAATATGAATCATAATAGCCTGAATATCGGCTTATACCTTCAGCATGGAATGGAAACATTTCCTCATACATAACTCGAATACTTACTGAAATGTAGGTACCTACCACATCGATGCACAAGTGCGTTGGTTTGTAATGAAATCTGTCCAGACAGGACACTGGCTCATGCGCGAAAGGGAAGGATATGCACAGACTTGTTTGCGAGAAAGAGAAGAAATAACTTCCCGAATACGCGAATCGATTGCCCGGAGACCAAACGACGCGTCGCACCCCTAATGCCTAACTGATAGGGTTGTCTGCGAGGGCTTTAATCGAATTAGTACTCAATTGTGCTGGGGAGGACGATTGAGATAAACATGAGCTGTTCAAATTGTTGTTTTATTGTTATGTCTTTGTAGATGAAGTGTGTATATAAGACAAAGAAGGGGAGGGAATGAGGCTGAGAGGCTCCTTATTTTTCTGCTTCCTTTCATACGCCACGTGGAGACGTGGGCGTACAAAAGTCAAGCTAGGAACATCATTACAAACTCAATAAAACGAGGATTTGCACTGAACTTTTGCAGGATTTGGGTACAGTTCATAACTTCAAACTCAGACTTGAAAGAGAAAACGTAACCCTAAAATTGGCGAGGGTGGCAACCATTTGAACCATTCGTGCCCCCGCAGTAGCATATATTATGAAGCCCTAGGTTACCCTATGTGGGTTTATAGATCAATAAATGGCGAGGGGAACCGCATCGAAACGCTCCGCAAACCCATGTAGGTAGGAATAATAACAAAAATAACGCTATTTTTGCGAAATGGAGACAGAGTGATAGTCTGAATAATGTATTTATAATATATTCTACTTAATTCACCTCCATTTTCATACCTAATTAAATTGTTTAGCTTACATAATAGTTTTTACAGTTTTTTTATTACTTAGTTGACTAATTATCATTAGCGAGAGGTGGTTTTAAATTACCTAGTCTGATGCCTAACGAAAGATTCAGATCGTGTAAAAAATGTGGCGCACAGACATAACACAGTGCTTCCTCAGCCATCCGTGCGATGCTTACACTTGAAAATCTCTTAATTGCCGATGCTGGCTTGACGCTCCATAAAATTTGAGACGTATCTCTGATATAATATACGCTCTAGCTTAGGCGAGGTCACTGACACCTGCACGGTAATTCACACTATATTTGAATTTCAGATCACTTTTTATTTTTCTTGTTCTCATTTTTATAATTGGCCAACTTAATGTGGATGACTTATGAATTTATTTGAGAGGCGTATCTTGATAAAGAAACCTAACTTTAAGAAATTAGAAATGATCTGACTGAAGCTAGATTCAATGGCAATTTATCCAAACAACAATGCCTCAATCAATTTCACAAACAGCTTCATTTATTGATCTGGTCTGGCAACAAAATACAGCTTATTTATTCTTTTTGTAATTTTATCATTTTACCAGTCATAGCTAACATCGTTTAGTTGATTTACCATTGAATTGTAACTGCATTTATATTTGGCCTTAGATAAAAATACATGGTGCCCTTGGCATATTGAGTCGAGGGGCCGCCCTCGTGCGCCCTTGCCCTAACCGTGGCGAGGGTGACAAACTATACCATAGATATATGGAACTGCTACTTATAAGCAGGACAGTAGACATTCAACAAAATATATTAGTAATCCTTTAATATCCTGTAGATATAGTAATGGCGTATAGAAATATGAAATTGTAATTACATTATTTATTAAGTGTATAAACCGAGCTCCTGTTGCTAAAACAAGCAAGATAAGTATTAATAAGTCCATGCTCAGTACTACCTCATTAGAAGCCTAATCGTTTAAGTACTTAATTATTTTCCCAGTTATCTTTCCAAACATGAATATCTTTCCAAGTCTTCGACACTAATTGGAATTTGCTTTTCTAATGACTGAAAGTTGCGTACGGCATCAAGCGAGTAATTAACGTGAAGTGAGCTTTACAGCAGCTTCAATAAAATTAATGACTTCGTCAAAGAAAATGGAAAGCTGTAGCTCTAGTGGATACTTTACCCAGTGCAGAGAAACGGATAGAATTTATGTCAAGAGGTCGATTGACAGATGAGATTTCAATTTCAAGATGGCGGCTTGGTGTTAACTCTTTCAGGAGCACTGTCGTAACAGCTATCATGTGTTATGCATTTCCTAGTTATGTTTAGGGTTGAAGGATAATAAAAAAAAATACAATTTAATTCTTTCGAGGATTGATCTTCATCGATAACCGGCGCCACGTAGTTTCTTCATCCACAAACTTCTTCTTGTAACGTAAATTATCACTAGATAGAGCCAATTTAAAGAAAAATAATCCCAAATATACCTACGGTTAGCGTATTGAACCACTGACCCTGAAAGAGTTAATCAGTCGCTGTCCAGTGATTTCCATAACTTAAATAGTCGCGAGAATTCCATTACAAATATTTTGTTTAAACAGATGGGACAGCATGCCTTGTTATTTATGGAATGGTCTTGAAATAGCGTCTTGTTTTCATGATTTATTTCTGTATTTAAGATACAATCTGCATGAAACGTATTTAGTTTACGAAGTAGAAGAAAGCTGAAATATTCGTTGATCAAAGTTTGAAAGTGGAAAATGTGGCATCTTTTCACAGACCATACTTTCTTAGATAATACAAATCTCAAAGGAGATCTTTTATGAGAATTCTCCTTGAGAAAGATTCGGGACAAAAGCTAAGTGTGCCCACTAACATACTGCAAACTCCGACGCTGGAGCGTAGGTAGTAATTCAGTGACAATTCACGGCCCTAGAGAGCTGCGTAACTTGTAGTGTCGTAGTACTACTGCAGGACTGGTTCCACGTTATTATCTGCGCACTTACAACGTGGAATACCTTGGCATACACACTTACAATGAAAGTGTAGCTGGTTTAAAGGATCCTCTGTGTGACTCACGAGCCACGGCTCGGCTCGTCCAACAATGCCGGCTGAGACAATGGTCTATATCGATTGTTTGACTCGACTATGCTTAGGAAGTACTTATAATTCAATTACATAATCGAATAACTGCGTTGTAGAAAAGCTTTGTTAGATTATACATATATTTTGATACTTTAGGGAAGCAGAAACTGCCGCAGTCATCTCAGAACAAGCTAAAGACTACAGAAAAAACAGTGTGTCACCATATTTCGTAGATGAACCAAAATATGGGCATAACTTTTGTAATCTTTATCCAATGTGATTCTTCAAAATCTGCCATTGACTTCGATGATCTTTCTGTGCACTAGCCGGCATAATTAAATAATGCCTACCTAGGTTCGCAATTTATTGAAACTTGAACTGAACGGGAACTAAGATTGATGTTACCAAAGTGACCGAGCAATATCTCGTGGTAGCCCGTTACTAAATCCCGTTTATAAGATTTACTGAAGCTGTACGCACTATTTCATTGACTAGAACTAGGGTAGCGTAGCTTCCTTCGTATCCCACTTGCCACCTAGATAAAATACCTGCCTTGAAATCGATGGAAGTAAATCTTTATTCCTGTACTTTTATACCTTGATCTTGAATTTCTTTCAGAATGTCATTGTGTGGTAGGTACCTATGTTTAATTATTGCGCATCATAAAGTCAAATATTGTTGATATTGCCAGCCAGTTATATCGATACGATTAATTTATGCTTTGCATTTTACTAACAACATTGTCTGCTCTCATTTTGTATTCATATCTTTGGTCTAATTTTATCTTTGTTACTCTCTGGAAGTTCTGCAACAGCGGGTTAAAACGGGACTATATTTAGATCTGTGCAACTATCACGACTGCAAAGTTTACTGACACAAATCGCGATTGTTATATTACTTATCTGCAACTGCACTTCAAACATTGGACATTCTTTGATACACGCGGTTGTAGCCAATGCCGAGTTAAATAAATAATTAGACTATGTTGTATGTAACCTGAGGGACGAATGAATCATGCGAAGTGAATGAAATGTCTGATAAAGAATATTCTATGAGGCTGTGAATCATTTTAAATATGTAGTAAGTATAAAAATATCACAGTTGGAGAATTGTTATCAATGTCTCAGAAGACATGGCTCCGGGTTTATTATGGAAAATAATACAAATATACTCTTTATGAAATTATCAAGTAGATAATAGTTCTTTGTGATTGATCGGATGCCAATGAATCACGCACTTGGAAGCAGCTGTAAGAACTAGATTGTTCCAGGCAGAGTTAGAAAGATTATAGTTTCTTTCTCTTATTTGTTTTGATGCAACAATTATTTGGAGCAACGAACTGAGTTGACGGGAATATTATCGATTGCAGTGGGTAGATGTCTGCAAGCGAAGACGCATTATTTTTACCAAAGAAACACAATCCATCTTCTTACTCACCAAAATACGGAATTTCGTTCTAAGATTGGCATCCGGAAATGACTTCGTATCACTAACTCTTCTTGTTAAAAATTTTGAGCGCCATTTTCGCCACAACGTTCGATTCTTGAATGGAAGTCCGTTGTAGAATTCCTTTCAAAACAATGATTTCAAAAGTATATGTCAATGTTTCAAAATGAATTTACAGCAAAAAGTTATTTTCAATACTTAGTGTACATAGTAACTCAATGTATATAGATACCTACCACAGAAAAGATAAAGTTCTGTGATACCTACATATTTACTTTTCTACAAAAGTACTTTCATTCGAACAGAAAAAGATCAAGAAGCTTCATTTCTCTCTAGACTTGAATGTATTCCAGGAATTTAGAATAGGTACACATTTAGGTCAAAGACCTACGGAACTGCGATATCTTGAAAGTTTTTGCAATGACCGAACGAAATTCCGTATTTTGGTGAGTAAGAAGATGGCTTCTTACTCACCAAAATAAGTAATTTCGTTCTAAGATTGGCATCCGGAAATGATTTGGTATCTCTTTATTTTTTAAATAATAAAATTTATTTATTTTCTCCCACAAATATTAGTAAACAATTGCTTTTTTGTTCAACTTTTTTCAGCAGTCTCGGAAAAATATGAAAAGGGCGTCTTTCGATTCGGAATAGCATGTAGATGATTTTTGAAAAAAAATAAATTTCTCAAAACTAATTAAGATTTTTGAAATCCAAAAAAAGATCAAAAATGAGAAGGAAATTTCCTAATCAAAAGTTCCAACTCCCCTGGAACTGTAGCACCAATATTTAAAATTTTCATAGAGGGGTGAAAATACGGCCGAAAACGGGTATTCTGGCTTGCGCCCACTTCGGACACTAACAATAAAAATTATTTAAACATATTAAATATGAAAATTAAGAAATTTTAAAATTCAGGTACTTACTGGATAGATGAATGAACAATAATCCGCCGAATAATAACGGCGGATTAACTATTATCTCCCTTGCAATGTTCAAATTCAAGCGGTAAAAAAATGTTAATTATTGCATAATTAATAGAAAAATCAGGAAAAAAATGTTTGCTGGTTGGCTATTGCTCATTCACTATCCAGTAAGTGCCTGAATTTTTTCATTTCTTAATTTTCATGTTTAATATGTTTAAATAATTTTTATTGTGAAAGTGTCCGAAGTGGGTGTGGTGTGCGCAAGCCAGAGTCCCGTTTTTGGCCGTATTTTCAACCCTTTGGGAAAATTATAAATATTGCTTCTACAGTTCTGGAAGTTAGATTTTCTTTTTTGCGAGCAGAACTCTATTTCTTTCAAAAATCATCTACATGCTATGCCGAATCGAATGACACCTTGTTCATATTTTTCCGAGACTGCTGAAAAAAGTTGAACAAAAAAGCACTCGTTGACTAGACTAACAGTAGGTACCTATAAGATTCAAAGTTTGAAGATGGGAGACAGGAGCCCATGCCCACATCAGACTTTTCTTGTCAAAAATTTTTAGCGCCATTTTTGCTACAACGCACGTTCGATTCTTGAATGGAAGTCCGTTGTATAATACCTTTCAAATGAATTTACATCAAAAAGGTATTTACAATAGTTACTTTTTAACAAAACTATTTTCTTTCTAACAAAAAAAGATCAAGAAGCTTCATTTCGCTCTAGGCTTGAATGTATTCCAGGAATTTAGAATGTACATTTAGGTCATAGACCTATGGAACTGCGATATCTTGAAAGTTTTTCCAATAACCAAATCGTGAATTAGAAAAGCGGAATGTTTGCATTTGCATTCACATTCCAAGATTGTAATGTGTGTAATCTACCCTACCGATGTCGAATCAAGTTATTTTCCTAACCTAGTGTTGTGGGCAAATTCTTCTAATAATGTGTGTTTTCCTGTACAACACAATATTTTTCCAAGTATTTTTATATGAATAGAATGCATTATGTAGGACGAGTAACAGTAGAGGAAAAGTTAGTTATCTACAAGTTATTATTCCAACATAAACGACGATCAGACTAATATGGTACCTAATTAGCATTGCTATTAGTGTCGTTACTAAAGCATTATCGGAGAACAAAATTGTTTTATTTACCGCTTGAAATTCTAAACATCCCGTCAGAAATCACACCACGAGCGGCGAACCACTCAGCTAAAAACAGGGAATCGTACCCAATACGGTTGATTACGCTCCCTTTGAAGATTTTACCCTTTAAAGGGATGTGTGATGTCCGTAAGTGTGGCACCGGTACATCAATTTGCTGTTTTATGGCTTTAGTGTGCCGTAAAATGTTTAGTTTTAACCCTCCTCAATAAATTTGCATGAAAACAGTGCCAACTGACGCAGATCTGGAACGATATTTATGGAAAGACACGAATTTTGTTTATGTGAAATGACTAGTTTTTGGCTAGGTGAAATGCCTGCACTCGCTAAAAGACTCCTTCTCTCTTTCTCAAAATTCTAGAGATTTCGCAATCCAGCTTTCAATTAGTATTGCGTCGTTAGTTCATAATATGCAGCAGGTCTGCAGCTGTCCACCTCAGTTTTCCCTTCTGCATCGTCGCGCAGAAAGAGACATCTGCAATTTGTTGGATACACGACTTACATGTATAGGTCCTACATGTAAGTTATGTAACCAACAATGTTTGTTGCTTCGCCCTTTGTGTAATTATCAGAACTGCATTAATCATTTTGATAAAGTATCGAAACAGATAGGTATACCTACATCGCATCATCGTATTTGCTTTGGTAAAGACTATTCTGGACTTGGTACCCGAATATTAACATTAAATAAGGATAGCCCTGATAAAGGATATAACTACGTAGAAATACAGATGAAAATACTCTGTACAAGTGCTTTGTTACCGAGAACTCAATATATTTGTAATATTCTGGGAGTTTTGAGGATAGTAATAAAGTGCTTGTCATGTTTGTGTTCCGGATTCGACCAACGAATTCATAGTGCACCGATCGCGCTTCCCATTCCCATCTTGTGATGCCTTTATTTTGGGCGACTGCAGTGATATTCTATAATTTGAATTTCTAGTTACGACCGACGTCTAAATTATAGCTTTGTCCTCACCAATACACCTGCCAAGGGTATTGCTGTGGTCCACTGCCCACACTGACCGTTTTAAAGATCATAGATCTGCCAATCCATTTTCAGCAGTATCGAAATATTTGGGATGGATTTCGTTCAGGAAATGTATTGATCAAGTGATCCAGTGGTTGAAAGATCGTAACTCGTGAAGCGCCCACCTATAAACACCTGCTAGCATATTTTATGCGATGCATTAAATCTTTCACACCACATCAGGTCGTAAATCTCACAACCACTGCATCAACTAGGTGACCTTTTGTCGCATCTAGCCAACAGCTTGCTTGGGCTACTGCATCATTCTGTAAATACAGCTAGCGTGGAATTGACTCCAAGAATTATTTCGTGTTTGAAACATCGCCCACATTTTACCTGTCAGTATTTCTATTTACACAAACCATGTCCACATTGCGTTAAAAAAAAGAAATAGTAGCGCTGGCGGCGTTCGCTGGAGTCTAGCGAAGTAGCGACAGACATTCGCCAGACTGAAACTCGAGATCAAAACATATTTGTCGAGGCAAGAGTAAATAAAGGCAATTTTAATAGGTCTGCTTATTTGCTCTGCGCTAAGAAAACAAATTGCTTACGAGTTCTGTTTGAATGGAAAATTGATAGAAAATGCGTAAACCACCGTGTGGAGACCACTGACAAAGCTTTTTTTTCTGAAAGGTTTAATGAGGCCAGTCGTGAAGATAATAATATGCTTTTATATAAACCGCTTGCACAGTAAAAGCAAGAACGTGACAATAAAAATAAAACACCAGAGCAATTCAACGTTTGCCCGTATCTAATCGTGGAATTCAGTCGACCCGATTCCCATATAGTTTGTGGCCAGTGACGACTGCACCATGTATGGACGTCCTAGCCCCAAGGTTAGCTGCTATGTACTGCAGATGTCACGACTCTTGGATCGTGAAGTAAGTCGTCGTATTAATAGTGGCAAGGTCGATCCGTGGCTTCACATTTGTGGCATATCTAGATTCTAGATAGTCCTTATTTGACAACTGTTTATCGATTTCTTTGATGTCCATCTATTTGATTGAAGGCTGAATTAGAGACGCAGTTTTATCTACCTTACTATCTTCTATCGTTACATTGGTGTACTTGTACTTACTGTATCGCCTACGCTTGTTTCTTAAATAGAATAAGTAAAGTTCCAACTTCTAACAATAATTATGTTCTATCGCACGTTGTTAGTGCAATTTTAATGGTGCATGAATAATTTCAAAGCTTGTTCTCTGAAACTGTTGACCAAAATGATCATCCAAATCCTTTTGCTTTTTGAAATTTTCCATAATTTCTGAAATGTTATATTCAGAAATTATGGAAAAGTTCTAAGACTTTGTTTGAAATTGTTGCCTAAACAATGGCATTAAAGAAAACCAGATTCTAATCTAATCAACGCTGTTAATTCTGTTACTTCATTATATTCTCGTCAGCAAGTTGTTATAATTAGTCTAATCTTGAGTTCTTGACGGAGCATCCATCTTTTCCTGTCCAAGTAAAAGGGAAACAAGACGATATTTAGTTTCCATCCGACGAGAAACATTCACTTTTAAGTCTTCGAAGGTTTCCTCAATGAAGAAGTTTCTTTAGCGTTTCCGTAAGTTGAATAAAATGCGGTTGCTATTAGAATTACCTAAGACCTCGTTTCCCCGGAAGCTGTTTCTTTCTTTGCAGCTATCCTACTTATTTGTTAATTGGAGAGTAGTCTCGCACTTAATTACAGTCCGGTCTGTTTGAGATATAAGTGTTACCACAGTCAAAACATAGTAAGTAGCAGTTGTAAATCAGCAAAAACGGTACGTGTCGAGTGTCGAGGCCAGCGATCTGCTTACGGTGAAATTTTAATAACTTTAAACTTTCTACGGTGACGGCGGCAGACGTGCATCGCATGACTCACTCGGTTCACTGTACGCTCCCCCACCAAAATACGGCAGACGTTGCCATTAAGCCGGTATTGATTCCCCAAATGTTGGCGAAAATGTGTGTTACTCAATCAATTCTTAGTTTTGCATAACAATGAGTGCATGAGAATACATCATCAAGAACAACTATTAAACGCATTTCAAAATGGAGGACGCCATCGTTATTCGTTACATAATAAAATGAAACGACTTTAGAACACAGATGTAAAATATCATTGTAGTCATGAGAAACAGAACCCTGAAACAACAACATTATCTTATTAACACATCTTATTTTTTTTTTTTTAGATTACGGTTGATTAAATACAAAACATTTCGGTTGACATTTTGAAAACTCTGACCATATGGCGCGCATGCCTCGTATTTTTTATGGCGCCAAGAGTTACGAGTTGTTTTACGTACCCGTTCTTGCAGGTTCTATACCTTATAAGGTTTTGGAAAGGCGCCATGACACGCCACGCACCGTTAAGCCGAGTTACAATAGAACACTGATTTTATTTCGACGAGACGAGACAGATGGTCAGACATATTAGATTGTATGTGACAGCCATTGTTGCAGCGAAGCTATACTCTATGCAGCGAAATATTTTAACGCCCATTGTTTTTTTTTCTCAGCCGGTGTCGTTAAGCATGGTCATGACATGAGCAATAATGAGCGTGACTCATATCCTTTCCCGATACGAGAGGGAGAAATGTTAGTATATCGAAATGGTTAAGGTAGTTAAAAGCATGAATCAATTATGACGCATCCACATACTTTATTATCAACATTGGCAATAAAGCCGTAAGTAAGGTGGCGTGACTAGAATGACCTCATCTTGGTTTTCGAGTATATGAGTAATTTTTGCCGATAAATAATAGATTTCCGAGATTTCCTACTAAAATCAATGCCGTGACGTGCCGTGGCCGTGCATAGTAAATCCACGCGAAGAGACGACTCCAAAAAAAGAAAGCAGCCATGGACAATATTTAATTTTATAGTTCTAGAATTTTTTTTTTTTTTTTGTGGATGGGAAATCATCAAATGACTTCTCAGCTCTGGACAGAGCGAGAGGGCGTGTCAGACTTTTACTGACTAAAACCCACCCGTGTTCCTTCAGTTGCCCGTGCCAGGGCCACGGTATCTCTTTCGAACTACCCGCGACCCCGGCGGCATCGCCGCCCAATTGACCCCGTCACTGCTGACATCTCTTTGAGGCGCGCGTGGAACACAACGCGCCGTCGACCCGGGCCTGGTCCTTAACGGACGGCGAGATGCCCACTACTCGTCGTCCGATAGTTCTAGAACTAACAGGATGATTCTCTAAGTGTAAAAAGTAAGTTTAAAAATCTAATACCGGACTACTGAAAAATCACGCTCTAAAAAGTATGAAATAAGAAAATGTTCTCATCTGAAATTAGAAAAAGGCAGACAAATTATAAATCCGGAGTCACATATTGTAATCTGTTCGATTTATGCCCTAACATGACGTGTGACTCCGGTTTTTACATACATTACACACGCACATACATACGCACACACACACACACACACACTCACACACACTCACACACACACACGCACACACACACACACACACACACGCACACACACACATTTAATTAGTTAGTCTTTTATTTTATTTTGTACCTTGTTGTGAAAGAGCGGGGTCTCCTAATACAGGCATTGTTTGCTTACAAGGAGGCTCCAATCACTAATTGTGTTTTTTATTTATTATGGTTACGAAATAAATATTTTTTTTTTTTAAACACTTTATATACGTTGATCAGTTGATGATCAGCGTATATAAAGTGTTGGTTTATTTTATTTTATTTTATTTTATTTGGGAAAACAAACAATCGTACATTGTATATTATATCTAGATACACAGTATGCTATAAATAAATGTACAATCCACTACGTTTCCACATGTTACTCAGTCAGTCATGTTAGTCAGTTGTTGTTGTTGTTGTTGTTTACTCAGCCAACTGACGTCATAACCACAGAGCAATATGGCGTCCACTGCGTCCAACGTTTTCGCGCGAAATTTGAAAATGTAAAATTTAAATGCATTTTTATGGCAATTATCGATTGAATAAAAATTTTGTGTTTTTTTAGTGGCTTATTAGCGCTATAGAATCTAATTGAGACACTTCAAAAATGGGTTTAATACCCTATTATCGGGTGCATGCAAGCAAAGCCAATATTTTTGAAATGTTCTAATTAAGCCCTTTCATGTGATAGCCCAACACGGCATCATAAAAAAACATGTTTTTAGTTCATGGCTCTATGTCCTCTAGAGGGCGCCATATTCAATTTGATGTGACGACACATTTGTCAAATTATTATAAGTAGTTTAGAAGTTTGAAGGAACAGGTGAACATACATACATACCGGTCAAAATCATAACCCTCCTTTTTGCTTCGCCTTAGTCGGGTAAAAATGTTCAGCAGCAGTTTTCTTACAGTTTAATTAAAACAACATGCTCTGATTAGCGGTGCAAGACGCGTACGGTTCGTAACGAGATATGTGCGGGACGTAGTTATGTTAACTAACACCTCACCGCAAAACCAATACTAAATACTTATCTACTTCTGTATAGCCCTAATTAGGTACTTAGCTCAAAATTTTATATTTTAGGACAGCAAAGGAAGTGCGCGGTACAAAATGTTTATTGTACGTAAAATATTGACTCGAGTTCAACTATAAATAACTGACCCATGTAATGACTTGAGGGTCTGCACTCCCATGGGGGAAGTGAAGTTTAAGCGAGTAGTACCGCCAACTAGCGCCACTATTGAGAAAAAAATCATGTCTGGAGATATGGATTTTTAGTCCGATGAGGTCAAAAAATCATCAGTTGATTTTTGATACAAAAATTTCTATCTCATCTGACTAAAAATGTGAGCATATGAAATTTCAAAATGTTCCATATCTCCAGACTTATGATTTTTTTCTCAATGGTGGCGCTAGTTGGCGGTACTACTCGCCTTAAATGTAAAGGAGGATCCCTCGCCTATTACTTAATGAAAGGGTTCCCTTTTGTATTGAGTTTCTAACTAGGTTATCAAATGTTCATAAGTACCTATGCTATGTACTATGTGCTATCAGTTTTATTCAGTGTATAATGGCAGGTACGATAAAATTTGGCGGGTAGGGCTAGTTTAGGTAAAGATAAAGCAAACAATACGTCAGGCGAAACATTCCGCAAGCTGAAACACTGGATTTGTTCTTTTTAGAAAAGTGTGTCTACAACAAACATACCTACCTACATTAAAATATTCCATGATTCATTGTAAACCTTATTCGCTTCTTTTACTAACTGACAACTGTATTGGTGATTAGTGCATCCGATGATTCTGCACCCAGTCAGTTATCGGTTGAAAACCTTGAAAGACCTGACAGCCATGGATAAACAAGGACAGAGCTATTGAGGCCAATTGATAAATATTGCAGTATAATTTAAATTGTTCGATAACTTAACTTAAATTTACGTTTATTTATGGGCTTGACATTTAATTCTGTACCATTAGTGAAAAGAGGTATAAGTCAGAATCTTTCGTTATGAGAAAAATAAATAAAAAGTTTTGCATTTTTTAAACAGCTACAACATTTTTATTACTGCGATTTTTTTTTTTGATGTTTTAATTTTTATCAATTGGAAATTTTTACTTTTCTATGGGATATGCTTCGATTATGTTATAAAATAATTCGATTTTAAGATAATGAAAAAAACCTAGAGTTATATCATTGGCCACATTTAAGTTCCTATGTGTATAATGTTATAATTTTAATTATATCATTACACATATTTTAAAATGCACTGGTGTTGAATGTTACAAGTATTTATTAAACATCTTTTTGATAGCAATAGATCTGTATATAATAAAAACACTAGAACTAATTTTGTTTAGAAAACATTGAGATTTCATGGGTACCGTGTCTTTTTATTGTGCTGTTATAAAAACAAACTTCTATCTTTACTTATATCAAATAAACTATAAAGCTTTCAAGGTGTAAAGTTACATAGCCTAGTTACTTACATGTAGGTACTTATAATGTCAGTGTCTATTTTCAATTAAAAAGCGAGTAAATAAAAGTGTAAATAAATTAAGTATATTTTAACACGCTTTTATTAGCTTCACCTGTATGTATGTTTGTGTGTAACGGAATCTTTGAACTCGATTTTTACCCACTTTAAATGGTCAGATGAATTCGAAATTTTACACACATAACAGGGCCCGATGACAATACAATAATTTTAAAATTTTGTCCCATTATCCTGATCAGGATCATCAGGATTAACGATTTATCTCTAAAAAAAATTAAAAATAAATGATAGTTTAATAAACTAAAAAACACGCTTTAATATCGTTAAACTGAACTAAAAAGTAAAAAATAATTTTTTCAATATAAATGATCAACGAGAAAATTAATGTCATTGTAAAAAAGTGTGGGGTGCTTTGTACGACATTCTTACACTAACTCTAATTCGAAAGCACCCCACGTTTATTTTACAATGTCATTAATTTTCTCGTTAATTACTTTATTCTTTTAGTGACAAATTTATTTTTTACTTTTTAGTTCAGTTTAATGGTATTAAAGCGTGTTTTTTTAGTTTTTTAAACTATAATTTATTTATTATTTAGTAACAGTCTCAATCAGTATCAGTATCTCAGTATCTCTCTCTTTAGTCAGTATTATTACTTAACCACTATAACAAAAACAACGAGATGGGTCTCAGAAAAAAAATCACTGCAAATTAAGTTCCATATAGTTACGTTACTCGTTGATATAAAATAATTATTTTTTAGTTGAGATCACCTAGATGAAACTTAATAAAGGTAGAAAATAAAATAAAAAAATAAACTAAATTATACAAGACTTCTAAAAGTACGTTAGTGGTAGATATTTAATGCTGCATACACTTAAGAGATATATTATGTTGAGTTATATTATCATTCACAATTTTATTGATAATTGTATGATATTTTTGGTGTCACTTAATATAAATTGTATTGTATCAACAAGCACAAAACCCATGTAATTATTATTAAATGTGTCAAGTATTACAAATCGATATTCCATTTAATATTACTAAAGACATATCAATATACACAAAAAATATCATCAAAATTAACCAAGAATGCAACTTGTATTATTGAACACGAAACTTATTTCCCGTTCTATAATAGAGTTAAACCGATTAAATAGAAAAATCAAATCAAATTCAAGCTTAAAGATTGTTTAAATTAAAGAACTCAAAACTGCTACATTTCGAGTTGTATCACTTTTCACTAAAGGTACAGAATTGTGTACCTATACATCTACGGAGTAACGTAGTTTTTAATAACGAATAAGGAGGACGCACTGAGTCTCCAACTTTGTAGAAGCAGTATTAAGGCTCTCTGTCGCGCAGAAATAGAATTAGTTCGGAAGTTTATTGCCGAAAGGATCCTTATTTAGAAAGTTACCCGTGGGTGGTTCGTAATACAAAGTAAATAGCAAATATATAACAAATTCAGAAGAGTACCTATTCGGCAAAGTTCCGAAATAATAGGTTGGGGAAAAAGTTTCTTCGCATTTTTTAAGAAAATCCAAAACATTTTTTAATATACATTATTTACATTTATCTAAAGTATGTAGGTACCATTTTGTTCGATAACTTTTTGCCATCTTGTAGGTAGGGACATGATCCCATTGCTATAGAAATTTTGGGACTTCTGATCAAAATACCGCGACAAGTGGTTTTGGCAGTCCTCTCGTGATGTTAACCTGACACTGCCTAAAGAATTCTGAAGAGAACGAAACAGGTGGAAATCTGAAGGTGCAAGGTCAGGACTATACAGCGGATGCATTAACACCTCCCAGCCAAACTCTCTTAATTTTTGCTGAGTGGCTAAAGATGTGTGAGGTCTAGCGTTATCATGATGAAAAACCACACCCCTTCGGTTGATTAATTCCGGCCGCTTTCTCTCAACTTCTTGTTTTAATCTCATCAGTTATTCACAGTAGAGTTCAGAATCGATGGTCCTGCCTGGTGGTAACAGCTCATAACGAATAATGCCCTTCCAATCCCACCGCACACACAGCATCACCTTGTTGCGAGTTAACCCGGGTTTCGCCACAGTCTGTGAAGCCTGACCGGCCTTTGACCACGACCTTTTTCGCACGTTCTTGTCGTACGTGATCCACTTTTCATCACCAGTTATCAGCTTCTTCAAAAATGGTTCGGTTTCATTACGTCGCGTCGTAATAAAGAATCACAAATGAGTACACGGTTCATTAGGTTTCTTTCAGTGAGCTCGTGAGGTATCCAAATATCGAGCTTTTTTGTGTACCCAGTTTTTTTCAAATGCGCCCAAAACTGTTTTGTGGTCAATTCCCAGTTCTTCAGCTACGTCGTAACTACTGATATGCCGATCTTGCTCCACTTTTTCAAAAATGGCATCCATTTTATCCGTAATAGGGCGACCAGAGCGACGTGCATCTTTGACATCAAAATTTCCGGATTGAAAACGCTTAAACCAAAGTGCTACTCTCACAGACACTGCACTGGGTCCATAAACATCGCATATTTTTTTCGCGGCTTGCGTTGCATTTTTTTTCCTTTTTTGTAGTAATATTTTAGAATGTATCGAATTTCTTCATTAGATTCACTCATCTTGACAGTACGAAAAACAAATAAAAATCACACATTTTCCTAATTTGAATTTGGAATTATGTTCATTAAAATTTAAACTTTCAATGATACCAAAACCAGCCAGATACAAATAGTATAGCCAAAGAGATTTTATTTTAAGTTCATACATACTATAATGCGAAAAGACTTTTCCCAACCTAATACTTACTACCATTTTGGAAATGTTTTGCGCCAACTTGTGCCCTTCCAATTTCCGCCACATGGTGCCTGGTGCCAAGCCATAGTGCCAAATCTCCTTTTACATACTTCCTAGCGCCCTGTCATCCCGGCTTGTTGCCAAAATTTGCTATTCCAGCATTATCTGCTGTTGTGCATCATCAATTCTTCCCAAGCCATTACCAAAGTAAAACAACATCAATTTCTTTTCATACTTATTTGAAAATACTAAAAAGTCTCATAAAACTTTTAAAGCTTATAAAATCGTAATGATCAGTTTTTGTTTACATTATTATAATGCGAAGTCCTCCTACACAGGCACGCGCTTCAAGAATTTCATAAAGAAAGCCTCATGTAAACATCGTGTTGTTTGAACATCTTGGCTGTAATGGCAGTTTATTGTTTCTTTACTGCTAACATATTGTTTGCTCTCACCCTCGTCTTCGAAAACATCCGAAACTAAATCTTCAAAGGATTTCTTTGGGAAGATCGGAAACTTTCTCGACCTTTTTCTAAAAAAGTGAGGCAGCTAAAGATCCTTTTGATATATGTATGTATACATATAGAAATACTCGTATAACATTTACAAGTACGTAAACAATTTGAGAATTATCCTTTATTAGGTCTTAGTTACGACATTTTTACTGGGCAAAATAAACAGAAAAGTAAAATCTATTACATATTTATTATTACCTAAACAGGAGAATTTTTAAACAATATCCATGAAAGTATAAATATTATTATATCAGTAATAGGTAGGTAATTGGAAGATTCACAATGGAATGTTACATGATGATTCATCTACGCCCTAGTCGGCCGCTGCCGTTTCATTAATTAAGTAATTAATACAAACTATGACTAATCTACAACATGGATTTGAATTATAGTTGTATCTAACTACTAGGGTGACCAGAGTTCCAAGAAGTTGTTCTCTCGCTAGTCGCTAGGCCCCAATATTGAAAGCCTGTCCAAGTATTCGCGAATCGCGAGGTGTTTTCATGTCGCCTTGCACCACCCCAACATGTTCCACAGGTTTTGTATTTATCAATACACGCAGGTAAAACCGGCCTGCAGGTAGGTAGGTAGGTACATGCCGTCTTGTGACGAAATAATACTAACTTTATCTCACAAGAACTCTTTTAATCGTTTTAACACCGCAATCTTAAGCAATTTTCAAATTACGAACATCAAAATATTCATAGACATTTATTTTTATTTGAATTTGAATAGCCAAAATTTAAAGAGTTCTTTTACTGAGTTTTATAGCTCCATAAAATAATTATAATAATCAGAATCAGGCTACTGACCCTTCTGCTATCTACTCTACTCTAGAAGTAGAGACAGAAGGGCCAGTAATGGTATATCACAAGGCAGCGTCTTGGGCCCCATGCTAATTGAAATATTTTCTAAACATTATATTGACTAAACTACAAAAGACAATTCAGTGAATAATTGACAGTCGCGTCATGAATTATTAGTTTGTCATAGATTCATTTATTGAGGACTACCTCATAAGAAAATTGGTTAATTCGATGGATTTAATAAACAAAAACTTATAGCGAGACATAGTCATGAACTTAGCGGCTTAGTAATCCCCCAAAGTAGGTCGAAAATATATGACTGTACAAATATTATTACAAAATAAAAGGCTGTTCAAATAACAATTCCGGCAATATGTAACGGACGACTCTTGTACCTACTCGACTTCGCAGTCATACCTAATGAAGTAATGACCTCACAATAAATAAATTCGGGGTGCTCGCCTGGTGATCTGTCACGCAGGGTATCCTAGTATGGACGCCAGTCAAAGGATCATATTTTAGATTTTTTGTGAAGAGAGAAATAAATAAAGATTACTATTACTAATTAAATAACTCATAAAACAAACACAGGCCAATCAATGACTTTCCCTTTAGTACGAGTAGGTACCTACTAAACTTGTAAAACTGGTTGGCATTATGTTAATCACTATTATTATATATTATTATTAATTAGAAAAAGACAGACAAATTAAAATTAAAAATCCGGAGTCACACGTCATGTAAGGGATTATATCGAACAGATTACATGTGACTCCGGATTTTTTATTTTTATTTGTCTGTCTTTTTCTAATTACAGATAAGAATATTTCCTGGTTCTTACTTTTTAGAGCGTGATTTTTCAGTAGTCGGGTTTTAGTTTTTAAACTTACCTTTTATTTGAATTATTTTGGGGTTATAATTTCGTGATAAAGTATTTGCAGAGCCACTTTACATTTTTAAAGAAGAATAATTATTATATTATATGTATTTTGGGTAGATTTGGAGGGAAATGTTTGGCTCACATCTGAGGCGTGATTTTAGAAATTGTTTCCAATTATCGGGTAGGTACATGCAAGCAAAGTCGCGAGCAATAGCTAACAATACATATTTGAAATGTGCTAATTAAGCCCTTTCATTTGATACCCAATACGTCATCATTAAAAAATTTTTTTTTTAGTTCATGACTTTGTCCTCTAGAGTAAGTAATAACAGCCGCACGGGTCGATCCATCAGGTTAAGCTACGCTTGCCGGGGTTGGTCCGTGGATGGGTGACCATCTTTACATACCGAGACTTTTCCGTGCCTCGGAAAGCACGTTAAGCCGTTGGTCCCGGCTGTCATTCGTGGATCTTTGACAGTCGTTACGGGTCGTCAGAAACCCGAAAGTCTGACAATCAGTCTTACCAAAGGGTATCGTATTACCCAGTTAATGGGTTGTGGAGGTCAGATAGGCAGTTGCTCCATGTATAATAATGGTATTCAGCTGCATCCGGTTAGACTGGAAGCCGACCCCAACATAGTTGGGAAAAGGCTAGGCAGATTGATTGACTTTGTCCTCTAGAGGGCGCCATGTTCAATTTAATGTGACGTCACATAGCCTATAAACCAGCGGACGATCAAGACGCTTCCAACGATACCTCATTTATCAAATTATGATAAGTAGTTTAGAAGTTATAAGGGAACAAGGTGCACATAAAACTCAATCTCAAACTCAAAGCATTTATTTCAAATAAACCAATTAAAGGCACTTTTGAATTGTCAATGGGTCGGTCAGTCAGAAAGATGAAGCTAGTTGCCCATTCCAAAGCGTAGTAAATACATACATACCGGTCAAAACTGTTTTGATGAAGGATGAAGGGTGAAACGTGAAATATTTTTTCTCTATCTTTTCCCGGAGAACACACTTTGTTCCTTTCGTATTGGCTGAATCATTTCATTTTCTAAAATTGATGGATTGATTGATTTAATTTGTTTTCTGGAGACTATAGATGCTTGGGCCCTGATCTTCAGAAAACAAATTATGCATCACTAATAAAGATCCGCTTTTCTGGTACCTATCTGATTTTTCCAAGCTTGCTAACTATGGAGCTGCCTCCTAAGAACCGTATTACGTTAACCATCGATAAAAACATAGGTATGCAGTATTCTATTATGTTACTTATTTTATCATTGTCATCAAACTCCCCTATGATATCAACCCTGAACAAACATCCTATTGGAAACAAAAGATTGTTTCCCTGGCCACAGGATGTATTCTGGTTTAGTATACACGCCGAGTTGCCGGCAACAATGACCCCGTGTTTTAATATGCAACGAGCGTTAGCTACGAGTACGACTGCGGCCATGCATCACTCGGTTATCGGGGATAAAGGCTGATGGAAAAAAGAAAAAATACCACAGTCAATTTAAATTATTATCTGTATTCGCGCTGACTGCTACTAAAGAGTTCGAAAATTAAAATTATATAAAAGTCTGAAGGTTGGCTTTTTAGAAACCATGGCTGCATGTTAGGTTGGGGCACTCCCTGATTAATCCAATCTTCCTGGCCATGTATTTTGTGGAGACAAAGGTCCACTTGGGCATAAGGCATTATAAATTCATTCATCACTATCAATTGATCACTTCACACAATCTTGAGCATCCTCAACAGAAGAAGGTACCTATAACAAACATCCTTTTGAGACGGTCTTCATTAAAAATATTATTATTCTAAAAAAATGGACCATCTCTCCGTAGTGTTTATTTGCGTCTTACCATGTGGGCGAATATATTAAACAGTTAGCTTACAACAATGGCTGTGGTACGCATAATATGCTTGTTAAACTGCCGTTAGTTCACTCTCCGCTCGACAAGCGATTTGTAATTGAAGAGGTCGCGGAAACCGTGGCGAATTGCGGTTAACTCATGAACTAATGATAGTTCAATGAGAAGGAAATAATTAGATTTTGTATAATGAGTAAGAACGCACTAAGATCCTATAAAATGATAGAGATACGCACTGCCAAAACCGCTGCTAAACTTACCTAACCCGATCAATTCTGAACTGAACTAGGTATTCAAAACGTCTCGATGATTCCTAACACCTTCACCATTACAGTCTAGCGATTGTTTGTTTACTAACAGTGAACAATAAATAGACAACGTTCTACCAACTCGACGAATGCGATGCTTGATCATCCATCGTCTACCAATTTAGTTCGCTAGCGATACGTGAAAGCGGTACACCCACGTCTAATGTAACTTTTAACATTCTTTTATGTCGTTAAATGAGGTTTTTTCTGAGTCACCTCTCGATGATCTTACAAAATGTACCTACTTTAGTTGTCCAGAAAAATACAAGCAAAGGAAATCCGAATGACGAGTTAGTTACTCGTAGCTATACTATATATGCGCGATTTCAATAAATGAATTGATATAATGTTGTTTACGTGAAAAACATCTACCTGAAATAGTTCTAGATAACGCAGTATCTATAGTTCCGTTATGAGTTTATGATAACCTGCGGTTTAACAAAGTCAATCATCCATGTAAGAGCGTGGGCGTCGTATGAGAAGGCAATGGCCCAGTGACAGTTGGTAAACCACTGATCATATCACATTCTGTGCAATAACTTTCCCTTCTCAGATTATCCCAAAGTTTTTTGTAGCCCACAACATGCGTCATTTAGATTTTTTCTTCATATACCAAAACTAACTTCCTTTTTCTCTTAATTCCAGATACCAATAAACAATGGCCTGCTCAGTAGATGCCCCCTCCCTCAAGGACCTGCCCAAGGTAGCCGTGGACCTCAAGAGCCAGCTGGAAGGCTTCAACCAGAGCTGCCTGCGTGACGTCGACACCAACGAGAAGATCGTGCTGCCCTCCGCAGAAGGTATGTTCAGGAAATGTTGGGAGATGAGGACCTTACTTGAGAGCTACGTTCGTTTGATTTTTCCTCCGGTATAAGGCTAGTGTAAGGCTAGTCTGAGGAAATGTAGTAACTAGAACTTACTAAGCTACTATCACCATAGTCCTTAGTAGAACAGAAGCATTGCTGTGTTGTTTGATATGAGGAAGAATTCCAGCTGCCGCCCTGTTGTGGCATAGCACAGACATTCAGACCTACATCTTCAGATTTCTCGACAAATCTATCATGCCAGTCAAAAAAGGAATTTACCTAGTTCAGATAAACTGAAATATCGAGTTAAAATCTTCTAGTTTAGAAGTTGTTACAAGTCATGTTAATCGACGATTAAGGCAATCTAAAATTGATCTTGATACGATAATATAAACATTACGGTGTTTAGAATTAGAGGTATCCCTAATTGAATTAGCAGTTATCCAACTCCAGTTGGGTCGACATTTGACTTCTTTACGGTTCCGAAGTGATCCAATTTCGTCGTTGACAATTTCTTCTTTCGTTATTATATCCTGCAGATAAAAGAACTATTTCATCGTAAATAAATCATGCAGTCCAGTTGATTGGTTATAATATAACATGGGCCGACCACATCCACCCTTGCACGTACCAATTTGGCGCGAGCTGCTGTTATCAATCAGGAATCTAACTCCTTCAGTTTCAATAAGCTATGCAGAGGTTGTTTGCCCGATGCATAACCAATGGTACGAAGTTACTTACTTAAAGAAACAAAAACACGCCCTTTTGGGTCGACGTTGCCCCGCGAAATTCAAATTTTCTTACAATTTTTAGGTAAGTGTCAGGTTGTAACATACCTAATTAATAACATGATTATAACCTTATGAAGTTATGTCATCAATACATCTCTCGTAAGATTTGATCTAAAATGTCAAGGTAATTTCGGAAATTTTACATTTTAGAACAAATTTAACTTAGATTGATGATTCTTATGGTTATACATAATTAATTCATAATTGTTATAGTCGCAAATTATATTTTGATCAAGACAAGACACAACCTGATACTGACCTGCAAATTGCAAAAAAAACGTAAGAAAAATTGAATTTCGTGGGCCACCACTGCGCATTTAAGTTCGAGAAACAGGAAAGACTCAGCGTCTAGGTAATCGACATCGATTAGTAATTCGCCTTATCTAAAATCCATAACAAAACACACTGAGAACTTATCTTGAACCCGGGCAATATTGACGCTTCGATTGAAAACAAACATTCCATGAGTAATCGATAACAGAATAACAAAGAAATTTCAATTTCACAACAGACGTAGCGCAAGAAAAGCAACACAACGCGCTACTTCAAGGCGTAGAACAATTTCAGACATCCTCCCTCAGGAAAACGGAGACGGTGGAAAAAATCGTGCTACCAAATGCACTAGGTATATCACTGGGTGGAATGCCGCGCCACTAATATATAGCGAGCCGCAATACGCCTGTGAGACGTGGCTGCTTTTGCTCATCGCATTCCTTCTAATTTTAACTGGGGAACTAAACCAGGGGACGAAGCTAATATGAATTTTACGACTCATTTGCAGTTATTGTTGTAATTCTAACTACCTAAGTTTTACTAAAATAATAACGCGCATGTTTTTTAGACGTTGTGAGAGTGAGTGCGCCAAATAATTCAAATTTCGAATATTTTCTGACACGTTTTGTCTATGGTTTTCAGATGTTGCCACCGAAAAAACTCAAAAGTCCCTGTTTGATGGCATCGAAAAGTTTGATGCTACCAGGTTGAAGCACACAGAAACGCAGGAAAAGAACCCACTTCCTGACAAAGATGGTATGTTATTATATAATTTTCCGTTATCAGCACCAGCACCCTGATTATTACGCATGTATATTAAATGCAATAATATTGCAAAATACAACTTATTTCTAATAAAACTATGATAAAACCTAATGCGCTTACGAGTGGCAATTACCAAGCATATCCTTATTCTGAATAATCATACGCAGTTTTAACGACTAAACAAGTCGAAGACTCATTAGCTTATCAATGTTTTTGTGACCACTTACAGTCTGACACGCTTTTTATTCCGAGCACTCCGTATCGTGTCTTGAGTCGATTAGCATGTAAATGTTGCCTTTCTATGTATTATTGTGTTACAAATACGAAGATACATTCAATGCTTTTATTATGTACTTGTATTTATTGTGTTTTGCCTTGCACGATTTGCTTTGCATCAGTTGTTGCCGCGGAGAAACAGCACCAGAATCTGTTGGATGGCGTTGAACACTTCGACAAGACTCAGATGAAGCATACGACGACGGAAGAAAAGAACCTCTTACCGCCTATTGAAGGTTTATTTTTGCTGCCTTATAATTTTCTGCCTATTTTAATGTATATTTTGTACTTATGTGGCAATTCCTACCTGCTGCAGTATTCTAAAAACATGTTTTATTGTGCTGAGTGAATATTTTCATCATCACGACTGTCTGTAGTTATCTGCTGCCTTTGCGTGAGTATATATTATTTGCACGCTTACTTTCTCTTTATGTAGAGAGCAGAACTTCAGGCAGTACAGAGACTATCAAATTGGTTTAATAATATAACTATAACAGTCGTTCGAAAACGTGGGTTCGATTCCCGTAAACAATTATTATTCTTCAGTCAGTTTTGGATGCACATCACTGCACGTCATTTGTGAATGTAATGGGCACAGTAAATACAAACTATTGTAGTGTTACCGCTTAAACATTAGCATCTTATCAACCACCTTTAAATATAAAATAAGTGCTCTGAGAAGGGGTTAAGTAGTTTTAAAGATATCAAATGTAAACATAACTCTTCCAAAAATTGGAGTGTCTTTTCTAATTATGGAAAATCGCGAATGTGAGTAAACAGGCCCAATAAGACGCGAAAATAGATAAACATTTTAAATCTATTTTAGAAATGAAACGACCATCAAGTTCTGTGTAAATTATATACTAACGGATTTTTTCCACTCATAGCTATCGAGGCCGAGAAGGAGAAGAATAAATTCTTGAATGGCATCGAGAACTTCGATCCTACCAAGTTGAAGCACACTGAGACTTGCGAGAAGAACCCTCTGCCTACTAAGGACGTCATTGAACAGGAGAAAACAGCCTGAACATCCTCATGCAATAACCACCCGCAACTATATCTCGCTAGTGTCGCCCGTATTTTAAACTCGATATAAGTCATAGGCCCGTTTGCGCTGTCCGTTTTAACAAGTCTTTATTTTTATCAAATGACAGAACTTCACCAAGGTTCGATGAGACTTAGAATGGACTTTGTAAACTGGTCCTTATCATTAGTTTATAGGAACCAAATTTTCTATGTCACTTTTTAACGGTATATGTATATTTAATAAGCGTATTTTACGAGCATTTTATAATTTAATTTATATAGAAAGGAATAATTAAGTATGAATGTCCAGTACTGATTTATTTAAGTCGGGAACACACTGCACTCCAAATAATATGCTACTTCAGTCTTGTTCTGTGCTTGTGTTGTCCTTTAAGTTGAGATATGTTAAGTGCTCATGAGAATTATGCATCTGCGCGTGTGTGATGCTCTGGTCTTTAAATTAGGAGTGTAGTTACCAAATCTCATTTGGGTCTAAATTAATTTTTAACTTTATTTCTGCGTTGATATAGTATTTTTGCATTGTATTAACTTAGAAATATGGTAAGAATCATCGAATGTAGTACTGTAACAATATTACTTGCTCAACCATATTATGGTATAAGTATTCGGTCTGAATCAAAAAGTAAGCAATAGTTTGTCTAAGCAATGATGTGAACAATCATAATTTTTATATTGTCATATACAACCATAATCAAACTTTTTTCCATTTTTATAATAACGCTGTCGATGCCAATAAACCATTTTTACCGGAATTTTGTATGTTTTACAGACGGTGCTTTTTATAAATATAGATTTAAAAAATGTGTAGTTTTTTATTTCTTTCTACCGAAAAACCCGAACATGATTCATTTAGAATATTCACCGACTGACTTAAAAAGTTGGTTATAAATACAAATGTTCTAAACTGAACTAATGTACAATATTTATAATTGCGAAGAGAGATACTTATAGCATGACAGTATATTAGAAGCTTTTTAATTTCGCGTCTAAGGTCTCACGTGGGACTGACACTGGTATGGCCACCATCAAGGATTTTAACTTTGATAACACAAAATTAGTCGAAATTTGCCGCCAAAGATCAGAATTTGTCGGTCACTGGTTCAAAAGTTCATAAGGGTTCATAGGTGGCCGATCTGGACAGAGTCTCCCCATCTTGCCCACATTTATAACTCGAAAACTCGAAAACTAGACCACCTAGCGAAGATTTGTTAAATTCCATATTTAGTCGCAACTTTACGCCAAGTCACAGATTTGGTCTGTCTTAGTGTAGAAGATATAATGACTTCAATTTTTAAGTATATTCCAAGAGCTAGATCAAAGGTTTTATCGTAAACTCGATCTAGCTTTTGAACTATACATAAAAATTGAACTCTTTCTAAACTAAAACCCGACTAAATCTGTGATTTGGTGAAAAGGTGCGACTAAATCTGGGAGAAAACAGATCTTTACTAGGTGGCCTAGTTTTTGAGATATAAATGTGGCCAAGCAGGGAGACGCTCTTCAGATCGGCCACCAATGAACCAGAGACCGACAAAATCGCGTCTCACTTGCAAAAGAACAACGCTATCGCTATACATGTCGTGTTTCGAAGATGACTATACTTTCATAAAGTAATATTAGCCTGTATTTTCCCACTAGGTCTAAGACCTCCCTACTCTCCATCCACTTTGTCTACTTTTGGTCTATTATCTATAATTCCCTCGTATGCGGCAGTTTTCTGCACTTAATTGGAAACTGTTAATTCAATGTCAATTTTATATTTTTTATTTCATGTAGTTCGTAAGTTACAGAGAGCATAATTGCACAAATGAATCGAATGACAAAATAAAATAAAACTAAGTAAAAACCGCTATGAAACTTTTTTGAATTTTTCTTTTTTACATTGGTCTAGCTAGGATTATTTCCTGAAACTCTGAAGTTGTCTATGGCTGGCAAACTAAGCTTCCGATGAACTAAAATTACATATCTAGCATTTAAGTATCGAGATGAAATAGCAAGATACACTTCCAAGCAAAGTTAAAACGAGATGACAAATGTTGACCTGGAATGCGTTTCTAGTTTGGTAACATTGTTGCAGAAATGCCGTCGTCTTGTTTTTGATTTGCTTCCCGCCGGCTGTTGACGGTTTGCTTTTGGCACGTGCAATTTTCATTAGATTTTGGTAAAATACAACTTCGCACATACAACAAAGTTTATCACTGATGCTGACAGTTGGGATATATTATTTCGGTAAGTGTTTTCATGATAAATTAGCGTCGTACGTAAGATTTAAAGTTTGCACGTGTTGTAATCGTAGACAGCAAAACAACCATTTGCATTCGCCAGACGATATAGCTACGATATGGTTTTTTGGATACCTTATCCGATAACTAACTTTGTTCTGTTCACATCTAGTTGTGAAATGGGTCGGTTTGTTAGAAATTTTTGGCGGATATGTTGATGGCAGCGGCAGCGTCATTTGTTTTTGTTTACCTGCAGATTGTTAGCAGTGTACAATGTCGCCTTCCCCGATCCGCTGTCGCGGGCCGTGGAAGATACACAAGCGTTCCTCGGAGCCGGACAGATGGTTGGACGAGATGGGATTTTTCCGTAAACATACAGCTAGGGACTCGAGCTGCCTTTTCCGCGCTGTCTCTGAGAACATGTATAACACCCAGCGGTACTTTCATAAAGTTCGCCTGGACTGTGTTCAGTTTATGGCTACTAAAAGACACCTCTTCGAAGGGGTAGGATATTATGCAACATATTTTTCAAATATAATTCAGATTCAGGCAGAATTTTAACATAAATACTTTTGTTTTGTAGTCGTTGACTTGTCCGTTTGAAAATTATCTCAAAGAGATGTCAAACCCATCCGAGTGGGGTGGTTTAATTGAAATATCGGCCATGAGCCATCTTTATAGGTAAGAAAAATTTTACATGAAGTTTTGTCTACCCGCTTCTTGATTTATAATTTCTTACATTTAATTTTCATTGACGCTGTGCCTAATACAATGTTGATACTTTTAATGTACACAACACATTTGGTTTTTGATGAATTTACCAATGATAATTTTAATTACAGTAATGATTCCACCAAGTTTTCTAAATTAATTCAGCATACCTTCAATAAAAAATAATACATAACATGATACCTTGTTTTCCCAAAGGGTCAGGCAGAGTTGTACCTATAGGATAGCTCACCCACATTTCACCAGCTAATAAATATATTTATCACCTCAAATTTTCTTTATTTCTAATACTAAATCAATGAACTTGTGTTAGGCACACTGCCTCAAAATAAAATAACTTGCCGTTAAAACCTTGCAGACGTGACTTTGTAATATTTGAAGCCAACAAAGGTCCTCAAACAAAAATATGCAATGGTTATGGAGACCCGATATACCTGTTTTATTTGCCTGACACAAAGCATTTTGACGTGGTGTACACTAAAGATTTCATTAACACATCATCGTTTTGCCAATGTAAGTTTATTTATCTTTCAATCTCTAAAAATCCTGTTATCATAGGCAAGTTAATATTTTAACCTAATATGAATTTCTCATAGAGTTACCGATTTCTGTCTTTTGTGGAAAGTTTGTTTTGATTTCATTCATACTGACTGACCTGATTCATGGAACTTGAAAGTATTTGGCTGATGTTGGCAATAATAAGTGTGTGCCTGCCTCTGCAAAAACAACAAAATCCTTGTCCTAGGGCCTAATATTGTATGGCAGGCAGGTTGATTAAAATAATTATGAGTATTGGATAAGCTACTGCAACAAATTAAGCAAATGCCTTTTGCACACAGTGGTTCATTGCTTCTCATATTAAGTACTTGATAAACTTGTTTCATCTCATGCTAAAAATATAGTAAATTAAAATGAAATCCATTGTAATTTATGTTAAATTTAACCCAGACATCATTCACGTTGACTGATTGTTTAGCCATTTTAGCATAAAACAGCACTGACAGCTTGTAAAAACCATAATTATTTGTTTCTTTCTGCTTCTTTTAAATAATAGCTTTGCTCAATAAATGATCCACAGTCTAAAACTTGTCAAGAAATAATAAACAACACTTGGAAATAAAAGATTGCATTTGCTGTTGCTGACTGCTTGGGATCTTTCCTGAAACTTGGCTACAACTTCTCAACATTGGCAATACTTGTTCTCAAACTTGGGTCCTTCTATATTTTCCTAGTCTTGTAGACCAGCATAATATTCTTCTTTCAATGTCTCAGATCAGTCAGAGAAAGTTATTACTTACCTACCTACCTACCTACCTACCTACCTATTGGTACTACTGATGCAAATAAACGGATTTCTTTATTATCTTTTTCTATATTTGGATAGTCCTTAATCATGGTTTGGGCGTTTTAACTTTTATTATTATTGAATACAACATTACTCTTATCTTTTACAAACTTAAAATGCAACATTATAATTATTATAGCTCTGGTATATGAAATACTTTACGACGGCGTCTACCAGCTAAAAGACTTGTCTTACGCCGTCGACAAAATGCTCCACGACAAGGTACCTAGTAGCCATATTGAGTACTTCATGTCAGAGAATGTGGAACGTCGTAAAAAGCAGAAAGAAAGGGCTAAGATATTCATTGAAGCCGCTGATGATGACAAAGACAGGACTAATAACGCTTTGGCGTTAAAATGTAAGCACCATACCGAAGACTTGGAAAGAGCTAGTCTGTTGAAAGAATCTCTAAGCATCTTCGTCTTCAACCGCAGTCTGATACAACTTGAGAATGTCTGCATGAATTGCTTGAACGTTAACAGTGCGAAAGACCTGCTCGACAATGGAATCACTCCGTTTCCATACAAAGTGGCAAAAGCCTTGGATCCTGATATCTATAGGAACATAGAGTTTGATGTCTGGAGCGAATTGAGACGAGGTACACAAGCTTTTGTCACGAATGGAATAGGAACAGAAACCCTCATCATTCTCATCACCCTCATCACCCTCATCATCATTCTCCTGCCCTTATCCCAATCTATTTGGGGTCGGCGCAACATGTCCTTTTTTTCCATACTTCTCTATTATACGTCATCTCGGTAGTCACCCCCTTTCTAGCCATGTCATCTTTCACACAATCCATCCAGCGTTTCTTTGGTCTTCCCCTACTCTTATAGCCATCGACATTCATACTCAAAACTTTCCTCACGACATTTTCCTCACTCCTCAATAGGAACAGAAACCCTATACAAACTTATTTGTGTATGTTCCGCTAGGTTGGAATCATTTTCAGCGACCTTGCATTCAGTTTTCGATCGATTGGACGTTACTCGTATTCGTATCAATACCAGCTTTCTCTTGCGAATTTCTTGTTATTTTGTTACTGATTTTCGTAAGAGGAAATGCCGGATCTCTTTATATGTATCGAGGGCAGAACATCAATTTCAAGATGTGTTTTGTTTGGGCGTTTTAGTTCCCTATTCCATTCTGATTTTGAGGGAATTATTTTATCATATAATTCACCTATTTCGATACTTATGAAATGGTATTACAGAAATGCGTTATGGCGCAAGATATTCGGATGGAACTACCCTCCAAGTGGGTGTCAAATGTTTGTGCAAACTGCAGCCAGAGCAGACGGTTCCTTACCACTGCCACATCCAAGAAATGAGGCCTGATGGTGGCCCCTGCCTCGTGTTTATCGAGGAGTTGGGCGAGAAGCGAATAGTGAATTTTGAGCAGTTGGAACCGCTTCCCCTTGAGGAAATAAGACCCTGGGCCCCTCCCTACAGATACTCGCGGGCCCATTCTCAGTTCCTGACCCTAAGCCAAATGTTGCAGCAAATAGGTTCGACATTCAAAATAATGTTTTTTTTTTTTGACCTTACTTGCGAATGCTTTTAAAAAATATTTTATGAATGCTTGCTCTTTTCACTACTTATGTTGCACAGGTTTTTTTAGTATCCAGCACAATTTTTTTCTTAAAATAGACTTACTCTTGCATAAACTTATTTTAACACTTCCCGTACTCAATGAATGTCCCAAAACCAGGCAACATCACTCTGAAACAAGGTATCAGCAAGGCCCGAAACAAATCCAAGGTGGCTACAGACGACAAGTCTCCTGAAAAGGCAACCAAGCCGAGCAAAGTGTCGTGGAACGAAGAGACAGAGCTATCCTTCCAAAACAACGTCGATTTCACATACCAACACCTGGACTTTGTTAACTTTGAACCAATGCCTGTTAGTTGTAGCTAGACAATAGAATTGGACGACTTGTAAGCATATCACTTAACGATAACTTATTTCTATACAAGTTTTCCGAGAAAATTCTGATATACCTACAGTATTTTTCTCGTGAAAAACGGACATGGCGTTCTAGAATAAACTTTTGCGTAGGCGGTAGAATTCTTTCACAACTGAAGCCTTCGGATTCTACGTTTGCTCTCTATTTATAAGTCAATTACGTATAACATTTTTTTATTAATATAAATAGTATTAAGTCCATGTAAGCATTCATAAGTCCCATCAAATACATCAAAGGGCTGCCATATTAATATTGCACATTGTTTTATGTCTACTTTCTATGCAATTAAGCATACTGTAACATGTCATACGTTTCATTTCTTTATTTACGTTTGTCATACAATATCTGATAAGTTTTTTTCTGTTTACTGATTATTTTTATAAAACGTAAATAAACCGATATTCATTCGAATTCTCGTCTTGTAAAGGTTTCAAAAAAATGTTAAGATTAAGTGACGTGCTTATAAATCTGTCCTACAAGTACCATATCGTAGCTATTCTAGAGGTATTCAAATTGGGATAGGTACATGTTTTGTTGTAGTAAGTAGTCATTAGTTGTTGTTGTTGTCTTAGTACTTAAATGTAGATAGTGAAGTAAATTACTGACAGGAAAAAGTAGGGTATATTAGATAATATAAGTACCTACTCGTTTTAAAAAAAAGTAAAAAGTTTTTTCTCAAATTGTTGTTTGGACTTATCTGTGCGTGTTTTTCTAATCTTTTCACAGAAGTTTTTTTTTATTAATTTAGTACTTAACTTGCTTAAATTCGCTATGAAATATTGATTTCAATATCGCAAGAGCAAAAAATAAATAATCAGGGTTAGTGCATATGCACTGGACAACAGTCATCCGCGCATGCGTGGCTGTTCCCCTCGCCGGCTCACAGCAGTCACAGCTCGCGAAAGCGATTGGTCCGCAGAGGGCACCAAAGTAGAAACTTTTATTTAAAAATTGAGTTGAGTGAGTTGCAAATTTGTTTGCAATCAATCACTTGATGAAAGCACCTCGTTCATATCGCACGTGTAGCTCGCAAGCCCGTGCCACGGACCCTAAACGAACTGTTATGGTAGTGGTAGTTAGTTTCACTTTTTGCCTACCATAATAATAATAATATCTAGTAAGCACCTTTTTGAAGAAAAAAAGTCCGCGAAAAATCTTTTCTAATAAAAAATGCATCTTTCTCTAAAACTGTCATTAATTTATAAAAGTCATAGTGTTAGTGGCCTCAAATTCGTATCGTATGTTTTATTGGTGGAATGTTTCGTCAGGTTGAAGTTGAAGCACTGCCCCTGATGGTGGACTGCCGGCCGGGTGCGGGTGCTCCGCCCCACGAGCTCGCTCACACTCAGCCGAATGGCGGAGCGCCTACTGAGAACCATCATACCCAGGTTAGTAGAACAATGTTAATTAATTTGTGATATTTTCATTTTGAAACTTGATTCTTTTAACTTGGCACATTGTTCAGCGCCGCCGGCGAAAGTTTGAGATACACTACCCTACAAATAAAAAAACGAGATTTTTTAAAATTAAATTGTAAAATATTTAGATAGTCATTGAATTTTGAAGTTTTACTTCCAATACACAATAAATTTTTATTATGTTTGCCTTTGTCCATTTCTGGACATCATATTTTAATGCAAACTCCGTTTTCCTCGCAACCTTGCGGGGCTAGCATAAGTTTGTGCGCACGCATGGTTGGTAGGTAGGCGTGTTTCCTATGCTGTTTGAAATAGAAAACAATTTAGCTGAGCCCGCATGCGTTTGTAAACTTAGTAAGTAGGTACGTACAAAGGCAGAATTAATTTAAAAATCGCGTCGTGGCGTCGTGGGTCATTGGAAAATGATGTTCGTTACTCGTATTTTACCGCAATTTTGGAAAGCAATTTAATCGGAATCATATTTCAAAATGATTTGAATGGATGCTTTTATTTCCGCCAACCAACCACAACTGCTAAAATGAGCTTTGTATACAGATTTACTGAGCTGAAAGTATTCAGAAAAGATATTATTTTTATTTCAATTTGCAAAATTTAAAGCTTTTGCGATTTGTTATTATAGCATTTTCAAAATTTTCACAGGCACCCATACACTTAAAACTGGTAGTACGCAACGTGTGTTTAATCGGGCTCTTTGGTCCCGGAAATGATATTTGTGATGATTCAAGATGAATGATGCGACCAATATTTTGATTTATAATAGAGTGTCTGTGGAGTTTTTGCCCGTTCTTTTCCATAGGAACCTACTACGCTCTTGAGTGGAGAACTACCTTCATTTTTCTGACTGAGTGATTTCTTAACATAGTGCCTGTAATTGGTTTAATTGAAATAAATGCTTTGAGTTCTCTTTTTTCGCAGGCTGGAGGTAGTGGCGACATGGGTTCGCACAGCATCGCTTCCCCGGCGTCGGTGCGTTCCTCCACTCCAGCCTCCACCAACACGCTTACCACCTATACCAGTAAGTACTTAACATTCTAGAAAGAATAATGCCCATTTTCGCTTAACACTAACCGACATGTACATGAATGAAGAAAAATATTGCTAAGAAATATTTACCTCACCACCGACCTAGTGTCCTTGCAAATCAATCAGCCTCTGGAGTGTACCATCGGCATCATTCATTCAATATAACCTGACTGTATTTACCATAAGACCAATTTATTATCAAAATGCACTTACACACTTATACTAAGCCACATTACAAATCACTTATAATTTAGGCACTTTATTTATTCGCCTTTCAAAGCTTTTGAGATAGTTTTAACCATCTATACATATAAGAAAGAAGGAGATATGGCTAATAGTTTAAAATGTATCGGAACCCAATGTCTCCACTTTGTCCCCACCAATCCACAACTACTCATGCAGTTCAGTAAAAGCAATAGATTAATAGATATGAAGTCGCGCACACACTCGCAATTCATAAATCAGAACTTACTACACAATCAAATATATACCTTATCCCATCAACCACAGCGTGTTACCATGCACTGTACAACTTACTCACACAAACACATCAGTTGCTATCGTTATGCTGTGCAAAAGCAATTTATTTTACATATATACGCTAGTAAATCTACTCGCTACTAAATCGGAAAGTTATCAATTAATCCATTTATTATATAATTATATAAATAAACAATATGTAGGTAAAAAAAATATATTATTTAGTAAATAAAAAAATTACACATTAAGT
The DNA here is from genome assembly GCA_946251885.1 of Cosmia pyralina. Classification (NCBI taxonomy): domain Eukaryota; kingdom Metazoa; phylum Arthropoda; class Insecta; order Lepidoptera; family Noctuidae; genus Cosmia; species Cosmia pyralina. Next base: position 26,183,262 of record OX276353.1, read on the forward strand.
ATGAGAAAATCAAATTGAGTGAAAATCATTCTTTATCATGGGCCTTCCAAACGTTAAAACGGTTGACAAATTGAAGAATAAACTATAATAGCAATATATTCATTACGCAATCGACATTGTTGTCGATAACCTACGTTAGTGGATCTGCACAAGTACATCAGCAAAATGAGGTAGTGGCTAAGAAGAATTTTTAATGAAAGTATCTTATACATACAATAAAAGATATATGTATGTATTAAGAAATACGTATAATAAGAACCAACCCGCACTGGGCCCGTGTGTTAGATTATGGCTCACTCCATCTCACCGAGAGGAGACCCGAGTCCCAGTAGTGGGAACATTATAGATTAGTAAGTACGGCCGACCAATAAACGTAAGGTTGGGCAGTAGTAGCGCGCGAATTTAAAAACAGGATTATACCACTTACCAGGACGCTTTAAAAACAGGATTATACCACTTACCAGGACGCTTTAAAAACAGGATTATACCACTTACCAGGACGCTTTAAAAACAGGATTATACCACTTACCAGGACGCTTTAAGAACAGGATTATACCACTTACCAGGACGCTTTAAAAACAGGATTATACCACTTACCAGGACGCTTTAAAAACAGGATTATACCACTTACCAGGACGCTTTAAAAACAGGATTATACCACTTACCAGGATGCTTTAAAAACAGGATTATACCACTTACCAGGACGCTTTAAAAACAGGATTATACCACTTACCAGGACGCTTTAAAAACAGGATTATACCACTTACCAGGACGCTTTAAAAAACCCAGTACGCTACTGAAAAACTATCCAGGATACCCCAAAAAGCAGGACTTATCCTAGGAAAACAGGACAGTTGGCAACTCTAGTTATACCCACAGCACAGCGCTGATTTTTAGTGGTCACCCGAAAAATTACGTACGGAACACGGAATGGGAACCAAGCCAGGTCTTAAGATTTGTACAGATTGGGTGTGAATGAGATATAATTATGTATAAATAATTGGATCGATCGATCTTCCTGTCTACTCACTTGACATAATTTCTATGTAAGTTACAAATAGGGCCACGAGAAGCAATAAAGCGGTTTTCCTTATCCGCTCGGTACAAAGGGGCGTTCATAATGATTTAGGTGCATGACGTAATAGATGTTATTTTATACTTATAAGCTAATCATTTGTTGGACAAAGACTCCCTTAGCAGTGTAAGGGGCACTTCAAAGCTACACATGCGTCGTAGTACTTACACGTACAGTCAAGTCAACTACTCGGCGCTCGTCAGTAGTGAGTTAGTAACGCTTCGAAAACCTTACAGCTGCAACATACAGACGGATACCATTGACGTGTGGTTGACTGTACTACAAATAATACCTGATTTTATACAAATGCTTTTGCCACACAATATTTTCATTGTCTCTGTCTGAGGTCGGAATAAGGAAAATTTAAATGTAAACGTGATGTTAACATTAAAAATACAAGTTCATTCCATTCCTGGAAAGGGAGAAACTGCTCAAAAGTTCTAACAATAATTAAACTGCTCTCAAGAAAATGTGAAGGGCGAAGTTTCAAAACACGATGTTTACATCAAAGCAAAAACAAATTTGTTTAAAAAGTTTGAAACATTGTGAGTTGTGTAGGTACTTCATTTTGTTTCACGTAAGTAAATTGAAAGAAGTATATCGTTGCCTATTTTAATGTTGTTGGCGACTTAGTTCTTTGGAGAGTGGAACTACTTACTTTCTGTAGGTAAATCAAAACACAGCTTCACATTGTTATCGCTAGAAAAAATATATTCTCAAATTGGACCCTTTGTAATTTGATAAAACACACGAAACAGCGAATTAGTTAGTGCAGTAGACTATAAATTTAATAATTGCTACTATATGTCAACAAAACATAAGGGGACGCAAGTTATTGAAAACATACAGAGAGATCAAAATGAGGCAAATTCAAAGGGACACGGATTAAAATTTCGCCGAAGGGCGCACCGTGTGTCTGCATGGGCGTAATTGGAGACTAAATAATTATCGGCAGCCTTACCTATGTAAACTATTCATTTTGGGGGAAGTTATTAAGTCGTAGCTCAGTACTGTATATTAAAACTAACCCATGTATGTATGCAGGTGTGTAATTTGAGTGCACTTTGATGTACTGAGGGGTGGATTGTGGATGTTATTGGGGTTCAGAATGATTTTATTAATGGAACACCAGAAAAATATTCTTACATCAAATACTTTACATCTAATAATCTACATGTTCACCAAATCAATGATTGCACTACTTCTTAACTAATAGAATATCAAAACTTGTACAAATAATAATCACTATTATTACATAAATTTTTGTCCCAAAGTCACAACAAAGATATTATATGTTCATCAAAAATAACAAATGCGCATCTAATAAACTTATTATTGCACTACTAGTTAAATAATAGGTCTTTACCTATGAAATTGCCGTTTTGTATGAAAAAATTTAAACGAATTTTTTTCATGCATTTTTTATTTGTATTAATCGAAGTAATCACCCATGCTATCAATGCATCTTTGCCAACGCAGTGGCAGTTTATTGATGCGCCCTTCTTAAAGAAATCAGCTGGACGGGAGGCAACAAATTCTTCAAAGGCATTTTGTACTGCCTCTCGGGTATTGAATTTTTTTCCCGCCAAGAAGTTATCCAAATTCTGGAAAAAGTAGTAGTCTGTAGGCGCAAGGTCTGGTGAGTAGGGCGGATGACGGAGAGCTTCCAACCCCAGTTCTTGCAACTTGGAGACCGTCTGCTGTGCAGTATGAGGTCGCGCGTTGTCGTGCAGGAGCAGCGGAGACGAGCGATTGACCAATGCTGGTTGGAGATGTGCCAGCTTCTCCATCATTGTGTTCAGTTCTTCACAGTACACATCTAAAGTAATGCTCACCCCGTTTGGTAAGAAGCTGTGATGAATCACACCGGCGCTAGACCACCAAACAGTGACCATCACTTTTCTAGGGGTAAGTTTTCGTTTAGGGCATTGTTTAGGTGCTGAACCAGGATCCAACCAACTTGCTGAGCGCTTGCGGTTATCAAACAGAATCCATTTTTCATCGCAGGTAACAATGCGGTTCAAAATTCCTTCATTTGTGTGTCTGCTGAGCAGTGCAAGGCACGTCTCGACGCGTACTTCGCGCTGGCGATCATTGAGTTCGTGGGGCACCCATTTGTCAAGCTTTTTTACCTTGCCAATTTGACGCAAATGGACCAATATTGTTTTGACGCTAACGTCGAAAGCTGCTGCTAATTCAGCCGTAGATTGTGTATCATCAGCTTCCACAATCGCCTTTAATTCGTCATTGTCGACCAAAGTCTTCAGACGACCGCGAGGTTCTTTTTTCAGGTCGAAATTTCCAGAACGGAAGCGAGCAAACCAATAACAAGTGGTGCGTTGGTTTGTAGTGTTAGCTCCGTAAACGTCGTTGATGTTGCGTGCCGCTTGTGCCGCGTTGCTGCCACGACGGTACTCATATTCCATAATTACTCGAATTTTTAACGTATCCATGATGACGAAAAAGATTGAAATGAGATGAAAATGTAACACAAATCAATAAACAAATGAATACTTTTGGAAAAAAAAATCCATGTTTTTAAAATAAAATTAATTTGAAATTAGAATTCTTAGCCAAACAAAAATTATTTTGATTTGAAATGGCCAGTACTGCAGAACGGCAATTTCATAGGTAAAGACCTAATATTTGAATATCAAAACTTGTACAAATTATAATTAGGTATTGGACAGCCTGAGGTTCGGTTCGGTTAGGTTCCTTTAAATCCTGCAGACAGAAATAGGAGCCCCGCGTCGACCTGACGTTAAGTTTAATTTATTAGGTTGGGGAAAAAGACTTTTCGCATTATAGTATGTATGAACTTAAAATAAAATCTCTTTGGCTATACTATTTGTATCTGGCTGGTTTTGGTATCATTGAAAGTTTAAATTTTAAAGAACATAATTCCAAATTCAAATTAGGAAAATGTGTGATTTTCATTTGTTTTTCGTACTGTCAAGGATAACTGGACTGTCAAGGATAACAAGGATAACTGTTAACACTGGATGGATGAAATGGCGGCAGGTCACGGGGACAATCTGCGACTCCCGCATTCCCCTTAAACTTAAGGGGAAGATATATAAAACAATGGTTACACCTGCTGTCTTGTATGGATCAGAATGTTAGGCCACAAAAGGGATAAATGAAAAGCAGTTGCATGCAGCTGAGATGAGAATGCTAAGAGGGATGTGTGGTGTTACACGAATGGATAGAATAAGAAATGAGTACATAAGAGGAAGTCTAAAAGTGGCACCGGTGACTGAAAAGCTGTGCGGAAATCGGCTGTCATGGTATGGGCATGTGATGCGGAGGAGTGAGGAAAATGTCGTAAGGAAAGTTTTGGGTATGAATGTCGATGGCTATAAGGGTAGGGGAAGACCAAAGAAACGATGGATGGATTGTGTGAAAGATGACATGGCTAGAAAGGGGGTGACTACCGAGATGACGAATAATAGAGAAGTATGGAAAAAAAGGACATGTTGCGCCGACCCCAAATAGATTGGGATAAGGGCAGGAGAATGATGATTTTCGTACTGTCAAGATGAGTGAATCTAATGAAGAAATTCGATAGGTACATTTAAAAATTTTACTACAAAAAGGTAAAAATGCAGCGCAAGCCGCGACAAAAATTTGCGATGTTTATGGACCCAGTGCAGTGTCTGTGAGAGTAGAACAAATTTGGTTAAAGCGTTTTCAATCCGGAAATTTTGATGTCAAAGATGTACGTCGCTCTGGTCGCCCTATTACGGATAAAATGGATGCCATAATTGAAAAAGTGGAGCAAGATCGGCATATCAGTAGTTACGACGTAGCTGAAGAACTGGGAATTGACCACAAAACAGTTTTGGCGCATTTGAAAAAAACGGGTACAAAAAAAGCTCGTTATTTGGGTACCTCACGAGCTCACTGAAAGAAACCTAATGCACCGTGTACTCATTTGTGATTCTTTATTACGACGTAATGAAACCGAACCATTTTTGAAGAAGCTGATAACTGGTGATGAAAAGTGGATCACGTACGACAAGAACGTGCGAAAAAGGACGTGGTTAAAGGCCGGTCAGGCTTCACAGACTGTGGCGAAATCCGGGTTAACTCGCAACAAGGTGATGCTGTGTGTGTGGTGGGATTGGAAGGGCATTATTCATTATGACCACCAGGCAGGACCATCGATTCTGAACTCTACTGCGAATAACTGATGAGATTAAAGCAAGAAGTTGAGAGAAAGCGGCCGGAATTAATCAACAGAAGGGGTGTGGTTTTTCATCATGATAACGCTAGACCTCACACATCTTTAGCCACTCAGCAAAAAATAAGAGAGTTTGGCTGGGAGGTGTTAATGCATCCGCCGTATAGTCCTGACCTTGCACCTTCAGATTTCCACCTGTTTCGGTCTCTTCAGAATTCTTTAGGCAGTGTCAGGTTAACATCAGGAGACGACTGCCAAAACCACTTGTCGCGGTATTTTGATCAGAAGTCCCAAAATTTCTATAACAATGGGATCATGTCCCTACTTACAAGATGGCAAAAAGTTATCGAACAAAATGGTACCTACATACTTTAGAATCTAAATTATGTAGGTACCATTTTGTTCGATAAAGTTTAGATAAATGTAAATAATGTATATTGTGTCTTTTTAATGTCAATTTTTATGTCAATTAAATTAATAATAATAATACATAACGTCTAAGGAGGCTCTCGTTGGGCGGCTGGATTAAGGGCCTAATTCAGAGAGCGGTACTTCTAGACACGGCGCGCATTGTTAGGAGGTTCCTCTCTCTGGAGCCCTGACCGCCGGTACCTTGGACCCTGTTCCCGATACCGGTGGGCTACTATGTTTTATATTCTAATATTTAAAAATGTAATTTGTATGTATATATTAAAGAAATAAAGGCAATAATAATACAACCAGGTTGCAAACATTATTCATCAAAAACTAGCAATCAAAAACAGTCTCATACAAAACTGTAATACCCCTTACTACAAGTACACACCACAAACTATCCTAGAAAATGATACACACAAAATGTACTACGATCGCGCCATACTTACAGATAGGACTATCCACTATAATAGACCAGACATAACCCTACAGGATAAAATAAAAAAAAATCACTTACCTTATAGACATTGCAGTTCCTAATACCCATAACCTACAAAAAACCATCTCTCAAAAAATAAATAAATATGCTGACCTTAAAGAAGAAGTCACAGGAATCAAGACAGACACAAAACAAGAAAAAGTTTACGTTATCCCGATAGGTCTCTCCACGACAGGCGTCATCCCTAATCATTTTCTCCGTAGCCTGAAATTAATAGATTTAGAACAATCCGTTTATTACCTTCAGAAAGCAGCCATCTTAAACACCTGTAGAATAGTTAGGAAATTCATGCAGTTAGAGGAAGAAAACACACCCTCATCTTAAATACACACCACACGCTGCATTTACTTGGCTTTTTGGCCCGTAAATGTAGCTAAAACCAGCCTACGAGCTGAGAAAAAGAACACACTCGAAAATAATAATAATATTAAAAAAATGTTTTGAATTTTCTTAAAAAATGCGAAGAAACTTTTTCCCCAACCTATTATTTAGACATACTTTGTGCAAACAGTACTTTTGATGTAAGTACGGATTTGTTGGAAAAAATTGGTAATTTTTAATGTGCGTTTAAATACTATTCTTCATTAATTAGACTTGCGAAAAATATCGATCCACGATTTGTTTTGTCTGTTACGTCGTAGCTGGATAACAATAAATCATTCATTGTACATCTACGTAGTGCTAGGAGGTGGGACTCCTTGCCCGAGTCGGCGCTTCCGGAAGTTAAAATGTGTGTCTTCAACTCGAGTAGGAATAGGTTTCTTCTAAGAGTTCCTCGCTTACCTAAAGTCAGATGAGATAGTTGCCAAACGCGGGTTTTTTAACCGACTTCAAAAAAGGAAGAGGTTCTCAATTCGGATGTTTTTTTTTATGTTCAGGCATAACTCCGTCGCCTATATCGACGGATTTGCAATTTTTTTTTTTGTTTGGAAGGGTATGATGCTCTCGAGATCTGCTATCCACCAAAAAGGGATATAAAATGTCTTGAACAGTCGATAGGTTTGCGATATTTATATATCTTCACTAACTAATTTTTATGAATACCAGATCTTGTGTTCACATTTCAAAGCACTTGATTTGTCAAGGAGATCAGTCGGAAAGATGAAGTTAGTCGCCCATATCAAAGCATAGTAGGTTCCTATGGCAAGGAACTCTATGGGCACTCTTTTAAAATCCGAATATTGGTTAAATCATTCGATTTGAAATGATGTAGAAAGACGTGCATATTAAAAGCGTCCATAGTAAACAATTTAATAATGAAAATAAGGCATCTAAGAGGTGACCAGTCACTAATGACGGCGCCCATTCACGAACATGACGCATGGACCAGCCAGCACTCTTCACCTCAACCATTTTGAAGGGAACTAAATAGACCAACACACGCGCAAGACATTGAGTGAGCTTGATATACTCAGCCAGCCGCCAGGGCACATTCAAGTCAATGAAAGACGTACCCAGTAAATGGTAGCATTAAGGGGAAGATAATAATACACTTCTGGACACATCTTTTGGCCCACCTTGTATTTTCAGTTTCGTTTGGTCCTAGCTAAAATTTTATATTAGGTCGAGCAAAAAGTTTTTATGCAGTTTTGAACCTGGCACATTCACAATTTCATTCAATAGTCTTTTTTTGAATTTCGAACACAGAATTTAAAGAAACAAAAGACAATTTGGAGCCTGTTTGTTGATATCAAACAATCGAATACTAAGAAAACTTGGTTTTATTGGTTTACTTGGATTTAATTCTTGAAAAAGTGATTGATATCTTTGGTTTTGCAACAAACATTACTTATTCTTAACATTAAGGTGAGGTTCTATCAATAATCTATGGATACTTCACCTGAAGTCGCCGCCCAAGCTGTGACACTTATTCAGGCCGGACACAGCCAAAGAAACGTGAGTGCTCAACTTAATTTAAGTCGATCTGCGGTCCGAAATGTTTATCGGAGGTACCTAGAGACTGGCGGCTTTGTTCGTCGCCAAGGAAGGCCACGATCTCGGGTCACAACTGAAAGGCAGGATCGATTCATCGTGACGACCAGCTTGAGAAATCGTCACCTTACCTCCATTGAGATACAAAACCAACTTCGCGACTTCCACGGAGTATCTGTGAGCGCTCGAACTGTTCGGAGAAGGTTAAAAGAACGCGATATGGTACCACACAAGCCAGCTAATGGCCCCAAACTAACGCGAGCCCACCGAACAGCGCGCCTTCATTTCGCACGCAGTCATTTAAATTGGACACAGCAAGATTGGAGCCGTGTACTCTTTTCTGATGAGTCTAAAATTGTGTTACATGGCAATGATGGAAGGAAGAAGGTCTACCGACGTAAGGGAGAGCGTTTCGCACAATGCTGCTTTGAAGAGAGTGTTGCTTATGGCGGTGGCTCATGGACTGTCTGGGGCGGTATATCCGCGAGCGGCAAAACTCAACTTGAGGTTCTTACAGGACCACGGCTGCCAACATTAAATGCTGAAAGGTACATTCGTGAGTGCTTAGAACCTCACGTGATACCATACGCGGACTATGTGGGCCCAAATTTCCTTTTTATGCATGATAATGCAAGAGCCCATGCGGCCGGCATCGTCAGGGAATATCTTCGGGATGTGAACATCACAGTTATGGACTGGCCAGCCAGAAGCCCAGACATGAACCCCATTGAGCACATGTGGGACGAGCTAAAAAGACGTGTTAGGGCTCGTCAGCCAGTTGCCCAGACGATGCAGGAGTTGAAAACTGCCATAGAAGAGGAATGGGAGATGATCCCTCAAAATTTCATAGAGCGGTTGATAAACTCTATGCCTAATCGTATGAGAGCTGTGGTAGATGCCCATGGAGGCAACACGCGTTATTAAATTAAACCTTTATTTGATAAAACATGTTTTTTATTCAAAAATCAATTGCCTTTAACAAGGCGCATATCCGACTTGTTAGGCGTAGCTCCATGTCGTATGGCATTCTGAATTCAAATTTAAAACAATACAATCGAAAAAGATGGTAAAATGTATCAGGTTTAAAACTGCATCAACAGTTTTTGTTCAATCTAGCAATCATATTTCGGTAGGGGCCATCGAAACCTAAACTCTAAGGTGGGCCAATAGATGTGTCCAGAAGTGTATATAAAACAATGGTTAGACCTGCTGTCTTGTATGGATCGGAATGTTGGGCCACAAAAGGGATGAATGAAAAGCAAGTGCATGCTGCTAAGAGATGAGAATGCTAAGAGAGATGTGTGTTACACGAATGGATAGAATAAGAAAAGAGTACATAAGAGGAAGGAGGAGCTCGTGGCTAAGTAATAACAGCCGCACAGGTCGATCCATCAGGTTAAGCTACGCTTGCCGGGGTTGGTCAGTGGATGGGTGACCATTCTTTACATACCGAGACTCCTCTGTGCCTCGGAAAGCACGTTAAGCCGTTGGTCCCGGCTGTCATTCGTGGATCACCAGTCATACCAAGGGGTATCGTATTACCCAGTTACTGGGTTTGTGGAGGTCAGGTAGGCAGTCGCTCCATGTAAAATACTGGTATTCAGCTACATCCGGTTAGACTGGAAGCCGACCCCAACATGTTGGGAAAAGGCTAGGCAGATTGATTGACATAAGAGGAAGTTTGAAAGTGACACCGGTGACTGAAAAGCTGTGCGGAAATCGGTTGTCATGGTATGGTTATGTGATGCGGATGAGTGAGGAAAGGAAAGTTTTGAGTATGAATGTCGATGGCTATAAGAGTAGGGGAAGACCAAAGAAACGATGGATGGATTGTGTGAAAGATGACATGGCTAGAACCATAGTGATTACCGAGATGACGACTAGAAGAAAAGTACATGTTGCGCCGACCCCAAATAGATTGGGATAAGGGCAGGAGAATGATAAGATTGAATCTATACAATGCAAAGAGAGTCTTACAATCTTCTCATTTTATGATGTACACAATAAAGAGTATTCTATCTATCCTATCGTATCTCATCTTTCTCTCAGCTTGAATTCCAGCCATAACAAAATAAACACTTTCCTGTAGATGCTATGAACCCCGGCGTGGGCGCGCCCCCTAACAGCGGCGGCTACGGCGTGGGCGGCGGGCCGGGCTGCGCGCCCTACGTGTGCGGCGTGAAGAGCGTGGTGTGGTGCGGCGGTGCGGGCGCGGGACCCGCGCACATCCCGCATGCGGGCCACATGCCGCCGCCACCGCCGCCCGGTGTCAACCCGCATGTCTTCAAGAGCGTGCAGCCTAATGGCTCGGATTTGCCTTTGAATGGTGAGTATTGACACAGTAGAAAACGATTTTGAAAGCAATTGGTTCAGTTGAACTAAAAAGTTCAAAATGGCGGCTATGCGGGCGAAACCGTGGGCAAGTATTAATGCATTTACTAGTAGGAACTCATGCAATAATAAACTGTTCAGTTTTACAAAAAGTTTGGTTGACAACTTGTATTTCGACGTATAATGGTTAACCAATACTGGTAACACTTAAATTACTAGGTGCTGCCAATTTAGCGGTTAACTGGGACAATCTCATTACAAATGTAAACTACTGGACTTTGACAACGTCATTGACACTTAACTTCATATAATTTGGCAAGGCTGTGCAGTTACCTACAACGCTGCAGGTTCTTTTCCGACTCGCGGTCAAAATCGGTACTACTAACTCTGCCATCTTGTTTTTCCCAAAACAATTTCTGTGACAATTTCACAAATGTCCATAACACCGCCCCCCTGTTGTCGTGAGCTGTCAATACAAATGATAAATTATAATAGTGATGTACTATTGTCGATTTATAATATCGATGATGTCGATTTGGTGTCCAATACCTGATATTAAATGATTTTACATGACTGCTTTAGAAAGGAGTGTTGTGTTTTTACACGAGTGCCCAAAAAAGAATGTTATGTTTTTTTTTATTAGCGTTCATGTATGTATACGACTTTCTTTATTCCACCTTAACTCCTAAAGACCTGCACAGATTTAGATGTAAGTCCTTAGATTGCTTAATTTTTTATTGGATAATATCAAAAACAAACTAAAAAATTATCAAAATAAAATCAATAAAATCATAGTCTGTTGCTAACCCCTTACGTTACATTTCACCGTATTTCATCTCGTCGATAAATTAGAATACTGCATTATTTATTTTATCCATATTTTAAAATAATTGTAATCAACTCACGTCCGGTAAGAAACGAGTTTGATATCAATACTTTTTAGTTTTGATTACTTACATACTACTTCCCTAGCAATATCAGCCATTTTTAGCGCCCGGATAATGCACGCGTATTTCAGAGGTGTGTTCCCTCCATAGGCCCTCCATACTCTTAAGGATATAACTTAATGGAACATCTTGCCATGTGTGTATGCTCATGTTTTGGACAAATAAATGATCTCATCTTCCCTTAGACATGCCGACGCTCCGCTTCTACTACAACCAGGGCATAGACTGCGTGTACGGCACTTACGGCGCTCCCCCACCTCCTCCGCCGCGCCACTACTCCCCGCGCGATCTCTCGCAGGACATGCAGCAGATCACACTGCACGACCGGCCGCTCATGACGCATACCGTGCCCGAACAGAACCATAAGCACAAGCCTGGACAGCCAAATGATAAGCCGCAAATAAATCAAGGCAAGGGGAATGGACAGCGACCTCTGTTGGGACCCAGGTGAGTTCTACAACCTCTTCTAGATAATAGGATACGCTCGAGCAAGCATGCCCAGTCGCTCCAAGAAGATACGGCTAGAAAAGGAGTACCTGATGTGCTGATGATTCGACATCATCTGCTTGATAAAGGGTTCTCTGATAGCACGCACGGCAATAATCTTCAAAGGGATGGTATGTATAAAAGTGTGTTTACGTTTGTGACTTTCATGATTTAAACAGACCATACAGCGTGAGATTTTGTTGTCATGAGGCCTCAAATCACATGAAGTTGACATTTTTATTTGTATCCCCGTTGAAATGCCACAAATGTGAACGGACTTTAGTCTGACCATACAGCAACAAAGCTTCTGCTTTCAACGAAAGTCCGCAAAATCAGGTGAAAAAAGTGACTACATTTTCTTCCAGCCAACTTTTCACTTGTTTGATGTGCTTTTCAGTTGTTTTTATTTTCTATCATTTTTATTTTTTTTTGCAAACATTTAATTTAATTTTGATATTGGTAACAGATTCAAGCGTGGCGGTGGCAATCAAGATGGCAACCAAAACAACAACCACAACCAGAATAAACATAACAACATGGGCAACAAGGGACCTAACAACCGGTTAGTTTAAAATTGTAAAATTGACTTCCCCTTGTCAATTTCACAGCGGAGGATTTTATTGCATGGCTTAACTCGAAAATTGGTATAAATAATCTTTGAGTCAAGTTATGGATACAACACAAACGATTTTAAAAAAAATTATCCGTATGGGTGTGAAAACAGGGAATACAATTTACATGAAAAATCTTATACATCTGGTTAATTAACTTGAAACTTGGCACAAATATTTGCCTAATTGTAAGTAATAAAGTTTGTCATCATTACTTTTTCAAAACTACCCGTCAATGGGGAGTTTAGGGATGTTAAAGCAGTCCGATTTTTGAGCCGAGTTTATTATGCAACACAATATATTTTTAATAATTACGGTCTAATAAATTAAGATTATTTACTAGTCCGCTAATGGATTACATTTTTCAAAAAAGTTTTTTTCTTTTAACAATCTTAAAAATTTGGTTCTGTGTGAGTGAGAGAGGTGACAAAATGCGACAGCCTTCTTATGTTAAGTAGCAGCTTGAGCTGTGGCCTGCACTTCTGGCTTGCCTAGTTTCATCCTAATTTTAAATCTATATAATTTAAGATGTATATTTCTTGTCCGTTTTCAGCCGAAACTCTCACGGCGAGGCTCGTGGGCCGCATGTAGGTTACGGAGGCGCGGGCGAGGGCGAATGCGTCATGGAACAGCCGCTCCTCACGATGCCCTACATCCCCTATCCGCCGCCCATGTACCCCATACAGTACATCCCCGTCGAGACCGACCCAGGTGAGACACACACTATACAACGTATTCAAGGTTTTATGTGACACTCGAATAGTATTTTCTGATCAACAGATTCGAAATTCGAATGTTTGGCATTATCAATCTATCCAAATAATTAAAATACTCAACACTGTCGAGTAGACTTGCAGATCCATGCGGACATTAAGGTGATATCTGTCTTTCCTTGTTTCTGTTTGTTACCGCACAACATAAGAGTGTCCAGTTCCACCAGAGTGTTGTACAATATATAACTAATTACTTTATTCCAGCAATGATGGGCATGATGGGCGGCATGTCGTACGTGGGCTACGACGAGGGCGTGTACGACGCCGGCATGGCGCCCTACTACGCGCCGCACTACCCGCCGCCGCCCGCGCACCCGCACCACATCGAGCACAAGTAGGCGCATGGCGACCGCAGTGTACCGACGATCATAACACTCTTTGTTTACTAACAGCTTTGTATAGCTCGCACACAGATATCTGTCGGTCTATTCTGCAATAATGACACCGTGAAAACTTATTAGCTGTCATTCCATCTGAAGCTAGGGTTTGACACTTCTGACAGCTCACCTTACCTAAGATTATATGGTGACATTTTTACTGAATAGATCCGTTTAATCCTCAGTAGCTCCACATGCTGTAGTAGTAACAGATCGATAATGGTGTCCTATGTGCAACGCTTTACTTGCCAATTGTATTGTCATAGCTATTTGAGCTTTCAGTAAGTATTCTGGGATTTATCTTGCAGGAGTGGTACAAACGTAGAATACTAGCTAGCATCCTGCGCGTGCGAGTTGTCACAAATGAGTGATGCGAGACAGCACTAAGTTTTAGACTGGAGGTGGAATTAAAAGAAACTTCGTTTATAGCTATTTACTGCATTCAAATAAAACAAAATACCACCAATTTTAAGAAGCATCCATTCCCATTTTCGTTCAAATGTATGTCATTCAGTATCTATTTAATTCAACTTCAGAAAGTTTACCTTATCTGTCTCGCTACCGTCAATTACTCGAATAATCAACTAAATCTTATTAATGCCGATCTAGCGTATACAAATTATGTACCCACTAGCTAGGTATTGTTTATACCCCATTTGAATAAGACTAGAAATTTAAATAAATATTTTTACAGTCCGTTCAACCGATTTTGACTTCTATTGCGTTAGTGACATGACAAATGGCAGCTGCAGTAAACAGTTGATATTGTAACCACGTTTTTGCTTTTAATGCCATCCTTATGCCTACGGAATAGAAGGCAAAGTCGGTTGAACGGACTGCAAAAAAGATTTATTTATTTTATTTAAATGGAGTGTACTAGTGAAACTACACAATAGTGTTTTCCGAAAAAATAGATTTGGTAAATATCGCCTTAGTCGATTACTCGATTAAATAGCCTTTTGAATCGGTACATCTCTAACATCGATAAATTCTATCAGTCAATCGATATCGACTTTCGGAAATGATAGGGAACTAGTAAAGGCTAACAGGTGCCGATTCTCTTGTTCAATAACTAAACTAAAATTAGAGAATATATATCTTTTACTAACAGGCAGCGCGAGAAAAGGACGGCTATAGCTATGAACTAAGTTACGAGAAGTCGAAACTAGTTTACGCCTTGCGCTTCACCGTGTTTTTAGTCGACGTTTTTCGTATCGTCTAAATTTGTATGGTAATATTGGTTCAACTAAATTTGACAGCTCTTAATTTACGTCCGTCTCTTTCTTGTTTTATTACAGACAAAAAAGTTAGCAATAGCCTAAATCAAGTTTAGTTTGTGCACAACAGAATCGGCACCAATGTGGTATCAATACTTACTTAGCTTACCACGTTCATGTGACTTGTTATTCTAAATTTTCGTAAAACTATCTTGTAATGTAAGAAGCAATACATCTTTTGTCTCTTGAAACTGGTAAAACTTGGTAATAATAAAGATTTACACACGACGTATACCGGAGTATACGTCGTGTGTAAAGATTTATTAGTAAGGCTGTTAACTGTTTCAATTGTACACATTAATAGGATACTATTCCATTCTAATCGTCGAGTTCAAATGCTAAGCATTTAAAAATATCCCAGGTTCCCACTGAAATTGCTGATTTGTTACACTTGTTCCATTTGCCAAGCTAATTGTTTATGTGTAAAAACTACAGGGGGGGAGGGGTACTATCAACTGAATATGCACTGAGGCCATCAGAAAACTACACACATTTGTCAGAATACTAAAGCATATCCTGCTTAGGTTGTAAATATCGCAGATGTTTCAGTGTATATTCGGATATACAACTAAACGTTCGGCCGAGGTTCATTCGATTTTTAATTATACTTAAGATCCGGTATTTTTTACAATTTTGCTGACCAAATTGATATTAAAAATCCATAAGTCTCGGCCGATTACAACTTGGTCACCAAAGAGTCAAATGAGACTCGATTAATGGCAGCAAAGGTGACTAATGGTTCGCGAACAACGAAAATGCTCATCGAAGGACCAGTATACGAATTTATATATAAACACTAACTTTAGGAAACAAGTCAGTGTTATTCCATGATGCCATGCTGTGTGTGGGATAAAATAAGTCTCGGTATGAGTAACGTACGTCAATTATGTGAACAATAACTCTCCGTCAATTCAACGCGTTTATTTTGAGTATTTATTGAACAATGATTTAGATCCTGTAAGGATAACGAAATTTTGAAATAGTCTGGCATTAGATGCAAACAGACCTAAACACAGCATGGCATGATTTGCTATTTATTATCATTTGGAACTTAATATGTGTGACAATTGTTGTCGTAAAATTTGTAAATTTACATGTATTTGTGTACTTAACATAAGGAGAGAGATTTTGTAAAAGCACTTGAGATTAGGAACATGAGTAAACGAACTTTTTAGAAACTCTTTAAAATTCCCAAATATTATCGCGCACCTTCTGTGATCAATTTCGACTGATAGCTTACCCATTTTTGTACCCATCCTAATATACTATATAACTATTATAGAGGAACCCATTTTGATACATTTTAATACCTGAAGTGTTCATTGGTGCTGCAAAATTGACTAGAACAGGGTTAGCGTAATATTTTTGTATGTTCGACATTATACATACATACAATGTTGCGTAGTAATTAGGCGCTGTATATCATTCCTTATAATGTAAGGTGAAACTGTACATTTTAAGCCAATTTAATGTAGTTTTTAATTCGAAAATTTAAGTTTCTGTTTCTTTAGTTTTTTAGTCGCTATTCATAACACACGCCTAATTAATACACGCCTTACCTAAAGGTGTCTCTCATCTTTGGAACCTAAGCTAGCTTCAGTAGCGCTGTTACCTAAGCTGCAATTTCAGGCGAGTCGTGTGTAGTGATTAGTTTATTATTTGGCTTAATTTTAGTTTAGTTAGAAATAAGTCAATACGGTTTCACATGCCACAGTTTAGGACTCGCACTAAGAGTAGGTTTTCTTTTAAATATTCCCAGATCTCAGGCTCACGATGAAATCGCAGACCTTTTGAATCTCGAATAAAAACAAAGTTCAGCTCTTAGTATTAAAAGGTGAATCAAATAACATGAACACAGTATCCTACTTTGATCTCATAAAAAATATCATTTGTAAGAAAAACTTCGGTGCTTGGGTAGTCGTTTATTTTTCTTTAAGTAATTAAAATTCACTAACATTTTATAATATTGCGGAAAAATAGGAAACCGTTCCATAACTACTAATTATAACATAGCATTGATTCAATGATCCATAAGAAACTATTTTGTTCATATTTTTCTCTAAATCGAACCTAGTCTATGCATTTACTATTCTAAGTCATGTGCATTTATCGCGTCTCAGAGGCTGAAAGATCAAAGGAGCCAAGTTAAAATTAATGTAGATCTCCTTTTTGGGAACTGTCAGCAGTAGTACTGTACGCATACTTCATGCTGTGTGCATATCTCATGTAACATTTCCTTTCACTGTTGTTATCTAGTTTACGCTTCACTCGAAGAGGTCGTTCGGTTCCGAACCGTTGGTATAATATAACCGCAGAGTACATCGCCTAACGATGACAAATTTGAGTTTACGTATTTTTGGAATGTTTTTAAAATATTTGGCTGTGATTCAGAAGTAATCTCAGATCAGTAAGATGATATTGGCAGTCTTGTTGTAAGACGTCATATAGATGTCCATAGAGATATCGTCTCCTCACTGTAACCGTTGCAGATGTTAGGCCTGTCTATACAACCCGATAATTCCTTTATTTCCCTTTATTTGATTGTCTCTTGATCGCTATGGCTGTAGGTACCTATCTCGATAATTCCGCCCATGATTTTTGATCCACATTTTTCAATTCTTGCATATATTTAGGCATACTATATTATTCATGTATTAAACGTATAACGTACCTAATAAAATCTTTGTTTGTATAGACCGTTGTTGAAATTATACAAAAATACAAAAAACGTAAGTGTTCTCTACAAATATTTCATGTTTAAGTTTAATAATTTTCGGTGTTTCAGTATTAGTTTTAAATCACTAGGAGTTAGAATTTTATGTTAGTCGTTAATTATTGTTTACGTAACGATAGTCTAGTATTTCTTTAATTAAGTATACCGTCAGTTACTTTGTAATCTCGTTAGTTAGGGCGTTAAATATATAATTTTTTTGTTCTCACCATAGTTATAATAAGAGTGTGCCAAGTATAGAAAGTTTGATGTATTGTATGTAAGTTGGCAGTTACATCCGTAATTAACGAACAACGTGACTGCCAAAGAATAAAATTCTCGTTGTCATGTCAGCCTAGAGATACATAGATACAATAATTGTGTTGTGAATAGTTATACTATATGGGTAGATGTATGTCTTAACTATATGGTTGTACAGTGCTCAAAGTTAGCGTTATGTCCGCCTTTGAGATGTTATTTGTATTTGTTTTTCCAAATTCCATCAAATAAATGTCAACTGATTTTTCATTTTGTGTTTTTATTTCCTTAACTCATCAATCATCATCATCTAATTGTCTATTTTTATCTAATATTTGCTACAAATACCTAAGTAATTAAATACATACATCTATTATAGAACTGGAAAGTGCTTACTTATTTAAGATGTTGCCTGTACACCTACTGAAGAGAACGACCGTCATCGTACGTAAACAGTTCGCCCATCGTCCCCGTCACAAAATCTGAACATATTTCGAAGGCCGTAGATCATCAGGCAGCGGAGATACCGTGTCCAGCCAGCTTGAACTCAGGCTGCGCGTTCCCTGAGGCTGCGACCGGCCCGCCGGTTGAACGCGTCCCAGAGGGTCATGGCCATCCGGCTAGTCCGAGGATACCGCACGGTCTCCTGTGAGGCGGCGAGCCTCCTTGCCGGATTACCGCCATGGGATCTGGAGGCAAAAGTCCTCGCGTACGTGTGGGAGTGGCGCGAGGAGGCGAAACGCCGGGGCGTAACTCCGCTGCCGCGAGAAATCACGGTACAGCGGACAGAGCTCCGGCGGGATCTCATGGCGACATGGAGAGTGCGATTGTCGCAACCCAGCGCTGGGCATGCCACAATTGCGGCGATAAGTCCCCTCTTTGAGGAGTGGTTGGAGAGGCGCCACGGCGTCCTCACCTTCCGCCTGACGCAGGTCCTCACCGGACACGGTTCTATCGGATAAGGCGGGAGGAAACGCCCGAGTGTCACCATTGTGTGGAGGACACGGTGGAGCATACAGTGGAGGTCTGCCCGGCTTGGGCGGAGCACCGCCGTGTTCTCACGGAGGCGATCGGCGGCGGCGATCTCTCGCGTCCAAACCTGGCCATGGTGCGGAGCGAGAGTGCATGGGAGGCCGTCACCTCTTTCTGCGAAGCAGTAATGCTCGCGAAGGAGGAAGCGGAACGCGTGAGGGAGAGGCAACAGCCGCGCCCTCGCGCCCCTAGCCGCCGTAGGAGACGCCCTGGGCGGCGGGAATCGATCGCCGATTCCCGGCCACTGTAGGCGCGGGCTTGCGGACGACGAGTAATGGGCAGCTCGCCGTCCGGTAAGGACCAGGCCCGGGTCGACGGCGCGTTGTGTTCCACACGCGCCTCAAAGAGATGTCAGCAGTGACGGGGTCAATTGGGCCTATGCCGCCGGGGTCGCGGGTAGTTCGAAAGAGATACCATGGCCCTGGCACGGGCAACTGAAGGAACATGGGTGGGTTTTAGTCAGTAACAGTCTGACACGCCCTCCCGCTCTGCCCAGAGCGGGAGAAGTCATTTGATGATTTCCTATCCACAAAAAAAAAAAGGCTGGCTGGACATTGTTTTTATTGATTTCTCGTAAACCCTTACATGTGACGCCATAAATCAAACGTTATTACTGTCACACATTCAATTTCATTTATTTGCATACCATAATGTACCTAAATACAGGCGTTACAAATAGGCTTAAAGCTAAGGTACAATTATGGACCCTGTAAGGGCACAGCAACATTACAAAAAGGATAAATAATTAAATTAAAATTAAATAATAGCATTTAGGACATGGATAATTCTTATTTATATTAAATATATTTAGATTTTATAATAAATACAACATGACGACACGGTTGGCGCAGTGGTTGAGCGATTGACTGCTGCGCAGCATGTCGCGGGTTCGATTCCCGCACGGAACAAATATTTGTACGACCTACAAGTATTTGTTCCGAGTCTGGGTGTTTTTCTATCTATAATATGTATGTATTTACAAAAAAAAAAAAAATGTATATAAGTAGTTTATCAGCCATCTCGTTCCATAACACAAGCATTAGGTTGCTTAGCTTGGGGCTAGATGGCGTTGTGTGATATGTCCAAACATATTTATTTATATTTATTTATTTAAAAAAAATGATTGCAAGTCCAGTCACAGTTTATCATTCATGTATTCATTTATACACTTCTGGACACATCTATTGGCCCACCTTAGAGTTTAGGTTTCGATGGCCCCTACCGAAATATGATTGCTAGATTGAACAAAAACTGTTGATGCAGTTTTAAACCTGATACATTTTACCATCTTTTTCGATCGTATTGTTTTAAATTTGAATTCAGAATACCATACGACATGGAGCTACGCCTAACAAGTCGGATATGCGCCTTGTTAAAGGCAATTGATTTTTGAATAAAAAACATGTTTTATCAAATAAAGGTTTAATTTAATAACGCGTGTTGCCTCCATGGGCATCTACCACAGCTCTCATACGATTAGGCATAGAGTTTATCAAACCGCTCTATGAAATTTTGAGGGATCATCTCCCATTCCTCTTCTATGGCAGTTTTCAACTCCTGCATCGTCTGGGCAACTGGCTGACGAGCCCTAACACGTCTTTTTAGCTCGTCCCACATGTGCTCAATGGGGTTCATGTCTGGGCTTCTGGCTGGCCAGTCCATAACTGTGATGTTCACATCCCGAAGATATTCCCTGACGATGCCGGCCGCATGGGCTCTTGCATTATCATGCATAAAAAGGAAATTTGGGCCCACATAGTCCGCGTATGGTATCACGTGAGGTTCTAAGCACTCACGAATGTACCTTTCAGCATTTAATGTTGGCAGCCGTGGTCCTGTAACAACCTCAAGTTGAGTTTTGCCGCTCGCGGATATACCGCCCCAGACAGTCCATGAGCCACCGCCATAAGCAACCCTCTCTTCAAAGCAGCATTGTGCGAAACGCTCTCCCTTACGTCGGTAGACCTTCTTCCTTCCATCATTGCCATGTAACACAATTTTAGACTCATCAGAAAAGAGTACACGGCTCCAATCTTGCTGTGTCCAATTTAAATGACTGCGTGAGAAATGAAGGCGCGCTGTTCGGTGGGCTCGCGTTAGTTTGGGGCCATTAGCTGGCTTGTGTGGTACCATATCGCGTTCTTTTAACCTTCTCCGAACAGTTCGAGCGCTCACAGATGCTCCGTGGAAGTCGCGAAGTTGGTTTTGTATCTCAATGGAGGTAAGGTGACGATTTCTCAAGCTGGTCGTCACGATGAATCGATCCTGCCTTTCAGTTGTGACCCGAGATCGTGGCCTTCCTTGGCGACGAACAAAGCCGCCAGTCTCTAGGTACCTCCGATAAACATTTCGGACCGCAGATCGACTTAAATTAAGTTGAGCACTCACGTTTCTTTGGCTGTGTCCGGCCTGAATAAGTGCCACAGCTTGGGCGGCGACTTCAGGTGAAGTATCCATAGATTATTGATAGAACCTCACCTTAATGTTAAGAATAAGTAATGTTTGTTGCTAAACCAAAGATATCAATCACTTTTTCAAGAATTAAATCCAAGTAAACCAATAAAACCAAGTTTTCTTAGTATTCGATTGTTTGATATCAACAAACAGGCTCCAAATTGTCTTTTGTTTCTTTAAATTCTGTGTTCGAAATTCAAAAAAAGACTATTGAATGAAATTGTGAATGTGCCAGGTTCAAAACTGCATAAAAACTTTTTGCTCGACCTAATATAAAATTTTGGCTAGGACCAAACGAAACTGAAAATACAAGGTGGGCCAAAAGATGTGTCCAGAAGTGTATTATAGTAGCTTTTGTTTATTAGAAATAGCTTTAATTTATTACTGAACATATTATATTTATTTATATTCTTAAGATATTCCGGTAGTTTATTATAAATTTTTATTGACATTACATAAGTATGTACTTGATGAATGCATTTTCAGTCGCGATGTTGGAATGTTTAGTCTGTTTGTATGTCTTAAAGTGAATCTATTCTGTATGTCCTCTTTTGGTGTATAATTCGGGATATTTGCGTACAAATTTACAAATTTCAAATACGTAAAGGCAAGGCAAGGTAAACAACAATTTGAGAGATAACAGATCTTAGCTAGATGCCCTAGTGTGTAGTAGTGGGATATAAAATGGGTCACGCTGGGGAAATTCACTCCAGCTGGGCCACCTATAAACCCTTATATCTTTTGAACCTGTGACCGGCAAATTCTGATATTTGGCGACTGATTTCGACTAATTAGCGACTAAATCTGTGAGACAACAGATCTTCGCTAGGTGTCCTAGCTTTTGAGATTAAAAATGGGTCACGTTGGTTGTCTTGAATACGTCCTGGCCCATTTTATATCCCAAAAACTAGGGCATCTAGCTAAGATCTGTTATCTCTCAAATTTAGTCGCTAATTAGTCGCAAGTTTTCGCCAAGTTACAGATTTAGTCGGGTCTTAGTTTAGAAGATATAATGAGATAACGCCGCGCGGCCGCGTTGTTCGCGGCGTCTGCGCTGCGCATACGTTTATCGAACGTCTACGCTGGACAAACGCTAGTGTGAAGGCGCTCTTACTGACAAATAAACCCACAAAGTTAACAAAAGAATAAACCTCAGTTTCAGATATACATAGCTTGTCCACTCTGAAATGACGCGCCCCACTACCGCATCATTTACCGTAGTGTACAGTCCTACCAACTTATCTGTGAACTGAAAGAGGACGGCACCGTCGATGCGTCGACACAATCGAATGACATGCGTCGGCACAATCGAAGATATTATGTCAACATGACGGCCAATTTTCGCTATTTCACAGATAAGTTGGTAGGAGAGTACAGACCATGGTACAGACAAATTTAAGTAGTGCGGCGCGTTATTTCAGAGCTAAGTTTCAGAGTGGACAAGCTATCCTAAACTAAACGGTTTTCCACAAAAATGTTATTCGACTAATGAAATAAAACCTCGTAATAATTTTAATATCATGTCACATCATTATTATTTTGACTTCTGATTGGGGTCCTATTTTGACAGATAGGTAACCTCTATTTGTGTTTTTGCGATTTCTGTAGTATTTTTTTCGCATTTATCCAATGTTATCACTACAAAACATTGCTTCAATTTATCCCCTAAAATATTGTAACTGTAGTACCATCTAATTAATAATGTTAGTAAGTACCGGCTTACTCTGATCCTTCTTTCTGTAAGAAGTAGGTATTTATTTTGTTTTTCTAGCGTAAATTCTTATCGCAGCACGAGTAGAGAAGCACAGAAGTTTTATTGTACGTTGGTACGCAGTCTGTGACTAGTACAAGAGCTCTTTAATGACCGTCGTAGAGTAGATCTCATAATGAGTGCATCTTAGTGGTATTATAAGGGACAATCAGCAATCGTCTGACCTTGTGCAAACAAGTGGTTTGTTATCATTTAGAGCTCGAGAGTATCAATAACACTCTTGTTTAGGTTCGTAGTGAGCCTACTGCGACGGAAACGCAGCGTTAGTTAGCTATAACGTGGATACCTATATATAATTGCTTTTCTATTGCAATCAGCGTTATTTGCTACGCGTCGCTCGGGCTATAAGGTAGGTGGCGCTTTGAGTCCATTTTGTTGTGCATTTCTTATTATTTGGATATTGTAAGTAATATCAGTTAGTTTTGTATTTAAGTACAGATGAAATTTGAAATGATTATTTATAATATCTTCTATCTACTAAGTTTCCTTTATTATTTAATTACTTCTACTATTCTTCTTTAATTAATTCTGTAAAGTTATAACCAGTACCAATAAGCTCCTTAATGGATTCAATTTTCATAAATGCTAAGTAAAATCTTCCCCATCTAAGAGACCACTGGCAAATTATTTAAATAAGTAAATAAATAAATGTCCTAGTATTTTTTAGAATTCAAAACATCATTCATCAAGAGTACCACATGTCTTATCTTTATTTTTTTTTGTTATGTAATCATCTGTGCTTATCAGTTGACAAAACAATAATGATATCTGCCTTAACACTAATCACTATTTTCATTATATTTTTTTTTTAAAGAAATTAAATAAATAAAACTTTATTTCAGACTAGGTCCATAAATATGTTAGTATTTTGGTGTTAGTAACAATAATGCTTATGTACAGTCAACAAGAGAGATATCTAGGCAGGGTAGAGTACCATATTTGTATGTGAATTGCTTCATGTTCAATTTTATTTAAATTACTGTGTTTTTGCAATACTCCTACATTGTAACACACCAACACAAAATTGTATATTTTCACGAATTTGAACATGAGGCAATTCACATACTAAATATGTTAGTATACTCTGCCTAGATATCTCTTTTGTTGACTGTACATAGGTTAGTATTGTTAGTTTTCAACAGTAATTAATTTCTTTATTTCATTTTACACATACGTTACATTTTTAAATATTACAATAAAAAAAAAAAAGAATAAGAAAAAAAAAACATAATTATAAAAATATAAAACATAGTAGCCCACCAGTATCGGGAATAGGGTCCAAGCTACCGGCGGTCAGGGCTCCAGAGAGAGGAACCTCCCAACAATGCGCGCCGTGTCCAGAAGTACCGCTTTCTGAATCAGGCCCTTAATCCAGCTGCCCAACGAGAGCCTCCTTAGGTGTTGGTCGAGGCTCTTGGCAATTAAGCCATTGGCTGATAGGACTATCGGCACAATGATTGCTGAGTCCACATTCCACATGTCGACAACCTCGCGAGCCAAGTCAAGATACTTGATATGTTTATCTTTCTCGGCTTTCACGAGGTTGCCGTCATGTGTGACCGTTTTATGTCAATAATCATTGTGCGCCGCACTATTCGATCCACCATCACTATATCAGGCTTATTGGCAACAATAGTCCTGTCAGTGATGATGGATCGATCCCAGTGCATTGCACTGATATTTCCATTTTCGAGAACTGGGTCGGGCACATACCTATAGTATGGCACTTCCGATACCGTAAGGCTGTATTTCAGCGCAAGTTGCTGATGGATAATCCTGGCTACAAGGTTGTGTCTACACAACCTTGTAGCCAGCCAGCTTGTAGCTTGTTGTTGGTTGTATGCAAGTACTCTTCGTTACGAAGACGAGAACACCCGGAGATAATGTGTCGGATTGATTCTCCTGGGCGGTGGCATGCCCGACAAATGTCAACCGTGCCGTCCTTCACAATAAATCTCCGGTAATTGTTCGTCATGATAATTTCGTCCATAACTGCACAGACAAAACCTTCGGTTTCCTCAAAGAGGTCACCGGAACACAGCCAGGCTACGGACGCTAGCAAATCTACATCGGGTCCATGTAGGGCCCGGAAAAAGCGTCCGTGAAGCTCCTTACTCTGCCATGCCTCCCTGCGATCGTTAGTGTCAAGCATTACAGGTTTGCGCCAGTTCTCTTTAGCCAAGGAGAGCGGGGTGAGGACCTTGTCCACCGCGACCACATCTCAATGCATCCCCACGTCGGCTTCTAGGAAATATTCCCTGAGACTGCATATCTCGCGGTTGTGGAAAGTCTTAGCGTTTAAAAAGCCTCGGCCTCCACACTTTCGCGGGATATACAGTCTCATTACCGATGACCGAGTATCTACTAACATAAATAACACCAATATTGTACACTTAGTTCGCAATAAATGATTTGACTTTGACATTGACTTTGACCGTGGGTGATGCATTCGATATGCAGTCAACACAGCGTACGGACCCTCCGTGCAGGGCGTCAAGTTCAGTCTGAGTCCATTTGAGTACGCCGAAAGAGTACATTAAAACCGGCATGACCCAACCGTTGAAGACGCGCACCTTGTTTCCGCCTGATAGAAGACTATTAAATACTTTCTTCAGGCGGCAAAAGAAGCGCTCCTTCAACGATTGCTTCATGCCAGTAATATTGATGCCCAACGCAACAGTAATTAATTATTATTATTATTAATTCAGACCTAGGACTGTCCCCACCCAGTGTCCCTGAAAACAACAGTCCGCTCTGGCAGCGATCATTTTTAGAATGCTGTTGTTACTACAGTCCTACCAACTTATCTGTGAACTGAAAGAGGACGCCACCGTCGATGCGTCGACACAATTGAATGACGCGTCGGCACGATCGAATTAAATTTCAACATGACGGCCGTAGTTCCAATTTTCGCCCAAATTACTGCACTATGCTCCAGGTGACTCCTGACTAAAGCGTCATACAGCACCATAAGTGTGGCAATATTGGTGAACCCCTGTGACTGCCTCAGTACAAATTCTAAGTTTCTGTAGACCTTCTTGCAGATCTTAACTATGTGTTCACGAAAAGTAAGGTCTGGAGTGAGAATCACCCCTAGGTCCCGTACTTGTGTTACTCGCAGCATCGGCACAGCTTCTATCATGTACTCGTAGCACACTGGGGTCCGCGCGCCAGTGAACGACATCACTGAGCATTTGGTTACATAGAAGTAGAGTTTGTTGTTATGGCTCCACTCAACCACTCTGTTTATGTCCTCCTGCAGGCGTTCACAATCTGACTTATCCTCGAGCAGCAATTTGAGGTCATCATCAAACAATAAACAAACTATTACTAATGACCTCCGGTAGGTCATTTAACATTAAGATAAATTCAAGAGGCCCCACATTCCTGCTTTGCCTTATGCCAGACCTGGTGTAATATGGTTCGGATTCGTACCCATTACATACACCACAGTCACCCAGTCCACATACTGTTGCCGGTCTTTCATATAGCCAACGAAGAACTGTAACATGTGTGGCGTACAACCAATTTCTGCAAGCTTCCTTAATAGCATGTCATTATCGACGGTGTCAAAGGCCTTTCTAAAATCAAAGTACGCCGCGTCTACCTGCCCACCAGCATCGACTGCCGGTACTACCCGCGCCATGAAGTTGAGTGGATTGGTGGCGGTGCTGCGGCGATAGCTGTGGGCGTACCTGTCCCTGTAATAGCGGATAGCTGGATAGCGGACTCGAACACTTTTGCCGGAGTCGACAGCACAGCCACTGGTCTATAGCCACTGACATCCGGACCTGGAATGACTCGTGTGATCTTCCACCGAGCCGGGAACTTCATTTGTTTTAAAGGGACATTAAATACAGCAGCAGTGTGCAATGTGTGTGTATGTATGCCACTACGTTTCTGTTCAGAGACTTCTAGAGAGAGAGTGCTAAAGTCTCTGAACAGATACGCTGGTATACCGTCCGGGCCCGATGAACGTTTTGGTTTGAGATTTACGAGCGCCTCCTTTACGTCTTGAAGTCTTAGGCCTCTGCCTCGAATTTCGCGGGCAGCGGGGCGGCGGCTGCGGCGGCGCGTCTCGCATTGTCCCGCCCCGCTTCCGCGCTGCTGTTTTCGAGGTGCGGTCCATTTGTTTTTATCTCCGTGGTTTTTATGCATAAAATCCTGCCGCTCCCGCGCCGCCGCGCCGCCGCTGCCGCCCCGCTGCCCGCGAAATTCGAGGCAGAGGCCTTAGAGTCTCAATATGCACCTGTGCACTGGTCGCGCCGGCCTCCGCCGCCGCTGCCCGTGCATCCAGTCTCGGCGGTTTCTTACTGTACACAGACTCAAAAAAAACCGCGAATTGCCTAACGCACTCAACATCCGAAAGGTACGAGGGCGGGTCAATAAGTCCGTGACTTTTTGATTTTTCCGTCTCTTAATTGAAATGGCAACACTGCTCCCGTCAACAGTCATCTGTCAGATGACTCCTGTCAAAAATTGAACAAGCTGTGACATTTAGTTTGTTTTTGACAGCCGTTAATATCAGACTACCGCGTTGACTGAGAAGAAAATGGAAAAAAGTGAATTTCGTGTGCTCATTAAGCATTATTTTTTGCGGAAAAAATCCATTACGCAAACCAAGGCTAAGCTTGATAAATATTATGGGGACTCTGCACCATCCATTTCCATGGTAAAAAAGTGGTTTACTGAATTCCGATGTGGCCGTACCAGCACGGAAAATGCCGAACGTTCTGGACGCCCAGTTGAGGTCTCCACATCCGAAACAGTTGAAAAAATCCACGATATGGTTTTAGCCGATCGGCGATTAAAAGTGAGAGAGATTGTGGAAGCCATAGGCATCTCGCATGGCTCAGTGGTTTCAATTTTAAACGATCATTTGGGTATGAGAAAGCTTTCCGCAAGATGGGTGCCGCGTTTGCTCACAATCGACCACAAACGCAAACGTGTGACAATTTCGCAGGAATGTTTGGCGTTGTTCAATCGCAATATGAACGAGTTTTTGCGCCGTTTCGTAACCGTGGACGAAACGTGGATCCACCACAACACACCGGAGACCAAACAGCAGTCAAAACAGTGGGTTTCTCGGGGTGAATCGGCGCCAAAGAAGGCAAAGGTGGGTTTGTCAGCCAACAAAGTCATGGCGACTGTTTTTTGGGATGCACGCGGTATTATCCACATTGACTACCTTCAAAAAGGAAAAACAATCAATGGCGAATATTACAGCAACTTATTGGGTCGATTCGATGAGGCATTGAAAGAAAAGCGACCGCACTTGGCCAAGAAAAAAGTCCTTTTCCATCAGGACAATGCACGGGTGCACACATGTGCAGTTTCTATGGCAAAAATCCATGAATTGGGCTACGAATTGCTCCCTCATCCGGCCTATTCTCCCGATCTAGCCCCGTGTGACTACTTCTTGTTCCCAAACTTAAAGAAATGGCTCGGTGGAAAGAGATTTGCCTCCAACGACGAAGTCATCTCACAAACAAATGCCTATTTTAAAGACCTCGACAAATCATATTTTTCGGAAGGGATAAAAAAATTGGAGAAACGTTGGGCTAAGTGTATAGAGCTCAAAGGAGACTACGTTGAAAAATAAAATAACTTTTTATCTAAAAATTTGTGTTTCATTTAAAAAGTCACGGACTTATTGACCCGCCCTCGTATTGACCATCTTTTATGATACTTTGCCTGTTCTACTTCGCTTTGACCTAATATATGTGTATTGCCAGAATGATTTTGGATCTTTCGCGAACTGGCACTGAATTTTACTTTTGTGTTCTTGGTGCGCAATTTTTATCGACTTTTTTACGGGCGACTTTGAAAATTCTAAATAATCACTGTCGAGCTTCGTTATTTTGAAATTCTTATGAAGCTTTAATCTATTTTTAATCTATTATTTATTTATTATTATTATTGTATTGTTATTTATTTTTTATTTTTTTTTAATCTATTTTTGGCTTTAATCTATAAGTCTATAATAATTTCTCTGGTGTACCACTCGGGGTACATATACTGCAAATTTTCACGGTTAAACTTTTTGATATATTTTCGATCGATTTGTACACATTGATCTAAAATATTGTCAAGCTTATCATAAAATATATTCACAATACTCTCCAAATCATGCATGTCATAAATTGTACTTCAATCAGTGAAAGTTAGCATAGAATACAACGGCCTTGTAAAAATTCCACTGCGGTCTAAACATGAGTTTGTCTTTGT
Organism: Cosmia pyralina; assembly: GCA_946251885.1. Lineage (NCBI taxonomy): Eukaryota > Metazoa > Arthropoda > Insecta > Lepidoptera > Noctuidae > Cosmia > Cosmia pyralina. The sequence continues at coordinate 26,212,620 of OX276353.1, forward strand.
TGATCGTTTGGCTTATTAATTTGCTAATTAGCATGAAAACACAAATCCAATGACAAGTGCATTTCATTCATATCATAATCTCATTAGACGGTGGGGGGTTATGCTCGCCTACGCTTTTCAACCTATACCTACGTGAATGATCTGATTGGCGTGCTTAGCAGCATGCGTATCGGGTGTCATATTGATGGCGTGTATGTTAATAACATAAGCTACGCCCAGCGTCGCGTCGGTCTGGGACCCAAAACTACCGGGAATTTTTTTTAAACTGCGGCCCACAACTTGTTTTATCCGGCTACTCCGGATAAAAAAAAATCGGCCAAGTGCGTGTTGGACCACGCATAATGAAGCGTTCCGTAGTTTATACCAACACTATCGGTATTTTTATTGATTTAAATGAAAATTAATTCATTAAATATCCATCGCAAAATATAACAGAAAAATGTTGGGAACTTTCTTTCTCCTATTCACCAGGTGTGTATTTTATGTCCAGATGTCGGTAAAGGTACAGAAGATTGCGGACCCCGTCCTGCTGGGAGAGGGTCCTCACTGGGACGAGAAGCAGCAGGCTTTGTACTTCGTCAGCATTCAAGATCATACCATCCATAAGTATGTGCCCGCTACTGGAGCCCACACAAGGACTAAACTTGGTGAGTGCTATAAAGGGACCAAATCATCCTGACAAATTGGACTGTGACCTTGCAAACCTTCAAGGTCACAGTCCAATTTATATAGAATACTAGCTTTTGCCAGCGGCTTCGCCCGCGTGTATGTCGGAAATTATCCCACGGGAACCTTTTACGGGGATGAAAGTATCCTATGTCTTAATCCAGGTTATAAATTATCTGTATACCAAATTTCATCCAAATCCGTTCAGCCGTTTTTGCGTGATTGAGTAACAAACATACAAACTTTCACATTTATAATATTAGTAGGATTTACTAACAGAACAGACAGCCGTGCTGCTGGGGAGTTTGTTGCGCCACTTCTTCTTCCCAGCTAAAACACTTGGAAGTGGTGAAGGGTGTTTTGAAGGTCTTTGTAATTTTGACATTCAAAAAGTCGTGGTTCTCAGCGTAATTCGAATAAATGACTTTTGATTTTGAATAAAAACACCCAGGATATCTCAAAATCTTAAGCTTTATCCCCTAGATGGTCGCGTGGGCTTCATGGTGCCGGTAGAAGGCACATCGGACCAGTTCCTGGTGGGGATGGAGAGGAAGTTCCAGGTGGTGCGATGGGGAGGGGGGGAGGGGGCGCCGGCCTCTGTGGTGAATGAGCTCGGCGAGGTGGACCGCGACGTGCCTACCACCAGGATCAATGACGGCAAGGCGGATCCCAGGGGCAGGGTGTTCGCAGGTCAGTTAAACTGCTAGTCGCGAGTAGAAGTCGACGGGCTCCTTGTGTTGTTGTGTTAAACCAAGCAACCGAAGGGGATGTTGACGTGGTCTTTGTTCACTTGCTCACATCCTCATTCCCTTCGAACCTAACCTATCCAAGTCAGCCTAACCTCCAATTCCGTCACACGCTCTTGCATTCTAATTAAATCACATTATAATCTGTACCCGCGGTGGATATTTTGGCTACCAGCGCCTGCGGCCGTTTCGTTGACCAACGCCTGCCGTTAGCGGACTCCCTATTAATTTTACTGGATTTATGTTCTTTAGTCTGAATTCGCCAACCCGTCTTGAGGAAGCGTGGTGATCAATGCTCGCATGAAACAATAATAGGCTGGCATTATTATGTTCCTTTACTTAACGATCTTTTTCCAACACGCTCAGGAACCATGGGTAACGAGGACCCACCAGGCAACGTCGACAAGCATAAGGGAAGCCTGTTCCGCCTGGACGGCTCAAAGATCACGAAGGTGGCCGACCGGGTCAGCATCTCCAACGGCCTGGCCTGGGATCTTAAGCAGAAGGCCATGTACTACACCGACTCCATGGAGAAGAACATCAGAAGATACGACTATGACGTGGAAACGGGAGAGATTTGTGAGTAGACTACTTTTTTGTATTGGCATGATAAGCATTTTTTAATGTTAATACCATGGCTGTTCCTAAATTACTCTAGGCTGCTGATTTTTGAGTTTTTCCTAATTTTGTTAATAATTAGTGTTAGAGGTCGGCTCCCCCTTGATGCATACTATATTTTTAACTTATAAGCCGAGCATTTGTACCGAGGCCAGCACATCAAGCTCCCCCAATCTGTCAAATTTCTTTGATGGACATAGTCAATTGGGAAAATTTGACAGATTGGGGTAGCTTGATGTGCTAGCCTCTGTACATGGCGTCGTCTGATAACTTTATTCAAGAAACAATTTCGAAATTTTTGACAGTAAATTTTTATCGTCGGATAAAAAAAGGTACTGGAATAATCACCCCTTAGTGAGAGCTTTTTACCAGTTTACTAATTTTCTTTCAGCCAATGTCAAGCACATCTTCGATTTCGAGAAAAACAAAGTAGAAGGTGTTCCCGATGGCACGACCATAGACACGGATGGGAATCTATGGGTGGCCTGTTTCGACGGCTCTTGCGTCATCAAAATTGATCCCAGGACTGGCGAATTGCTGCAAAAGGTCCCAATTCCGGCTTTACAAGTGACTTCGGTTACTTTTGGGGGGCCCAACTACGATATTTTGTTCGTTACCACCGCCAGTTTGAATATTCGTGGACCCCAGGATCCCCCATGCGGGGCCACATTCATGGTCACTGGCTTGGGGGTCAAAGGATTACCCAATGTTAATTTTAAGCTTTAGTTTTGTTATTCAATCATGTTTATATGCAAATTATAGCAATTTTATTGTTTTTTTTTTTAATATCATAAAATTTTACAAACACATCACAATTTTAACTCTATCTTTAATGTATTAAGTTTATATAATGTTACTAAATTAATTAAGAATAACAAGTGGCAATAAGGAGACCGATATTAGACTGAATATTATTGTAATGATACGATATTTTAACGTTTAAAAAGACATTATACCATGTTGAATGTATTGTTGTTTGTACTTGTATTTTATTAGCACAATGTATTGTAAACTATTTTTAAATATACGTATTCGTTGTCTACAAAGTCTTTTTTTCTAGCAACCTGTTGCTGTTGTCCTATTTATTTATATGACTAAGTACCATAATATTACATGTTCTGTGCCTTAGGGCCTGTTACACCACCTCGGATTAAGTTCCTATTAACTTACTTGGCAGATAATTTTATACAAATTCTGTTCCATTTTTGTATCGACATCGTGAAATAAGCCCTTACTTAGCCTTCTCAAAAAGATAAAATTAAACAAAATGACAAACTTTCAACTTAGGGGCCCGTCAATACTTAAAAAAACACCCCTACCTAAGTATCTATTAAATTTTAGCTCGCGGCTAAGTAACATCTTAATAGCTTAGCAGCTTAACAGCTGCACGGATCGATCCACCAGGTTAAGCTACGCTTGCCAGGATTGGTCCGTGGATGGCTGACCATCTTTATATACAGAGACTCCTCCGTGCCTCGGAAAGCACGTTAAGCCGATGGTCCCGGTTGTAATTCGTGGATCTTTGACAGTCGTTACGGGTCGTCAGAAGCCCGAACGTCTGACGACTAGTCTTACCAAGGAGTATTGTGTTACCCAGTAATTGGGTTGTGGAGGTCGGATAGGCAGTCGCACCATGAAATACTGATATTCAGCTGCATCCGGTAAGGCTGGAAGCCGACCCCAACATAGTTGGGAAAAGGCTAGGTAGATTGATTGATATTTAATTTTTTATACTTAGTCTTTTTTTCTTGCAAATTATAATTTATTATTAGAGTAAAACTAAAAATATTAGAAGGGTAGTCAAATATTAAAATGTGTCGTTAGTTGTCTTTTACTTGTGAGTAGGTACCTATTTATAAGTATTGACTGAAACGTTCTACAGTGCAGACTGGATAATACCTATTTAAAAAGAACCATCAGGCGCAAAATGTCCGGTTTGTTTAAATGGCAAATCACATACGTATTACTGATAATACACACACAACACTGCTCTGAAGTGGTTCGTATCTGTACCTATATGTATGTTTGCATCCGACAATATGTGAACCCATTTGCAATACGGCTAAAGCTTGGCCGCCGTTTTGGCGAACGTATCATTACGACATTTTGGCTGAACGTCAATCAGCCGTAATAGAAAACAGCGCCTTTATTGTATTGCAGCTAGACGATTTATATTACGCCGTATACAATTTGGCTGCGACATATCCACACGTAAAAATTGGCGATTGTAATTGATCGTTTCGGGGCCCATTACACCATGCGTTCCTGACACCTATCAATATCACCTAATAATACACAGTCCTTTCACCGTGGATCTTTCACAGTTATTCTGCGGTTATTTCCTATATGAAGGCAACCATAAAGTAAAGATCACTGCGATGCAAAATCAGAGGTGGAATAACTGTCAAAGAACGCAAACACTGAGCAGATGCAAATGAATACATGTTTTACGAATTTTAACTTTATTAGTTCCTAATCATATCCATTCGACAGGTGTCACGCATTCCCTCGGTGGCTGGAAAATAATTGAAATATATAAAAGGCGTAACATTTATTAGTATCTATAGTTCCCCCTCCCTCCTTAGTCGTTCACTCTTGACAGAGTGGTCGTGGTTGATGACTCCGCATTTTCTTTGGCCAAAGCATAGCACCATCAAGCATCTATAGTTGTTACTTATTTAATTTAGTACCTAGTGTAAATACAATATACCTTGTATATTGCACTTAGGGAGGTGTAACATAAATAACGCACAACCTCTTGTACTCATAAACAACAAACAACTTTTACTATGGGACCAAACCTGAAATCGCGAAAAAATCAGCTGTTCCCTACATTTATGTTCGCATAACTCGTCAAGTTGTAGGGAACAGCTGATTAGTTTTTAGAGATTTCAGATTTGGTCGCATAGTAAAAGTTGTTCATAATGATGAGTAAAATGATTATGCGTTATTTAAATTACACCTTGTGTATATTATATTATGTATGTTTAGGTTACTACATCCATTCGTCATGTTCGTGAACGGGCGCCGTCAGTTGGGATTGGTCGTCTCTAACCTGCAGCTTATTTTTAATTTAGTTGTTTTTAGATTTTATCGTTTTATTACGGACGCTTTTAACGTGCACGTCTTTCTACATTGTTCTCACATGTATATTTTCAACATGAACGATGTAACCAATATTTTGTAAAAATATTGATTTATAAGTGTCCGTGGAGTTTCTTGCCCGTTCTTCTCCATAGGGACCTACTACGCTCTGGAATCGGCAACTAGCTTCATCTTTCTGACTGACCGACTCCTTGACAATTCAGAAGTGTCTGTAACTGGTTTATTTGAAATAAAAGCTTTGAGTTTGACATAATAGTCTAATTGAAGATTTCTTGTAGACGTATTGTCGTTATTTGAAGAGACGTTTTTTTTTCATCCCATCACGTCTGTGAAGTTTGTACAAAGTCCTACCTATGGTAGTTGATCCCAAAAAATACGTCAAATCAATCCTTTTTTGTTTCATTACATTTAGCTATCGATGCCCATCACATCTGTAGAGTTTCGCTATCTAATTTAATTTAACCTAATTTAGTAAATTGAAATAAAATAATTAAAATGCAGTCCATTTATTAAAAAACTTAATCATTAAATCTGACGTTAGCATTAGGGTGTCCTTTAGAGCCGGTGGCTGTGACCTGGAAGGTGGAGCCAGCTGGCGGTAACTGTTCCGTGCCGCGGTTCATGGCCGCCGAGGTTACGTACAGCACATCCAGGCCGGGGCCGCCGAACGTCACCGACGTCGTCTGTAGAGCCGGAATCGCGATCGTTGTTAATACCCTCTTTTTCCTGGGGTCGATTTTTAGCACCTGGAATAAGTATGAAATTCTGTTAGTGTTTTTTTTGGATAAAGATTATTTATTTGTCACAATGACACGCGTTTCGTCTACAATAATAATAATAAAAAAAATGTGTGTGTATGTGTGTGTGTATATGTGTGTGTGTGTGTGTGTGTGTGTGTAATATATGCAGAATTTAATAGAAGTGCGTACATTTTTGTCTAGCGAGGCAACAAATGTATAAATACAACATAAAATAAAACTGTTTCGGTCTAATTAAATATTACACAATTGATTAGTCAACTCAGTCAAAATAATAATTTCAACAACAAATATTTAAATGACATACAGGTCATGAGAATAGGAATGAATACATTAACCAATGTCAAATACATTATTATAGCATCATTCTAGAACTCACATAAACGAATATGATAAGATTACGATACTACGATTATAATAACACTTGTCTGTTAAGGACGCTGTTACAAATGGGTAGTCAAATCATTACTTTTTTACACAAAAGTATGTTTATTAAATAAAATGCTTTGCATTCTTAAAATGTTTTTTGGCCGAATTGTTGATAGATGTGCATGGTACGATTCTGAACTATAAATATAATTTCAGATAGGTACATTTTCTCAATAAATATACCGAAAAAAATTTTTCACTTCGGTACATTTATTGAGAAACTGTTTCATAAAAAAATATATTTAGCTAGTTAGGTTAGCTAGTTATAATATAAATACACATGGGTTCACTTGCCTGATGCCCGTCGAAGTTGGCGACCCAGAGGTTGCCGTCGGTGTCGATGGTCATGCCGTCACAGATGCCACGCAGGTCTATGTCGAGGCCATTTTCTTCTTTCTTCATTGAAAACACGTTGCGTGGGTTCGCTGGAAAATAAACAAGGGACAGTTAATAATAACTGTCAAATTGAAATTGGCCCGTACCTCTAACCTTCTGGTTACAAAGTTAGAATTTCCAAGTTACAACTTTTTTTTTTATGTTTCCCACGAAAACCAGTTTTCAATGTTATAATTTAACTTTAAATACTCCTACGATCTCAGTACCATTGCATGCATCCATCAGCATAATATCTCCATAACCGAAGGTTCCCAGGTATAATCCAGTACGGAAAAAAAAAGATAATAACCAGAAATAAAAGTGAGTCTCGGCTTCATTTAACGATTTTTTACACCCGCACAAAATTAAAATAAGTAGTGTCTACTCACAAATGTCTCCCGTTTCCACGTCATAGTCGTATCTCCTGATGGTGAACTCGAAGGAGTCGATGAAGTAGAAGGCCTTGTTCTCGAGGTCCCAGCAGAGGCCGTTGGAGATGTCGATGTTATCGACGAGCTTGTGCACGCTGCCGTCCGCGTCGAAGCGGTACAGGGAGCCCTTCTTCAAGTGGAACTTGCCCGGCTCGTACTCATGTCCCATGGTTCCTTGAAGAACGTATACACAGAAATGATAAGCGATGTTTATTTCTGTAAGTAGATTTTTAAAACTAGTCGAGGTCGAAACGCCGAAATAAACTCAGAGGTCAGTCCAGACATTTTCTTGGTCAGATCATGTGAGGACCAAACCACCATTCCAAATTCTATTCCATTAGGTGTTATTACAAACGGTCAATAAAAAATCAACTTAGACTACATGACACTAAAGTAGATAGCTGGTTAAGTGGCAATTTATATAAATGAAATAACTTCGTTATATTTTCAAGTATAACAAAATATTAACAAGAAAACTTGTAATCTTTCAAGTCATTTGGCCACACCACATTTAAGCCAGACGATTTCAGAAAAAAAAAAAAAATTAAAAACTTTTTATTTCAAAAGAAAAACATTACTCACATAGTTTTGTTTAATCACACATCGCTTAATCTTAATACTGAAAGATTATGTGCGAGTGAGGCGTCTCGCTTGTTTACATTAAAATATTTTGTTATTAAAATTAAACTATTTATGTATTATTTGTGAAAGATCTGGAGGAACTTTGTATTGATCCACTTTAAGGTAATATTTTATTAGTCGTTTTATTTGCAAAGTTGTCTTTGATTTTAATTATCTCAGTTGAATGATAAAACTAGCAAAAGTAGCCTTTTCTTTCTTTCTATGGCGGTCTCATTCATTTGTGTTTAATGAAAATCTTGAATTTTATTACTGGACATTTCATATTACTGTGATTACTAATTTATTCGCCAATCGAGGTGAATATGACAGATTTTTCATAATTCATAATCTCAGTTAATTTACATTCCATCGCCAATCGCTCAACTACCTACTTCAGCATTTACATAATGTTCCACTCAAAAGTGAACTTAGAATACATTTCTAAGTTCACTTTTGAGTGGACATTAGTTATATAAATGTACTAAAAATTATTGGTTACAATGGAATTTGAACTTTATCATGTCTGACATTGAGTTTGTGGTTCCAAAACAAAGATATTATAAGTAAAAAGAGGTAGTTCTTGTCCAATCTGAAATGACGCCCCCACATTTACCGTAGTGTATACAAATTCAAGTAGTGGGGGCGCGTCGTTTCTGCTTAGCTCTAGATAGGTTATACGCGCTCTGCAAGTGGTACGTCAAAACTTGGCAAGTTAGCCAAGTTACAATGTTATGTTGTTGGTGTTGCTCCCGATAAGTACTTCCTCGTGTTATCTCTTACTATAGTGTGACATTGCGCCGTTTTTGAATACCGAATTAGAACATCATTTTTCCAAAACATGATAATGATCTCTGATTCTGAATATAAGTTTAGGTAGAAATGCTACAATAAGAAAAGGCACTTTCAGTCCATTAATGACTCACCAGCAAACAGTCTTCCCCTAGGATCCGCCTTGGCATCATTGAACCTGTTCTTAGGGTTGTCATGGTCTACTTCCGCGATGGTCCTCACCTCCTTGGCTCCGTTCTCCTGGCCGCTCCACTCAAACTCCACCACCTTGCGGTTCAGACCCACCACAAAGTGGTGCTTCTTACCCTCCAGTGGGATTATGAAGGTTGGCATGCCATCTGGAACGTAATGTTGTATGTTATGTGTGAGGAGCAGGGTGGCAAGTCTTCATCCTTCACAGAAAAGAAAGGATCCTCCAACCAGACGAGTGTCTGGTTGTGTCTGATGATCAGCTAGTGCCCAACGGTTGTTGTCGGGATATTATACGTAGGTATATATGCTAATCGCGCAGACAAAGCTTGCGCGATACAGGATTTGTGTGATTTGTAACGTCAGGGTCTTGATTCGCAGTTCGCATGTGGCGCTGTAGATGGCGCCACAAAAGTTTTGTTTGTTTGTTTGGGTATCTCAGATATGGCGGTGATGTTGTAAAGATTAATGAAATGCGTCGAAAACTCAGTAGTCACTCAGAGAAAAGACCAGAAACTTGAATAATATAGGTAGCATAATCAGTCAATATATCGTTCCTACTGCTGAAACACAGATCATAACCCACCACGCGGGCCGGGCCCAGTGCGGGTAGGTGGATAATATAGGTAAGTGATGGCTAATTGCAGGATTTTAAATAGCTGATCAGTTTGCTTAGATAAACTGATGATTTGAAACAGGCAGCTGGGGTGACTAAATACTAAAGGGGCAGGACACTGCATTCGAATACATATATGTTCAATAATTAATAGCGATTGGCCGAGATATAACTTCACAATTTCACGAAATAAGTATTTTTAATTTGTTGCTAAAAAAATTATTTATACCTACAATAAATTGGTAAGGCGGGCCTTAGAGATCAATTTTATTACTGATCGTTAAAGAGTTGAGTAGTATTGAAGATCGTTTGTGTGGTATACGTATTGGCAAACAAACGAATAAATGTAAACAATGGATGGACTGTGTGAAAGATGATATGGCTAGAAAGGGGTTGACTACCGATATGACGACTAATAGAGAAGTATGGAAGAAAAATACATGTTGCGCCGACACCAAATAAATTGGGATAAAGGCAGGAGAATGATGCTGATGAATTGAATTATAGGTCTAGGGCGCTCCTTACAGCAACGTAGTTTAGAATGTCAGTAGAAGTCCTCATAGAAGTAATAAACTCACCCAACTTAGCCTTAGTATGGATGTCAGTGCTTGGCACATACTTGTGGACGCTGTGGTCGAAGATGCTGACGAAGTACAGCGCCTGCTCCTCGTGGTCCCAATGCGGACCCTCACCCAGCCATACCGGCTCTGTCACTGGCGCCACCACTGGTGCCATCTGGAAACGAACGCTGGGTTAGGAGACTGCGGTACTGAAGAGTTGAAGACATGGTTGGTTAAGTAACTTATCTCTTGACTAATGGCTTTTCTCGAAGAGTGTTGTGTCATCTTTCATGTTACATGTTGTGATTGTTTGGTCAAACAACCAATCTATGTTGACATAAGACTCGATAGAAAAGGCCACATCGAAGCCTGCTTGCGGCCAAAGCTTGTATCACAGACGAAGGCTTGTATCATGCTTGTACTTTTCTCAAATGATGCGCGGAAATTCAAACTATGTATATTATGAATTTTATTTCAGACGACGAACAACGATAATTTTTCAAGCGCCAATATGTTAATTTGTTTATTTTTTAATGCCAAATAGCAAAATAAAATCTTTGATAAGTTACCTCCTTGGTTGCCATGTGTCGAAGAAAAGTTCGATCCATTTTTAAATTACACGGCAGATATGAGGTTTCATAGTAATTTATTCGGCCGCTAAACACGACAGATACCGTTCTATGGATCTTAATAAATAGTGTATTATCTATGCAATGGATTTTCATACTAACATTGCCGGCCGCCTGCTCGTATGTACTTTATACAAAATAGCCCTACCTATATCTCATTTCTGGGAAAATTCGTTTTCTCTATTTCCACCCGAGCAGAGCTCGGTCGCCCAGGTACTCTTATTAATATGTTTGAACTTTAAAAGAGCACATGACCTCTGAATTTATTTCAGCATTTCTTCTCAAGGGTGAGTCAGCTAGGAAATGCCGGCGCCACCTATAGTTTCCAAATATTGACCAAAAAGTTGACGTATAATAGTAGTTTAGGAAGCTGTTGCATTATGGGTTAAGTATTAAAACACGAGTGTGTGTTTAAAAACAGAGCCGTAGGCGAGGGTTTTTAATAGTATCGCACAAGTGTTTTAGTTATGTACATTTTCTAATTTATCTACTCTACGTTGGGATTGGCGATAACGTATATTGGGATAACGTATGAATGGCGCCAAAATCTAAAAATCATCGCGCATGCGCTAAAACGGGCGCTGCCACAGACAAGTAAAAATTGGAATCAAAACTTTTTTGTAATAATGTTTTGCTATAAAAATGGCGCGACCCGCATATTGGATGCATATTACCGCATATTCTGAACTCTACTGCAAACAACTGATGAGATTAATGCAAGAAGTTGAGAGAAAGCGACCGGAATTAATCAACAGAAGGGGTGTGGTTTTTCATCATGATAACGCTAGACCTCACACATCTTTAGCCACTCAGCAAAAATTAAGAGAGTTTGGCTGGGAGGTGTTAATGCGTCCGCCGTATAGTCCTGACCTTGCACCTTCAGATTTCCACCTGTTTCGGTCTCTTCAGAATTCTTTAGGCAGTGTCAGGTTAACATCACGAGAGGACTGCCAAAACCACTTGTCGCGGTATTTTGATCAGAAGTCCCAAAATTTTTATAGCAATGGGATCATGTCCCTACCTACAAGATGGCAAAAAGTTATCGAACAAAATGGTACATACATACTTTAGATAAATGTATGTTAAAAAATGTTTTGAATTTTATTTAAAAATGCGAAGAAACTTTTTCCCCAACAATCTATTATAATGTTCCATTATAATAGATTGATGGAAACTCCTTGGTCATATTAACTTCATGGATTTGCCCTGTATCGTAATGGCAAAAAAAATATTTATTGTTTATATGATTCTATTTTAAAAATTCGACATTGTCAGTAGTATTCAGTTTAGACTCGTTCTAAAGTTTATAATTCTAATTTTACGATATGAGTGTAGATAAAAGTGTTTTAAAAGATCTATTTACAGAAATAAACAACTTCGATATTATTCTGTCACATCTGTGTACAAAAATTTACTTTGGTTTATTGAAACCGGGAACTAGAAGTTACGTTTGAAAAAGAGGTTCTTGTTTATGGGAACTACGCCTGCGATTGTGTCGATTGAAATTTAAGTAATTTTCTCGAATATGTATGGGTACGTAAGTTGTTGGTTTACAAGAAGAAGCTTCGAAGTTCGATCTGTAGGTACTTAGCCACCACAGCACCGGTTTGATCACCTTGTTCATATATAAATGTCATGGGACAGTTGCATTATCTACATATTATTATTAATAACATAGCATATTAGGTTATATTAAATAGTGTTAGTAGGTACTTATTAATTAGCAAAAATTTATTAATATTTAAAAATAAATATCAGTGGATGCGGAAAAATTATTATTTTAAGCATAGCCGTATAAGTGCAAGTTTATTACTAGCACAGAAGCTTTGGAATACAATAGTAGTAAAAAGCGAAGCTATTAACAAAAATAAACAAACAAATTACCGGTTTATACGATACCAGGTACAAAATAACAGCATTTGTTAGGAAAGGTAGGTTATGATTGTGGAAAAACATTGTGTTATCGAACTTGGAACTGTCTAGCTAGACTCCGGAGGTAAAGGAGTAAACGCAGCTAATATACCGTGTGATTATCCTCCGATAGATTCACTGAATAGCGGTAACGTTTAGCTCGGGGAACTGGTCGTGACGTCATTGTACATACGCGTCTCTACTTCGATGCGAGTGACGAGGAAAATGAAGATGTTGAGTTTTATTGTGTAATTTAATTTTATTGTGACTTTGTTAGTGTGGAAACGTGTGCTGGTGGATATGAGTGGTGTAAGGAAGGCTTGTTGACTGGTAGATGTTATTGTGCCTAAGCCGCCAAGTTCTTGTTACGCGCTTGAAGAATTATTTTAGTTTTGTGTAGATGCAGCGTATTCATATGGAATGCAGAGGACCAGTTTAAAAGTAGGTGAAACTACGGTAACGTGATTTTTATGTCGGGAAATTAAACTTTAGCATAGCGACAGCAAGAGTTAAGATGGCATCAACAGGCCGTAACCCAGGTCAAACCATGCGTGTGTAGAATTAAGTAATATTGTGAAATGGCTAATCTAGGCTAACTCCGTATGCGTCTGAGATGCACATAAAATACCTAAAGAGGTAAGTACCTTTAAGGACCCCACACATTTCCAGTCCGCCAACAGGCGGAGGTCCACTCATAAAAAAAAGCCGGCCAAGTTCGTGTCGGGCCACGCAAAACGTGGGTTCCGTAGTTGAAAATAAGTTATCCCAAAAACCAACGTAACATTGCAATCCCAAAAAAAAAAAATGTTTTATGTGATGAAATTATAAATTAACAATTTTCGGACCTTTTCCTTTACTTGTGCTGTGAGACCTTGCTTATTGCCAAATTTCATTATTCTAGGTCAGCGGGAAGTACCCTTTAGGTTTTGATTTACTTGCGACAGTTGCGAGTATCAGAATATGTCGCATAAATGGCCGTATTTTTTTATTGCGTTGACCTAAGTAAGCTTCTAAAAGCTTGATTTTTTAGAAATCCAAGGGACTGTAGACCTACGTATTTGATATTATTGATACCTCCACGCGTTCCTGAGAAAAAGGGTCTTGCCAGACAGACAGACAGACGGACAACGAAGTGATCCTATAAGGGTTCCGTTTTATCCTTTTGAGGTACGGAACCCTAAAAATGGATTGCCAGTTTTTATGAGTGGACGGACTACCAGCGGACTGTATAATGTGTGGGGCTCTTTAAATATATCCGTTGCAATTCAACCTTGGGGTTCTTCCAAGCGCTGTTATTTGACTAGTAAAACTTAGGACTTACCTGTGATTTGATTCCTTTTCTAAATTATCACAGATTTTAAGTTAAGTAGGTACCTATTTCGTGTAAACAATTAACTTCAAGTAAAGGACACTAGAAACTTTGTAGATATACTTAAATATGTACAAGAACTGACATTAGTTCATATGGGTGTAAAAAACGCAAGGTCAGACCGACTAAATACTTACAGTAAAAAACTTCGCTTTGATTGAGTCTAGAGTACAATACATTACTTTTATATAAAGCGCTAATTCGGTCACAACTCGAATACGCTGTATTAATTTGGAATCCTATTTACCAAAAATACATAGACAGCTTGGAAAATGTCCAGCGTAAATTTCTTGAAGCCCTGCGTTATCGCTGCCCCCACGACTTTACTTCCTCTAATTCACGCCAAAAGAATGTTGAACTGTTAAATTTAAAGTCTAGACGCCATTTCCTAGAAACTATGTTTCTCTATGACTTGTGTAATAACAGGTATGATTGCATAGATCTCACTAATAAGTTAAGCTACGTTGTTCCGAGAACTGTCATTGCACGACAGGTCAGGCACGTCCGCTTTTTGCCGTTTCCTCCTGCCGCACTAACGCTGGAGTTCGCGCACCTCTTCGTCGCATAGCTAAAAATTTCAATACTGTGTTCGGAAATTTGGATTTGTTTACATTGTCTGGTAATAAGTTTAGAAGCTCGTTGCTAAAATTAATTAGAGTCAGATTTTTAAAACAAGAATTGTAGCTTTGATTTGTTTAAAAAAAATAATGTTTTAATTTCTCTTTCTCTTCATTTTAAAATTTTCTTTAAATTTAATCTTTTAAGTTTCACTCGTGTGCAAATAGCTCACTAACAACTATGCAGTATTTAAGATGTGGATAACGCCGTGAGCTGCACATATGTACTCTCTTTTTTTTCTCACTACTTGTTTGTTATGATATTTGTGTAACTGTTTGTTTTCCCGAAATAAATAAATAAATAAATTACTTATTCAAAATGTATGTTTGAAGCCAGTAAAGGTCTGAATGATGATGCTCAAATATTTATTTTACAAAGTTATATAAAACCTAAATCCCTTACGTGGGTTTTTAATATAAAATTTCCGGTAAACGAGTTTTGAACTCCTTGAACTATTACACCTTCCACTTACGTAGGAAACCTTATAAGTCACATAACTAAATTAGGTACAGTTAAACTATTTCACGAAGGCAACATTACATATTTTTTATTACATTTTAAACTTATTTTTATAATTTATTATTTACGAGCAATCAATCTGCCTAGCCTTTTTCCAACTATGTTGGGATCGGCTTCCAGTCTAACCGGATGCAGCTGAATACCAGTATTTTACATGGAGCGACTGCCTATTTGACCTCCACAACCCAGTAACTGGGTAATACGATACCCGTTGGTAAGACAGGTTGTCAGACTTTCGGGTTTCTGACAACCCATAACGACTGTCAAAGATCCACGAATGACAGCCGGGACCAACGGCTTAACGTGCTTTCCGAGGCACGGAGTAGTCTCGGTATGTAAAGATGGTCACCCATCCACTGACCAACCCCGGCAAGCGTAGCTTAACCTGATGGATCGACCCGTGCGGCTGTTATTACTTAGCCACGAGCTCCTATTATTTACGAGCAATATGATGAAAATAACAACGAAAAACATTGAATAAGAGAAAAGTGTGGTTATTTTCTTTACTCTTTACACGTCAAGAAAAACACAGACAAAGGCACACGCTCGGTGCGCCCTTAAACTTGTACCGTCTTATTACAAAACTAGTTTTAACTTTAAGCTCAAACCTTCGAGACAGTTATTCTGTTTTGAACTTTATTCCGACAGTCGTAAAATGAAATGCTGTTCGTTGGTAAGCGCATCACATGAGAACGGCTGGCTGGACCGATTTGGCTATTTTGTGTTTTAAAATGTTCATTATAGTCCGAATTAAGTTTTTAAGGAAAGAGAAATTGGAAAAGTTTTCCGGAAAATTCTCAAATTCGGGAAAAACTGAACGTCCTTTTTACTATGAGATTTTTAAATTTTGGCAGGATAACATCTAACGGGTCAAATTCATAAAAATTGACAACTTAAACTCTGTCACTGTCTGTCACGCTGTCTGTGTCTGTCTTTGTTTGTGACTCAGTTGTTATATTAAACACTTTACCAACGTCGGAATAAAGTTCAAAGTAAAAAAAGTAAAAACCCACTTCAAAACCAAAAACGAATAAAATAACTTTCATAAAACACTTCAACAGCTTCTGAAGTCGGTGTCAAGCTAAAGTGCATTGAAGAATTGATGACGCAACTTCAGAAGCTGTTGAAGTGTTTTATGAAAGTTATTTTATTCGTTTTTGGTTTTGAAGTCGGTTTTTACTTTTTTTAAAGTAAATTTATTTTTTAATTTTTAGCTGAATATACAATTACATAATTAGGTAAGCCCAAGTCGAACGAAAAGAAGAATCAACAAAATCCGTTTAGAAATGCCGGAGATACAGTGCATTTATGCATATAACTTCGTACATAAGAATAATTGCATAATCTATTATATACTAAAACCTTCCTGAAAGTATGTAGATCACGGTAGTGAAAGAATCATCAAAATTAGTTTTTGAGAAAATCGCGGACAAACAAACATACATACATATATAGAATAGAAATAGAATAGAATACTCTTTATAATGCACACCATTTAAATTACAGGTTACAATGTTGAAATTTTACATAGAGTGACACAATGGGCGGTCTTATCGCTAAAAGCGATCTTTTACAGACCTTTGGATGGAGTATGGGGACAAGGAGAGACAGTTCTGTAGGTAGTCCGTAGGTGTATATACATACATACATACATACAGGTCGAATACAGAACCTCCTTTTTTTAAGTCGGTTAAAAATACAATAGGTTTGATGGTTCGGGCTACAACTAAACAACTGTCTTTACAAAGACAGTTAATATTAAAATATATACGAGTAGATGGATGTATCTACCGGGGAATCGTATGTGACACGAATCAAGTATGACGTTATAACTATAAGCACAGCTATACTATAAGGTATGGCTATAATGACATCAACCAAAATGAAATCACTTACCTTTTAAATTTACTATTAATTTTTTAGAAAAACAAATAAGTTTCGGAAAAACCTCTATACTATTGCCGTCAACACCAACAATGGAATACTACTGGCTGCCTTACAAAATTCTGCGTAGCAACAAGGAAAACAGGAACAGGTAATAGGAAAACTTAATGACAGGAAAAACATGATAATGTAGGTACTTCCCCCAATTATGATGAAAAATGATGATGACATTAAATTGCAATCAGACGAAAATGCCATAGCATAGCAATTAGATTTGTCTAGCTAGATTGTAAGTTAACTTCAGATGATATCTAGTTGACAACGGGCAATCGCAAGAATACAAAATAAAGGAATTAATAAATAACCTGTGGTTCTTCAATTTATCAGCCTGTTAAACAGAAGTGACATAATGACACACTGGACCAAACATGTAGTTTCCAACCAACTCGTTTCTACTAATATATGCCAAACACTATGGCGGTGACCTTGGTTTTACTAAGGACATCCTCAATCTATATTTGTCTTGGGAAAAATATCGTGTTTGGGTCTCTACCTATATACGTTAACTTATCAAGCGCTGCGCAGCGCTGTACCTAAAAGACAGAATTTAATCATCTATAGTTACAATACCCCTGAATTCTACGTGCATTATATGCGTGGTTGATAAAGATAGGCCGAAGCCGATATTTATTCATTCATTCAAATTAGAGTACTTGCGAACAAAATGTGTAAGGGAGAAACAATTAATAAAAAAAAAAAAATAAGATTAGATTACGCGAATGGCTTTTGGAAAAGTATTTTTTTTTAACTGGATTGATTTTTATTATAATGATGTGAAACTTGAACTTGACTGAACAAATAAATATTACGAATATAATGGTGACATTATAAAGCTACTTGCTTTTTACATTGTTTATTTTATTATTTTGTCCTTTGCGTCATGTTTACCGCAAATAAACGTATTTTCTTTCTTTCTAAAGCCAAATTGTGTTATAAGTGTTGTTTTTAACTAAGAGTGACAGTATAATATAATGTATTCCAATGAAGTTTAATCCATCTAATTTTATCCTCTTTGAATCAATTTGAAATCTTATCTATATACAGGGTGTCCCAGAATAATGTGTACAAACTTAAGGATGTGGTACAGACCATCAAACTGAACAACTTTTTCCCGGGGACCAACATCGTAATCGTAAAAAAATAAACAGTCGACCTCATACATTTGGTCAAGAAGGTATTGAAATTTTGTAAGGGACGACTGTTTTTTTTTCACGATTACGATGTTGGTCCCCGGGAAAAAGTTGTTCAGTTTGATGGTCAGTACCACATCCTTAAGTTTGTACACATTATTCTGGGACACCCTGTACATAAAATAAATCCCTATTTCCCTTGGTCACGCCATAACTTGAGAACTTCACCGATTTCATTCATCTTTTTTTTTGGTTTTGTAACACTTTGTAGAAGGTTCTTACGGAAAGAAAAATTAAGATAATTGCGCAGAAAATTGGAAAATTTCAGAAAACTTTTATAATTTTAACTTTGCGCGTTTACATTAGAATATTCATAGCTAAGACAGGACAACGTTTGTCGGCTCAGCTAGTAACTAATATTTGTATGCCAGTTAATGGTGAAACATGTAGACCTATTCTTAAATGTATGAGCATCCTATGTACTTACTGTGTTTCTGGCAAATAAATTCCTTTGACTTTAACTTTAAAAAAAAAATCTACAAAGAATAGCCTGAAATCGCTTTATATCACGTACTTACAATACCGTTATAGGCGAAAGCAATATACGCATACGACATACAGAGATCAAACGTTTAAGGAAACTACCATGGTGGGCTTTCCAATGGCTGCAATCTTCTACTTGATGTCAGTTGATATAGATACTGAGTTGAGATGAGATAGTAAACGATCAATCACATTATCTATTGTTACTGTTTCTGGCTCTTGTGATACAGGAACTCCTAGTACAAGAGTCAGGGCTACACAGATGTTTGTGACTTTTGAAGTGTAAATAAAGAATTTATTATATTACTCAAAATAAAAACACAAAGCTTAGATATAGTGCTTGTTTCTATGTTAAGTGAATTACAATATGTCTATATGAGACCAGACGCCAGGCCTATCCAATTTCGAAACAATTTTGCTTGTAAGCTGCAATTGTAGGACAAACAAAGGACTATACGGGTGTAGGGTGAATTAGTGTAGTATACAAAAAGCAACATTAAGGTGTAAAGGCGTCCGTTTTCACGATAGTACGTCACCTACAAAATATGTTCGTAAATTGTGAGGCCTTCAACTATGGTGGAAATGCTAAATAAACAGCAAACCCTGAATGGAATTGGCGGAGGATAGAAACTTGTGGAGTTATTAAATGACACAATGCACTACGCATTGAACTTCCTTCCACAGGCTAATAACTGAAAGACAAGTACATACAATGGACGTAGAACGCGTTGCCGGTTTGTTATAAATACTCTAAATACAGGGTGTAAGTGTAAACAGTGACAATATTTTAAGGGGTCATTGTACTCATCATTATGAACAACTTTTACTATGGGACCAAACCTGAAATAGCGCAAAAAAAATCAGCTGTTCCCTGCATTTTGATGAATTATGCGAACGTAAATGTACTGAACAACTTAAGAAGATGAATTAAGAATTCAAACTTAAGATAACGCAACTCAGGCCCCCAAGATACAGGCGCTGCCTAGTTTGGGGACCACAGTTCGAATAAATATGTTAATTATTTTAGTTACAGTAAGCGCACACAATATTATTATTTTTGAAATTTATTTTGTAACAATGGACCAATAAATTATTCTTATTCTTATAGCAAATTTTTTTTCGCGATTTCAGGTTTGGTGCCATAGTAAAAGTTGTTCATGATGATGAGTACAATGACCCCTTAAAATATTGCCACTATTTACACTTACATCCTGTCTTCGCTCTCATACCTACCAAACCATACCAGACCGCTTTCGCACTATATCCCGGCTTCAATACGTTATTTGTTTTAATTCTGAACACTGGTTTCCTAAAGTTCGACTATCGGATTGATCGGATTCGGATTAATCTCATCTTTTTTAAAGGGTTGCAGCTAGTGCCTTCGTTTTGACATGTCTCGTTCTGTTAGAACGACCACCCATCGAAAGCATGGCCGCGACAAGTGCGACTTACTCATTAGCAAATTCATCTTTAAGCAGTAAATGCTTTCATAGCAACAATTCTACATTAACTTCTACTGAGTAGGTACTTATAAGTATTACGTAACCCAAGTTCACAAACTAACGCATGATAACATCACAAAATATGTTACAGAACGTGAGTACTCACTATTATATCACAGATAGTCACAGTAACGATGCAGGGGACGCAGCCGTCTCACTGTTATATAGCGTTACATGTATCTAATCTAATCTCCTGAAGATCTAATAACAAGTGCCGATTGGACTCCTACTCTTGCATTGTAAGGAATGTTGCTTTGTAAAAATTATTAGGTAGTTTGTTCATCAGCAGAAAACTATGATGTAGCGGTGTCGTGTTATTTCTATTTCACATTCACTTTTGTAAAATCGGTTATATCCTATGCTATCTTCACGGCAATATTCTAGGCCGTCAGCACCGTTGTTAAAGGCTACAACGTTATGATATTATTATGCTCTGACTGAATACAATGCAAATGGTATAAAATGAATGGTGCATTTGAAGCCCAATTTAATTAGTTATGTGTTCAATCTGCTACTGTTTATGTAGCAATACAGTTTCATTTCTTAGTGCTTCACAAATGTTAGGTACTGATATTTTTGTAGTATTTTATTGTTAAGTTATACATTGTTTTACATAATTATCATAAAGCAATGACCTCGATGTAAAAGCATTAGGTCCCAGGTGAGTGCCTTGGGGTAACCCGAAATACACAAGGCTATGAAAGGCTATGAAGGCTATGAAAGCGCCAACTGAACGTTCACTTAAGACATTTAAAAATATTTTTCGTTATTTCTGGAATACAAATGGTCAGTGTTTTAACTGAATCTATAGCATTATTGTATCTTTTTGTATGTCAACAGTATAGAAAACCTTACTCTGTTTTTTGCGTTAGGCAAAAAATCTTGGATCATTTTTTTCCCGACATAAAATACAAATGTATGAAAACTCGTTCAACTAACTGGAGCATAACGCACACAAAGATTTTATTAAATTATTACAAACACAGATACAAAATTCATAAACATTCACTCATTTCTACTGCTTTTGAACGTAGTCGATAAAATGCACACTGCATATTGCGCTGTTTCGTTAGAATCCAGGTTTCATCTCTACGAACTGCTTCTACCCACTTTCTCTTCCGAGAAGGGTCACTAAGAAATCTAAAATTTCGTATAATTTATGTGTTAAAACAAAAGAATCGTAATGTATTATTATTACACTGGAATAATATTCCAAAGTACATAAAATATGTATAAAGGTAAAAAAAAATAATTAAGTACACATACTAATTATAATTTTTGCATTTATAATATTTTTATTTAATTATTAAAATTATTATTATAAATTTCTCGAAAAGAGCTCGTAGCTAAGTAATAACAGCCGCACGGGTCGATCCATCAGGTTAAGCTCCGCTTGCCGGGGTCGGTCCGTGGATGGGTGACCATCTTTACATACCGAGACTCCTCCGTGCCTCGGAAAGCACGTTAAGCCGTTGGTCCCGGCTGTCATTCGTGGATCTTTGACAGTCGTTACGGGTCGTCAGAAGCCCGAAAGTCTGACAACCAGTCTTACCAAGGGGTATCGTATTACCCAGTTAATGCGTTGTGAAGGTCAGATAGGCAGTCGCTCCATGTAATATACTGGTATTCAGCTGCATCCGGTTAGACTGGAAACCGACCACAACATAGTTGGGAAAAGGCTAGGTAGATTGATTATTATAAATTTAATGTCATCAAATTGTAGGATACTGTGATATAAGTATTTTAAGTGTTATTGTATTGTACAAATAAACATCATCATTCATTCAGTCATATCGTCAAATATCGATATATTTTTCGACATTGTCAAGCACTAGTCGATGTCAAATTGACTCATTCGACAATTTTGTCATTCGTTCTGAATGGTATAATCCAGCCATTTTATGATGGTTGTCAGATGTCAACAATAGAAATATCGACTATATTTAACATAGTTGGATAACACGAAATGTATTTTACATTTGATTAAATTTTGTGGTAAATAACAATAAATATAATAAAATAATGTGAAAATAAGTGAAAAGAAATAGTGCTGCTTCCGCCGCTGTAGTTTTTACACCGTTTACTCATTTTTGGAAGATGTTTCGTTGACAAAAGTGCTTGAGACTGACGCAAAAACAAGCGACCAAGGCTAGAATTTCCTGGTTACTGACAAGACCGGTAAAGGTACGTCCACTTATATGTCGAGTCCAGTGGTTAATTCGTTCATATTCCAAAATTATGAATGTCATGTCTAGAATTACAGATAGGTACTGATAGTAGTGCAAGGAGCACTTATGTACAATTTTAAGACAGCAACATAATAAGCTAAGCTGATACTGTGGGATTTTCGACAGCTACCGATGAGATAAGATAAGGATTTTTACCGAAACACGATAAAGAAAACTCTCTCAAGTCAAGAAAGTTCATTCTTATGTGGATAAACTATACACTTTATTTTCTAGCACTAATACCTAAATGCGTTTGAAAATAAACGTTGCAGTGCTTCAGGCTCTATGGATATTTCAATCTGATGTTATGCACCCATTGCGAGAGAGTGATGAAACAATTAAACAATGCTAATAATCAATCCTGTCAATCATCTTAATAATCAATTTTATTAATCTATACATATATGGCTGTGCTGTATCGTAACACCTATTATTTGTATTACCCATATTTGCAAAATAAATGATTATTGACTATTCTATCACACGAAAATCACCCTTTACTGCTATGACATAAGGGCGCTGTCAATCTTAATTTGTTAAAATTGATATGCGGTTGACCATACATTAAATTAGCGAAAGTTCTTCTCACCCGGTAATTGAAGCCTGAAACGATATTAAGTTTAACAGACACACGTACTTGTGACGTATCGGTTTCACCATAAACTATATATTGTGCTAAATTATCAACAACAGCAAACACTAACACAGATTTCAACATTTATGTTTTACTCAAACAGGGCAGATTTGCGTTGTTTAAGGATTCCTTGAAATATAATTTTTATTACCATTTCTTTCAAGCATGAAATTGAATCTGGTACCGTCATAATTATAATTATTGACGAAGGCTTGATTAAAATCATTAATTTATCAACATCGTTTATAGTCTTCGCATAAACACAGTGATTTATCAGTCTAAGTTACACTAGGACAGAAAACCCTAGAACTTTGGCAAGGCTGAAACCCCTGAGGCGAAGCGGAGCGGGGGAAAATTTTCCAATATTTAAAACGGCTCTTATCCATTCATCATTTATAATCAACTCCCTCATGGTTAATTTCTCCGCTCCGCTCCACCTTAGTGGAGTGCCAGCCTAACCTAGAGAACATTACTCATCCATACAACATATTTTCAGCCTATCATTGTGTCACTGCAGCGTCCATGCCTCTTTTCCTACAGAGTAAGCACGAGCAAAGATCACAAAACTTATTCAAAGTGTGTTGGCAACTATAGGTAGACTTATTTTTTTATTTATTTTTGTAAGTTGGTGGTTTCCTTCATCTTACGTGAGTGATGCACTTTATTTGGTTAATTCAAAATGAATGTTATTCCACTTAGAATAGGGTATATTTTGTAATACCCAAGTAAAGTGAATATTTGACAAATATGCCATTATATGGTAAACTATAGCAGTTGAAATTGTTACCTAGCAAAGTCGTCATCTCTTCATATGCAGCTGCTCAGCCCTTGTCTCAACGCCGTGCGATTATTCGGCAACTTTCGGTACAGATATAACTTCCATTCCCTTTCCGAACACGCACACTGCTAAAGATTCGCTGTAAAATGGAATACACGATTAATAAAAGCGAAAAGATTTATTCTACGAGGGGATAGATAAAGTTCGAAGCTTTCATCATTTAACATTGTAGCATTAGTAATGCACCTTCAAATAGTCAAATCTTAGCAATGATTTACGTTTTCTAAAGGAACTCATAAAGGTTAAGGGCCTTAGCGAGAGCACTGGTGGCCCAGTGGTAACGGCCGCGACTTACGAGTTGTAAGTCATAGGTTCGAACCCAGACAGGCGCTTTACTTTGTGTAAATTATTTTATCACCACTGCGGAAAACGGTGAAGGAAAACATTGTGAGAAGAAGGCATGGCCTAGTAACAAAAATTCGAAGACATGTGACATCTACCAACCCACACTGGGCCCGCGTGGTGGATTCAGCCCACTCCCTCTCACGATACAGGCTGAATATGTAAGAGCCTTAGCAAATTTCCACCGCGAAACCGCAAAACACTGAAACCGTATGATGTTTCGCTACCTACTCGAGTAGCGGAACATCATGCGAGTCAGTTGAAATAAACTACTGCGGTTTCTCTGCTATGGTTTTGCGGCGGAGGTGTGCTGAGGGCCTGCTGATATTTTCATGTTCAGGGTCTTACTTACGATGACACTGAAAGTCTGTTCGCCAGGGAATTCATAAATCATATTAAATAAGTAGTACGCGCTTCAACACACACACACACTCTCACCCTCACACACACCCACACCCTCAAACAAGACACGCACACACAGCACACACGCATTCACGTATTTCCTTGCATGCCTTAAAAAATTAAAAATTGAAATTAATAAATTATTTTTCAATGAAATTAGTAGTTACATTCAATTAAATTAAATTTTTATTCTTTTAATTAAACTTACATGAACGTAACTGAAATTGTACCAGAACTATTTGTAACATTCTAATTTTCCTGTAGCGAGTCCGTATGTGTGTGTGTGTGTCCATAATATTGTATATATTTAAATTTGTTAGGGTCCGCGGGGCCCCCCCGTGTGCGGGGCCCGTAGCAATTACTACTCTTGCTACGTGGTTAATCCGACACTGCCTGTAGCTGTCGATCTGAAGGACACAGCACAAGGCTCTTTTTAAAGAGGCCTTAACTCGGCCCTATGTCAGCGGTGACCATGATAAATTCAGATAATATAAATATGACTAGCATCATGCCGGTATTCCATATGAGTACGAGGGATGTTTAGAATATCCAAACCTATGTTTTGTTATTATAAGCAATAGTCAATAACCGGACACATTTTATCTGGACTCGAGTATATAGAGAAAACTTCATAACGAAAAATCCCAATAACACTTAGCTAGACCCAATGGATTGAACTCAGGACCCCCCACTCTTAGCCGTCGCGCTTGCGATCGCTAGACCAACGCGACAGTCGTTATATTATACTTGCTTCTGCCCGCGACTTCGTCCGCGTGAAATTTCTTGTTCCCCGACCCACCCCGTCGCAATGCATCGCCTGCCCGCACTATTACTTCGTTTTTGCTTAGCATTCTTTCTGACTTTTTTCATTTTTCTCGGCTCCTAAGGGTCGTACGTGATCATAAATAAATAGCCTACAGCCATCCTCAAGAATTGGGCTATCAAATGCAAAAAGAAATTTTGCAAATCCGATTAGTATTTCCAGAGATTAGCGCATTCAAACAAACAAAAAAATAAACTCTTCAGCTATATTGTTAGTATAGATGTAGATCAATTGCAGGCAGGCGTGAGGAATAAACTCTTATTTCGTCGACAAAAGGTTTAATTAATTTTTTACTGATGTATAAATCAAAGGAGCTCGTGGCTAAGTAATAACAGCCGCACGGGTCGATCCATCAGGTTAAGCTACGCTTGCCGGGGTTGGTCAGTGGATGGGTGACCATCTTTACATACCGAGACTCCTCCGTGCCTCGGAAAGCACGTTAAGCCGTTGGTCCCGGTTGTCATTCGTGGATCTTTGACTGTCGTTACGGGTCGTCAGAAGCCCGAAAGTCTGACAACCAGTCTTACCATGGGGTATCGTATTACCCAGTTACTGGGTTGTGGAGGTCAGATAGGCAGTCGCTCCATGTAAAATAATGGTATTCAGCTGCATCCGGTTAGACTGGAAGCCGACCCCAACGTAGTTGGGAAAAGGCTAGGCAGATTGATTTTTGATTGTATAAATCAAATAAACCAAACAACAATGAAATAAATCAACAACACTCTTGTAATAAAATACTATATCTATACTAGAATCTCTTGACTATATTAAAATTTGAATTTGAATGCCTGTAAAGCGTCTTATCACGTTGCTGATAGCAGATCATACCACTAGATATTTTTTATCATACCGTCAACATAGTTTCTAGAATTCTCCCTACAATCGAAAAGGTAATTTTCGATTCATATCTACAGGGTCAATTATAATCAGTTAGCGAAACTCCGCAGACGTGAGTATCAATATTTAAACATGACGAAATAAAAAATAATTGATTTGATGATATTTTTCTTTTGAAGTCAACTACCTCTTGTAGTGTTGTTACTTGAGTTGAGAAAAGCAATTTTTTTGTTTTATCGTGTTATACCCATCACGTCTGTTGAGTATCGATAAAAAAATTAATTTGAGCCTGTACACCTACCACCTACCATCGAGTGTCGGACACTCAGAAAAGTCTTCGTCTAAGTGTTAGACACTCACAACAGCCTACTCTCACGTGTTACACCACTTGTAACAGTCAACGACCAAGTGTCAGGCACTCAGGAAGGCCTGCCCTCGAGTGTTGCACTCACGACGTACCACAACCACTAACCACTTTAGATAGACACATTCACATTTTCTCAAAGCATTTAAACGTAACATCTCGAGTTATACTGCAAGTCGGGACCTAACACCTACGTTCATACACTAGAAACATCAATATATTTTTCTAAAGATAAAATTATTAAAAGAAAAATGGTCAAAATTAACATACCCATTGTAGTCTGAAAGGTCCATCCCTTGAACATCCGCGACATTCGTATGAGTTTGAGACAAAAACTTGCATTCTATCCCCTCTTCGCTTATTCGCCATCTAAACAACGTGATCCTCTGATCAATGGACGTGGATAACAGATAGTTATCCACCAGACACAAGCCAGTTATCTGTGAGCTATGGTACTTGGAGCTGTTCCAAGTATGTAATACTTTTGTAGAGCTCAAGCCATTCTGGTCAGGGATTTCCAGTACAATCATATGGATAGCATTGTCGTCACCACCTGTGGTTATAAGTATTTTATTTTCTGATAGAATGCTAGTGGCTATACTGTTTATGCCTGATTTGTTGGTTTTTGTAGAAAAAAATGGCTCTAAATTAAATACTGTAATATTTGTTACATCCCAAAATGTAACATCTCCTCTTGTTGTGCAAGTTATAAGTATATCTTTATCTAGAATTTTAATGACTTTGGTTTTCAATATACATGTGTTGTGATACTTCGAATCTTTAATATATTCCACCTTTTTGCTATCGTTCCTAAACAAGAACATTCTTAGATAAGAATCTGAACAGCCAGCGAAAATGATGTAGGCATCTTTGTCTCTTATCAAGTCTAAATCCATGATTCTCATTTCAGGGTCAAAGTCAATGGAACAATTCCTCCATGTTTGATTACCTTTCCTTTCTTTATCAGTCCCTTTAATTTGATAATCTATTAATTCTTCTGATTTGACATGTATTTTATTATTGTCATTGGTTAGTTTAATATCTTTTATGCAGAGTTGAGCTCTTCCGCCTGCAGATAAAAGTAGTAAATGATTTTTTTCTAAAGCATATGTTTTTAGGGTTCTAACACTAGATAAATGTTTAAAACAAACTTCATCTTTAAAGTTCATTTCTGCATCAACACCAGAAATTCTCAGTGTCGTGTCTTCTCCACCAGAAATGTATACTGTAGCATTATCAACTTTATGTGCTTTCAAGCAATTAACTTCTTTAGCGTGTGATCCGTTTATCATATTCCTCGACACAATTTTACTTAGTTGGAATGAAGTAACATTGATTTCTGCATTTTTCAAATAGATCAGTTTTATGAATTCTTCATAGTTTCCATCTACTTTATCAAAGTATCTGACGGCATCCCAGGATCTGTGTCCACCTCCACACGGCACTTCTAATATTTTGCTATTATCCTTAATATTATGTACTACAAAAACTCTTTCTTGGAACCCACAAACCATATTCTCGTCTTTATCTAAGAATTTCTCGACCCATTCAAAAGTTAGATCTTTACTGTTCATGTATTTAATAGCATTATCATCAATACTAAAATATTTGATAGTGCCATCTCTCCCCGTTGTTATAATATTATTATTTCTAATATTTATTGTTGTGGGACCATATCTTCCATGAACCTTAGGAAAACTCTTTACAGGGTCTTTCTGACCATTTACAAAAACATGTACATTGCCACATCTGTCTCCAAAAACGAAGTTATTGTTTACAGAATCTATTGCAGAAGCTGTCAGCCATCTTTCTTTGCAGTTTGGTAAAATAAAAATGGCATGTTCTTCTACTTTCGCGTTATTTGAAGCTAAGACAGTTATATTACCGTCTCCAGAACAGAATACTAAGTGTCTATTTCCAGCCCATTGCATTGACAAAATCTTTCCTACTTGCAATTTTGTGTCAATGACTTTTAAAATGAAAGCCTCATCTTTGCACTTTTCTAAAAACACATCTAGTTTGCCATTCATATCTGCAACAGCAATCAGTTGCTTACAAGACGAAAGAGATAGCAATTTATAAGTAGATTCATGATTCAATTTATGTTCAGTCTTATTTTGGCTTAAAACATCATAATATATCAAGTTATTCTCATCCATTACCAATAAGTTTCTTCTAGCAGTGAATACAACCTTTTTGGGAGTGGCAACACCAATATCAATAATATCATCACTGCAGTAATCAGTGGCTATGGTCAGGGGATGTAAAATGACTCCACAATCACCTCCACCGGTGACTAAACTATGGCCATCAGTGTCTACAGACCAGATGCAACCATTCTGATGAGTTAGGGACTTTTTTAGCAACGTCCCATCATAATCCCAGTAGCATATTGCTGAGTCTTCACCGACAGAAACTATTATGTCATTTGTTATACAACTCCTCATGACCCTAGCCAAATGGCCATACACCTCATGTCTACAAACTATGTCCATGTTCTCCCAATATTCTGCTGTGTTATATGGGTGTACAGGTGTGGTGTTAGGACCCCAGATCCTAACAGATCTGTCGTCAGAAGTGGTCACTATTATGTTCTTAAGTGGTTCACAGGATATTGAGAATATTACTCCCTGGAAATAAACATTATTACATAAATATTATACAGTACAGCCCTTTAAAATAAAGCACATGTCGTGTTGTAGCACACTGTATTATCGAATCTTGCGAAATTTGCGTAAAAAAAAACAGTGAAGCTTTTATTAGAACTGCTACCAAGTTCCAAAGTATTCAAGCAAACAACGCAATGTTCAAGCCTTATAGGCTTAGATAACAGCCTTACAAATTCAAAGATAAATGATATTAATACCTTATGGCCTCTCAAGTGATGTAATGGTTGCTGCCCACCACACTTGTGTATGATGACCTCAGAGAACACGGTGCCAGCCATCACAAGAACATCCTCCTGCAGTGGAAGCAGCAGGCCACTGTATAATATTGAGTTGTCTCGGCTAGCGTGTTCAGATATCAGGGTCTGTGTGATTGTGTTCCATTTCTGTAATATAATGTCAACATTATTGATACTCTCATTTTTATTAGCTAGACTAAAATGACATAACATAACATGACTAAAATATCAAAATGACAAAAAAAAGGTTGATTGCAGCTGTCATTTTAGTCTACAACATTTTAGTTACTTTAACAGTTTAGTTATAAGTTTTAGAACATAGTAGTAGTTTTAGTTTTAGTTTTTTCTAGACTAGGACAACTGACAAAATGTGGGTGTACACTGTAATTACTATAGATACACCTCTGAATAGGTTTTGAATTATTGATTTATTGGATTCCAATTTGACAGAAAAAAAAGTTATGTACAGGATTGGTAAACACTAGAGAACAGCACAAATTCATGAATTAAATGAAAGTATATCTGATAAATCTATTCTTCTTCACAAATTTATAAGATTATATTCTCTGTCTCATCCAACATGTCTTTGCAATTTTATTAATTTATTTAAGTTCTTTGTACGAAGTACCTTTGAAGTACTTGCAACTGAATAAAACAATAAAAATAGCACCTAAATGTAACTGTAATAATCCTCCTCTATCTCATCCTATTCTTCAACTATTTACATATATTTAAGGCCAGTAAGAATATGGCATAAGTTCTAACCTGGACCACATTGTGTGCTGTCAACAAAGCAATAACTTCATCATCAAGCCACACTGCTGAATGCAGCCAGTCATCGCATATGATTGGCTCAAACACTCTATAAAACCCTCGCTTTCCTTCACTAGGTGGTCCGGAAGAGTCTGCAGAAATTACTGTGAACTGTTTACCACCAAAAACTAATATTATACCTCTGCATTTAGCAGGGACAAATCCATATATTTTCTGGCCATTTAAACCGCATAATCGTTGTAATAACTTTGTAGATGCCTTGTCAAATAAGTTTATTGTGCTTCCAATGCCTGGAAAGAGTAATAAATGGGTTATTTTGAAGCTTGTTGGAAATGTAACATATTTTTTCTGAATATAACTGTAACCTGAAAACTCACCGGCTAACACGAGATTTTTGTAAAACTTAACAGCAGTAACATCAGTGCGTGTTAGTAAAGACATTTCTGTACGAAATTATTCGATAAATTCGTAAATAAATTGTGTTTCTCAGTCTTCGGCTATGTGTTGCACACACTCACAGACTACTTAGGGGATACTACGTCACACACTTTTTGAGTATATAATATCCAAATTCCGTCATGTGTTTTTGACATAGACTAGTACGTCTATACGACTTATCATGTGTTAGAAGGAGAGCGAAATATAAATTATGCGTTAGTTTGATTGTCCTGCCTGCCCTAGAATATTTGTTTTTTTTACTGTCATATTTTGACATTGTAAACGTTCCGTTCTACGTTGAAGAAAAATAGGTATCGATAAAATAAAACAAAATTAAATATTCCTCAAAGACCAAAACATGTTTCTAATAATAATTAGCTATTTGTCTATTTTCTTACTACACTTAGTCAGTTTTAGTTTCAGGATGAAATGGCGGCAGGTCACGGGAACAATCTGCGACTCCCGCATTCCCAAACTTAAGGGGAAGATAAATAATAATAATAATTCCTTTATTTTCAGGCTACTAGGGCCCATAGATAAAACAATGGTTAGACCAGTACCCTGTTTAACAAAACTCACAAGTCTACACACGTCGTTCACTAGTTACACTTTACAAGGAAGTCGTGTAAATTACGTTTCTCAAAAAAAATCTAGAGGGTTTGTAAAATTGAATACTTGTAGGTTCTACTTGTAAATTCTAAAAACAAAAATGTGTGCCGCATTCTTTTCCCGCCTTTTTTTTTTTTGTTTTTAATTAGATACGAGGGCGGGTCAATAAGTCCGTGACTTTTTAAATGAAACACAAATTTTTAGATAAAAAGTTATTTTATTTTTCAACGTAGTCTCCTTTGAGCTCTATACACTTAGCCCAACGTTTCTCCAATTTTTTTATCCCTTCCGAAAAATATGATTTGTCGAGGTCTTTAAAATAGGCATTTGTTTGTGAGATGACTTCGTCGTTGGAGGCAAATCTCTTTCCACCGAGCCATTTCTTTAAGTTTGGGAACAAGAAGTAGTCACACGGGGCTAGATCGGGAGAATAGGCCGGATGAGGGAGCAATTCGTAGCCCAATTCATGGATTTTTGCCATAGAAACTGCACATGTGTGCACCCGTGCATTGTCCTGATGGAAAAGGACTTTTTTCTTGGCCAAGTGCGGTCGCTTTTCTTTCAATGCCTCATCGAATCGACCCAATAAGTTGCTGTAATATTCGCCATTGATTGTTTTTCCTTTTTGAAGGTAGTCAATGTGGATAATACCGCGTGCATCCCAAAAAACAGTCGCCATGACTTTGTTGGCTGACAAACCCACCTTTGCCTTCTTTGGCGCCGATTCACCCCGAGAAACCCACTGTTTTGACTGCTGTTTGGTCTCCGGTGTGTTGTGGTGGATCCACGTTTCGTCCACGGTTACGAAACGGCGCAAAAACTCGTTCATATTGCGATTGAACAACGCCAAACATTCCTGCGAAATTGTCACACGTTTGCGTTTGTGGTCGATTGTGAGCAAACGCGGCACCCATCTTGCGGAAAGCTTTCTCATACCCAAACGATCGTTTAAAATTGAAACCACTGAGCCATGCGAGATGCCTATGGCTTCCACAATCTCTCTCACTTTTAATCGCCGATCGGCTAAAACCATATCGTGGATTTTTTCAACTGTTTCGGATGTGGAGACCTCAACTGGGCGTCCAGAACGTTCGGCATTTTCCGTGCTGGTACGGCCATATCGGAATTCAGTAAACCACTTTTTTACCATGGAAATGGATGGTGCAGAGTCCCCATAATATTTATCAAGCTTAGCCTTGGTTTGCGTAATGGATTTTTTCCGCAAAAAATAATGCTTAATGAGCACACGAAATTCACTTTTTTCCATTTTCTTCTCAGTCAACGCGGTAGTCTGATATTAACGGCTGTCAAAAACAAACTAAATGTCACAGCTTGTTCAATTTTTGACAGGAGTCATCTGACAGATGACTGTTGACGGGAGCAGTGTTGCCATTTCAATTAAGAGACGGAAAAATCAAAAAGTCACGGACTTATTGACCCGCCCTCGTATATAAACGCATGGCTGAATGGTATTTTGTCTGTGCCTAATATTGACGGGACATTAAAAAAAAGTAGTAGCGACAAAGTATTCCCTCCTTTATTTATAATTTGAAGCTTAAAAAGTATTCGCGGCAAGGTTTTGCGATTTCTTGAAAAATTACTAAAAATGATAACAAAATAACGATTTTACCAACTGAGTCGCCACAAAAAAGGCATTTTATTTGGTGCATTTAGCGACAGGATGTCCAAACAAATGGCTACCCAAAATTGTTCCAATTTTTCAACTTGAAGTCGAAAACTTTGGTAAAATTCATAAAACGTCTCCATAAGACGGTAGTCAATTCTTGTTTCTATAAGTTCTTGGTTCCATTATTCTCTAATATTATCATCATCGCTCGAGTCACTTGACCACATTTTAAAAGAGAAAATCAAATTTAAAAATGTAATGCGGTACTAAGCACGACACTTGTAAGACGGAATGGAGTCGCCGGACACTCAGATTTTGCTATGATTTTCTACAAATTGTAACTTACAAGGGATTTTTGATGAACAAAATCACGAATACAAGACTAAGTGTAAAAATATACTTGTGAAATAAATAATGAACCTTGTAACACATAGTTGTAATATTTTTTTTTTACAGGAAAATTGCTTGCAATACAAGGCTTGTAAGTTTTGATAAACAGGACACTGCTGTCTTGTATGGATCAGAATGTTGGGCCACAAAAGGGATGAATGAAAAGCAATTGCATGCAGCTGAGATGAGAATGCTAAGAGGGATGTGTGGTGTTACACGAATGGATAGAATAAGAAATGAGTACCTACATAAGAGGAAGTTTGAAAGTGGCACCAGTAACTGATAAGTTGTGCGGAAATCGGTTGTCATGGTATGGGCATGTGATGAGGAGTGACGAAAATGTCGTGAGGAAAGTTTTGAGTATGAATGTTGATGGCTATAAGAGTAGGAGAAGATCAAAGAAATGTTGGATATGGATTGTGTGACAAACGACATGGCTAGAAAGGGGGGTGACTATCGAGATGACGACTAATATAGAAGTATGGGAAAAAAAGGATTTGTTGCGCCGACCCCAAATAGATTGGGATAAGGACAGGAGAATGATGACTTAGTCAGTTTTAATTTTTCATCATCTCAACCTGGGAAAATCCACCGATTTTACTAGGAATAAAAATTAAATAAATAGGGCTGTCCAACCCCAAACTAAAAAAAACATCGATTAAATAAAATACAATTTATTAGTTATACAAAAGTTTATTTACACCAGTTAAACTAGATTAATCGGTCTGGTATCGATCAAGAGGGTATTTATCCGGATACTTCTTCAAATGTTCTTCCATTTGATGCATCTGTTTCCTGAAAAAATATTCAGATTCATTATTTCATATAATTTGGATAAAGTTGTAGAATATATTTTGCTGCTAGAACACAGGCATCCTATCCGAGAGACGGAGTGGGCCATGATCACCCACATGGGCCCATTACGGGTTGGTTGTCAAGATTCGGCACTAGTATGAAATGAGAAATATGCAATAAACTCACTGAATCCTAGGAGGCATGTCATAATAAACATCCTCGAGCATTTCTTTCCAATGAGGCAGCTTCTTCTTTTCTGCCTCCTGCATAGTTCTAACAACCGTGTCTCTTGATTCTTTAAGGCAAGTTTTTTCTGCATCATCATCCCAAATGCCTGTAGATATAAACATTTAGTTAAAGTTATAATAACTTAACATCGGCACTCGTCTTATGAAATTTAACATTATTAAAAAAAAAAAAAAACAGAAACAATAAAAAAAATAACTGCCAGTTTGACCCGAAGAACCTACCTTTGCTTTCCAAATACAATTTAAACTTTTGCAGTGGGCTCTCATCATTGGTCCATTTTTGTATTTCTTCTACCGATCTGTAAGCCGTGCTGTCATCTGAAGTCGAGTGGTGTCCCACCCTAAAATTAAAATTATTAGGTAAGTGCTTATACGCATGAGTGGCACACGTCAACGGCAGAGACAACTGCAGCAGTCGATACGCGTAGAGGCAGCCGTAGACGTGTTGGTGTCGGCGGCTGCAGTTGCCTTGACATTGACGCGTGCCGCTCGTGCATTAAAGGATGCGGTTTGTTTTCCAAAAAAAAAGAAGTTCATTACTTAATAGAATATCCCAGCAATCATACCTGTAGGACATAGCCTCAATCAGCACAGGCTTGTTATTAGCTATAGCAAACTCTCTCGCCTGTTTGACAGCGTTGTACACTGCCAGGGTGTCAGTCCCGTCTATGCGGACAGTTTGGATGCCGAGCGAGGGGCCTCGGGCTGCTATCCCGTCGCCTTTATACTGCTCGCTGGTTGGAGTCGAGATCGCGTAGCCGTTGTTTCTGCTATAATATCAAAAAGTTGTAATAAAATATTCACTGCACATCTCTTCTATCATTTATGAATTGCTTCATCAGGGTGTTATCCAAACTGATAATAAGCTTACTCGGGCCATTTGTAAGGAAGAACTTACCATAATAAAAGCACAGGACAATCTAATGTAGCTGCAAAGTTGAGCGCTGCAAAGGCGTCTCCCTCAGAAGCAGCACCATCTCCAAAATAACAGATGACACAGCGGTCGTTGTCCGGCTGACGCTTTAAAGCGTATGCTGCGCCCACAGCTTGAGGCATCTGGGTTCCTGAAACATTATGATTATAGACATGATTTTCCATTTTATTGTAAATCCAAGTGTTCCTAAGATTGGGTCACTCAACATTTTCTCTTAGGCTTATCGTTTTGTAGAAGTTTCTATTTAAAAACTGTTAACGAGCGTCTCAGCGCCACCCCACACTAACGTCACGATGGTTACAACTATTTGTAACAACAACAACAACAACAACAACAACACATTTGATTATCTTACCTAAAGGACTGGAGATAGTAACAAGATTGCGATGTTTGTCCCCATAGTGTACAGGCATCTGTCTCCCTTTTCCAGGGTCTTCGTGGTTACCGTAACATTGGTTGATGAGCTCAGTGACAGTGACCCCCCGGTAGAGGAACACGCCTACTTCACGGTACTGAGAGAACACGAGGTCCCGAGGGCTCAGAGCAGCTGCACTACCAATATGGATGCCTTCCTCACCGTAGTTGGTCATGTAGAACGATATACGACCTTGTCTGAAAATAATGAAAAGCAATGAGAAACCCTATACAAAAGATATTACTATTAATTTCTACTTCCCTATGGAAGTCCCTACAATCTACATACGATAATAATATGGCAAGTTTGAAATAAATAAATGCACACAATATAACTTTACCTTTGGGACTCATACAAAATCTTGTCCATTTGAGTAAGCTGTAACATCGTTTTGTACATATTCACAAGTTGGTCATTATCGATACTCGGCTCCTCCCTATTTTCTATCACCGCGCCGTTGTTGTCCAACACTCGGTAGATGGGGATGGGGTCATAGCTCGTTTCGTTCAGGAACTTCATTTCCGTTACGTAGGGAGCTTTGGCGCCCGGAAACTCGGCATTTTTCGTGTTGTTTTGGGCTATTTCCGGCCTTGTGTGGGTAGATAGCAGCTGTAAAATACGTTCGACATACTTTTATGATCACAGGATAGGTTCTGCTATGATACTCCCTGTCCATGTGACTTCCATAATATAACAACGTAACAGTAACACAAGCATGACAATACAAAAACAATCGGAGAAAGAACGCATTTCTTTAAATGTTTTCCTACTCACGGAAAACGCATAGCAAATGCAGAATTGTTATTTAAATACATTCAAATTAGTTAAGTACATGAATATGTTAAGTTAATTCAACCAAATCGTATCTAGCTTCAGAACATGATGTAATAAAATAACAAACTTATTATTCTTCCACAAAGTTCAATATTGACAGGCTGTAGATAAAAATCCAACACACGATTATCAGTTTAATCACTCGGCGCACTGATTTCGTTCACTTAAAAATATCTGAAAACATATTTTTTGTACAAAAACCTTTGCACATTTTTGTTCATATTTCTTCGTAACCCATATTTTAATGATATTTGAACTAACCCTCACAGCGGCATTGCGTAGCGTGTTGAGCCGCAAAACACTAGCTCCCGTCTTCAACGCCATGTTGTCACTGACGTCGACTCATTATAATTAAACTGTAGTATCGTTGTTAAGGCATTAGCAATTGTGATAAGGCGATCACACAAGCGTGCTGGCTGTTACATATGCGATATTTTGAAACCGCTGCGCCATTCAATACCTCTGTAAACAGATGACGGGTTTAAGGTCATGAGGTCAAATACTAATAATCTTTCTTGAGTGAAACTGGTATATGAGAAGTAGGTTTATTATTAAACGAAATTCTTGCAAGCCAAGCGTGTGTGCGTCTTCCATTCATTAGGGCCTTTGATCCTAATAAACAATATTATGTCTTAGTTTATGGTTTAGGTCCTACGGGTAGGTTGCGACTCGCGGATAGCGTGGAGGTTACTTCATTTTCAATGGAAGATTCCTCCATTGAGAATGAAACAAAGAACGTAACGAGGTGTGATATTCCCCCAGGATCCAGGACCCAATAATATAACATGAACGTAACATCACAGCTCGCGTTACCAATTCTATAGCGTGAAACAATAAGATTGTTGTTCGGTTCTCAAGCAAGTTCTCCTAATCATCTTCTTCTCAATGCTCTTTTTGTCGTGGTTTTTTGGGACTACCAACTATCATAGTTATGTGGTTCATTTACGACATTGCAAAACCTACAGCAATAGGTGGGTACCTAATCTACAAAGACTTGCTACTGGCTCGCTGTTTCAGTGAGTAATGCGCTGACATGCGATGATAGCAAAT
The DNA here is from genome assembly GCA_946251885.1 of Cosmia pyralina. Taxonomy (NCBI): domain Eukaryota; kingdom Metazoa; phylum Arthropoda; class Insecta; order Lepidoptera; family Noctuidae; genus Cosmia; species Cosmia pyralina. The sequence continues at coordinate 26,250,175 of OX276353.1, forward strand.
TGGGCAATAAAGTTGCGATCTCAGATCAAAATTTTGTGTTGATCTGAGGTTGCGCTAAACGACTTGTGCCGGTGTTTCCTTGCAGTGACGATAAATTGATAACGTGGTGGTGCAATCTCAGTCAAAAACATAATTATTTCCTTGATAAGATTACAGTGGTTACGGTCGATAAATATTAGATTATCAGGTTTTTCGTATACCTACACCACAACTAAATCATTAATTCTAATTAAATTAAACAAACTGATTTCAAGAGTCATCACGAACCGTCTCGCGCAGGTTTAACGACTTCCGGCTTCCCGAACAAGCCGAATTCCGTAAAGGCTTTTGGTATGGTGTGTCGGTAGGTAGGTACTCTTGAGTCGTAAATGAAACTCCTGAACTGAACCGATGAACTGATGTCATTTCCAAAAAACCCTACTTATAATACAATTACAATGGTACATTTTAAGCACTAGCATGTTACATTATTAATCAATCCACCAGTCCTTTTCGTCGAGAGCCGTCATCGAGTGCATACTGAAGAGTTTCTGCCGAACGCGTGTGTCGTCAGCGTCGTGTGTCCTGTGTCCATCGCAGTGGTCCCGAAGCGTGAAGTGAAGATATGGTGCTTCTGCTTGCGCTTCGGCGAGCGTGTGCGGCGTTGTGATGACGCTCGTGCTGTCGTGCCGCGTCGGTGTTTGCTATCCTGTTTCTTACAGTATTCGTCACTACGTACTCGTCTTTTTCATCACTGTTTCTTGCGGACAGTCAAAAATGTGGTAAGGTAACTGGTTCGGTGATATTATGTGGTAACTGGTTCGGCCGTTCGGTGGTATGTGGTATGTGGTTTTCTGGTGACTGTGTGACAGGTACTGTGTCACTTACAGGCTTTAGCAGCATAAACCACATATATACGCTGCAGCAGGTTATACAGAAGACCACAGAGTTTAACCTGCCTCTCTTCTTAGCGTTTGTTGACTACGAGAAAGCCTTCGATTCGATCGAGACATGGGCTGTACTGCAGTCTCTTCAACGGCGTCAGATCGACTATCGGTATATTGAAATGCTGGTGTCTACGAAAACGCCACTATGTCAGTCAGACTCCAGGACCAGACCTGGAAACCTATCCTTCTGCAGCGAGGTGTGAGACAGGGAGACGTTGTCTCTCCGAAACGTTCACCGCTGCACTGGCGGATGTCTTAAAGGTTCTCGATTAGAAACGGTTAGGCAACAACATCAATGGCGAGTAAGTCTCTCACCTTCAGTTTGCCGACGATATAGTAATAGTTATGGCTGAGATTATGGAGATCCTCAGTACAATGCTCAACGACTTCAGTAGAGCTTCTGAAAGAGTGGGTCTTAAAATGAAAATGGACAAGACAAAGGTCATCTCAAATGCCCATGTAATACCCACTCTCATGAAGATCGGAGAGTCTACACTCGAAGTTGTGGACGATGTTTATCTAACTGTCCAGTTAGGTAGGTCCTGTAGGTCCAACTCCGAAAAAGAGGTCAATCATCTAATCTGTCTCGGCTGAGCAGCGTTTGGGAAACTACACAATATCTTCTCGTCTCACATACCACAGTGTCTCAAGACAAAAGTCTTTGACCAGGCCAGTGATGACCTAAGGCACTGCAGCGAGGTCGCTCGCAATAGGCCTTATTAGAAGATTATAAGTCACCCAAAGGGCAATAGAGAGGGCTCTATGCTTGGAGTTTCCCTACGTGATCGAATCAGAAATGAAGAGATCTGCAGGAGAACCAAGGTAACCGACACAGCCCGAAGAATTGCCAATTTAACCCGTCGCGCGCCAATTAGCAGACACAATTGAAATTCTATTGTTATCTGTACACATGGTGTACAATCGACATTTTAAGAGTTAAGTGGCAATGGGCAGGGCACATTGCTCGCAGAACAGAATGGCCGATGGGGCCAAAAGGTTCTGGAGTGGCAACCGCGTACCGGAAGACGTAACGTTGGAAGCCTAGGCTTTCCACAAGGTGTACCGATGACATTGTGAAGGCTGCAGGAATCAGCTGGATGCGGGAAGCTTAGAACCGGTCGAAGTGGCTGTGATTGGGGGAGGCCTACGTAAAGCAATGGACGTTTTTCGGCTGAAAATAAATGAAGGAATTAATTAATTAATTAAAGGAGTAGCAAAGACAACAGAATAATGTATACTGCCGATCATTTACCTTTTTTGAAGCGGATAGCTTCAAAAAAGGTATTCATCCGTAGACAGAGTATTCTACTAGAATACTCTACGTATTCATCACATGCCACTAACTCTTCAGCAGAATATATAAAAAAACTTTTATACAAAAAAAAAAAAAAAATCGACTTCAAAAAAAAAACTGGATCTGTATTTTAGTTTTTTGCCACCGAGCGACTTCTGAAATTAGTTATTTTTTACTTTGTAGTTTTTCTTTTCTTCGTTTGTTTTTTTTTAAGTTTTTATTTTTCACTTTTTTGTGGGTCAGTTTGTAATTTGTTGTTACGCCTGTCAACTGCTCATCACCTTTTACAAAATATTACTTTTCCAGATGCAGGGACGTTAATTGTTGAGGAGTTCTCCTAGTAAGAACCAGGAAAACTGGAGCTGATGGTGAAGTCACCATCAGCTCCATTTCACCATATGCATTGTGACGAGCATAAATTGGTAAGTAATAGAATCGCAACCCGGGAAATACTTATTACTTATTCTACAACTAGATTTTCCGCTTAAACATCAATGCTGGAATAATACTTGCTGATCTGCTTGAGCCGTTGTGGCTTGAGCAGGTTGGACTCTTGGTTGGTGTCTGATACTTGGCTCATTCCTTGGCTCTCTAATAACATCATAATCGTTTTCAAAATAAAATAAAATGATGGCGTTGTCAAGACTATAGAAGTATAATATACTATTTTTTTTATTTCAATAATAGCAACATTGTTTTTCATGCGTTTCTTGTTTTTGGCAATAATCCGCAACTGAAACGTCAAACGTGCTACTATAACCCTACTAAATTGCATGATCGACACTTTTCAGTATTTCCAATATTATTCAAAGTTTGCGAAGCTTTACAATTCAATAGTGTAGTATTAGTTGTCCTTGTTACTTGTCGGTTGTCGTCAGAAATAAATAAATGGCTGTGGAGGTTAGTGACAGTCTATCGATAATATTTGTTGTGTTATAGTGAAGCAACGAGAATGCCTTACTGGTACTATGACAAGAAGGATCTGCAGAACACACCGTCGTTCCGCGATGCCATATCCACGGACACGGAGAACCGGTACAGGAAAGAAGGCGCGAGGTTCATCATTGACACTGGCTCGAAAATGGACCTAGGTTATAATACAGTGGCCACTGGCGTTGTTTATTTCCATCGCTTCTACATGTTCCACTCGTTCAGAACATTCCCGAGGTACATCACCGCGTGTTGCTGCCTCTTCCTCGCGGGTAAAGTGGAGGAGACGCCAAAGAAATGCAAAGATATCATAAAAGTTGCAAAGTCTTTGCTAACTGAGCAGAAGTTCGCAAGTTTCGGAGACGATCCTAAAGAAGAGGTGATGACGCTGGAGAGGATCCTGCTGCAGACGATCAAGTTCGACCTGCAGGTGGAGCACCCGTACGGCTACCTGTTGAAGTACGCCAAGTGCCTGAAGGGCGACAAGGCCAAGCTACAGAAGATGGTACAAATGGCGTGGACATTTGTTAATGATAGGTCAGTAATGAGCAAGTATACTGTGTAATAGCTTCTAATGTCATCCCAACAGGGATGGGACAAAAAGTTTCACAAATTCAGTACTGTACTATCAAAACGGACGCCTTTACAAATTAAAGTTGCTATTTGTATACACTGATTCATTCAAGAAACCTTGCCCCTATGATCCTTTGTTCTCGTAAAACAATAGAAAGTCAATGGCACAAAACATTTGCAAGCAAAATTGTTTCAAAATTGGAAAGGCCTAGCTTTTGTCAATGGTACATAGGTTATGATATGTGCATTTAGCTTAAGTGTTGGTCACACATTCAATACATTTCTCCTAAGGATAGATGATTCTCTTGCATTTGTTTTTGTTTTCTTTATTGACTGGTCAGATATACTGGAGTGAACATACTGATTATTATTAGAAACAATCCAACTCAACAAAAGTTTCTGGAATGTAAACCTAATACTGAGAAGATGGTGCCTACTCTCAGCATTGGTTGAACAAAACAAATTCATCCACCATACATTATATAATCAAGCCTTACTTTTCCAGTTTATGCACCACTTTGTGCTTACAATGGGAGCCTGAAGTAATAGCTGTAGCGCTGATGTTCCTCGCGGGCAAACTCAGTAAGTTTGAAGTTCTGGACTGGAATGGGCGGAACCCCAAGCATACCGCATGGTGGGACATGTTTGTTGAAGACATCACAATGGAGTTGCTTGAGGATATCTGCCATCAGGTGAGTTTTTGTTATCAAAGGGGTTTTCCTAATTGTAGTTACCTACTTAACATTAACAGTTTATGTTAAGTTTAAAATAAATAATTTAATAACTTGTTGGCTAATTAGCTAGACTGTAACATGAATTAAGTATCACCAACTGTTATACTTTATAAAAGAAAAAAAGGGGATTCTTAAAAATAATGTCTAGTATATCAGATAAAACACTGATATTCAGCAGCATCCGGTTAGACTGGAAGCCGACCCCAACATCGTTAGGAAAAGGCTAGACTATATTCATCTAGATATCAGATAAAACTATCCTTGGTGTGTGGTTAAGATAAACTGGAAGTAACTACTGTAATTCATTAATTGACAAAGTATTATTAAAGTAATATTTGTTGCCCATTGAAACTATTTCAAAAGAAAGTGAGAAACGAGAGTCCATTAATATGTTTATTATTGTTTAATAATAAAGAATTCTTAGTATACTACAAGTAACTAAAATATGCAGTGTTATGAAACTAAATTGAAAAATTGAATAGGGTACCTAAAATCCATAAGAAGTTTTAAATATACATCTCATTTACTATTTTTAAACAATAAGTTGGACAATTTCAATTATGTATGAAATTCGCACACTGGAATTTACAAACTGGAATGCTGACTAGTGTCGAAAATTCGGTCTAGAAAGAGAAAGACTTCAATTCAATTCAATTCAATTCAAATTCTTTATTGCAATCCATAATGTACATATGCAGGTGTTAAAATACAATTGGAAGAAACAATTATGGACCCTGTCGGGCACAGCAAAATTATAAAAATAGGTAGGAGAGAGGAAGAGCGCTTTTATCCATAACACTAAAACAATTAAAATAGGTAGACTTTTCTCGTTGTAATCATATCATTAATTTATATAGAAATTAATTATTTTATTTGATTTTATCATTCGTTTTTTTTTTATATTTTTTTTATTCTATCTATTTATAATTTGTAATATTATTATATTCCAGTTATATTAATTTTATTTAATGGGTGCATTTTTATTATTTAAACCGTTTAATTCCATAAGACTAAAGTAAATTGGAAATTAGTAGATTATTTTATTATATTTATATCGTTGCTTTTTATTAGACTTCTTGGTAGTGGTGTCCTTTTCTAACAGGGTGACCATATATTACTTATAAAAGTAGGACAGGTTGATGTAGCTAAGTATAATAACGTTATAATAACAGAATCTATTTGCAAATACGAAAGAATAGAAAAAAATATTTTGAATTTTCATTCACCACCTACCTAAATAGGAAATACAGAGACACGGAAAGGTTATTGCAAGTTTTCGAAAGTCTATTTTCTGTTGCTTGTAGGGAAAATTACAGATGGAAAGAACACCCGTTTGTAGGTAGCGATAGTGGTCTTATTGTGCTTTGGTGGTTTGTAGGCTTAGATTATAGAAAAAAACCAGATGGAGCCTACAATCTTATTTCCATACCGCGCACTGTGTAGTTTTAGTTGCCTCAATTTATGCGCATTTGCACCATCTGATTTGTTCTGTCCTCTGAGATTATATCATTCACAGCTTTTTATAAATAAAACAAGGATATAAATAAATAATAAAAATAAAATAATGCAGTAATGATATAATGCAGTATTTATTAAATGAGTTAAACATGATTCAATAATATATTTTGCATGCGCAATATCCCTGGAACAGAATGAAAACAGAAAAAAGTTTGTAATAAAACTTAACAATATAAAGCTACTATTTGTAATAATAATAACATATAGTCTTGTGGAGCACAACTATTCCGGCTTATTTTCTGCATTTTCATTCTAAAATAAAAGAAATAATATCACAAACGATGAGGGCGCCACTGCGCGGTCAGTACCCTCTTAACATACGACCTAGTACAGAGCTGCAATTTGCAAAAAACTTAAGAAAATTTGAATTTCACGGGCAATGTCGACGGATCCACCTTAAACAGTACGTTAGGTAATATTCTGAAATGAATGGTTCCCTTTATGTCGAGTCCCTTTACGTCGAGTCTGAAGTCTATTGTTCTTGCAAAATATTATTATTTTACGCTTTTTATTACCGCTACGTCGCCGTCGGGTTTGTATAAAAGGTACAGTCAGGATATAAATTAAAAGCCAGTCAGTATATTAAAATAGTGTTTTATTATTTATTGTATTAGTTCTTCTCAAATAAGTAGGTATCTTTCTTCTTTTAGTGTAAATGTAAATCAGCATAATTATAGTTTTACAGTAAATAATTCTTCTAAAAAAACTAACTTACTTAAGTAGGTATATATAAATCACAGTCTAATCATCACTTTTAGTGTAAATATAAATCAGCATAATTATAGTTTTACAGTAAATAATTCTTCTAAAAAAACTAACTTACTTAAGTAGGTATATATAAATCACAGTCTAATCATCACTTTTAGTGTAAATATAAATCAGCATAATTATAGTTTTACAGTAAATAATTCTTCTAAAAAAACTAACTTACTTAAGTAGGTATATATAAATCACAGTCTAATCATCACTTTTAGTGTAAATATAAATCAGCATAATTATAGTTTTACAGTAAATAATTCTTCTAAAAAAACTAACTTACTTAAGTAGGTATATATAAATCACAGTCTAATCATCACTTTTAGTGTAAATATAAATCAGCATAATTATAGTTTTACAGTAAATAATTCTTCTAAAAAAACTAACTTACTTAAGTAGGTATATATAAATCACAGTCTAATCATCACTTTTAGTGTAAATATAAATCAGCATAATTATAGTTTTACAGTAAATAATTCTTCTAAAAAAACTAACTTACTTAAGTAGGTATATATAAATCACAGTCTAATCATCACTTTTAGTGTAAATATAAATCAGCATAATTATAGTTTTACAGTAAATAATTCTTCTAAAAAAACTAACTTACTTAAGTAGGTATATATAAATCACAGTCTAATCATCACTTTTAGTGTAAATATAAATCAGCATAATTATAGTTTTACAGTAAATAATTCTTCTAAAAAAACTAACTTACTTAAGTAGGTATATATAAATCACAGTCTAATCATCACTTTTAGTGTAAATATAAATCAGCATAATTATAGTTTTACAGTAAATAATTCTTCTAAAAAAACTAACTTACTTAAGTAGGTATATATAAATCACAGTCTAATCATCACTTTTAGTGTAAATATAAATCAGCATAATTATAGTTTTACAGTAAATAATTCTTCTAAAAAAACTAACTTACTTAAGTAGGTATATATAAATCACAGTCTAATCATCACTTTTAGTGTAAATATAAATCAGCATAATTATAGTTTTACAGTAAATAATTCTTCTAAAAAAACTAACTTACTTAAGTAGGTATATATAAATCACAGTCTAATCATCACTTTTAGTGTAAATATAAATCAGCATAATTATAGTTTTACAGTAAATAATTCTTCTAAAAAAACTAACTTACTTAAGTAGGTATATATAAATCACAGTCTAATCATCACTTTTAGTGTAAATATAAATCAGCATAATTATAGTTTTACAGTAAATAATTCTTCTAAAAAAACTAACTTACTTAAGTAGGTATATATAAATCACAGTCTAATCATCACTTTTAGTGTAAATATAAATCAGCATAATTATAGTTTTACAGTAAATAATTCTTCTAAAAAAACTAACTTACTTAAGTAGGTATATATAAATCACAGTCTAATCATCACTTTTAGTGTAAATATAAATCAGCATAATTATAGTTTTACAGTAAATAATTCTTCTAAAAAAACTAACTTACTTAAGTAGGTATATATAAATCACAGTCTAATCATCACTTTTAGTGTAAATATAAATCAGCATAATTATAGTTTTACAGTAAATAATTCTTCTAAAAAAACTAACTTACTTAAGTAGGTATATATAAATCACAGTCTAATCATCACTTTTAGTGTAAATATAAATCAGCATAATTATAGTTTTACAGTAAATAATTCTTCTAAAAAAACTAACTTACTTAAGTAGGTATATATAAATCACAGTCTAATCATCACTTTTAGTGTAAATATAAATCAGCATAATTATAGTTTTACAGTAAATAATTCTTCTAAAAAAACTAACTTACTTAAGTAGGTATATATAAATCACAGTCTAATCATCACTTTTAGTGTAAATATAAATCAGCATAATTATAGTTTTACAGTAAATAATTCTTCTAAAAAAACTAACTTACTTAAGTAGGTATATATAAATCACAGTCTAATCATCACTTTTAGTGTAAATATAAATCAGCATAATTATAGTTTTACAGTAAATAATTCTTCTAAAAAAACTAACTTACTTAAGTAGGTATATATAAATCACAGTCTAATCATCACTTTTAGTGTAAATATAAATCAGCATAATTATAGTTTTACAGTAAATAATTCTTCTAAAAAAACTAACTTACTTAAGTAGGTATATATAAATCACAGTCTAATCATCACTTTTAGTGTAAATATAAATCAGCATAATTATAGTTTTACAGTAAATAATTCTTCTAAAAAAACTAACTTACTTAAGTAGGTATATATAAATCACAGTCTAATCATCACTTTTAGTGTAAATATAAATCAGCATAATTATAGTTTTACAGTAAATAATTCTTCTAAAAAAACTAACTTACTTAAGTAGGTATATATAAATCACAGTCTAATCATCACTTTTAGTGTAAATATAAATCAGCATAATTATAGTTTTACAGTAAATAATTCTTCTAAAAAAACTAACTTACTTAAGTAGGTATATATAAATCACAGTCTAATCATCACTTTTAGTGTAAATATAAATCAGCATAATTATAGTTTTACAGTAAATAATTCTTCTAAAAAAACTAACTTACTTAAGTAGGTATATATAAATCACAGTCTAATCATCACTTTTAGTGTAAATATAAATCAGCATAATTATAGTTTTACAGTAAATAATTCTTCTAAAAAAACTAACTTACTTAAGTAGGTATATATAAATCACAGTCTAATCATCACTTTTAGTGTAAATATAAATCAGCATAATTATAGTTTTACAGTAAATAATTCTTCTAAAAAAACTAACTTACTTAAGTAGGTATATATAAATCACAGTCTAATCATCACTTTTAGTGTAAATATAAATCAGCATAATTATAGTTTTACAGTAAATAATTCTTCTAAAAAAACTAACTTACTTAAGTAGGTATATATAAATCACAGTCTAATCATCACTTTTAGTGTAAATATAAATCAGCATAATTATAGTTTTACAGTAAATAATTCTTCTAAAAAAACTAACTTACTTAAGTAGGTATATATAAATCACAGTCTAATCATCACTTTTAGTGTAAATATAAATCAGCATAATTATAGTTTTACAGTAAATAATTCTTCTAAAAAAACTAACTTACTTAAGTAGGTATATATAAATCACAGTCTAATCATCACTTTTAGTGTAAATATAAATCAGCATAATTATAGTTTTACAGTAAATAATTCTTCTAAAAAAACTAACTTACTTAAGTAGGTATATATAAATCACAGTCTAATCATCACTTTTAGTGTAAATATAAATCAGCATAATTATAGTTTTACAGTAAATAATTCTTCTAAAAAAACTAACTTACTTAAGTAGGTATATATAAATCACAGTCTAATCATCACTTTTAGTGTAAATATAAATCAGCATAATTATAGTTTTACAGTAAATAATTCTTCTAAAAAAACTAACTTACTTAAGTAGGTATATATAAATCACAGTCTAATCATCACTTTTAGTGTAAATATAAATCAGCATAATTATAGTTTTACAGTAAATAATTCTTCTAAAAAAACTAACTTACTTAAGTAGGTATATATAAATCACAGTCTAATCATCACTTTTAGTGTAAATATAAATCAGCATAATTATAGTTTTACAGTAAATAATTCTTCTAAAAAAACTAACTTACTTAAGTAGGTATATATAAATCACAGTCTAATCATCACTTTTAGTGTAAATATAAATCAGCATAATTATAGTTTTACAGTAAATAATTCTTCTAAAAAAACTAACTTACTTAAGTAGGTATATATAAATCACAGTCTAATCATCACTTTTAGTGTAAATATAAATCAGCATAATTATAGTTTTACAGTAAATAATTCTTCTAAAAAAACTAACTTACTTAAGTAGGTATATATAAATCACAGTCTAATCATCACTTTTAGTGTAAATATAAATCAGCATAATTATAGTTTTACAGTAAATAATTCTTCTAAAAAAACTAACTTACTTAAGTAGGTATATATAAATCACAGTCTAATCATCACTTTTAGTGTAAATATAAATCAGCATAATTATAGTTTTACAGTAAATAATTCTTCTAAAAAAACTAACTTACTTAAGTAGGTATATATAAATCACAGTCTAATCATCACTTTTAGTGTAAATATAAATCAGCATAATTATAGTTTTACAGTAAATAATTCTTCTAAAAAAACTAACTTACTTAAGTAGGTATATATAAATCACAGTCTAATCATCACTTTTAGTGTAAATATAAATCAGCATAATTATAGTTTTACAGTAAATAATTCTTCTAAAAAAACTAACTTACTTAAGTAGGTATATATAAATCACAGTCTAATCATCACTTTTAGTGTAAATATAAATCAGCATAATTATAGTTTTACAGTAAATAATTCTTCTAAAAAAACTAACTTACTTAAGTAGGTATATATAAATCACAGTCTAATCATCACTTTTAGTGTAAATATAAATCAGCATAATTATAGTTTTACAGTAAATAATTCTTCTAAAAAAACTAACTTACTTAAGTAGGTATATATAAATCACAGTCTAATCATCACTTTTAGTGTAAATATAAATCAGCATAATTATAGTTTTACAGTAAATAATTCTTCTAAAAAAACTAACTTACTTAAGTAGGTATATATAAATCACAGTCTAATCATCACTTTTAGTGTAAATATAAATCAGCATAATTATAGTTTTACAGTAAATAATTCTTCTAAAAAAACTAACTTACTTAAGTAGGTATATATAAATCACAGTCTAATCATCACTTTTAGTGTAAATATAAATCAGCATAATTATAGTTTTACAGTAAATAATTCTTCTAAAAAAACTAACTTACTTAAGTAGGTATATATAAATCACAGTCTAATCATCACTTTTAGTGTAAATATAAATCAGCATAATTATAGTTTTACAGTAAATAATTCTTCTAAAAAAACTAACTTACTTAAGTAGGTATATATAAATCACAGTCTAATCATCACTTTTAGTGTAAATATAAATCAGCATAATTATAGTTTTACAGTAAATAATTCTTCTAAAAAAACTAACTTACTTAAGTAGGTATATATAAATCACAGTCTAATCATCACTTTTAGTGTAAATATAAATCAGCATAATTATAGTTTTACAGTAAATAATTCTTCTAAAAAAACTAACTTACTTAAGTAGGTATATATAAATCACAGTCTAATCATCACTTTTAGTGTAAATATAAATCAGCATAATTATAGTTTTACAGTAAATAATTCTTCTAAAAAAACTAACTTACTTAAGTAGGTATATATAAATCACAGTCTAATCATCACTTTTAGTGTAAATATAAATCAGCATAATTATAGTTTTACAGTAAATAATTCTTCTAAAAAAACTAACTTACTTAAGTAGGTATATATAAATCACAGTCTAATCATCACTTTTAGTGTAAATATAAATCAGCATAATTATAGTTTTACAGTAAATAATTCTTCTAAAAAAACTAACTTACTTAAGTAGGTATATATAAATCACAGTCTAATCATCACTTTTAGTGTAAATATAAATCAGCAATTATGGTTTTACAGTAAAAAAGTAACTTTCTATATCTTTATAAATCAGTCTAATCTACACTATTAGTGTAAATAATTCTTCTAAAAAAAGAAATTTTCTTAATGAAACTTAGCTTTATTCATTTACATTAGGTATTTAAAAAAAAAATTAAATTTTAAAAGATAATAATAATGTTATTATTAGTAATTCAGTAGATTTGAATAGGTACATGAATCGTGTGAACCTGACTGTACTTCAAAATATGATATTATTAAACTCGACGTAAAGGTAGTAGAAGCGGGGTAAAGAAAATCGACGAAACGGGACAAAAATAGTAGACTCGACGTAGGGTTAATAGAAGCGAGACAAGGTTCTCGGCTCGACGTAAAGGGACTCAACATAAAGGGAACCATTCGTTTAGAATACATTATGAGACTTTCTCGTTAAATCAAAGCTTTCTCATGTTATGATAGTTGAACCGACTTTTAGGGACCTAGGGTCGACCTATGTGCAAGCTGCAAATGCTGGAGCCTAGTGTGCAGTTTAAAAGTAATATTTTTGTTCCAGGTGTTAGATCTGTACTCGCCGCAGCCGCAATCGTCAGGCGGGGACTCGCCCCCCGCGCCCTCTGCCGCCAAGCAGCCAAAAAACGACAAGAAACCCACCTCCATTACACCGCCCACTTCCGCATCTCCTGTCGCCGTTGTCGTTTCTAAGCCGGTGCTGACGCCCATGAAGAATGGCGCTGACATTAAAGTAGAGCCTCCGAAGATGGAGCCGATACGGTATACGTACCCAGCGTATCCCGGGCTGACAGCGCCGTACCCGCCGGTGTATACTGCGCCGCCCCCCTCCATCCCCCCGCCCCCCAGGTTACCGCTGTCGGGCCCCCCTCCGGCCGCACTGGTGTACTCGGAGCCCCCGCCCGCGCCGCCGCGATTCCCCCCGGTGAACGTTCCTCCTCCAAACTACTTCCCCCCACTGCCCGGGCGCGGGCCCCCCCCTCCCGGCCCGCCGCCGCGACCCTACTACCCGCCGCCCTGATCCTAATGTAAGCAATAGGTTATTGTATAATTTTTTACTGAAATATAATAATTTTAGACTATGTTTTGTTTTTTTTAACTTCACCGACATGTGAATCTCGAGCCCATCCAGCTGCTAGGCAACACGGACATAGCGCGTAGTTTAAAGAGATCAACCATTTGAGTATACACAATAGGAATAACGGACAGTCCTCTATGCAGGGCCTGCATGGAGGCTGAGGAGAACGTTACGCACGTGCTCTTTGAATGCACAGGCGTCACCCAGATTAGAACAGAAACTCTCGGAATACCCCGATCTATCACAGATGTTCTTAACAAACCCGGAGATTTGATTAAGTTCTGGAGGGAGGTGGGCTGGTTGGAATAACCCCCGACGGCCGCCATGGCCCACGCACAATGGTTCACTTGAAGGAATAAGTGCGGAAACAGAACTATTTGAGTTAGTGAATGAATAATAGTAAAAATGCTGTGCTAACTTGTAAGTAATGTAACACATGAACAATGTGTTTTTATCAATAGGCTAGTTGATAGTTTTTGAGAAACCCATTAATACTCTTCCTTGTGGTTGATTTACCTTAAAATATAAATATTTCAGTGAAATTATTATTTCATATATATATATATTTGTATATTTTACATTTCCATTTTTGTTTAGAACATTATATTGTAATTATTATGATTTTATATCAGTGTTGCTCGCACAATAACTTTATTTATTGCTTCTGTAGGAATTATAATATTCGTTAGTGTTAAATAACAACGTTTTTAAATACGAGGTGCATTCAATAAGTACCTAGCCTCATCGCCAGAGGGCGCTGTAGTTTCAAAAGGGTTTTACCACAGTGTAGCACATTCTTTTTTAATTATTTTTTCAAATTTTAATTCCAATCCCTTCATTTGTTTTAATTTGACAACTTATGGAAGCGAACGTGTCGATCGGTTTTACAAAAATGGAAAAAGAGCAATATCGTTCGGTGATTCGATTCCTATTTTTGGAAGGGAAAACGCGCATCGAAATCAAAGAGCGCTTGGATGCCGTGTACGGTGACTCTTCTCCATCGATGGCCACCGTCAAGAATTGGTTCAACGAGTTTGCACGTGGCCGTACGTCGGTTTTTGATGAACCACGTCCAGGTGCACCGAAAACAGCTGCTACGGAGGAAAACATTAAAAAAATCCATGATCTCGTATTGGCAGATCGCCGATTGAAGGTTCGGGAGCTAGCTAGACTAGGCATTTCAGAAGGAACAGTGCATCATATTCTTCACGAGGAACTCGGCATGAGAAAGCTGTCGGCGCGATGGGTGCCGCGTTTACTCACACCAGAAAACAAGCGCAACCGTGAGACCACATCGGAGACGTGTTTGGCGCTGTTTAAGCGGAATCCAGCGGAGTTTTTGCGTCGTTTTGTGACCGTCGATGAAACCTGGATCCACTGGTACACACCAGAGACCAAGGAGCAATCAAAACAATGGATCCAGACCGGGGAACGTGCTCCAAAGAAGGCGAAAACTGTAAAATCAGCCAGAAAAGTTATGGCCACCGTTTTCTGGGATTCACAAGGTGTGATCTACATCGATTACCTCGAGAAGGGTAAAACAATTACAGGGCTTTACTATGCCGATTTATTGGGCCGATTCGACGCCGAATTAAAGAAAAAACGACCCCATCTGGCGAAAAAATTCCTGTTTCACCACGACAACGCACCGGTTCACACGTCTGCCGTTGCCATGGCCAAATTGGTCGAATTACGCTACGAATTGCTGCTCCATCCACCGTATTCTCCAGATTTGGCCCCTTGTGACTTCTTTCTGTTTCCTAATCTGAAAAAATCACTCGCCGGGAATAGATATGGATCGAATGAGGAGGTCATCGCCGCCACGGAGGCCTATTTTGCAGAGTTTGACAAAAACTATTTTTCGGACGGGTTAAAAAAGTTGGAGCATCGCTGGGCTAAGTGTATCGAACTAAAAGGAGACTATGTTGAAAAATAAATTGCCACTTTTCCAAAATTTTCGTTTACTTTTTGTAGGCTAAGTATTTATTGAATGACCTCGTAGGTACATAAAAATAATATTCAAAGCAGACAAAATTATTTCTGTTACTTAATGTTTCTTTGACAGTCGTAGGTAGACACACCATGGAATTAAACCTAGTTTAAGGAGTGGGGGGGGGGGGGGGGGGGGGTAAAAGTTCCAAGTTTTAGAATTTTTTTGTTGTTTGTGTACTAATACTTACATACCATTTCAGCTTTCTAGGACTTCAGGACGTACCCTTTCAATACTTTTCCCGACGAGAGTAGTGAATTATTAATAACAACTGCTAAAAGTGATGAATTTAAATTTTATATTCACATTTACCAAATCATGAGGTAATTATTAATAATGATGGATAATTATTAATAATTTTCAATTAATCACACTTACTGTAACATATATAAATAAGACACACCAGAGGGTGTAACGGTAGATTGTTTTGTTTTTATAGTTTTAAGGTGTAGGTATTTATTTTTTGCTGTAATGCCAATTAAACGCATTTTTCTTTCTTAGTAGGTTCCTATGGCGAAGAACGGGCAAGAAACTCCACGGACACATGTTGTTACAAAATATTGATTACACCTACAATACAAAATCATAAAGGTATTAACATCTACGAAACTATGATATATAACTTTTCTTAATTTCTTCCGTACTTCTCTATTATCTCGTCATCTCGGTAGTCACCCCTCACCCCCTTTCTAGCCACATCCATCTTTCACACAGTCCATCCATCCATCCATCCATAATCTCTAGGACATTGAAAGAGACACAAGTTTTACCTACTGTTATTACTGTGCTTTTAGAATCCTTACTTTAAAGAAATGCTTAAAACCCAAATTATAAGAATGAAGCGCTGAGAGTTCCTGAATTGCTTCAATAACACACCAGAAACAATTAGGATGCGTAGAATGCCCACAATTCCTTCACAGTAACAAAACGGACAAACCGAAAGGTACCTACACCGACGCAACAATATCATTCAATTATATTGCAACTAGCATCGCCCTGCGGTTTCACCCGCGTAAGATTCGAACCTGTGAGAATATCGGGATATAAAGTATCCTATGTGTTAATCCAGGTTATAAACTATCTGTGTGCCAAATTTCATCAAAATCCGTTCAGTAGTTTTTGCGTGAAAAGTATCAAAAATCCATCCATCCTCACAAACTTTCGCGTTTATACTCGTAATAATAGGTCTTTACCTATGAAATTGCCGTTTTGTATGAAAAAATTTAAACGAATTTTTTTCATGCATTTTTTATTTGTATTACTTAATCGAAGTAATCACCCATGCAATCAATGCATCTTTGCCAACGCAGTGGCAGTTTATTGATGCCCTTCTTAAAGAAATCAGCTGGACGGGAGGCAACAAATTCTTCAAAGGCATTTTGTACTGCCTCTCGGGTATTGAATTTTTTTCCCGCCAAGAAGTTATCCAAATTCTGGAAAAAGTAGTAGTCTGTAGGCGCAAGGTCTGGTGAGTAGGGCGGATGACGGAGAGCTTCCAACCCCAGTTCTTGCAACTTGGAGACCGTCTGCTGTGCAGTATGAGGTCGCGCGTTGTCGTGCAGGAGCAGCGGAGACGAGCGATTGACCAATGCTGGTTGGAGATGTGCCAGCTTCTCCATCACTGTGTTCAGTTCTTCACAGTACACATCTGAAGTAATGCTCACCCCGTTTGGTAAGAAGCTGTGATGAATCACACCGGCGCTAGACCACCAAACAGTGACCATCACTTTTCTAGGGGTAAGTTTTCGTTTAGGGCATTGTTTAGGTGCTGAACCAGGATCCAACCAACTTGTTGAGCGCTTGCGGTTATCAAACAGAATCCATTTTTCATCGCAGGTAACAATGCGGTTCAAAATTCCTTCATTTGTGTGTCTGTTGAGCAGTGCAAGGCACGTCTCGACGCGTACTTCGCGCTGGCGATCATTGAGTTCGTGGGGCACCCATTTGTCAAGCTTTTTTACCTTGCCAATTTGACGCAAATGGACCAATATTGTTTTGACGCTAACGTCGAAAGCTGCTGCTAATTCAGCCGTAGATTGTGTATCATCAGCTTCCACAATCGCCTTTAATTCGTAATTGTCGACCAAAGTCTTCGGACGACCGCGAGGTTCATTTTTCAGGTCGAAATTTCCAGAACGGAAGCGAGCAAACCAATAACAAGTGGTGCGTTGGTTTGTAGTGTTAGCTCCGTAAACATCGTTGATGTTGCGTGCCGCTTGTGCCGCGTTGCTGCCACGACGGTATTCATATACGAAAAAGATTGAAATGCGATGAAAATGTAACACTAATCAATAAACAAATGACTACTTTTGGAAAAAAAAATCCATGTTTTTAAAATAAAATTAATTTGAAATTAGAATTCTTAGCCAAACAAAAATTATTTTGATTTGAAATGGCCAGTACTGCAGAACGGCAATTTCATAGGTAAAGACCTAATATTATATTAGTAGCAAGTAGGATTGTTATCCATATCCACCATACCGTGCATTCAGCACGTTACCTATGGTGCACAGCGCCAACATTTCGACCCGTACGATATCATCAATAATTTGACGAGATAATCCCGCTTAAAAAAATACAATACAATAATAATGGCCGAGTTGCATTGGCTAACCTGGAAGTCTTTAAACTTTCTCTGGATCCAGGTTGTCCGAAGCAAGGAACATCTGTTTACGTGGAGATTCATACACGCCTTGAAGTGTAAATGTGGTGCTGTTCCAGTGTCCTGTCATCTGCACTTTACAGGATCTAATGGACGCTAATGATGGCGCCTAATACGTAGCCGAATTCTGGGCCGAGGCCATTTAGATTGCCATCCACACGCGAAGATGGCCAATCACAGACGGTGTGCAGTAGGTAGGTACGTCGCGCGCGCAATGCAGTACAGCGCCTATTTTAATCAGAAATAATATGCAAAATGTGAATTTTGTACAAAGGAATATGTATAAGCAAATGCTACGTGTATGGCGGATCTTTTATTATGATGTGAACAGTGTCCAAAAGACATAGTGTTCGTTTAAGGACGATAATATCCATGTTTAAGGATAAGGCAAAGAAGTCCAGCACGAAAAAAAAATAATTTCCTTTGACTTCAACTCCTGTGTAAAGTGATGACCCATGAATTCACCATAGACTTCTGCTTCTGACTGACGATTCTTCGGACAGTGAAATTGAGATTGTGGCCGAGGAGCGTGGATCTATTATTTTTTACCTATTTGTTCCATATTTCACATATATATATACAGGGTGTCTGTATTCGGACTGGCGAAAATTTAGGCGGTGGTACAGACGATCAAACTGAACAACTTTCTCCCGGGGACCAACATCGTAATCGTGAAAAAAAAATCAGTCATCCCATACAAAACTTCAATACCTACTCGGCCAAATGTATGGGACGACTGAAAATGTTTTCGCGATTATGATGTTGGTCCCCGGGAGAAAGTTGTTCAGTTTGATCGTCTGTACCACCCCCATAATTTTCGCCAGTCCGAATACAGACACCCTGTATAATAGTAGGTACATTTTGATACAAGTGGAGAATTTTTGTTATTGCATTCGAGGCGGAATTAACACCCGAGCCGTAGGCGTAGTTGTTTTTGAGCCGAGAACTGCAATAACAAATGTCCACGTGTATCAAACTACGTTTTTCAATAGGTACACTTGAAGAAATAAAATAAAATAACGAAAAATATTTTTGTCATGAATTAGGTATTAGGAAACTATGATTAAAATTTTTTTTTTCCGCGCTTTGCTTTCGCCAGGTTGAAGTAGAAGCAAAGGTATAAAGCCGATAAACATCCTAATATGAAAAATAGAAAATTCAAATATTTTTGAGTTTAGAACAAAAATAAATGTTAATTTGTTCAAAACATTCACCTCCGAATAGAGACGGTGTGAATAGAGGCAATGAACCAATTTGTACTATGTAAACGTATGTTATCTGTGACAATTTTTATTCCCGCACACGTGTTGGAAAATGAAAAATCGCACGCGTGTGAAATATATTGCATTGTGAACCTAATCGTAGTGCGATATGAATCAGTTTTCGAGGAAGTGTATTGAAAAAAATATTTCGGTCTAATTTTTCAATAGTCAGATAACTTTTATCGCGTACTTTTATCTGAAGAATAAATATGACAGTTTGGTCACAATTTTTTTCTATGAAAAAGCAAAAGCTGTCAAACCGCCTCATTTGTTCCAATAGATAAAAATTAGCCCTAAAACTTTTTTTTTTCAACTTATCAAAACATCAAGCGAAAAATTCGAAAGAATCCTGCTGTCTTTCCAAAGGATTCTTTCTGTTAATTTTTCATGTAACATGCGAAAAAAACCACAATTTGTTTTTTTTTGCGTGAAAAAAAGAAAAACAAATTGCTTTTTTCGGCATTTGCAACGATCTAACGGTCAACTTGACCAAAATATGATTCACGACGGCAACAAATATACGGTATCAACTGCACCTGTTGTAGGTCTCTTGAAGAGGAACTAGCTCATAGAGTTATAAACACTTGATGTATTTAAAATAAAAAGACAATAAACGTTTCTTAGTATATTTTATTGTCAGTTTCTCACGAAGTTTAGAATGTTTCACCCGTCTGAAAACCACGGCACTCATGCCTGACAGGAAAATCCACAATAAAGATATCAATACTGGAATTATATAGAAGTTACTGTAGTAAAATATAAAAAAAAATAGTCAATCATAAATACATCACAAAAAGGCACACGATTAACACTGTAAATCATAACTCGTAACTTCATAAGTGACTAAAGAATGTAAACCTTAATATTTTGTGCATACAAACAAGGTCCAAGCGTATGTACACGTACACGCACACAAACTAACTATAATATGGAGTTGCCGTCGGACTAGACTGGTATATAGCTTGTCCAAGCTGAAATTGTGCGCCCCTCCATTGCATGTAACACATTCAGGTCCGCTTGCACCAAAAATCACTAGCGTTTACGCCATAAGCACACTGACGCTTACCTCTGGGGTTTCTCTGCGAAACGCGTTATTTTTCGTACAATTTAACAAGTTATCGCCAGGTTTTAGCTTACCGCAGCGTCGGTGTGCTAAAGGCGTTAGCGCTAAGCAGATTTATGATTTTCAGATTTTCAAAACGATTGACAGAAACAGAAGGATGTTTTATAATCTTTCCAACCATTTTTTTTTAATTTTTGACATAAGCACGCTTATGGAGTTCCTTATTTACTGACGGGCAATCAAAAAATGCGATACTTCATGGTCGCTAAAGTAAAATAAATGGTTGGAATAACTATAAATACGTTTAGCGGTAAACTCAATTAGTAATGTTTGAGGCCTTTACGAATCTGTGCAGACGCAATGCACACAAATAGATAAGTCATCCGTCCTTCAGGCACCGGCTAGATATGGGTGCATTTGATACATTTTACACATTGAAAATATAACATAAATTGCGAAGGGGCGCGCAATTTCAGTTCAGACCATCTCTACAATACATACAGGTATGAACACATTGATGCACCAACTATACAATGGGTACGGATCGACAGTGGAACGAATTTGGACAGTTTTAGGCTGATCATTTTGTTCTGTATGTTTCAGTGGGTAAATTCAACGCGTCTACACTTATTATATACTCTTTTTACCCGCTGCGCTAGGCCATTCGACGACATTCATCGGCAAGTACCAAAAGCTTTTTTCCAATAATTGTGAAAAACGTGAAAATACATTACTATAATAACTCATTGGATAAAGCTCCATTTACACGGTGCAAGTTTATTGCCTGTGGCATGCCATAAAATTGAAGGGCAATTAATTGGTACCGTCTAAACAAAACGTACGATATTGTTGCACGATACGGGCAAGTTAGTTGCCGTTCAAAACTGGTATAGAAGCAGCACGTGCAACAAAATTGCACGTACCATAAAATCATTAAACTCTGGCATGAACATTTTCTATCACAATGAGCGAAGAAACAAGACGTTCAATAAAATTTTTATTAAATATTTGGCAGTGCAACTCTCCGTGTTTAGACGAGGCAAAACTGGCATACAATAATCGCCTTGTAATTTTATTGCCTTGCAGCAGTAGCATGCAATTTTATTCAATGGCAAAACAAGCATTCAATTATTGTATGCCATGGAAATCGCACGCGTGTAAACACTTGCATGCAATTCTTGAATGGCAATAAAATTGAACATGCTTTTTGGCATGCGATTATTACTCTTGAACGTTCCAGAAAGTTGCACCGTGTAAATATAGCTTAAGAGTAGCCATGGAGTTCTTAATTTAGAGCCAATAAAAAAGCATCTTTAATTAAATGTTCTAATTAAAATAAATGCTTTGAGTTTATTTATTGTAAATGCGTGGCGACTGTGTAAATAAAACAAACTGACAGTTCCACTGTCGACACATACGCGACAGATTTTCAAAAAAAAAAAAAAAAATCAACAATTAGGCATAATACTTGAATATAATTAAGACAGCGACTGACATGTCTACTATACATCGTATATATCAATATAGAATATCATCGTATATAGAATACGAACGGTATAAAACAGTCATTGCGAAGAATTTTAAAAATTTCACACAATGTTGAGAATATCGCTCCTTCAATATAAAAAAAAAAACTATTCTAAACTAAATACGCAAAAAAATAATCGTTTGCATTAGATGCATTGACATGCAAGCCAAATTCATCATTAATTTTAATGCGTTCATTACACTTGGCGTATTTGTGCAACCATTAAATATTTTATTAATATAAAATAAATTTTATCACAATAGGCAAAGGGTATATTTTGTCTTACCCAAGTAACTTTTACATTTTGACGAATTCGCCCAAGTTAAGTGCCTAGATTAGATTAAACACACAAATTCTTGTATGAAAAAGTGTGCGTTCGACACGCGAAATAAATAACGCAATATTTCGAGAAAGAACGTGAATTTTATGTATGAGTGAGATTGTTAAAATTCTTCGTAATTAACGTAAACGTAAGTCTAGAAGGCACGCGATAGGTTCATCAGATCCTCGGTAATCTCTGACTAAGGCACATCGTTACGATTCACACTAACTACTGCGAGGCAGGATGTCTGGCTGAAAACACGATAAATAAGGAGTATTGGTGTATAAATAACAGTGGCTGAAGTAAAAGCATTTGCGAGTATTTTTTGTGTAGGTTCACTTGAGCAAAGAATATTTACCTGCATTATTGCATATTTGTTGTAGAGAGAAAAAAATTGTACTGGTGATTGAATATAAATAAATTACATTTTAGGGAATTAGTATTTTAGTGTTAGCACGAACAATTAATTACATGATCAATGTTCTTTTGATCACGCGTAAACTAAGTTTATTAGCACATTTACATAATTCACTCAATGGGCACCAGATATCCTGTCTCTTGTTTAATACTTTTCATCAATTTACATTATAAATTCATTTAAAACATCCCCAAAACGGGTATATCATTAAAAATTCATTCAACAATCACAAAAAACTCTCTGTAAGTTTATAAAAAATCACTTTCTATACAAACATCAATTAAAAAAACGTTAAATAAATACATAATATACAAAATCACTAGATGAAGGTGGAACTTTTTGTCATCTCAGTCATAAATCGTAAAAATCTCATAAGTATTAGATCTATGATCCAGTCGATCGATATTATATCTTATATCTACGTGTATATGGTTCATACTAGAACTTGATATATTACAATATTGTTTCAACCTTATGGCCAAATTATGGTATAATTTGTGTAAGGCATGCTCTTATATTTACCGTCGTGTTGAGCAACTAGCAGAATATCGAATAGATGATATAAATATCGATATAATCGTCTCGAATCGGTTCACTCAAATATCGATAAAACCAGGATTTATCGACATTTTGTAATTATCTATCTTGTCTCTTTGTTAAGGCACTAATTAGTAATTACATTAAATAATTTATTAGAAACTTGTTAATTCACTTATGATTATAACATAATCCTGCATTACAAGCTAAATTGCAGGAAAAATTCTTTTGCATTTTAAAAGCACTATCGTGTTATCTTAATTCTGTTAAAAATCTCGATTCGTATTATTGCGTTTTCGTATTTTTCGGTTATTTTATTAATAACTATTTAGTAAAGATTCAATAAGCAGTCCTGCTTACTATTCGTATAAATAAAGAAAGAGTATATACAGGGTGTTAGTGTAAACACCGTTGTCCTTGAAACCAGTGCTGGATGAGGAGTTTCCTGGGCGATGGATTGGCCGTGGAGGACCAGTCGCGTGGCCCGCGCGCTCGCCAGACCTTTCACCTCTGGACTTTTATCTTTGGGGGCAAGCGAAGCGCCGGGTGTATGCTACTGAGTTCCACACTAGATCGGAACTCAAAAGGCGAATTCGTAGTGCGTTCAGAGACCTTAAAAATGACACTCTTGTGCTTCCTAGAGTGAGAAACAATTTAAGAAAACGTGCGGAGGCATGCGTGGCCGTAAATGGATCGCATTTCGAACAACTTTTACGATTAATGTAAGTGTAAATAATAAGTGTAGATACCTATTCAATCAAGTGTAAATTTAACAAGTAATTTTTAATTAAACTGTACATAACTGTGATTAACTTTTTAAATACGCCAAAAATACCTACCTAGTGTTTGTTTATTTTTCATTTTCTTTGTTGTTGAATCTAACTTACATTTGGACTGGTCACGCAACACATAAGGTAGGTATTTTTGCCTGTCCTAAGCCAGGGAAGTATGAAGGGAAAGTTACATCGCAGGTTGCGTGTACGTATTGTTTTTATCGGAAAATAGGAAAAAAAATAGGACGGGTGGCGGCCGGCAAGGGCGGCGACCTTTGCAGTGATCACGTGACTCGGGCGCAGTTATCCATGAATTTAAGGACGGTGTCGGACAGAAACTTTTTGAAATTTTTGAATGAAAATGACGTTTATTGTTTTTTAAATTCGGATAAATATTTTTATATTTAGGCCAACTACCTATGGTTTTAGTGACAACGGTGTTTACCCTTACAGCCTGTATAACTCCAGCAATATTATTTGCATTATTGGCCTTGACAGCGGCCCTCTTGAAAAAAAAAATGCTGAAAATGCCTTTCAGTCTATAGAATGCAGATAAATATCATTACCTTACACGTAGTGACTGCTTTCCATAATCCAACAACTATAGATCGATAGTCCTAGATTGGCCTATATATTCCTAGGTTACATCCCACATTTTCCTAGGTTACATCTGGCGAATTCCTAGGATACATTTGCCATATTCCTAGGTTACACCATCCTGTTATATTCCTCCCTGGCTTATTTCTAGTTTACACCAGTCTTTCGACGACGTTCGGTGGTAAGCAGAATAGCAGGCCTATATGAGTCGCGACTGTTTCAGGTATTGTAACAGTAACTGATGTAAGAATTTGTACTGGTGCACGTTCTGTATCAAGTTGGCGCGTTGTTGGTGTAGCATGCTGATCGTGCGCGGGATGTCGAGCTCCTGGGGATATGACAAAAGTTCAATTATAGTTTATGTAAATCAAAAAGAGTTCTAGAATGTCTGCCCACGCGAATAAAAACATTAATGCTATTAAGGCGAAAGCGCCAGGGTAACCCGTAAAATCAAATATTCTTACGTAAGAAAATTAGAATTTCGTGCGCTACCTTAGCACGTAAGTTTCGTTGCCCAGAATCAGTTTCATATCTATTTCTGAACACGAGGACATTCATCTCAGATTGCTATTATGTTCAATACAGCAATAATAAAGCATTGAGGATCTGGGGCCGTACTATGACGTGAGAAAAGATCATGGATCTATCATGGTTCCAGTGTGAGAGAGAGTGAGACGGAGCTATATACGACCTATAGCACCATCCTTTTTTCTCTCAACGGAATCATGATGGATCCATGATCTTTTTTCACGTCGTAGTACGGCCCCAGATGACCAGTAAACTGAAAACGAGATAAATATTGTTTGTTATGTATCTTTACTAAAGCTGACAACACTGTCACCTCTGTTGATAAAAAAATACTGTTTTGTTGCTCAACATATACTCGTACAGGGTGAATTTTTCAAGTGGGCGTGGATGTCCAAATCCGACTCTTTGAAGAATAGCGAAAAGTAGTCAAAGGAGTCTCGGGCTCGATTTTGATGAAAACTAAAACTGCATTATTGGATTTTTGAAAAATCATTATTTCTAGCCAGGAATCGAACGAAGGAAAGAGCTCATTTTTAACAAAATACTTTTTTATTTTTCTTGTTACCTACCTATTAAACCTCAACTGATTAATCATTCAAAATGATTACCATTGTTTTCAGTACATATCTAGATTCGACGTCTGAAGGATTGTACTGCATTCAGCTTTACAATATTCTTCATAGTTCCGAATTTGGCTATCCACGTCCACATGAAAAATTCACCCTGTATATCTAGCGTGATTTCACCGGGTACTAGTAACATAAGTGCTATACATTCCCTCGGGCCCACACTAGCCACAGACCTGGTTGTTGTCCAGGATGTCGTGCAGCAGGTCGGCTGCGAGTGCAGTCCCGGCTCTCCCAGCGCCGTGTTCACAGCAGAACACGATGGGAGCACTGGCGCCCTTGACTGCGCCTCGCTCGCCGTGCGCCTCTGCCTCGCATGCAAGGCGGAGACTGTTCACTTCAGAGAGGAACGCTGGAATGAAAATTAACGTTTTTAAATTTGTTTCGTATCGGAGACCTAGTTATGGCACAGATTAATGCAGATGGTACACTCCACAGTTTAGGTATGAAGCTACAAGTACGCGGCGGGCTCACCTCACTGAGTCAATTCAGTGTGGGCTGTCGCGCACCGGCCGGCTCGCACGTTAGTTCGATTCTCACTCACGCGCCGCGTCGTAAAAGAAGACAACCCTAACGAGTCAAAAGGATAAGAGTTCGCGATAGAAAGAGAGGCAACTTATAGGTGAATATATCAGTAGGTAATGAAGCGTTGTGCGACCTGAATTGCAGTTTATTGTGTCGTAGTAAGAGTCGCTTTTTATTTAAATGATTTTGCGGAGTGTCCCATCTGTATTAATATGTGGTTATGGTTAGTTGCCGAGTCAATGAAGTAAGAAAATAACTAATCCCTTTATTTATCGTTGCTTAAAGTAATGATTAGCGACTGTTTAACCAACATTGTGACGTTTAATAGTCAGTTAACTGTAATCAACGTTTATAAATAAACCCACTAATAGTCTACATACACTCAATGCCCACCAGAGGGCAATTCCCGTATTTTGAACAACATCGCAATCTCATCTCTGTTACAGTCGAGAAGCACATGAAAAAAACTAGCGTTACGCTCCGTGCAATAAAATCTCTGGAATCTATTTAAATTAGGTTTCAAAAAGTGGTGCTGGTTCTGCTGAGGACGTCTAGTGAGCTGACATACCTAGGAAATGTGGGTGCTCTGGCGCGGTACCAGCGTTGTGCCACAGCGCGAAGTGCACGTGCCACACGTCACGCACGCGCGTCCCGCTGCGCACGCGCACCAGCACCGACGCGCCCCACGCCGTGCGCGATGATGTGCCCGATG
The DNA here is from genome assembly GCA_946251885.1 of Cosmia pyralina. NCBI lineage: Eukaryota > Metazoa > Arthropoda > Insecta > Lepidoptera > Noctuidae > Cosmia > Cosmia pyralina. Next base: position 26,277,058 of record OX276353.1, read on the forward strand.
TTACCTGGAACTGGGGGGTGGTAGGCGTTGTGTTGGTTAAATAAAATATTGACGATCATTGTCTTTAATTTGTAACCGCCAAACGTTTAAGTAGCAAAAGATGCAAAACCTAACCAAACATCATCTCTTTTAGCGACGAGATGGTGAAGTGAAGCTGTTAATTGTTAATTAGTTGAGCTGCATTTTTACAAGGACTGCAAATGATCTTATCGTAATTTAAAAATATTAGACTGATGGTGATAGGTAGGTACATGTTAAACTAAGCGTAGATACTTATATCGAAATTCTTAATACATTAATTCATTTGTTTGAAAAGTTTGTCTGCTCGACAACGGAAATAACGCAAGTAATGTTGTTAAATTGTCAAAAATCATAATCATCCTTTGGCTTTGGTCGGATAAAAATGAAAAGCTTTGTGATTCAAAGCGTGTTCCACCATTCCCCGCTGGATACAAGAAGAATAGACAGAAGCAAGACCAATGGAATCAATCTGAGAGGCCAATACCCAGAAGGATATCAAAGGTCTTCAACGTAATACATCTTACCTTCCCAAAATCCTTGGTAGTATTATCATGCGGCAGATAGTGCGGATGCCCCGGGCCGGCGACCCGGGCCAGCAGCGGAGCCCCCACCTGCCAGGCGGCCTGCCACACGAGGGCGCAGCCCCCGCCGCACGTGCAGCCCGTTACTACGGTGTTGGTGGCGGTAGCGTTGCCTACCTTGGCGACCACGTAGAAGCGTTGTGTGCTGCCTACTGTCATCTGAGGTAACACCATGGTTTTCTTTAGGGATTTCGAGCTTGGTTATAGCTTGAGTAATTAATTTTTTTGAGTCCAGAAACATTTTAACAGGGGACCCTTTGTAGCGCATTTTATAAGTGTGTGGTTTATCTGTACAATGATTAGAATGTTTTGTAGTGATAGGTTGAACACACAGCTTTAGTCAAATGTTATTTGGAAATTGAAACAATGGATTCAACCTAAAACGAATAAAATAAACTTCATAAAAAACTTAACAGCTTCTGAAGTTGGTGCCAAGCTAAGCTGAATGGAAGACACCGACTTCAAAAGCTGTTAAGTTTTTTATAAAAGTTACTTTATTCGTTTTAGGTTTTGAAGTCGGTTTATTTTCCATTTTTACTTGAATATACAATTACATGAGCCCAAGACAAACGAAAAGAAGAATCATCGCAAAATCCGCTTAGAAATGCCGGAGATACAGTACATTTATTCATATAACTTTGTACATAAAAATAATTACCTAATGTATTATAATACTAAAAAAATCCGGAAAGTATGTAGATCACGGTAGTGAAAGAATCATCAAAATTGGCCCATTAGTGTTTGAGAAAATCGCGGACATACATACGGGTCGACAACAGAACCTTCATTTTTGAAGTCAGTTAAAAATAGCCTACAAAACTGCCTCGTTTGCAAAGCTATATCAACTAATGGAATAGTTTCTTACGTTGCCTGTTCGTTCATGATATAAAGTTATACAAAAGTTCGAAATTAGTAAATCTATAAGAAATGAAAATCAACAAGCTAACAGATTATTCGAATTTACACCTTTAATTTTGAACAGTAATAATTTTCTTTTAAAATTTTAAACACAATTAACACAGCACAAAATACTTACAGTAATATGCGACGCATTGATATACCCGTGCGGGTTATTAGGCGTGGGATGCAACCGGACCCGGTTGTCTTCGTACGGCAGATGGTCGGACGAGAACCCGTTGAGTGCGGCGTGTTGCGGCAACAGTGCCGTACGGAACTCGCCGCCGGTCTCACGACCTTTGGGGATCTGTTCGAAGGCGAACGATAGCTGCTCGTCTGACATTTTGCGTTCTAGGATTTGGACCTGCGGAGGAGAAAAACGGTTTTGCAGTGTCTTTTTTGGCCTAGATTAAGGTCGCTTGCACCACAAATCATTAAGCTCCATTTACATGTTAATGTGGCATACCATAAAACTGAAGGGCAATTAACTGGCACCGTTTAAACAACACGTACAATATTGTTGCACGATACGGGCAAATTAGTTGCCGTTCAAAACTGTTATAGGTGTGAACAGCATTGTACAATAAAATTGCACGTGCAATAAAATTGTATTCCATTCTACAAGTACGAACGAATGAAACAAGTTAAAAAAAATCTTGAGAAGACGTTCAATAAAATTTTAATGAAATATTTGGCAGCGCAAATACGGGCAATACTTGAATCAATTGTACAAGGATGTGCAAATCTGTGTTTAGACGAGGCAAACTTGCATGCCATAATCGTCGTTTATTGCATTAGATTGGAGTCGCAATAAAATTGCATTGAATGTCAAAACTTGCATTCAATTATTGTATGCCATTTTATGTAAATCGCACGCATGTAACCACTTACATGCAATTCTTGAATGGCAATAAAATTTAACGTGCTATTTGGCATGCGTCCTCTTGAACGTTCCAGAAACTTGCACCGCGTAAATGGAGCTTAAATGCGTTATTTACAATATCGCTCTGTTTCTGTCAATCGCTTGAAGATGACAGAGACAGAATGATGTTGTAATTATGAAAGTACTTAGTGAACATGTGATGCAAGAGCGGGCCTAAATAACAGAGAAGAAACAGTGTTTTGGGGGTTGTCTTACTTTTACGTTAAGGGCGCGTCCATTAATTTCGAGAGGGGTTTAGGCGTGGGAGGGGGTCGAGCCGAATCTCACCCAATCTCTCAATTTCTCAATCGGAGATTGGGAAAAAAAAATTCGTGATATGTAAATATCATGAATTTTTTTCCCGCAAGAAATTGTAAAATTGCGAAAAAACTGGGAAATTATTATAAAAGTAATTCAGCAAATTATGTTTATTTAAATAAATCCATCGAATCAAGCCTGTGCTTGATTGTGTATAATGTACAGTCAATAAAAGAGATATCTAGACAGGGTACTTATACTAATATATTTGTATGTGATTTGCTTCATTGCCAAATCTCACATCTCACCAAGGGGCGAGGAGCGGGGGTCGAAAAGACGCCAAAATCGCGTCACGTAATTAATGGACGCACCCTAATATGGTAGGTCGAACTTAAGAAGGAGACTGCCACACAGGTGACGGGTGCCACGATACTTGACGAAGCCGAAGTTTTGCGAATATGTTGAGCTTTCGTTTCAACTTACCCACTAACGAAGCAGACCGTATTGGGAGTTGCCTGAGTACCGCAGTACATAATGCATAAATTACAGACAGAAAAAAAAGTGATAAGAAGTGTACGTGGTTAAGTACTTGCCAGGTTGAAACCCGCCACATCGCGCTCGAGAAACGTATCCTTGAAACTCTGGGTCATCATTAACACTATGATAGTGACACATTCATTCGATAAACTAAACAAATTCTTGTTTCTACAACGTGTATCAGAAATGCGTGATCATATTTAAGGGACTAGTACTGAACATCAAACTGAACTACTTTGTCCTTGGGACCAGCAGTCATCATCTGCCTAGCCTTTTCCCAACTATGTTGGGGTCGGCTTCCAGTCTAACCGGATGCAGCTGAATACCAGTATTTTACATGGAGCTACTGCCTATCTGACCTCCACAACCCAAAACTGGGTAATACGATACCCCTTAGTAAGACTGGTTGGGACCAGCATAATAGTAATCGTGAAAAAACTTTTTTACAAAAAAATACAACCGACTTCCAAAAACAACACTACAAAGTGAAAAATAACTTTAATTTTGGAAGTCGGTGTCTGGTATTTTCGTTTTTTGCCACCGACTTCCGAAATTAAAGTTATTTTTCACTTTGTAGTGTTCTTTTTTGGAAGTCGGTTGTATTTTTTTTGTAAAAAAAGTATTCATTTTTTAGTTGTGGTACTTACCCCACACAAATTCTAATACCCTGCAAAAGAAATTAGAACATCATCCACCTACAAAGTGGGGAAAAAATACGTATTGTTGAAGCTAACTCAAAAACTAGGTACCCAAGCAATGTTAATAAATTTTATATGGGATCAACTTTGAGGTACACCCTCGAAGGAAACAAAAATTTTCAAATCTGACTACTCTGTAAAAAGTTATGCGTGGCCATACATAAAAAAAATATACGTGTCGACTTGAGAATCTCCTCCTTTGTTTTCGTCATCTCATACATTTGGGTCGAGTAAGTATTGAAATTTTGTATGGGACAGCTGATACTTTTTTCGCGATTACGAGGTTGGTCACATGGAGAAAGTTGTTCAGTTTGTTGGTCTGTACCACACCCTTAAATATGAGCACACATTGCTGATGCACGCTGCATAAGTGGTGCTCTAGTTATAACTATAAACAAGCGCACAAATGGTTAATACACATTGCCATTATTATAATTTTTAAAGATAATAGATGCATCAGCACCAGATGTAATAAGCACGATGCGATCGAACTCAACAGTCACACTGAAACATAATACTGACCAACAAACAACTGTTATGTGTTGTTGTTTGTTGTATGTTTGAGCAAATTGTTGATAAACAACGCGTGGATTCTCCTACTGATCAGAGTGTTTGCATAGTTGAGATATTACATATTAGTAGGTATGCATCTTAGGGTGGGTTGCACCAAGGGCTACGGTATAGTTTCGGTAACACCTCATGTTGTTACACCGTCATGTCAAATGAGTTCGGAGCAGGGACATGATATTCATTGAGATATAAACCTATGGAGATCACATATTCTACTATAGGATTGATAGTTACACAAATATCTATCATATCGACACACACATACTCAAAGCATTTTGTCTCTTTTCAACTAATCAAGAGTTACATATGAAAAGAGAGACATCTAAATGTTTGTCAAAGACTAAAATTTGGCAACACTTTTGTGTGACGTCAAAATCATGTATAAGCGTGATCGGTCGCCATGTTGAGTACCGATTGTTGTGGTAGATGTGCTGTTAAACGCTTGCTTGCTCTCTCTTGCGCTCGCAGTAACAACCCTACGAAAGGCGGCCATGTTAAGTACCCGATTTTTGTAGGTATGGCCAGTCCATTGGTTTATAAGTCAGTGATGATATTCGACGCGACTGACAGAAGTGACAGATACAAACCACCAAACAACCATAACACCATAACATTTAAACCAGTGAAGCATGGGCGATTAAGGTTATAGTTAAAGTTATGACGTCAGCTAACAAATTGTCAAATGGAACAAACCATTTTTGGTGTTTTGGTGGTGGTGGTCGCAGTGCGTTATTTGTTATTGTTAAAGTAAGTGCAACCCACCCTTAGATCAAGCAACTTTGTTACTTGTTAAATATATGAGTTGGTGGTTTAGAGACAAAAATAACTATTTTGAGCGATACAACTGTTATGGGTACATTATTTATGTATTTTAACGGGTTGATAGGCGGAATCGATATTTTGATCCTTTTCATAATCAATCCATAGGAGACGTAAAAAGTTATGCTAAAATAATATTCTATATTCGTTTTCTATAATCCGTATTCGTTTTAAGACGTGAAAACCATGAAAAAATATCTCATATGCAAATTAAAGGACCTTAGGGAGGGTAAAAGATCTTCAGGTTCCACGAATTCAAAGTTATCTTATTTTATTCGTTAAAGACTTACAACCAACCGAAATAAATGTAAAAAATAAGTAAAACAACAATCAAATTACTTTAATACTTTCGGCAAATGTTGATTGTTGTTAAGCTGCATAATCAGATCAAATTAGCGATAGGAACAGTGTTATCATAGGACTTTACCAACGGAAACACAATTTGGTGAAAATTTATACGATAATGGAACAAGGAATCTTTTTTGTCCTTATTTCTGGCACATTTAAACTATCTATAGAATATTATTTACTTACCATGGTTTCTTTGGTGATACTGGGCGGCAGTGGCTGAAACTTAGGCAGTCCCGTCGACCATCTGTGAGTATGCGGCGCAGGAGTCGCCCTATTCCGGCCAAGCGTCGCACTCCTCACCTCCCCCTTATTCGCCCTGCCCATGAACACCCCCCATCTTCTCCGTTTCTTCTCCTTACTACTCGTTTTACTGGTGTCAGTATCCATGCTACTATTCGTAGTAACACTAGTAACTGTCTCAACAGTAGAGGAGCTAATGTCTGCTACGTTCGGCCGCGAATCGGTCACTACGATCGACGTCACGTTATCAGCCTTGTTTATAGTGTTGTTATTCGATACCCGGTGTGTCGATAAACTCTGATAGGGGGTTTCATCGTATTCGCGTTCGTCGTGCTGTAGGGATAACCTGTCGATTGAGAGCGCTACGTTTTCGAATTCTGCTTCGCGATTCACTGATCGACTGGAAACAGTCAGGTCTTTCGGTACGCTGGACTCGCGAACGCCTTTGATGATTTGTGCGTTCATGTAGTGCCCGTCTGGGTTCTCAATTTTGACGGGAGCGTAAGGTAAGTTCATGTTAGGTGACAGGTATTTGTTTATCGTTGGGTGACTGCTGTTCCGTTCGTTCAGTCGCGCGATTTCGTCAGTGGTCGTCAGACTTCGCGCACGATTTCTCATGGTAATCTTCCCTTCGTTTTGCCACGGTAAGGGCACGTTCTCATAAATAGGTTCTTGTGTGTCTCCTAGTTTAATCTGTTGTGTTTGCGGTAGGACAACGTGCCTTTGATAAGGTATCCTATGCATCGGCATGGAGTACATAATATTCCCTCGTTCGTCGTAAACTTTTTGTATATTATCTGAGATGTGATGGGGGTCTATAATGATGTGTGGTTTGGGGTCTAAGACTGACGCTAGGTTGTTGTATGTTCCGTGTGTTCCCGGCATTATGTTAGGCCTTCCGTAGTTAATATGACTAGTATTGATATAACCTAAGTACTGCCTGTTCAGGGCTGTTCTCGTTGAGACTAGGTCTGGACTTGATCCTGAGACGTGAGAGTTAATATAACCTCTGTGGTAGTTCAGCGCTTGGCTGGCAACAGCTAGATCCGGGGTAGAGTTAGAGGCGAGTCCATTAGAGGGGTAGGGGGGAGGTGGTTTGTAGACATTAACGTAGTGTAGTTGGTTGAGATCAGTTTGCACGTTGGGGTTGACTGCGAAGGGGTAATTTGTTCCCATGAATTTCAGGGGATAGGGGTAGTCGTCAGTAGCAGGGGAGGTAAGGGGGGCGAGAGGGGCGGGGCCTGTGTGTCGGGTCACGTCGGGGTATACGCGGTGGATGTCAGGGTGCGACCCGTAGGGCTTCGCCGCGGGCCCTAAGGGTGCAGCGTGGTGGTTCTGGTAACGAAGCTGGGCCTCCGCTCTCTGTTGTTGGTATTTTTGTTGGATTGCTGTCTCGTAGTCGGGCGCGGGTCGGTATTGTGGCAGGAGGGCTCTGGAAAGATAATATATCGGTTATATTAGAATTTTGATCGGCCATCTTGAACTTGATGCATTTTTGAGATTATAGAAGTGTTGTAGTTTAACCGATAGATTTTCTTATCGGACAATTACCGTCGGAGAGCTGCAACATTTAGGAGTTTGCTGATGCATTCCTTGCCAGTAGTACTTACTCGAACGAATATCTTTTACTAGGTCTGCAATTGAAAATCTAGCTGTATTTAGACCAAGAGCCTTATGGGTGGAGGTATGTTATATGCTTCATCAGACCTTCACATAAAGGATGCTCAACTGTTCTGTGACTGTCTGATAGAGCCGACCTGTCACCAGTTCACCTGTTCTGTGGCGGCGGCTGGTGCTGCATATGATGCTGGTCCAGCTCCAGACAGGAGGTGGAGTAGGCCCTGTGCGCCGCCGTCAGAGGCTCCAAGCGAGGCACGCTGCCCGGCTCCCGCGCGTCCAGCTCCTCACGACTGTCTGATAGGCCGTGTTCCTGGGACAAATGAGCATAGTAGCTTATTAATCTTTATATGAGCGCAGAGGTCAGTTCTAAAAGTAATGTTAAAGAAGCCTATTAGATTTCCAACAAAAGATCTTTACAAGGAGGCTGATCTACTTAGCGTGCGAGGGCTCTATGCAATGCATGCAATTATCTCCACTCATAAGCTAGTCATAAATTCGCCAAGTTACAATGACATGCTGAAGCGTAGAGTCTTTAAAATCACTAGTACTAAATGTAAAACTTCATTTGCTAGAAGATCACAGAAGTTTATGTTTCCATACTTGTACAATAAAATTGTAAATAAATATCAGCTCCAGCATAATACGACTCGTGAAGCCAAAGTTAAAGTTAGGAAATTAATCACCGGCATGAACTACTATCAGATGGAACAATTGCTACGTACAGTTACCTAAAGACTAAGCTAAACACTCTCAGTAAATTTTATCACACACGACACACATAACACACATCACACATAATACTCTCTCAAACACTTATTTACACATTTCACACTCATATACATACAACACACTCGCACTTTAACTTCATGAGAGCGATATGCAGATTTAATTTTTTTAACTATTATTAGAGAAATCGTTTTTGTTTGATAGCCACGATTCAGGCTCTGCCTAGTGTGGTTTCACTGTTATTTTTGTAAATTGTAAGTTGAGTTGCTAATAAAGTTATTATTATTATTTCCTTTATTTCATTTATGTACATATATTTCACATTTTTAAATATTTTTTATAAAAACATGAAATAAAAAAAAACATTTAAAAATATAAAACATAGTAGCCCACCGGTATCGGGAACAGGGTCCAAGCTACCGGCGGTCAGGGCTCCAGAGAGAGGAACCTCCTAACAATGCGCGCCGTGTCCAGAAGTACCGCTCTCTGAATCAGGCCCTTAATCCAGCTGCCCAACGAGAGCCTCCTTAGATGTTGGTCGAGGCTCTTGGCGATTAAGCCATTGGCTGATACAACTATCGGCACAATGATCGCTGAGTCCACATCCCACATGTCGACAACCTCGCGAGCCAAGTCAAGATACTTGATTTGTTTATCTTTCTCGGCTTTCACGAGGTTCCCGTCATGCGGGACCGTTATGTCAATAATCATTGTGCGCCGCTCTGTTCGATCCACCACCACTATATCAGGCTTATTGGCAACAATAGTCCTGTCAGTGATGATGGATCGATCCCAGTACAATGTGATATTTCCATTTTCGAGAACTGGGTCGGGCACATACCTATAGTACGGCACTTCCGATTCCGCAAGGTTGTATTTCAGTGCAAGTTGCTGATGGATAATCCTGGCTACAAGGTTGTGTCTATGCAAGTACTCTTCGTTAGCAAGACGAGAACACCCGGAGATAATGTGTCGGATTGATTCTCCCGGACGGTGGCATGCCCGACAGATGTCAACCGTGCCATCTTTCACAATATATTTCCGGTAGTTGTTCGTCATCATAACTTCGTCCATAATTGCACAGACAAAACCTTCGGTTTCCCCAAAGAGGTCACCGGAACGCAGCCAGGCTACGGACGCTAACAAATCTACGTCGGGTCCATGTAGGGCCCGGAAAAAGCGTCCGTGAAGCTCCTTACTCTGCCATACCTCCCTGCGATCGTTAGTGTCAAGCACTACAGGTTTGCGCCAGTTCTCTTTAGCCAAGGAGAGCGGAGTGAGGCCCTTGTCCACCGCGACCACATCTCGATGCATCCCCACATCGGCTTCTAGGAAATATTCCCTGAGACTGCATATCTCGCGGTTGTGGAGAGTCTTAGCGTTTAAAAAGCCTCGGCCTCCACACTTTCGCGGGATATACAGTCTCATTACCGATGACCGTGGGTGATGCATTCGATATGCAGTCAACAGCGTACGGACCCTCCGATCAAGGGCGTCGAGTTCCGTCTGAGTCCATTTGAGTACGCCGAAAGAGTACATCAAAACCGGCATGACCCAACCGTTGAAGGCACGCACCTTGTTTCCGCCTGATAGAAGACTATTAAATACTTTCTTCAGGCGGCCAAAGAAGCGCTCCTTCAACGATTGCTTCATGTCAGTAACATTGATGCCCAACGCTTCCGACATACCCAAATACTTATAGGTTTCGGGTGCGGAGAGGGCTCTAAGGTTTATGGAATCCGAGAGTTGGGTTCCCACGGATTCCACAATCTCTCCTCGCTTTACATGCATGACCGCACATTTGTCCACACCAAATTCCATCCTGATGGCGCTACTGAATGTTTCAGTTACTTTCAGTAGCTCCATCAGTTGCAAATTGTTGGGGGCAAAGAGTTTTAGGTCATCCATGTAGAGGAGGTGGGATATAACCTGACCACCTCTCCGCAGCCGATATCCTAGACCTGAATCCTCCAGCAGTGTGCTTAGAGGATTCAAGGCTAAGCAGAACCAAAGCGGACTCAAACTATCGCCCTGAAATATGCCCCGCTCGATCCTTATCGGCTCGCTGTTCCTCTGGATATTTCGACATCCTGGATAGCGAAGGACCGTCCTCCATTGCCCCATACACGACATCAGGAAGGTGCGCAGAGTTGCATCTACTTTATACAACTCCAGCACCCTCATGAGCCATGTATGTGGCACCGAGTCATAGGCCTTCTTATAGTCTATCCAACATGTCGACAGATCCTTTCGGAAACGACGAACCTGTTGGCTAATGGCCATATCAATGAGGAGTAGCTCCTTAGTACCACGGGACCCATTCCTACATCCATTTTGAGAGGCAGACATGATGGAGTTGGTGTCTATATGTTCGTTAATTTTAGCTCTCAAAATGGATGTAAGAACTTTATAGACCGTCGGTAGACAAGTGATCGGTCTATAATTTTTGGGCTCCGCAGTACTACCTGATTTATGGAGCAGGTGGGTTATTCCTGTCGTTAGGAACTGGGGCAGCGACCCTGAATGTAAGGCTGACTGGAACTGGGATGCCAAGCGGGCGTGCGACCTTTGTAACCACTTTATCCAAAAGTTGTGCAGTCCGTCCGGTCCTGGAGACTTCCAGTTAGGTAACGGACGGACTGCACGAGCTACATCTTGGGGACAGATGGTAATAGCCCCCATTTCTGGTATTGGATCGCAGGCTCGCTCGACCTCCCGAGCCCAATCACCTTCGGTGTGACTGACAGGCACCGACCAGATACTGCGCCAGAAAGAACACATGGCATCATCATCTGGCAGGCGCGTGTCAGTCACACCTTGATCCGGTCGCTCCCAACCCCTATAAACCCACCTTTCATCGCTCTGGAAGTTGCGATTCTGAGTGTATCTGTCCACTCGCCGCTTATACCTACGAATACGGTTTGCCCATGCATAGACTTTCTGCTTCAGGAAGTCGATGCGCTCTGTGACGCGGGACATATAGTCCTGAGGGCTGACATTAGTCCCTGAGAACGCCCGCCTCACAAAGCGCATCACTCTAGGACGAGTATTGCCCTCCCTGAAGCAGGTTAGTTTGCCGATGAGTGCTCTGGCCCCACCAATACGGCGCTCAATTCTGCACTGCCAAGCTGGTACGGATGGTTTCGGTCGTGTAGCTCTAGAATCATTAGCAAATTTGACGTGAGCTACACGACATGCCGCTACAGCCGCGCAGTACAGAATCGAATGAGTATCAGTGAGGTCTTCGCAGTCATCAAAATAGTTTGACAACTGCGAATCCAGAGCCGCCACAAGCGCCCTATTTTTGTTATGCATGGGCAAACGAGGTAAGCGTGGTCTAAGTTCGGGAGACAAGAAACGATATTCCCGAATCGCATCTTCCAAAGCACTCCTCAATTCTTCATTGCACTGGGTACTTACGTTTGTAGCCCTGTCATCACTTCCTTCGTCAACTTGGTTTGTGTCAGACTGTGGTGGTACTATATTAGTCTGCGACGGCGGGGGGGCAATGACATGGCTACTCTGCATTTCAATTCGCAGGCGATCTAGTACAGTGTCATCCAACATATGATTACGCTGGATGACCCGCACTTGATCCGACAGTCGTTGTGCCGAAACGTTGACAGCTGGCTCAAGCACCTGAAAAAGAGAGAGCATCCGAACACGGTACGCGGTCAGATTGTTTCCTCCCTCTGTAGCCCCATAGTATGAGCGCATGACGTTCTCATTAATGGATGGGGTCCATCTCATGCGCTGCACACTTCCGCCGGGAGCTGGGACCCTTTCAGAGGCCGGTGGGCCTCGAGATCCTAAGCCATCCGGCGGCCGGCGTCCTCCCCGTCGGCGAGCAGGTGGTGGCGTCGTGGGCGGGGAGAAATATTCGTCGCTCGAGCTCGACGCAGCTACCGCGGCCGGTGTCGTCACAGCGCTTACAATGGGGCTGGGTACCGGCGGCGGCGAGGCGGAGCTGAGCGACGAGTCCGGAGGTGGTGGGCGTGCTCTTCGTGCGGCTGATCTTGTCAACATTTATTTAGTTTCATCCTTAGTTTTCATTATCATCATTTCATTTTGTTTGTTGGAGGTGACATGACAGATGTCACCTCCGATTCGGCATTATTTTAGAATTATATTATGGTTTAAATAGGTTGATTGTTTCAGTATTTTTTAGGTTGTATCTTGATTTTGATGACTTCTGCATTTACTTGGGTTTCTTATAAAATGAAAAACTGTGTCTAAAATAAATAAAACTAAGATAATTATGAAACCAATTTTTTTTGGCTTGTTGACGTTAGTGTTGCCAGCTTATTAATTGTTATTATTATTATTATTATTATATAAAATCTTGGAATACAAATTTTCGCGAAGTGGCTAGTCTGAAGAAGCACCTCAACTTCACTGTCATGGAATTGGAGAAGTCCTCAGCAGCTTCTAGTATGCTGTCGTATAGTTAAAGAGTCAGCTGATATTGTAAGTAATGCTCTCCTAGAACTGAAATGAGCTGGGCTGTCTTTAGTTGCTTTTTGTGTGTGACAGATTAGTTTGCATAGTACCTGTAATTTCACTGGCATACCCTATCAAACTGGAACACTGCAAAGTGTCATTGCGCTTGCCAAAACCAAAAGTTTTCAGAGGAGACAATAAACTATTTTATTTGATGATTGATGAACTAATCAATAAATTAAAAATGTAATATGGTGGCAAAAAATATCTATGAACTGAGCGCATCCACAATATTTTTTTTTAGCCATTTTGATGCACATAACAGCAATTGTCTTGCGATAACCAATAACAAGAAATTAAAATTTACTTTAAAAAAAATAATAACCGACTTCAAAACCTTAAACGAATAAAATAACTTTCATAAAAAACTTAACAGCTTCTAAAGTCGGTGCTAAGCTAAGGTGCATTGAAGAATTGAAGACACCGACTTCAGAAGCTGTTAAGTTTTTTATGAAAGTTACTTTATTCGTTTTAGGTTTTGAAGTCGGTTATTACTTTTTTTAAAGAAAATTTATTTTTCCATTTCTAGTTGAAAAATAATTTAAAAAAATAAAATAACATGAGCCCAAGAGGAACGAAAAGAAGAAACATCACAAAATCTGCTTAGAAATGTCGGAGATACAGTACATTTATACATATAACTTCGTACATAAGAATAATTACCTAATGTATTATATACTAAAACCTTTCTGAAAGTATGTAAATTACGGTAGTCAAAGAATCATCAAAATTGGTTCATTAGTTTTTGAGAAAATCGCGGACAAACAAACATACATACATACATACGGGTCAAATACAGAACCTCCTTTTTTGAAGTCGATTAAAAATTAGATGCACATGTAGATTTTTTCAAATCGATTTCTAGAGGCAAATAACATATAGTTGTTGTTGTAGTCGATGCACAATTCGATTTTAAGGTCATCTAGCGAAAAAAAAATATCAAAAAAATGCACATAACGGTTTTGGCAGGCGCACTGACGAAAGTTTAACGTCAGATGGAGCCGACACTCTTTCACAAATATTTTACTCACACACTACTTTCCTAAAGGAATTTGAAGCACATTCCGAAAAAGACATAAGATTACAACTAACCAAAATTGGCCACAGCTCACCAAAAATGATCTCTCCAGATTGTGTACTGGCCAAACCAACTTCTACAAACTAACAAACACTGCCCCAATACATATTTGTTTAATTAAATTATAACAAAACACCAGCGCACACGCATCGCTACACAAAGAGCACAAACGAAACGCAATCAGTCCAAACATGTGGAACAACACATTAATAACACGTTGTTAACAAGACAAGACAGATTCGTTGGTCTAGCTAGAGTACTCAGAGTGTGGTGGTTGGAAGCGCTCCTGCTATGCGTGTAGTCCTGGGCATGAGCCCCGGGTCGGGCAAAGTGTTAATCAATCAATGGGCAGTCGATGTTATTGGGATTCTTCATTAGAACAATCTCAACAGCAGCTTGAATTCTGGACTTATGGCTAATGGCAATAGATCGCACCCATGGGACTTAAACATAAGTGACCGACCGCGAATGTAAAAGTATTATGACGAAATGGCTAAAATCGAAATCGTACGATGAAGTTGAATGTTTAATACAAACACTAAACAACGGTTAGTGGAAGATGTCGTCATGCAACATCTTCCGATCCCAAGACATGTCGTAGGGCTAACTCCAAAATCCATACTAAAACTTCAAGCTCTTATCCCTATCACACTCCATAGTACAATCACTTCTAAAATACATCAACACCTACCGCACCAACCCTCTCTCCTCACTCATATCACGCATACCCGCACTTACTTCATAGCCTCTTACTCACACCAAAGACACATACGCACACTCACACACACTCATGCATACACGCGCACTAACATACGCACTATCACTATGCGCACCCAATTTTCATTTCTTTTCCTTTTTGTTTAATTTAGACTCCTCCTTTACAACGGAGGATTTGTCTACTTATTTTTTTTTTATTATCATAATTCAATAACTTGTATACGACACTGTACTGTAGTTGAAGGGCGGAATGTCCTAGCACAAGCATTTATTTTGCTTAAAGGGTCATTCCTAAGGTATAAATGTAACTACTGTAAGTTATAAACATAAACATTTTTTTTTTTTTTTTTTTAACTGAAACGGCTTTACCACACCTCTGGCAATTAGGAAAACAGGCGTGAGTAACGTAACATAAAGACATGCCTGTATATCACAGAAGGGGTGTGCAGAGAACTTCTGCAGTCATCTTCTGTTAACACAGGCGTGTACAGTGATACAGTTGGCTGCGACATATACACGAATAGTCGGTATGCGTAATGGCACTGTTTATTATGGAATAAGGTAGTTAATTAGGTCACTACGAAGTATACGCGAGTATTTGCTTACTACTCTTGTACAGATGGGAAGACCTTTGTAAAATAGTGATTTCCAATCAATAGCTATTAGTTCACACTCTTGCGTTCTGGCCTGGTACAGAATGGAAAGACGCGCCAAGCTACTCATTATGATCATTAGTCTTTGGCACTCCACTGCTGGACATAGGCCTCTCCAGGTAAACCAGAAATCAGAAATCATTTATTTGCCAATAATGTAGGTGTACAGATATGATGGTTGTTTTGTTGAGAGTCCCGAATGCAAAATTATTTTAATTTACATAAGCAACATTAAGTATTATTAAAAATACTCATATTATTCAAAAACAAAAAAAAAAAAAGTTCAAATACCAATTTCAATAAATTAAATTTAAAATTACAATAAATTCAATCAAAAATGTAATAAATAAAATAAATTATGATTACAATTAAAAAGATAGAGATGTCAGTAACTGGGAACTGGTATGGGTGTGTACTATGGGTACACACCCATAGTATCTAAGTACTTAGTACACCCACGTTGTGACGGCACGCTATAATTGTTAACAGTTATATTATGACTATAATTGGGACTCGTGGCTAAGTAATAACAGCCGCACGGGTCAATCCATCAGGTTAAGCTACGCTTGCCGCGGTCGGTCCGTGGATAAGTGACCATCTTTAAATACTAAATCGTATAAAGAGAGACTTTTGCATTTCAAGATGATATCCCTACAGAAGAGGAGAGATTTACTGGACTCGTCTTTTTTATTTAAAATTTTGAGACATAAAATTGACTGCCCCCAATTGTTGAGCTGGATCAAAATCCGTGTGCCCACGAAAAGCCCACGAGCTCCTATAACCCCCTTGTGTCCTCCTTTTCGCAGAACTGTCCTTGGTGCTAATTCTCCAATCCCCCGCCTATGTAAATTATTGAATAGCTGCAGTGATCTGGTCGATGTGCACTGTGACTCACTTAGTAGGTTCCGAAGTATTATGTACAAAAATTTGTAATTTCATTTTAGCGCTTATTTAATTTTAATTTTACCTAATTTTAATTTGTGTTTATTTTGATTTTAATTTTAGTGTTGATTTTTTAATTTATTTTTTAAGTTTAATAATGATTTTGTTTTTGATTTTGTCTATGATTCTGATTTTATTTTGATTTTTAATTTTGATTTTAATTGCAGTCCGATTTTAATTTGTAATTGTATCTTGATTTTAATTTTAACTTGTTTTTATGTAATCTTAATTTTGGCTTTATTTTGATTTTAATTTAGAATTTGGTCTCTAACATAATTTATGCTCGGTGTGTACCTAGGTGCCCATTATTTATCGTCATATAAGTAATGCATGTTGTGCTTACCTGTTAGAAGTTGGTACACTAGTCAATAATTATTTTGCATGTATCTCATATCTTTGTATCAGTGTATTCAATTGTTGGTGAGCCAAATAAATAAAATAAAATAAATAAAATACTAAGACCCCTCCGTGCCTCGGAAAGCACGTTAAGCCGTTGGTCCCAATTGTAATTCGTGGATCTTTGACAGTCGTTACGGGTCGTCAGAAGCCCGAAAGTCTGACAACCAGTCTTACCAAGGGATATCGTATTACACAGTAACTGGGTTGTGTTGGTCAGATAGGCAGTCGCCCTATGTAAAATACTGGTTTTCAGCTGCATCCGGTTAGACTGAAAGCCGACCCCAACGTAGTTGGGAAAAGGCTAGATAAATGACGATGTTATGACTATAAATATTAATTGTAGCGGTCATTCGGAAGTCTTCAAATATAATTTGATTTACAACAAAACATCAATAAAACGCTTTATTAATAAGAGCACTCAAACTAATTGATTACCGAACAATAAACCTTGCATGGTAAGCAGTGATGTCCACTTTCACGATCACAAGCGTATACTAACTGACAGAACGCGCTCGGACGCTAAATAGATAGGGCACAGAAGGTCAGCGCACTTAAGACATACGTGTTCACGTACAGAGAGCGTCAGTGCACTCGCGCCTGGCAGTCGATGGCGACAGCCGACCCTTTATAGTCTATTAAAATTCTTGTTTCCACATATATACATAAACTCATGCCTTTTAGCCCATGGGGGTCGACAGATAATAAAGTTCGTCACCTGCTACGATCCGTACATCACTCCTTTTGCTTTGTTTATGAATTTATAAGTTAATATTAGAATGACTAGTATTATCTAAAAAGTCATAAAAATGTTTAAAGTTGAGGCGCAAACTAAACTTTATGTATGGGAATTAAAGTTGTTTATCAAAAAACACATATTTGTTTACATGTTAGGAAAATAAACCGCGAACTCAGTATTTTTGTGCGTGCGCTTATACAGAGTGTATCAGAAAGGTGTGGTCAAACATAAGGGTGTGTTGTAGACCATCAAACTGAACAACTTTCTCCATGGGAACAACATCGTAATCGAGAAAAAATTATCAGCCCTCCCACACACATTAGGGTCGAGTAGTTATTGAAGTTTTGTACGGGACAGGTGATAATTTTTTCTCGATTACGAAGTTGGTGCTGTGGAGAAAGTTGTTCAGTTTGATGGTCTGTACCACACCCTTTAATTTGACCACACCTTTCTGATACATGCTGTATATGGTGCCGACCTTCTGTACGTACTTATTTATTGTGTGGTTCGGAAGTGTGCTGGATCGTCGTGGAGCGTGCGCGTGCGCGTGCGATGCTATCTCGCGATCTATAACGCGCGCTGCTCATGCTGCTACTGATTGTGATCGCGATGTTTGTCTTCCGGTCGCGTAGATCATTCATTTTGTTGTTCTACTACAGTTTGTTCCGGTTTTCATTGTATCTTTATTTGAATATAGTTTACGAACGTAAATGAAATAGGTACCTACCTACTTGTTACAATTTCATTAAATTAATATTAATTTTACATTGAAGTACTTATTCTTATCCTATATTAGCAAAAACACAGCCTGGCAGTTTTATTTTTATGTTCGTCTGTATGTATTTTTTTTAATGTAAGTTCATCAATTATGGACCGATTTTAAAAATTCTTAAAAAAAAAAAATATTATTTTAAAATTTTATCTTCAACAATACGTATTTAATCCACTTTGTGCATTTTGATGATGTTCTAATAATACTTCCTGTTACTGTTGTTTACATGTCATAGCAAGTAGTGGTATTCGAAATTGATGTGGAGTAGGTACTGTAAGGATTGATGCTATGATCAAGCCTCGTTGATATAATGCTGGCTGACATTTAATCATTCAAATATGGAATATCTTCTTCTTCTTTGGAATGACAGAGAGAGAATCTGGTGAGGGCTCGGACCTAGTAGGAGTGTTTTATAATTTATTCTGAGCTTTAAATACAGAGGGCATCGCCCCATATAAATAAAGTCCCTCTGGTATTATTTAATAGTTCAGTTAATCTCCTACTGTGAAGTTCGAGGCTTCACAGTACCTACCGTAACTAAAAAGTGAAAAATAAAAACACATACAAAGTGGAAAATAACTTTCATTTCGGAAGTCGGTGGCTAAAACACTTCAAAATGAAAGTTATTTTTCACTTTGTAGTGTTTTTTGTAAACTATACTTAAAATATTAATACCTATAGGGATGACAAACACGTTCCAAAGTTTATCTCCTAGAGTTTGATGCATAAAAATCAAAACATAACAGGCTGCTCTCCCATATTCATACAATTAAATATCTATCTGGTAAACTTACAATCTGACACACACAATGCAATCACAAGCGAAACATTGTATCAGCCGCGCGATCGCATCAGCCATTGAATGGTATTCCGCAAGTGAAGCGTCGCAGATGCCGCGAACACTTTCACACCGCGCATAACTTACTAATTATTATTTAACGGTAACACCATCCAACGATTTACTAAGCTATGTTGATAGAACATCGCACAAAAACTATGCAACAACGCTTGGCATAATGTGCGGGGTTTTTATCCTATTTGTTCTAGAATAGGAAATTATACAGACACTTTACCAGTAAGAATTTGCAATTTGAAGAAATGTAAACAATAGATGTGATGTCAGTTTCATGCAAGTTATTTATAGGAACTTGGGATTGATTGAAGCGGCAGTATATAAGGGGAAATCGGAAGAAATTGGTAATTCAAATTCAAAAACTTTATTTCGAGAAAAGACTCGTAAAGGGTTGGGTTGGTAACATTGTGAAACGATGGCACATGTAACTGACAGCAGTGAATTATAGACGGACAGTCCACTCTGTCAGCAATCATTTTCAGAACCCTGCTAGGGCTGGCTTAATGTCGCCTTCTTGAAACTAACCCGAAAATTAACTACTGAATGTGAGGGCTCTCATTGAACATGTATAGAACGGATATAGCAGATAATTATCATTACCTTTGATTGGAATTGGATGCCGACCTAAAGATAGTTGGGAAAAGGCTTGGCAGATGATGATCATGACCTACGATTGGAATTGGGATTACAGTTACGCAGAAAAACAGACGCTGTTTGTTGTCTTCTTGATTTAATCTCATGGAGCAAAATTCATGTGGTCACAATAAGTCATGCGATTAACTAGCAGCCAGGGTAAAGACCTGAACGGACTCGGTCGAATGTAAGGTTGAGACGATTCTTGGGGCAGGCCTAGCTCCAGCAGTTGAAGTTTCTCGGCTACTATGATGATGATGAAATTTATAAGTGTGGATATTTGCCCCCACACAAAGTTTTAGATGATCGAGGGATTTTCCGAAGGGCTTTTATCTTAGTATCACAAAGACATCTTACCTGGAACTTGGGCCTATGCTCGTCTCTAGGAGCCTCGCTGAGCGCGCTCTGATGCTTCATGTAGAAGGTGTGCTGCTGCACGCAGGACCACCACACGTACTTGCCGTCCTCCGGGCTCGCCAGCGTGAACGACGCCGAGCCCGTCTGCTTCTGGCACTCGATGCTGAACGTGCGCTTGTGGTTGATCACGTTCGTTATGTCCATCCATCTGGGGTGAAAAGAATGGATTTTATAAATTTTCGGACGTAAATGGGGAAACAGTGTGATATTTTTGCGTACTTTTCTTCTTAAATTATATTTATTTCTGTAAACAGTTTTATCAAACCAGATGGGTTCGGTGTTCCCGAGCCGACTACACAACGTCACAGTCTCTTATACAAGTCCAGACATTATCTTGGTCAGATCATGTGAGGTCCATGATTTTGAGGTGGTCTTTTGAGGAAAAAACCACACAGATTTTAGAGGACATATCCAGTCTTAATGGGTTTTTACGATAACAATTTCTGCCATGATGTGCTGTGTGTGTGTGTGTGTGTGATGTGTGTCTGTCCAATTGATAAAGAGTGGGGCTGGCTGTCCAGACTACGTCCAGATGGTGAAAATGTATCCAACAGTTTCGAGTTGTTCCAATTTTTACCCGACTTCAGCGGAGTTCAAAATGTAATGTTTTCTACTAGACGACAACTTTTACTAGATGGAATAGGGATGATGACTAAACATTTATTATTTTGACGACACGGTTGGCGCAGTGGTTGAGCGATTGACTGCTGCGCAGCATGTCGCGGGTTCGATTCCCGCACGGAACAAATATTTGTACGACCTACAAGTATTTGTTCCGAGTCTGGGTGTTTTTCTATCTATAATATGTATGTATTTACAAAAAAAAAATAAATGTATATAAGTAGTTTATCAGCCATCTCGTTACCATAACACAAGCATTAAGTTGCTTAGCTTGGGGCTAGATGGCGTTGTGTGATATGTCCAAAACATATTTATTTTATTATTTTTATTTTATTTTATTTATTTATCCCTCTTGTAGATTATTAAAACATATTGCACACGTATTTTTCTTTTTTTACGTAATCAAAAGATTACGGCGATACATTGAGTTAAAATATGGCATGACGTCACGCCTAACTAGATTTTATACTGTGACGTAGCGAGCCCCCACTCCCCAACTTTAATACGTGTCATCTAAGTATTTTTTTATTAATATGACAAAGCAAAAAATACGTGTCTAATATTTTTTATTCTGACTGACGGACTAAATAAAATGTCTTTTTTATTACCCAGGCGTCATCCCTATTATCTACGCGTTAGTAAAATCTACATCGGTTTAGGTAGTTTTTAATACAAAAATGTTTTCCAAAGTGTTATTTTAAACCAAACTAGAAACTTCTTTCTTTTCTAGTGACAGCCAACTTTCTCCCAATAAATAAGAACTGAATACATAGAAACGGTGGCGGTAAATAAAATCCTTTTACTCAATAAACTACCAGTCGCGATTGAAACACGTTTTCATTCTTAGATCAACATGAATATTGATATGGCAAATTAATGTTTGCACGCCATTCGTGAACGTAATCGATCGTTGGAGCGACAAGTTACTGATTAGGGTGCGTTTCCACTGTCGCGGAGCTGAGCGGAGACGTGCAGGAATCGAGCAATCACTTTAGTTGAAATCCTCATAGCGCCTCTCGTCTCGACTGTGATTAGACAATTCCTGCACGTCTCCGCTCAGCTTCGCCCAAGTCCGCGTCAGTAGAAACGCACCCTTAATAGTGTAAGCTGGGACCGTGTCTTATTAACACGAATGCCCACTGTTGAGCATGATAGGCCAACAACCCGTAAATTGTGAATTCTGAGGGTTTTTGCTATGCCTCTGCTACTTTTGACGATTAATCGGCGCTCAATAATAGAGCCTCCACGAGTGGTAATACTTTAGTAAGTTTAGCGCACCCGAGAAGCCAGTCCCACCTGCCAACCTTGCTAAGAACTGATGCAGCTCGTATCGAAAGAAAAAAGAATAAAGTCGATGCTAACGCGAGCCCTCCAGCAATGATGTTTTCTGCACTTTTCGAGAAACTGATTAACTAATTGTGAAGATTTTAATTGATTGATTGATTGTGTAGCAATTACTTATATGTCTATAAAATGATGCTAGATTCATGCCCAGTTTCTGAAGAATTCTTAAACGGAGTTTAAACTCTTTATGAGCTATTGATTCGACAAAATTATTATTTAAGCGAATTCCTTCCATAAGCTCAGTTTCTGAGGTCCTGAGATAAAACCTCGATAGTACTTCACTCGACTTTTATTCTAAATTCTTCCTTGTCGAAGTGTTCAGAAATACGAGATCGACACAATAATCACTATCGAACGGATAAACTCCGTTTAAAAACAGAAATACGAGATCGACGCAATAATCACTATCGAACGGATAAACTCCGTTTAAAAACAGAAATACGAGATCGACGCAATAATCACTATCGAACGGATAAACTCCGTTTAAAAACCTCACAAACATCTGTTGTTGTTGTTTTTTTTTTAAATTTAGTTTTCTTAAAACAAGTAAACAGAATAGTTTTTTCTTTAATTATCATGCAGGCTCATCCTAATCGGGCCAACTATTACTAATATTACAAATACGAAAGTGAGTTTGTTTGTTACGCTTTCACGCTCAAACGGCTGAACGGATTGCGATGTTTGGCACATGGGTAGTCATGACCTGGATTAGGACATAGGATACTTTTTATCTCGGTAATATGTTCCCGTGGGACAATATCCGACCTCCACGTGGGCGAAGCCGCGGGCAAAAGCCAATTCACTATAATGCCATCAAATAAATCGAATCTTATTTTTTTTTTTTATCTTAATGATGATGGTTCTGATAATTTGTATACTTTTTTCAATTTCCACGATGCCGCTGGATGCCGGCCAAACATAAATGTGCCGAGAGATTTATCATATTATTATTCGCTCAGTAATTTGTTTCTTTTAATTTTTCTACAGGAACAGTTATTCCTTCTCTATGTGAAGAGGTTACTGGCGTTACTGCCCCATAGATGATGGATCGAACTGATATCATTTTGTGTCTGGTCGGGTACGGAGACTCCGAGCCCTGCATCACTTAGGTATTGTCATTTGTACGATACTTATCTTGACTAAGGTAAATCTAGTACTTTAAATAACATAATTATGTTCTGATAGCCGCGGTTGGTTCGTGGATGGGTAACCTTTACATACCAAGACCCCTCCGTGCCTCAGGAAGCACGTTAAGCCGTTGGTCCCGGCTATCATTCGTGGATCTTTGACAGTCGTTACGGGTCGTCAGAAGCCCGAAAGTTTGACAACCAGTCTAACCAAGGGATATCATATTACACAGACACTGGGTTGTGGAGGTCGGATAGGCAGTCGCTCCATGTAAAATACTTATATTCAGCTGCATCCGGTTAGACTGGAAGCCGACCCCAACATAGTTGAGGGTAGGCTAGTGATGATGTTCTGATATTATCTATTATCTTGTCTTCTTAAAAATCTTATTTCTTGAGTTAATAAACTTGGCACGAACACTAATTTTACAATAGTCAGGTAACTTTTATCTGAAGAATAAATATGACAGTTTGACATATTTTCAATACAAAAGCTGTTAAACCGCCATATTCATTCCATAAATAAAAGTTATCTGACGATTGAAAAATTAGCCCTAAGTAAATTATGAAGTTGTTTGTATGGAAGAATTTTAACGCGCGGTCCGATTAACTCTAAACTCAGTATTTATACTTAATTAAGACTAAAAACAAAGAATAATGTGTATCATGGTTTTTTAAAATCTACCCCTAACGGGGTCTAAAGTACGAAATCCACGCCGGCGAAGTTGAGGGAAGTTCTAGTGTTCTGATATAAAAATCTCTTAGATGAGATTGGGATTGCCTTCTAATGAAGTTGAATATCTCCGCTAGAAAAGTACCTACTTACTAATTAAAAAATTAATAAAAACAAGTTTGAAAAGCAAAATAGCTGTATAATGCAGTAGGAAACGGACTCAACCAAAAACCCAAACACCAACGAATTGTTGTGTTTCAACCACCACCCAGACCAAAAATATATACTTTAATGAATATTGTTTGTTATAAACCTATATTGAATATAAACAATGAATATACACTAAACGCTTACAGGTTTCAAAATGTAAATATTGATTTACTTGCTATGCCTAGACAAAGGTAGCCCTTCTTACACTGTGTTGGTTAAATTGGTTTTATAATTAACTCTTGTGTTCCTTTCGAAAACTAGAATTAAAATCAGATGCTTCCTTTCCAATCCAAGCCATCGTTATGTCACGGTCAAAAGCGAATGAGAGTGTGTTTTAACTTTGAAATTACTATTCAAGTTCAACCAACAATTATTACGAATAAGGCTGTTGTTTGCTGAATGTGTTTGTATAACATGTGCACGTACCTCACCAGTTACTGGTAACCCGATACAAGGATAGCTGAAGCCGCTGTCATAAGATTAGCCAGCCAACAAGGTTGGTAGCGGGATTTGCGTAACGCGTGTCATCACTTATAGAAGTTATTTTAATCCACAGTAAAATAGACTAAGCAGCGCTTGCCGAGGTCTGTCCGTGGATGGGTGACCAACCTTTTCATACCAAGACCCGTACGAGTCTCAGATAGCACGTCAAGCCTTTGCTCCCAGCTGTTATTCGTAGATCTTTGATAGTCGTTATGGGTAGTCAGAAGCCCAAAGTCTGCCAACCAGACTTACAAAGGTGTGTCGTGTTACCCAGTAGCTGGAGTGTGTTGTGTGGGTCAGATATGCATTCAGATACATTTTGTTAGATTTATTTTGAAAAAGGCTAGGCAGATGATGATTAGTAGAGGTTGTTTAAATTCTCAAAAAACTTTTTTACAAAAAAATACAACCGACTTCCAAAAACAACACTACAAAGTGAAAAATAACTTTAATTTGGGAAGTCGGTGTCTGATTAAATGTATTTTCGTTTTTGCCACCGACTTCCAAAATTAAAGTTATTTTTCACTTTGTAGTGTTGTTTTTGGAAGTCGGTTGTATTTTTTTGTAAAAAAGTTTTTATTTTTCACTTTTTAGTGGGTCTGTTTATAATTTGTATAAGTTACAATAGTTTAATGTCAATTGCTCATCACATGTTACAAAATATTGCTTTTCCCGATGCTGGGACGTTAATTGTTGAGGAGTTCTGCTGGTAAAAACCAGGAGAACTCCTCAACAACCACTCATCACACGCATTGTGTGACGAGCGGAAATTGCTTAGCAACCATATTAAAGTAATCGAATCGCAACCCGTGAAATATTTATCATTGAGTAGTTCTGGTAGCCATCTGTGGTCTTCATCATCAGTTCCAATTCACCATGTGGTGCTTTCCGAGAGCAAATGCACGAGCTACTATAAAAATACCCAAATCGCTATAGGTGTGCCTATAATATTTGAAGAGTTCCTTCGATTTCTCCAGGATCCCATCATCAGAACTGGATTTTGACAAAAATGGGACCATTTGGGAAGTATACCCTTTTCAACAAAAAAATATTTTTTCAAATCGGTTGGCAAGCGACGGAGTTATGCGCGAACAAACATAAAAAAAAAAAAAAAAATAGAAACATCCGAATTGAGAACCTCCTCCTTTTTTAGAAGTCGGTTAAAAACACAGATTGCCATCTGTCACAGAATTAGCAGTTATCAATTGACTACTCATGATGCCCCTGTAGCCAAGCTTACCTGTAGAAGTGCGGCGTCTCGCTGGTCTCCGTCAACACCCTGATACCAGTGAGTGAGATGGCGATGGTGACCTCGCTCTGGTTGAGCTGGTCGCGCGCACTGAACATCTCCTGGCCGTAGCCGCGGAGCTGCTGGCAGGTCGTGATGAAGCCTTCTTCTGCTTGCGCCTAGGGCAGTTGAAAATGCTGTTTTATTTGATGGGTTGGTAGAAGGAGTATAGCGACGATCTTTGCAGAGTAGCTGGTTAGGTGATAGATGGATGAGACTGGCCAAGTGGTGTGTAATTGGAAAGGGTTATGTGTGAGATAGACATCTCTAATTTCGTCATGTAAACTCTTGCAAAGAGCTGCTTTGATGCTTTCATCATGGAGACTGGGATTTCGCGGTCATTCAGGTCTTATTGTTTAGATAGCGAAAACGAGGCCTGGCAACATAGTACATTATCCTTTTCATTAATTTTATTTATATCTAATTCAAGATAAATATTAATCATTGTCAAAAGGAGAAGGTGGCTTTACTAATTTCACTTCTTGCGTTTATGTCAGCAGACTAAAACACATTTCGTTCTCAAAATATATTTAGTTAAATAACTAAATAACACATATAACGATTGCTGACAACATGCCGGCGACACATAAACGTAAAGTGTGTCGAATTGATTTCATTCACATTTAGGTACACGTACAATAATAGTACGCAGACGTACGGAGGACGTACTCAAGTACTCACTGGTTACGTGTCGACTTGGGGAGCTCATGGCCATATAATTTTTCAGTCATCATCGAATGCAGTACATCCTCTTTCTCATAGACCTCTTTATCAATATTTGGTGGACAGCAAGATAGGCTTTCTTCTCGGAAAGTTGGAGGTGTTTATCAAATTCCACATGGCAGGCCTCAGGCCATGAACTTCAGAAAAATTGGGAGGAGGCACCTGAATTTGCGGTGGATCGTATTGGTAAGCCTCGGTCGCTTTTCGAGAAAATACCGATTCTTTCAGTCGTTTCTCAAAATACGGTGTATATTCTAAAACCCGGCAAGAAAACTCATGCCTCCTATTAACCGTATCAATGAGTTATATAGGCTTGTTTATATTACAGTTCACATTCCTTGTTTAACTCCTACGTTTTGTAGTCATATTTAAACACTTTTTGTTAAATATAGATTGATATCGTGGTAATGAGACACGGTAATATTTTATTTTAAGGCGTGTACTTGAGGCGCCCGCGCCGGCGGACGTGTCTTATCAAATATACATAATGATTACATGAGAGATAACGGCGAACACTTTGAAACGCATTTACTTTCATTAGGTTGACATGGTTTAATTTGCAACGAAGTAATGTCTGAATAGTTTTGTACCATTTTGATGACTAGGTACGTTAGTTAGGTCAGTGCTGCCTGCTCATGAGTCAAGAGCAAATGGTATCATACATAAATCTTCATTCTCAGCCGACTTCCACATAGTGCAATGCTGACTATCGAGCAACTCAGTATTTCGCAGTCGACAGCTGCACTGCCACTTGGCAGTGCAGCCAACACACAAGACACACAAGACTTTCTCAAGAAAATGTCGCACGCAGCGTTTAGGCCCTTAGCACACCACCGCCGCGAAACCATATCAGCGAAAATACAGTAGTTCAATTCAACTAACTCGCTACTCGAGTAGCGGCACATCAGCGGAACATTATGCCGTTTCGCAGCAGAGGTACTAAGGCCTTTAATTTCGTTTACTTTCTGTCTTCTTCTTTCGAGAGCAGTGGTGGCCCAGTGGTAACGGCCCCGACTTTCAAGTTGTTGGTCGTGGGTTCGAACCCAGGCAGGCGCTTTACTTTGAGTAAATAATTTCATCACCACTGCTCTCAAAACGGTGAAGGAAATCATCGTGAGAAAACTGGCATGTCCTAGAACCAAAAATTTTGAAAACATGTGACATCTCACTCTCTCTCTAAAATGAGGAGGCCTGTGTCTCAGCAGTGGTAACGTTATAGGCTGATTATGCTTCTTTCGAGGGGTAATCCATCTGTTCTGGGAAAGATGAAGGGTATCTATGACGCTGTTTCTTCCAAGTTTTGCGGGGCTCGGTGTTATTTGAGCTTCACCCGACTCAACATATCGGGTGAAGGTTTACTTCCTGTCTGACGTGGGAACACGGACTTAGCCATGGAGCGACTGCTGTCTGACTTTACAATATAATTACTGGAGGATATTGAGAAGATTGATGATTGATGCTGATGACTACCCACAGATGTCAGAGTGACCTCTGAGCAGCTGAGTTACTATCGGTGAAATGCGAATTTCGCGGGAAAACTAGCGCCAGTTCAAGATCGGGTTTTGATGAGTTGATTTAAAAAAAACCGGTCAAGTGCGAGTCGGACTCGCGCACCGAGCGTTCCGTTCCGATTTCTGAAAAAATGTGCTATTTAGAGACATCGTTTTATTTTTCCTGTAATCTTTACATAGACTTCTATCACGTAGAATAATTTCAGATTTTTCTCTATGCAAACTTCGGAGATAAGGGGGGGACGGTATTTTTTTTACATTTTTCATCAAATCGAAAACTATCTGGCCTAAAAAAAAGAAAAAAATGTTTGAGAATGTGCGAACAGCGCTCTTTCATCCCCACATGCCCTAGTAGCCCCACTTCCAATTTTAAAGACCCCCTTTCAGTCCCTGTTGCAACAAAAAAAAATATATTGATATTTTTTTCTTATTTGCAAAATAGTTGGTCACACATCATTTAAAACTTTTCCAAATTTCAAGTTGATAGCATTATTAGTTCTTGCAATATCCAGCTGTGACAGACAGACAGACAGACTAAGTCGCACCATGAGGGTTCTTTTTTGCCGTTTTGGTATGGAACCCTAACAACCAGCTGATGAGTTATCAAAGAATTAAAAAGCATGTCATGAGACTAGCAGCTATTTTTAACTTTGGGGTGTTAAAAGCCATCTTATCGCATATTTGGCATACCATTACCACAATATTGTGAAATCGTAAAATATCTATCTGTGCACAAATAAAGTAGCAAAATTCAAGTGATATGTGTACCATAGTAAAGTATACCAATATTGTTTATTTATAACTGAGGAGTTGTTTGTATATGATTACAATTTCTTGATCAGTCATCCCTGGGCTTTCCAATAATAATATCTCATACTCAAATAAATCCATCTGTAACAGTAAAATTCCACACAGACTGAGCAAAGCAGTTGATTATATTAGCATGGATACAGTTAGAAATAATGTATGCTCAGTGGCATGTTCATGACAGTTTTCCTAACTAACTTAATAGGATTATAATTCTATTCTTCTACAGACAGATTACAAACCAACTGTACTGTTTATGTTATGATCATTATCTGTGGCACCTCAGTTGTGTTTCTGTAATGTATAATTGTAAGAATATGGAAAAATAATCTTAGTGGTAGATTTAACCAAATGTTTGGTTCATGAAAAGGTTTTGGAAATTATTTGATTGAACTTTTATTAAAAACAGTTTTTACTATAGCTGTTTCTACCTTGTAATTTTTACCTGTAAACAAATACATTTACTTTGTTCAACATTTTTTGGGCTTCATTTAAAAACATGTTAATTTTAATACATTCATATTTGAACACTTTAATTTAAACAAAATGTTACTATCTCTTCTATGTTAAGTCTGTTTACTGTTTCAAAACTTATTCAGAATAGGTACCTAAGGTTATTATGACTAAAGCAATATTTAAAACAGGACACATTTTATATTATTGTAAAAACGTATGAATGAATTGAACTAGTTCAAGTTGTGTGTACACTCATATAAGAGAAAGATGTTTACTATAAAAAACATAATTAAAAGGTACACCAAAAGATTTATTATTACGTCTATCAGTTAGATCTTTAGTTTACAAATGGCAGCAGTGAGCTGACAAGTTAATATATCAGAAGACATTATAGAAACTGTTTCCCACAGAATGATTCAGATGGGAACAAACCCGTCACACAATCACAATGTGTGTTTTTATCATTAACAGATCTGATTGGTATTACTAAAACACTTATTGACATACATACATATTAATAGTACTTTGCAGATTTTGTGAAAGTTTGTAAAGGTCAAGTTTGTGATTTCAAATGAGAATCATGTTTATAAATAAGATTGACTGGTTGGTACAGTTATTTATAGCAGCCACACATGTTCCAGTTATATTTGCTGGCTGAATAAATATTCTGCTAACTAAATGGTAGAATGAAATAAGTACAGTTTGATTTAGAGTTGATTATAATGCATGTGTACCTGTGACATGTTGTGCAGAGCCATGTGATGTTGTATGACTGCCTCAGTAAGCCACTCCAGCCGCCCAGTCTCAGCCAAAGTGCTTCCATCTATGATCTGTCCCCCATCCAGCATTTGTTTCGGGAATGTCAGCAAGTTCTTCAAGTACTCAACGGTGTGTCTTTCCCGGTCATGGTTACCATACTCTGCTTGCCTGCTGTAGGAAGCAAGCACTACAGCCTGCTGGCAGTCACAGATGATCCTGCCTTCTATCAAATCATTCTTGAGTTGCAAGAAGTAATGGTACCTTGTAACCTCGTCAGTGATCAAGCTTGTTCCAGATATGACGTAGTACATGACTCGCAGGTACAGCTGGTGGGAGGAAGCGTACTTCTCGAGCTGGCGCTTGAGCGGGCGCTCGAGCTGCACCCAACGCGGCTGCTGGCTGCGGTTCACGTAGCGCAGCCCGAAAAGGTCCGGCTGCATGACGGCCTGCCGCTGGCACACGTTGTCCAGGCACTCCTGCCCCGTGCTGTCAACCGAAAGCGTGCAGTCCGCCACCCCGCCATCCAGCAGCTCCACACTTATCACAAACAAACTCTTCGACGCGACATTGTACTGCCGCGTCTTCTTCAGCTTCAACTTGAAAGGCATCTTCCTAAGCTACCCTCCACCACTTTGCAATAACATCACATAGGAATCAAACGTTACGTTTCGTTTATGGCGAAGGAATGTAGGAAGCGATGCATCCGTTACGCGCGCCACATATTTATGACATTTCGTCTTCAATTCGCGACGTAATACCGGTCACTTGAACGAATTTATATTACTGTGGCGATGACGTAGGTGTATCGGCGGAAAGCAATAAAAGTTGTCGAGTAAACACATATGTATTATGAAAATAAGAAATTCACGTTCACAACATTGAAGCCATCGAGAAAGTGACAATTTGGTTTGACAGTTGTGCTTTGGTATTGCCATTTTAACTTTATAAGGTCCACCAATTTAGTAGATTTATTTTATGCAGAGGTTCTCGTTTCTTTAATTTTCTATGAAGAATCAAGATCGATTTGTGCTACTTTTTGTCTTTTAACTGAATGCTTCACGTCACACTTCACGTTATGGTTCACATGATCCCGAGAAAATTAGGTAGAAATGAACGTTCATTTGCTCATTTCAATTTTCGATCATTTGGAGCACTATTGAAAGACGCCAAATTCCGAAATCTAACATCGCTGGATCCACGGAATAGAAAAAAATCGGCCAAGTGCATGTCGGACCACGCGCAATGAAGGGTTCCGTAGTTGGCAAGAATTTATCCCAAAAACAAACTAACAGATTGTAGATGAAAAACATGTTACCCGTACATTGATATTATTGTATGTTATGTCACGGACAATTCTCCTACTGCTAAGTTTGTAATCGCAAAAAAAAAAAAATGTATTGTGATAGAACTACAAATTATAGATTTTCGGACTTTTTCCTTTACCTACTAGTGCTGTGGACCTTGCTTCTTACTATTCTAGGTCAACAGGAAGTACCCTATAAAAATTAATTTCAACTTGATACCTCCACGCGTTCCTGAGGAAAAGGGTCTTGACAGACAGACAGACAGACGGACAACGAAGTGTGAAGTGTGGGAGATTGTGGTGTATAACGTGGGAGATTATTAGATTGTGGTGTATAATGTGAGAGATTGTTACATTGTGGTGTATAATGTGGGAGATTGTAAGATTGTGGTGTATAACGTGGGAGATTATTAGATTGTGGTGTATAATGTGAGAGATTGTTACATTGTGGTGTATAATGTGGGAGATTGTAAGATTGTGGTGTATAACGTGGGAGATTATTAGATTGTGGTGTATAATGTGAGAGATTGTTACATTGTGGTGTATAATGTGAGAGATTGTTACATTGTGGTGTATAATGTGGGAGATTGTAAGATTGTGGTGTATAACGTGGGAGATTATTAGATTGTGGTGTATAATGTGAGAGATTGTTACATTGTGGTGTATAATGTGGGAGATTGTAAGATTGTGGTGTATAACGTGGGAGATTATTAGATTGTGGTGTATAATGTGAGAGATTGTTACATTGTGGTGTATAATGTGGGAGATTGTAAGATTGTGGTGTATAACGTGGGAGATTATTAGATTGTGGTGTATAATGTGAGAGATTGTTACATTGTGGTGTATAATGTGGGAGATTGTAAGATTGTGGTGTATAACGTGGGAGATTATTAGATTGTGGTGTATAATGTGAGAGATTGTTACATTGTGGTGTATAATGTGGGAGATTGTAAGATTGTGGTGTATAATGTGGGAGATTGTGGTGTATATGTAATGTGGGAGATTGTTATATTGGTTGGTTTTTAGGGTACCTCAAAAGGAAAAAACGGAATCCTTATAGGATCACTCGTTTGTCTGTCTGTCACAGCCAATTTGCTCCGAATCCAATGGACCGATTAAGTTGAAATTTGGTATACATATGAATTTCTGTGACCCAAACACGGACGGCTAAAGTAAATAAAAAAAAAAGTTTTACAAACTGTACCGTGTGACATATCACATGAAAGGGCTTACTGAGGGTCTATCTATTAGGAGGGTATTTTGAAAAAATTACAGAAAACAGTTCTTTACCTGTAGATTACAGGAAAACCTATAAGAAATCTGTGGTCTTAAAATAACATGGTAAATCTTTCAGTATGGGAGAACAAGTTTTTCAACTACAAAAGTTTGTTCTTGGGATAAATTCATTCCACCTATGGAACCTTTCATTGTGCGTGGTCCAACACGCACTTGGCCAGTTTTTTCAAGATTATTCTCTCTCTAGTGATCTTGTTACCTTTAAATTAAAATTATATTCAAAGAATCACAAGTCAAATTCCAAAGAAGGGGTACAAGGATTAAATAATAAAAAAAAAAACGGTTAAAAAAATATTACAATTTACATTATTTATAAATATCTAAAAATTACATATCGCGTTTTTAACACTGTTTCTTGAACTCATCCCCTATAAATGTAACATATTTCAAGCTACCGACCGCTGCTGTTGTTTATTTAAATTCAGCCAATCAACGGGCTCTTTCAGGACTTGCAATAGCTTTTCTTCAGGCGAATTTTGTTTGGGCACGTTCATGTACTCCCATTTCTGAAACAAAATATACGTTATGTGTACTGTGTCAAAAGAATAAAATTATAATATGCGTGTATTCGGCGATTTGTCTTTAAGTCGCAGTAAGATGCTTGTATCCGTGTTATAGTTATATCCCCCGTAATATAGTTATATGAAAACTGTCGGCGTGCCCTCAATACTTAATATTTCTATAATACTTCAATACTTATATTCCTAGTAAGATAGTTATGAACCGCTTTCATATAACTGTATTACGGTTGACAGTTATATCCCTAGGGATATAACTATATCAAGGCTATAACCATCTTACTGCGACATATACAGGGTTATTTGTAAAACACCAACAACCCCTTAAGGGGTCATTGTACTCATTATTGTGAACAACTTTTATTATGGGACCAAACCTGAAATCGCGAAAAAAAAGTCGGCTGCTTCCTACATTTTGAAGTTTGATACTTAAATGTACTGAACAGCAGATTTTTTTTTCGCGATTTCAGCACCCTAATTGCGTAACACATTATCAATCGGAGTTGGTTTCATTTTGACAGTCAACATTCATTGCGTCATTTACGTTGTCGAGCAGACAAATTTTTCGAATATATGAAGCAATGGATTAGCAATTTGTTTCAAAATGGAACCGACTCCGATCGATAATGTGTTACGCAATTAGGGTGCAGGTTTGGTTCCATAGTAAAAGTTGTTCACAATGATGAGTACAATTACCCCTTAAGAGGTTGTTGGTGTTTTACAAATAACTCTGTATGTGTGTGTGTGTGTGTGTGTGGTTTAGAATTCACTATAGTTCTGTTCCATTTGAGGCGATAAAAGAGGGATTAACTAAGTGACAATGATCTTATCACTACTGAAGGTATACTGCTTGATGGATCTTTTAGCGCTCGAATGACGTTGACAGGTGACAGGGAGGCGCTATTGATTGGTACAATTGTTTTATGAAATGCATATGAAATGTATTGAAAAACAAGATGGCAGCGTTAGTTCTGATTTAGGCCACGCGCTAAAAGATCCTTACACTGTGCCACTGCAATTTCGACATTAATTTGACACTCGTATACGGTTCAGCGTTTTCGTTTTAAACAGATAATTCTTTTAATTTAATTTTAAACGTTATTATTTATTTATTATTTCCTAAAATAGCTACTTGGAGCAACCTGTAGCGCAGAGATGAAATTAAAACGAACGAGAACAAAAAAGCCCACGCCACTCGATTTTTTATTCCATGAAGTTTCTTAACAGTTGGGTCAGAACAATAGACAAATGATGAACAAACAAAAGGTGTCGGTCAAAGGCATACACGGAACACCGGTGTGCCAGCGCGCATTTACCGGCATAGAACAATCGCATCATGAATGAGTCCTTTGCATAGAGTGATCCTAATTTTGGTAAATATTTTATTATTTAGTTTGTTTAATTTTTTTTTTCAATTTACGAATTATTTTATCTTATTACAATTTCTATGATTATTGCCACTAGCCCTGCCTGTGTCTTTCATTAATGTCGCCATTTTCCCCTTAAAGGTATATTACGCTTCTTTTCGTATGTTCTCTAATGACTAACAAAACCAAATTTAAACTCACAGCGTTAAGAGGTAGCGACATGAGTATAGACTCATAGCGCGCCTGTGGCGTGTGGAGCCCGAACTTGGTGCCGCGGTCGTACATGAGGTTGAACTCCACGTAGCGACCTCTTCGGAGCAGCTGCCACTGGCGCTCGTAGTAGC
This sequence comes from Cosmia pyralina, assembly GCA_946251885.1. NCBI lineage: Eukaryota > Metazoa > Arthropoda > Insecta > Lepidoptera > Noctuidae > Cosmia > Cosmia pyralina. Next base: position 26,311,828 of record OX276353.1, read on the forward strand.
CATAGGCGTCGTCTTTGTGCCTTTGAACTGGAACATTAAGAAAGACTTTTTTGAACAACACCAGGTGTGACAGCCAGTTTGTTATTCAATGAGAGTTAACTACTTTGTCTGCCTCGTTGGTCAAGTAGTCACAAGCGCGACTGCTGCGCATGAGGTCCTGGGTAAGTAATTGCTCAGTAGCAGCCCGGAGTCTGGATTTGTGAACGGTTGATGGCAACAGGCTCGCCCCCTACATGGACTTCTGCCTAATCCTTCGGGGATGGCAGGCGTCATGTTACGTTATGTTAATGTTAACTACAAAATCCTTACCAATAGGTAAATAACTAGGAATGACGGCTTCAGCGCAGGACGTGACGAACTTGAACGCTTTCTCCTGACTCGGCGTGTCGATGTCATCAAAGAAGATGCCGCCGACGCCGCGGCGCTCGCCTCGGTGGGGAATGTAGAAGTAATCGTCGCACCATTTCTTGAACCTGGTCATTAATAAAATAGAATAGAATATCGTTTATAATTGTTGTTGGTAAGTGGTTAGCAAATAAGTTAAAAAAAAGTAGGTATCTACAACACGCCTTTATGAAATACTAAGAAAATAATATCAAAATAGGAAATCGCGTAAAAGTAAGCTGTTTACATAGTTTAATATACAGCCTCCATTTGAAATCACAATAAATTATTTTAATTAATTGGTTATTGCAAACCACGCCATTATGATTCTCTATCAATTACCATGATAAAATAATTAATAGATGAATGGAACGATAAGTTAATGTGCTGAACAAATTAATGGACCGTAAAAATTTATTGCTCGGTATTTTAATGTTGCCAGTGAAATAATAATATTCTACCATAAAGTGTAGAATGTAATCTGACTAGCATTTTGGTAGAAAATAAAAATGCTCATATTTTTTTCTAGTTCTGATATTGGCCGCGAATACAAATCTCGAGGAGGTAAACTTTGAAAAGGATTTTTTTTAAAGTAATATTAACTCACTTTTCATAATATGTTTCGTCGTGTTTGTCGCATGCATTTTTAAGCGTGAGATGGAAATATACTGCGTCCTCTTCGTTCAAGTAGTAAGGTGTTAAGTCGGTGCCGCCGCCGAACCACCACTGGACACCTAAAAATTTAATATATTTTTTATTATACCGAAAAAATATTTTAACAGTGCTTAAACTATAAGCCGACCAAGAAAATACACAACTGGGTGGAAGGCGAGTTTCCAACCCATATATGGTCTCAGTTCCATAACCAATCAAATCAATTAATCTGCCTGCCTTTTCCCAATTATGTTGGGGTCGGCTTCCACTCTAACCAGATGCAGCTGAATACCAGTATTTTACATGGAGTAGCTCCATGTTCTAACTGACCTTCACAACCCAGTAACTGGGTAATACGATACCCCTTGGTAAGACAGGTTGTCAGAGTTAGAATTGAGCTCAAATCTCATGTCATGAGATTTGAGCTCAATTCTAACTAACGGAGTTGTATTGCTGATTCTAATGATTATAATTCTGTAAAGCCATATCAGTTAAGGCCGCAAATAATATTTTAATCAACATATAACCTGACACTGACCTGCAAATTGCAAAAAACGTAAGAAAATTTGAATTTCGGGAGCGACCTTAGCGCATCCTCCTTAACGTGCTTTTCGAGGCACGGAGGAGTCTCGGATGTCGAGGCATTCTGAACGAATTTTATTCTCATACAATTAAGTTATATTCCTATTCTTCGCATAAAAATCCATAGCCGTGCCGTGCCGCCACTGGGAGCAGGCCCTAACAATGGTCCAGCCCGACTTACCGTCTTTATCTCTGACTTCGAAGTATCGGTAGTTGAAGTGTATGGTGGGCACCATGGGGTTGCGCGGGTGGATCACTGCGCTCACCCCGGCCGCGAAGAATGGAAGCTCGGAGTTCTCAAGTTTTTTACCTCTAAAAGAATGACATAGGTATTACAAATGGCTGGTTTAATATGAAGGTGGACTGGAGAAAATAGTCGTTGCCCTCCAGTGTAAGTACATGGAAATAAATCAAATAATTATGGTTTTAGGATTCAATTTATACAAAGTTCAGTTCGCAACCGCACGAACGTTTCCAGCTCACGACTATCAGTTTGTGCTCACGTGAGTAAAGACGATGCGCAGATTTTTTTTTAATATGTTGCGCCGCTTCTTTACTCGGTAGTAAAGAAGCGGCGCAACATATTAAAAAAATAACCATCTTATTTGAATTTATTTTTGGTTTTAGACCTTTTCAGACTTGATAACATTACGGGTCAGCTCCGATAAAACGTTATTCAAAATATCCATACTAATATTATAAATTCGAAAGTAACTCTGTCTGTATGTATGTTAGGTACCTTATCACGCCTATCCAATCAATCAATCAATCTGCCTAGTCTTTTCCCAGCTATGTTGGGGTCAGCTTCCAGTCTAACCGGATGCAGCTGCATACCAGTATTTTACATGGAGCGACTGCCTATCTGACCTCCACAACCCATTAACTGGGTAATACGATACCCCTTGGTAAGACTGGTTGTCAGACTTTCGGATTTCAGACGACCCGTAACGACTGTCAAAGATCCACGAATGACAGCCAGGACCAACGGCTTAAAGTGCTTTCCGAGGCACGGAAGAGTCTCGGTATGTAAAGATGGTCACCCATCCACGGACCGACCCCGGCAAGCGTAGCTTAACCTGATGGATCGACCCGTGCGGCTGTTATTAAGGATTTGGCAAGGAGATAGATGTATCTTGGGGACAACGTAGGCATCTTAAGAGTTCAATTTTTCATTTTGATGTACAGAACCCTATAAAACATTATTTGAATTTATTGTCTGCCTGAGATCGCACAAGACAGGGAGGTGTGGAAGGAAAAAGGGGAGGCCTTTGCCCAGCAGTGGGACACAATGTAGGCTAATAAAATTAAAAAAAAAAAAATTGTCAGCCTGCCTGTCTGTCACTTTTTCATTCCGTAACGGCTGAACAGATTTAGATGAAAGGCATACGGCCATGACCTGTATTAGTACATAGGATACTTTGAATCCAGGTACTACGGTCCTGTGATAATTTCCGAAGTTTACGCGGGCGAAGCCGCGGGCAAAAGGTAATACGTTGTATTTAGGGGAACAAACAGGCATTTCGGTTTGTAACAATCGTTGCGATGAACACACTGTTTGCACAGATGTCTTAGGTGTGGTCTTATCGCGCATTTGATCGAAAATGCAGTAACATGTCACCTGCAGTGACTTGCGCATTTATATATTCCCGTATAGTTATCCGATATAAATGATCGTACATTCTCAGAATTTAGACAGGAAACTAGTTACAGATAATAATTGAGTCTCATTCAATAAATTGTAGGTGTAAAATAATAGGAATATCTACGTAATCCTGCTTAAATCTTGCACTCTGAAAAACAATCGGAATCCGGAATAGGGGCGATAAGATACGGTTCTGAAGCATCTCATTGAGTGTCTTCTTGAAAGAAGGCATTTACTTTGTTTTCTTTGAACATAAACTAAATCTTATATGAGTAGAAGACTTTACTTCGGACTTTTTAAAAATATATTGATTTTAATAAAAGACGCATTTTTTGTGGACATATTCTATCAGTAAAGATACCTGCTATTTACTCATGACCTGTCTAGAGTATTTGTGGCGGAAGATGGATTGATTTGCCCCGTCTATTGAACGTCACAGCTTATTTGCTTTGCAGTAATGCGAAGTACAGTTCAGGACCGTAAATATGACACATCGAGTTTTTAGAAAAGGTTCGGCTTTGTGGTGCAATGAGAATGTATCATATTATTTACGGCCGGATAATATAGTTCTTCTGTGAAGCTTCATGTCCTAACAGCTTTGCCCGCGGCTTCGTCCTTCTCTACTACCAGGATAAAAAGTATCCTATACTCGTATCCCAACCTAACCCAAGTCATGTTCTACCTGTGTGCCAAATTCCATCGTAATCCATTCAGCTGTTTAGTTAGCTTTCGCATTTACAATGTTAAGTATGGATTGACTGACCTGCTCCTCATTTGCTGGACTGCGGCCGGTGGTAAGGTGCCGGACACGACAGAGATGTTGACACCTGCCTTCTCGAAGACCCGGCCATCTTGCAACACGCATGTGATGCCGCCGCCGCCTTCCTTGCGGAGCCATCTGTCCACTTGGAATTTAGCTTCCTGATGCATGCAAATGAATGACGGTGCTTGAATTAATGTGGGCTGTGACACAGCTAAAGTTACGAGAAGAAAAGCTGGGAAAGGGAGAGGCGAACAAGCCCAGCTCTTTAAATAAATTAGTATCTACCACTAAATAGGAGATGTCTGATATGCTATATACTAGTATTATTAATTCCAAGTGTGGATTAAATTTATTTAAAAATAAATAAATCACAATGATCATGGAAATACATGTGCTTAGCTTTCCTACACTGCAAATTGCAGAAAGGAATGTTGATTCCCCATTGAATAAATATTAGTACTATGGAATATGCATTTTTTATTGTTATTGACATAATAATCCTGTTAAACAACTAAAACAATTTTAATGGTTTCGTACCGGCGACATTAGGAAAACATCGTTTTCGTAATCATATTCATCAGCGCTTTTTTCATCCTCCCAAGCCTACAAGAAAATAAGTAATTCATGTATGTATTTGTTCAAAGAGATAGCATTCAATATGATAATTCACTTTTTTATATACAGATGGATGTATAATTTCAAGTGACCTACAGCCTAGTGTACTATAAAGAATTATGTGAAAAGTAGAGTCATGCTACATTCCATAATCACCATTCAGAATTACTGGTTGATCAACCACGGAAGCAAAATGTTTACCTACACTTGTAAAATAAATTAAAATAAGAATCTTACCAGAACACAACTTAATAATTAACTTAAAATTCACTGTAGAGATTTTTTTTTTAAGGTTTGGGTTCTTAAGAAAGGGATGAACAGTTACACAATAACGACTGTCTAAATACACAGTGATTTTTAGTGCCTTAATGTCAAATACAAAGATGGCAGATTTTCATGACGGCCGTATAATATGATGGAACCGCTTTCCTAGGAAACCAAAACTTTATCTTTATAAAGTTAGAGTTAGATTAATTAATTAGGTAACTAAATTAACATTAACCTATTTCTAAAAAAACTTTTTATCTGAAAAACTACTCCTTACCTGGTCCTCCTCTTGTTCCAGAGCCCTACAGAACTCTGCCTGTATCCTCATGATGAGCAGTTCCATTTGTGTCTTCATATCATCCATATTTTTCTCTAGGTCTTCGACTGGTGTGATGGGATCAGCCATATAATTCTTAAGCTGCATTGTTTCCTTCATCTCTGCTTTGTTTTTTTTCAGCTGGTTGTATGCTGTATAGCCTGTGCCTAGCAATGCTGCACAGTATAATCTGAAAACAGTAATGAGTTTAGTGTATGGTCATCATATTTTTATGCAGTCTGTGACAGATTAACAAAGAATGGATGGGAATTTGAAGTTTATTTTCTACAATGAGCTGTCATTAGTTATTATAGAACCTTTTTTTTTGTGGATGGGAAATCATCAAATGACTTCTCCCGCTCTGGGTGGAGCGGGAGGGTGTGTCAAACTTTGAGTGACTAAAACCCATCCTTGTTCCTTCAGGAGAAATAATTTTCGAAATGTCATGATAATCATGAATTTTTTTTTTTTTATCTAATATGAAGCTGATAAGATAATAATTTGTTTAGTTTTTCTTTTTGATTTATTTAATTTTAAAATGATTCTGTATGTAACAGTTACACAATGAGCTTTATCTATCTCTGGTTGGTCTGATGGTTGCTTGGTTGACATAAGTAGACAATTTTGTAATGACCAAGATCATTTTATTGTGCTCAAATTGTTGATCTATTGGCTAAGCCAAATATTGGTAATTCAAATATATTATAGAAAACATAGCGGTTTTGTGTTCTGTTTGCAATGTATTACAGAAAAGATATAACTTGTTTTTATTATTTTAATATGTCACTGTGCTATGCTACAAGTGGCGTTGACCTACTTTTCTTATCTTTCACAATAAGATTGGAAATTATTGACTGTTTACCAAGATGTATAGATAAGGGTCTATATTATGGTCATATAACCGAAGTTTTTATTTATTTAGGTGCAGTGCAAAACATTACTAAAAGGTTAATTCAACAAGTAATCCTTTGTTATTGTACTTGTAGCTGTTGGAATGAAGACATTCATACAATATATTCAAAACATCTATGAATCCTCCAGTTAATGTGTCTGTTCTTCACAATATACCAACATAAGTATTATTTACAAGATCGATGACTCGACAACCATTCGATCACGTACGCCAATTTCACAATTTATAAATAGTAGTAATACCCAATTAATTTACTGCATAAAATACGTTCTTCAATAATAATAACAGAGTTAGAATATTAAACCAAGTAATTAATACTTTTTAAATCTTTTTACCGAAAATTATTTAGTGTTTATAAATACACAAAATACTCCACCTGTAAGCGGGTCTGTCCCTGATCTTCTTGTAAGTCTCCACAAAACTCAGCGTGTTGAAACACCTTGTTATCACTTTATACGACATTTTGTGTATATTTCAAGTCGAAAATCACCGGTATTACGAAGAAATTATAGAAAGAAGATTCCAAAGACCAAACTATTTTGTTGACAGACAGGGGGGCTTACCGGGCTAGCCAAGGCCGGTTTGACACTTGACAGATGTGAAATGTCACAAGTTGTTATCGTGCGCGCGCCACCCTGCGGCGGCATGCGGAACTATTTGGTTATCAGCTGTGAAAATTTTCTTCCGCAAGACGCGCCTACATGCGCAATATGTATTCATCTCTTTCCCGAGCGGGACCGAGCGCATCGATCGGTCGTGTCGTGCTCTTTCCGGCCAGTCCGCGGCGGCCTCGCTGACAGCGTGTCGCCAGTGCGCGTGTGTACTCCGTTGTCCCGGCTATCGATCCGTCAGTGGAGCCGCATTGCCGTACATTCCGAAGGCGGTGCCTCGCCTAGTTTTCGTCGATCGTCGGCGTGACGGGCGCGTGTCGGCGTCGGCGGCGGCCCCGGGCGGCCCTGCGCAGTAGCGACCAAGTGTAGCGCGGGAGCGACCGACCTTCCTTCCGCCAAAACCGGCTCGCTGTCCGCGGCGGACGGCTGTGATGTAGCCGCGGCCGGCGCGAGCGGCCTTCGGACAAAGGACCCGCTACTCGGTTAAATTCGCGATGAAGAAGTTCACGTTCAAGGGGGTGCTCGACGGGTTCCGCAGCTCGGTGCAGGCGGCTCCGCGAGGCACCGAGCAGGAGATCCAGGAGACTCTGCGCCCCGACCACTTCCAAATCAAAAAGGTGAGTGGTTTTATCGCGCGGCGCGGCCCAAGGTCCCGCAGATAATGGCAATGAGCGGCACGCGAGCACGAGCAGGCGGCTTCGGGCATGGGGAGAGGGGCGACCACGCTCCAGTGCCGGTGCCGTATTTATAACAGCACTCACCTGAGCCGAGAGCGACGGCTGCGAGCGTGCAGCCTCTGTTGTGTAAACTGTACGCACGCCGCAGTCGCAAGGCGGTGACAGGCGACACCCACGGCCTGCGACAACGACGTGCATAACATCAAAACAATCACAACAGATCGCCGCACTCGCCGCTGCACCAACAGATCGTCTATGACTCAACTTTGTTGACATTTCTTTAGCCAAGAACGTGTTCCACGCGTAAGGTGTAGGTATCTCCAACTATTTCGTAGTCGTGTACTGCAAAATGTTCGTGATTCCGTTATTCGCTTACGTCAGTGAGCAGCCTTGACCATCTACTTAATCTATTGGCGTTATTAGTTAGTAATATGAATGTAATCTGCTTACTGACCTACCAGTGACCGGCAGCCTGAAAGTGCGTGGAAGCACGATTAGGCAATTTTAATATAACGTAGCGTCTACTAAGCTGATATTATTTTTCGTCAAATTACTGAACGGCACCTGTATGCGGTGAATAGCAATCATAATATTGAACTGATAACAGATTAGATAACGGCTGCACTGCCTTTGCCCTTTGTCGTTAAACTTTTGCTACATATAATGCATAGGTACAGCTCGATATTACTAATTATTCGCAGGTTTCTGGATGACGATGGCAAAAATTGATAAGTCCGTCGGAAGTTGGAAACCAACTACAAATACCTACTAAAGTAATAACTTAATTTTTTTTTTTTTACAAAAATGAGGGTTTAAAAGTGTTTACTCATTTTCTTGACATACCCTCGCTACCCACACCAAAAATGACGTTATAAAAATACTTTGTCATTATAAGGTAAACGCCCTGAAATCAGGAAAATGAAACATCCATGTCAAGGTCTAAATGCCTAACACGGTAATGTTGCCGATCTATATAATAAAAGTGGAAAAAAAAACTAATAATAACCGACGTTCGACCGTAACCACACTTAGTCGAGAATGGAATCGTTGATAACTCCCTTTCAAAGTTCTACTTATTGTGAAAAGTTGTGTCTTAAGCACCTGGGGTCCTCGGCCCATCTGGTGCCGCGTGCGAATCCTGCCAGCCGTCGGAAAAGTTAATGAGCAAACTCTTAAATAGTAAATTACGTCGCGGTCGTAACAGAAGATGGAAAACAAACATTTATTTGTGATCGTTCTCCATTGAATACCGAATTTGAACATCGGTATGCTTTTAAAACTTTTCCCTTTCTTTGCCCGAATTTGCGGAGCGAGCCAATTTTCGTCGGATCCGCGGTTATCCATGAAAGAAACAATTTAAAGTTTGGTAGCTAATTCTTTTCTGAACTGTGAGAATGCCACGAATCTCTGAATTGAATTGGGGGTGTATTCTAGTCGCCCTCTCTGTATTTGTGTGGTTATTTACTGTTTTCCTTTTCGCCATTGTCCTGTGAGTAATAAGACGCAAGAAAGTCTACATTATACGGTAAAAGCACAAGCTGAAGTTACAGATTATAGCCTACAGGTATTGAGAGGAATATTTCAGTGAGGAGCTGATAAAAGAAGTCAGGCTGTAGATTTCATCAATGATAAACTCGCTACTGCGTATTTATGTGTTCTATACTTACTAGCAAATAGAGTATCGGCCCGATGTTTAGTAACAAAGATAAAAGGAAAACAATGTCATTCCGAACACGTCGCTATTTATTTTTAATACGGTATGATGTAAGCAAACATGAGTTCACAGCTGGATCCTACCGATCTATAGCCTCAGGCAACGGTGACTCATAGCAATGGGATTTATCGGTGGAATTATTTATTAAAATGGGTTTTTACTAGAACTATTCAATAAGTAATCGTTATGACACGGATTACAATATAGATTTCTAGTTTCTAGCTATGTAGCTCATTGCAAATTCTAAAATTAAACGCTAAGTATTCGAATATAATTATTAAATACCTTGTGGAACGTCTCGTTTTGTATATTTCTGTCGAAAATTCTGCAAAGGCCGGAGACGAATCTTCAGATTGCAAAAACATGTCGCTATATTTTGAAAAACAGTCATTTGAAACTCCTAAAACAAGGCAACTTGTGGGGCACAAGTCCGGGCACAATCCCACGACAGCGAAATAGTAACTACATTTTGATACAACAAATGACCACGTGTATCAAACGACGTTTTTCAATACACTTTTGAGGAAATAAAATAGAATAACAAAAAATATTTTTGTCATGAATTATTAGGAAACTGACTTAAATTTTCTTTTTTTTTCCGCGCTTTGCTTTCGCCAGGTTGAAGGAGAAGCAAAGGTATAAAGCCGATAAACAGCCTAATATTAAAATAGAAATTTCTATTATTTTTGAGTTTAGAACACAAATAAATGTTAATTTGTTCATAAACGTTTTTTTTTATTGTAATAATCATGGTTTTTGATGATATTCTATTTTTTTTTAACATTATTTAAATATTCAAAAAATATTAACGCCGTAAAGACGCATATTCTCTTTGCCGAGATTAAAAAAAAACATTCACCTCCGAATAGCGACGGTGTGAATAGAGGCATTGAACCAATTTGGACTAAGTATAGGTATAAGTTATCTCTGGTAATTTTGATTCCCGCACACGTGTTGGAATATGAAAAATCGCACGCGTGCGATATGAACCAGTTTTCGAGGAAGTGTATTGAAAAAAGTATACGTTTATATACATATAGCCAAGTGAAGTAAGCTGCATTCTGCAACGTTTTGCCAATATGTAGTAAATTGAGCACGATAACAGTTCCCCGTATATCGCGTTTATCTTCACCGCTGCACGGCGCTGATAAATATTATAGCCACACATCCTCTGAATACAACCTTTTGTGTTATGGGCTACAGCAACGGGAAAATCAATGATTGATGTGTTATTTTCACTTTACTAAACATTGTAGGATTATATTCGATGTATTCGAAAGGAAATTGAAACGATAATGTTTATGCCGTTTCTTTGAATGTAGCGGCTCTTGTAAATGATTTATAATCGATATCAGTGATCAGTTGAACAATAATAAAAGAGCGTTCACAAACATTACTCACAGTCCAAGAGGCAGATTGCTGACTGTGTACAAAATGGATGAACCAAAAAAAAAAATGGGAACAGTTGTAAGGCACAAAAACGAAAAAGTAAAAGAACGTATAATTTCCTATTAGGTGTCAAAGAGAACCTACAACATTGCACTTACATTATACAATAGTTCTGTGCTCTACGCAATACAAATAACAGTTCATAATAACAGTTCCACGATGAAATACCACAGTTAGTGTTATTCGTGTAGTAGTGGCGCGCACAGACGAGCAGTCATTATCTTCTGCTCTCCCGAGATAAGTAATTAAAGGGGGAATTAGATTTCTCCATTGTTATCTCGGACTTGTGCTAGTGATTCATTTAATTAAGGCCCCACACCCAGACTACTTACTTTCGCCTTTAGTTCATCGTTATATGAATGTTTTTTGGTTCAAGTACCAAATAATTATGTTGTGTTTAGCAGTAGATTCCACATTACGTTGCGTTCCATATTATTATGTCACGTTAAGGAAATTGTTGGTACAATATTCGTTATTTATTATTATATGTTAGCAACTAGGAAAATATGGTTATAATACTTACTTACCTACCTTAGGAATATTGAATTTTTATCGCCAATAGTCCCAGTATCGCTTTTCCTTTAATAGGACGTATTTAAACACATTTACTAACCAATAATAACGGCAAAGCAGAACAGATAAAAGAGTATCTCTTCTGTGCGGCAAAGGAACTTTACGAAACAATTTTTGGAGTCTTTAAAGAGTAATAAAGATGATAAGCGCATCAAAATCTACTCAGTGGTTTTTGAGACTTTAAATTGTATCTGATAGCCTATTTCCTCCAAATGGCTTAAGTTAGTCCTTTATAAAATTGTTATCTTTTAATTTTCAGTTCATTATACATCGAACTATGCGATCAATAGATCAGAAGTATTTAATTACTTCAAATACGCTTTGTTGACTAATATTATAGATAATTCGACTGGTATTAGTTGTTCCAAATTCCATAGACTAAAGATAATTATCTACATACCACCCGGTATGTCAGCTACAAATTCCAAACTCAATTTGGAACAGTTATAAATTAGATACAATACTAGGACTAAGGATTTGGGAGACAAGCAATTTTTCATCACGCCGTACGCGTGTGTCGGAGTGTCCAATACTACCTATCCTAAGCCAGTCATCAATAAACTGCGTCAGTTTCTGTATCATAATTAATCTGGCTGTTGTGGTCACTGTCCGAGAGGATTTGTAGACTTGGCGAGGATTACCGGGATTCTGCGTTAAATTACAATTGTTTGGGTAGGGATGTGGCAGCAACTGGTCTCGACATTCCGCCGTATTGTTTTTTTGAAATATCATGTTTTTTTTTTATAAATAAAGATTTTTGTGGGGTAAAAGTATGATGTTGAAGTAGAACAGCAAGTTTTGACAAAGTTTATGTCCAAAGCTTATGCTACCCAGCTGAATTAATTTACAGTACAGAAACTTTTTGACTTTAAAGAAGGGGTTAGGTATATTTTCGAATTATAATCAGCCTGTAAACTTCACTGCTGAACACAAAGCCTCCCAAACACTAGGTACTACTTTAACAGTATAGCTCGAAAGGCTAATGTTTTCGCATTAAAAAAAGCCTCACTTCTTAGTTTTATACAATAAATCGATCAGGCTGATGACACGGAGGTGCACCATCTACAATCCAATGACCTAAATCGGTAGGAGCTATTATAATTATTATGTAACTAAATAAGAAAATAATGAATAAAAATAATCATTTAAGGGGTACCGTAGGTATGTATTGTATATTACGACATTTATAACGATAAGACTCGCTCATTGACGACAGTTGTGTGTAGTATGTATACATGTATAGGTACAGTACACATATTTTGTCTCGCATCGTAAATCACCGTCGAACGTGATCGTAATTATGATAGCTTGATTATAGTGAAGGCGGGTCATTCGATTTGTTCTATGAAATACTCAGTTCCAAGAACATTCATGAAGAAAATTCCTAACTGCCGCCCTGAATATAATAATGATAGATATCGAAAATGTAGGTACCTACAGTGCCTTTAGGAGACAAAGGCAAGCTAGGTTCACTTAATAAATCCGGTGTAGCACTTTATAATTCAGAACATCTAGAATATATTAAGCAACTGTCTGGAAAAATAACGCGTGAAAAGTAGCCGTTATTATTTATTTTATTACGGAGGGATGTTCGTTGAAGTGTTATTTATTAGTCTTGATTCGCCGAGTTTATTGAGAAGATTTCGTAGGGGGTAACGAAATATTTTCTGAAAAGATTTATTATTTACTAGTACTTTTACTTAGTCCTGAAATAGCGCACCTACATTTTGGAAGAACTAATTAGATTATTTCCATCTTTAAATTTTCTATCGCCTGGGGAACTTCACTGGAAATATTTAATTAATTAATTTTGCTTTTAATTTTTATCAGAAAATGATTAAAGATTTTAATAAGCCGGAGTCTCTAATGAAGCAGAGAAAAACGACTGTTATTTAAAATTAAGCAAAAAATAGCTACCTTACATTTAAAATAGCTAGGCTATCTGCTTATATGTGCATACTTCATACCACAATTTATCAACGGACAGCGAATCTGTATCACATCCTAATTGTTCCTAATTAAAACAGTTAACGATGCGAAACTGCTATTTTATTAAATCACATATCGCCCGCTACCTGTGCCGCTACTCACGAATTAACAGGCGGGTGACGTCACTAGTGATTCATTCGAATTTCGAACGGCTGCCATTATGAGTTTGCTGTACAACATTGCTTTCGGCCTGAAATGAAAACAATATTCCATGGCCATGCCTAAAGATATATAATTATATAATCAAAACTCATGCCATAGCCGTACCCGTGTTTGTCAGATTCAGATATTACATGCTCGCCTACGTCACTGAAAATAATGAAACTTATCTATGCAGACGTTCCACTTGGTTGCTACAGAATTATCAAACATCCCGCGTAAAAAAGAAAATAAATACTGTGTCAAGAACATTTTGTGAAAAGAGCGATATTTTTAACTTACAAATTTTTACACACTAAATTACACTTAAAAATTCAAACATATCGTGTGAAAAATATCGAGATGATAGAGTTCAATGTTGATTCGTATTCGGATCGTGTATTTTTAAGGCCGGTTGCATTGTGCGGACACAGACAATGCGGCTCAGCTATGATTAAAACAAGATCCGATTTATAGCTGGACCGTGCCTACTGATTTTTTTTTTAATATTCGAAATACGAAGCGCTTTGTCAGATAAATGATTACTTTCATAATATATGTAACGGTATTCAGTATATAGTTTTCTTAATTTGTCTGTGAGACAATCTTGCTGCTAGTCCCAAAATAATTAGGTAATGTGCCTACATCATAGCTATCTACATCTACTAGTGACATCATTAATTACACCTATTTACTTACTTACGATAAATTAGCATAGAAGGACCAATCATTGCAGTACTGCTATATAGTTCAATAAACACAGAACATGTACTAGCGTAACAATAGTCACAATTGTAATTACTGTGTGGCTTGAAGCCAATGAACAATCACGGCATCTATACACTTACGTTACTCCTGATTTTGAACAATTTGTTCCAAACAAGACATCATGATTTGACGGACTTTGAATACGACTACATTGGTGTTATGATCGTTACCGATCGAAGCCCAATGCCATGATACCAATGACGTAATAAACGTCAATACAACTCAATTTATTGTGATAATGAGGGGATTCATTACAAAAATAATGGAAGTACTGAATGAAGGCAAGATTGGAAACAAACCTTTGCCTAGCTACCTTTATCTATTTATGAAGGTGTCTGGTTGAAATACCACAGATTGTAAACATGACACCCGCGTCACGACCAGTTAGCAGCTGACTAAATAAATATTACTTAACTACCCAATCGTAATATGTTACAATATTAATAGCTTTGTTTAACAAATAGGCTTGTTAGAATTAAGTAGTAGCACAGTTGAAGTTACTGATTGAAAACGATTAGTGTGACAACGTGACAAGCAATCGTCGAGATAAATATTTATGTAATACTGAAGTCTACTAGTACAGACATATTCACTTTTCTGAAATTGTTTGGACTCCGGGCAGATGTCCGTACATTTGTGATCAAAATCATCATCAATGTCTCATCTACATGAATATTTAATAGCGGTCTCCAGTTTGCTGTTTATTTTACATCCTTCAAGTTTGTGGGACTGGGAAGTTGTTTTTCAATCTCATGTTTTTTTTATGTATTTTCAGATGGAGGCATCCATCTGAAAATATCAACAGACATCCTGAAAGGATCTAAATACAACCATAAGACATTTCACAAAGTGTCTTACCCAGTATTTTAAATTCTGCCAACATGAAACCTGAAGGCCTCGTACTTAAAAACGTTCAAATTCAAGTCGCAATCTCAAAAAAATCAAAAAGTAGTTCAAAAGAGGTAGTCAAAATATAGGTAAACGCTACAAAGTTTTTGACAGATTGAGACTGAGATGAGATTGCGAACGTTGTTAAAAACACGGGAATTGCCTCTCTTTTGAATAAATATTGATTTTTCCAACAACATACATAAAAACGTTGATCACAATTCACAACAGACCGACAATGGCAGACAATGCGTTATCTGAATTTGTGCAAAGATTAGCACATATCCGCAGCGCGCGGTCGCGTGTGTTGATAACCGCGCCGTTTCTAATACACGACACTATTCACAAGTATAGTGTGCCCAATATACCTTTACATATTAGGGCGGCGCTGCATGCAAATAGAATATGACAGCAAGATGTCAAACGCAGTGCAACATTTGAATTTATTTCCCTTTTCCGCCGAATGTCAACGTAGTGTCCTACGTTGACATTCAACGCATTCATTCGTTTCGTTGGGCTACTGTAGTGTTGTTTATTCGATTGGAGCAAGTATTGGAACAATATTTGCTTTTAATATCGAAATCGGCTGGGAGCTGTACAAATAAATAGTGGTTGTTAGCGCTGTGCATATCAGAGACATGCATAACGTTGGTTTGGGCATTCAATTGCAAATATTGTACTTTGTCCGATGTTATTGTTGCGCATGAATACAATGTTTGTACAATTTTCAATTAAAGTTATCTGTAGCAATATTGATAGGCACCGAAATTCAGCCTCGGTTAAAAACAACCGGCCAAGTGCGTGTCGGACCACGCACAATGAAGGGTTCTGTAGTTGAGAAGAATTTATCCCAAAAACAAACTTAACATTCTCCATACATCGTTATACGTCACGGTCATTTCTCCAACTGTACCTAAATGTAAGTTTGTAATCGCAAACATTTTTTCATGTGATAAACTTACAAATTGAAGATTTTCGGACTTTTTCCTTTACTTGTGCTGTGAGACCTTACTTTTTGCCAAATTCCATTATTAACCGACTTCAAAAAGGAGGAGGTTCTCAATTCGTCGGAAACTTTTTTTAATTTTTTTAAATTTCTTTTTTATGTATGTTCCCCGATTACTCGAAGCTGGCTGGACCGATTTGAATTTTTTTTGTTTTATTCGAGAGTGCATACATCACAGTTGGTCCCATATAAAATTGATTAACTTTGCTTTGGTAGTTTTTGAGTTAGCTTCAATAATACGTATTTTTTCCCCACTTTTATATGGATGATGTTCTAGTTTGTTTTGCAGATAGTGGTATAAGAATTTATGTGGGGTAGGTACACAACTAAAAAGTGAAAAATAAAAACTTTTTTACAAAAAAATACAACCGACGAAAATACATTTAACTAGACACCGACTTCCGAAATTAAAGTTATTTTTCACTTTGTAGTGTTGTTTTTGGAAGTCGGTTGTATTTTTTTGTAAAAAAGTTTTTTTTCTATTCTAGTCAACGGGAAGTACCCTATAGGTTTTGATTTATTTGCGAGTGTCAAAATACGAGGTCGAGGTCGCCCTCGTATGTGCGTATTTTTTTATTGCGTAGACTTATAAGCTTTATTTTTTTAAAAGCTCCAAGGGACTGTAGACCTACTTATTTGATATTAATTTCAACTTTGATACCTCCAGGCGTTCCTTAGAAAAAGGGTTTTAACAGACTGACAGACAGATGGACCAGGAAGTGATCCTATATTCCGTTATTCCGGTTCCGTTTATTCCTTTTGAAGTACGGAATCCTAAAAAAAGACATTCAAATCTGGAATCTGCTGTCAAACTAATGTCAAGTGTTGTCTACCTTGTTGATATTTTAATCAACCAATCAACAACTGACTAAATATTGACAGCAGAGTCTGGTCTGGACAAAGACTTGCTGAAGCTTTCAGGGCAGAAACTAGTGATGCGTATTTGTGAAATGATACAAATAGTCGATTCAATTGAAGCGATAATATAATACTATCTTCATCAAACTGGGTTATTCTCAATCTGGATAGTTCATATGTAATGGATAGTGTCGGGTAGATGACATGATATCTTAGAACTTAGTAAGTAGCACAGGCAAGTGTTCCTCAAGTTAAGATATGTAGGTAAAGTTTGGTATCAAGCATCGCGCGCGCACCAAACATTGGCCAACTTTGCATGGACTGCAAAATGCAATATCCAATATCGCAAGTTTTCTATACCATCTTTGTTTTAATATCGCTGCTAGAACCATCTTTGGCTGATTTAAATGCGGATACTTATCGATTTTTCGTTCCAAGTTTACACGATATGCTTTGGTGGGTTTCAGGTGAAAATTAGGCCATAGATAGAAGCAACGAAACTCCTGAGTGGACCGCAAATACAGTACGTTGAAAAATAAATAACTACGCACGGAGATAAGGCAAAGGTTTTGTCGATTTGTCAAAACAATCTTCCAAGTCTTTTCTCAAATGTGTTGGGGTCGCCTTCCAGTCTAACCGCATGCAGCTGAATACCAGTATTTTACATGAAGCGGCTGCCTATCTGACCTTCACAATACAACCCAGACTTTTGGGCTTCATACTACCCGTAACGACTGCCAAAGATCTTCTAATGACATCCGGAACCAACAACGGCTTAGCGTGCTTTCCAAGGCACGAGGTTTCGATATGTAATGGAACCCATCCATGAACTGACCGCGGCGAGGGTGGCTTAGCCTTCGATCGCCCCGTACATCTGGTATCATTTAGCCATGAGCTCCGTTTTGTAAGTTTGCCACTCACTTGTTTTATCTACATACTGATTTCACCATCTGTCTACAAATACATTTCAGAAATCTCAGTCTGGCAGTAAAGATCGAGATATCGCTTACAAAAAAAACACTTAACCAATCCTGTCATAATATTTCTCACCGTAATAACAACTTCTACAATATGACGACTTCATCCGTCTTCTGACATCAGAGCAAAATTTAGGAGCCGAGTGTACCCACACAATTGAGTTGTCAGAATATTCCTGCGACCTACATTATTATGTGGGAGGGGGATGGAGGATGTCTTCTCCTCCCTCACGCAGGGTGGAAGGATATTTTTGATGTAGAAGTGAATTGGTAAGGCACTGTGGTACTTTCTCGATTCGTTTGTGTTCGGATTATTCGGCGTCTGTGTCTTGTCTTGCCGTATGTTGCGGTTTTGCGAATCGCTTCTGTTGGCAATCTGTATTTTACAAAGGGTTTCTTTGGTGTGAGCTGTGAGCGCAAATTCGTGCTGAAATAATTTATTACGGACTGGTTTACACCGCGACATTTCTTCAGTATTCAGTCTTTAACATTATTTTAAGTTTCGGAGAAATTATCTGCCCCTGAAACCATTCAAATAAAATTCTAGAGATTATAGAAAATACTGAACGTCAAGACAAGAATCTTCAATTCCTCAAAACACTTGTTGTAACAAAATCCTTCCAGACCAGTGCAGATGTATACCCAGTATATGAGTATCCCAAGTAAACCAGGGCGCCTTGCTAGTTAATATTTTAGTAGCTCCACTAATTTTATGAACCAGCGGCCGTATATAATATGTTAGTGATTAATAAATGGGCTAAGTGTTATGACCTCATAAATGACACGACGACGCTTAAGGAAAATGCAGTAACTAGCTATTAGGAAAATTAACTAATAAATTATTGTGATAATAACAATGTGCTAATGACTGAGATTTACTTTTGACGTAATTGGATTTGTGACAGTTTTTTTTACGGTTTACTAAACGACTTTAAAAATGGAGGAGGTTATAATGTTCGTCTGTATGTATTTTGTTGTCCAGTCACAGTGGGGAGAAAAAGAGCCTGCCCTACAAAGGCTGGAGTAGAAAATGTTTTGATTTGTATTGCTTCGACCTCCAGGGGTGACAGCGTTAGCCGCCATCTTGAATTGAAGTTGCCAAATTTTTTTTTTTTTTTTTTTACCTATTCCTTCAACATTTGACTTTATTAACAAAAATGTCTATGATAAGACTATAAAGATAACACAATCATTTTTAGGGTTTCGTAGTCATCAAGGACCGCTGGGAGTTTTGCTATGTCCGTCTGTCCGTCCGCAGCTTAGCTCAGGGACTCTTTGTATTAGAAAGCTCGTGGAGGAGCTCGTGGCTAAGTAATAACAGCCGCACGGGTCGATCCATCAGGTTAAGCTACGCTTGCCGGGGTTGGTCCGTGAATGGGTGACCATCTTTAATACCGAGATTCTTCCGTGCCTCGGAAAGCACGTTAAGCCGTTAATCCCGGATGTCATTTGTGTATCTTTGACGGTCGTTACGGGTCGTCAGAAGCCCGAAAGTCTGACAACCAGTCTTACTAAGGGATATCGTATTACCCAGTAACTGGGTTGTGGAGGTCAGATAGGCAGTCGCTCCATGTAAAAATACTGATATTCAGCTGCATCCGGTTAGACTGGAAGCCGACCCCAACATAGTTGGGAAAAGGCTAGGCAGATGATGACCTTCCGTACCCGTAAAGTGGGGATGTTCATCTTTTCTCGTCTACCCCATTGTGTGGGGTGTTGTTGGATGGGTCTTTCAAAAATATTGCGGGTTTGTCATAACAATTTTTCGAGTTAGGGATCCGTTTCTGAAATATTAAGCTTTAAAGTGCTAATTTTAGAGCCAAGTGCCCCCCTCTACCAGCTAAACGGTTAGTTTTGGATGGGTGAACAAATTCACGGTAATGGTATATTAACGAAGTTAAAAGAAAAACTATCACAGCTAAGTAGGCTTTTCAAGTTTACGAGTAATAGTCAACTAACTACGGACCCTTCATTGTGCGTGGTCTGACACGCACTTGGGCGGTTTTTTTGTATTTGTATAGGGTGGCAAAACACCAAAATACAGATCACACAGACAACGACTTCCGAAATTAAAGTTAGTTTTCACTTTGTAGTGTTTTTTTTAGGAATCTTATTTTTTTGTAAAAAAGTTTTAACAAGTTATGTTTGTAGCTTTGCACACGCGGGAATTTAATGATTTTTTTACCCCAAAAGTACATTCCTATTTTAGTGTTTGTAAAATAACTGTTGGATAATATAAAGGCAATAAACCTTTAGTAAGTAGATTCAGTGAAACCTCTTGCGCCATCCATCATTTAATTTTCATATTTACCTAATTTGGCACTCTGTCTGTGGTGAGACTGACCCTATCTTCCATTAAGCACAAATATCCCATAGCTGCTTAACTAACTATTAAACATTAAACCAAAGACTTAAGATTTACCGAAATTGATACAAGAAGCAATTAAGTTGTATCGATGTAGCCTGCATCCCATAAATAGTGTTCCAGAATCTAGCTCAAGGCTAAGTCTAGTTGGCATCCGTCCACAATCCATGAGGCTGTTCTGTCCTAGGATTTACTAACCTTGGCATATAATACAACTTTTCCTTTGATATCTGTTTTGGCACAACAACATAACTTTGCCTCATGGCAGATTGAAAATGTTTTGACCCTGATTTTTGCAATGTTCTCTTTTCTTTTCTTGCGTGTTTCAGAATAACAAAACAACAAAGGAATGGAAAATGGAAAAGGGTAAACCCTTGCCCAGCTGTGGCTAAAAGACTTTCAACAGAATTGTGACCATACTTCACTTCTACAGAGACTTGACTTCACTTAATTTCAGGAGAATACGGCTCCTTTTGGCACATCCAAGAAATTAGATAATGAACGTAAAATGTATACTGGGCACACTGTTAGGTGATATATTCGTAGCCAACCTTTTTTCTTTTAATCTCTTTATTTTACAACCGTGCGCATGCGTCCGTATTTATCGCATTGACCACGTGTTGCTATTATGAATGCAATAATATAACAATAATGTAACTTATCGCCTTGTTGTTAATGCGGTGTTGGAAAAGATTATTATTACGTTCGCGTACGAGTATTACCGGGGCCTTGTTTACAAACATTCCAGTATTTCGTATTAAGGAAACGGTCATCTGAGATGTTTGTATCAGAGCGAGGGAAATAGTAGGTAGGCTATAAGAAGTAGGTAGAGTGTTGGTGGTACTGTCAACATCATCAACAATTAACGCATCGGTTTGAACTATTATTGATTTGTAGCATTATTGTACAGTTAAAATATTGTTGTAGAGATGTCCGATTATGTTTTTCTTTCGCTAGTGGTGTAGTTTCAAAAACGGTTTCATTTTACAAATATTCGGTAACTATAAAAACGGATATAATTCCATCGAAACTGCTCTGTGTGACAGCCGGCAGAGGGCGCAAATGTGAGAGGGCCTTCAAAGGGACCCTCCACGCGCTAAATACAAGAGCCCTCCGCAGAATACCTGCCTCATTAGCGGGAATTTGTGGACTTTTTCCAACCACTCCGGGATTCGTTTCAATTGTTCAATTATTTGGTTCATGTTGCTTATTTATTTATTTCGGAAATATAATATTAAGCTTACCACTACAATTATCAACACATCCCTTTTCAGTAAAGGTTAAGTCTGTTCTCAAATTCGTCCTTAAATCTCTGAGGCCGAGATTCATAAACGTTACTTAGCTCGTGCTTTGAATTAGACATGTTCCTGGCTATCTTGTCAGTTGTGCGACAGTCACAGGAATATTAGCTTAGCCAAAATACGTGCTGAGCAACGTTTACAGATCTCGGGCTCATGAGTCAGGTTTCTTAGTAAAAACCTCTAACAAAGTCTATCTTCGTCTAGGCTTGTGGGTTCGGAAGTCTAAAAGTTTAAAAGAGTGTCCGTGGAGTTTCTTGCCCGTTCTTCTCCATAGGGATCTACTACGCTTTGGAATGGGCAACTAGCTTCATCTTTCTGACTGACCGACCCATTGACAATTCAAAAGTGCCTGTAATTGGTTTATTTGAAATAAATGCTTTGAGTTTGAGTTTGAGTCAGCTCAATCACTAGTTGGCTATTCTATTCACCACAAGCTGCACAGTTCGGAGACTAGCAAGCAAGAACCTTATCGGCGAATTGTGGGTGGTCGGGAGCACAGAGCGCTAGGCTTGACCTTTAGATAACCTAACTAATTAAATACGTGACAGTGTGAATGATTTATTAACGGTTGAAAACTTTTATCAAACTTACCAACACGATAGGCCTGAACTTCACCGGCGATTTATAGCCTAACTCAGCAACAATATCTACCAGACACTTCTTCACTGAACATGCGCCGACAAGAGGCGAGCCTATTGCCAGTAACCGGACCAAATTCAGGCTCTGAGCTAAGAATTACTAAGAATTATCCAATAGAAAAACCCAACACACTGTCTGACCGGGGATCCAAACTAGGACCCCACGCCAAGGAGTCACGCTCTCTAACACTAGACAAACGAAGCCGTGAAAATAAAACCGTGATTCATATTCGTCTTAGCGTCCTCCCACACTCCCACGCCAGGTAAACAGCTCATTACGAAGCACTTGCTTGCTAATCCCCCAGACAGGAATCCGACAAATACACGTCGCAATGAAGATCAACCTTGTGTCACTAATTGGAAAGCCGACTTGAAGACACGGTCGATACTTGTGACTTTAAGTCGGAAACACATTACACGAGCTGGATTTTAATTAGGAGGTGGAGAGCAAGACACGTCATGCTGACAAAGTTACGAACCCTCGAGTTCATAACGATGTTCACTGGATCCATATAAAAGTAGACTTGAATCGACGTAGTGCTGGGTACAGTTTTGTCAGTTTGAACATAGTTTATTCTATTGCCGTCCACTTCCGGACATAGTTCCATCCAGTCACCTCTGTGTGCAGTACGTAGAACTTTTATAAAACTGGCAAACAACTCGTCCTATGTATTCTAGTCAGACTTTTAACTAGTCCAACTCATAACAGATAAGTTCACTCCCAAAATAAAACGGAAACAAGTGACAGAACTACCAAAAGCACTCGGCTATTCTGTTTCTAAAATGCAACTAAACTGTCTGCACAAACAAGGCTAATAGCTGGTAGAACACCGCACCACCCGTTCAAACTCTTGAAGGTCTGAAGATAGTGCCTCGCGTGTGTGAATGCTTTGGCCCCCTTCACTCCGTGTGCCTGCAGATAGCTTGCTACAGAGTGGAAGCATTGTTTATCATCACATTAGCTTGTAGCAGGTCTCTGATAAGCTACTATATACTTTCTTTTACTCCAACTCAAAGCTATATTAAGCTAGCCTTTTTTTTAATGTTGTCTGGCATCCGAATAAGAGTTATTACAACAGCGATATGCGGTTGTAGCTCTGAATGGTATCTTGTTTCTCTAGATTGTCGAGTCCTCAGATGGAGAGGTTAACTTTTTGCCTGTATAAGCACTTTCGCTTTCGTAACATATAATGTTGTACATTGCAGCACCTACAAGCTACCTACATATATGGCGTGTACAAAGGTAAAGAATATCGTGTTTTTGTAACAACGGGTTTTAGTTCATTACATTTGAAAGCAATCTATACTTAGCTTACCTCCGTCATAAGGTTTTCGATTTTCCACTACAGCAATCACATACCTACTCTCACATATACTCGTATTCTCCCAGATATTCTGGAACTTATCAAGTCTGAGATTGAATACATCACGTTCCGCTATTCGCCTCTACCTCGACGGTATGTCATATTTCACAAAGTACGACTTTACGCCCGCAGCCTTAGATTTCAGATAGAATCCTCTTCCAGACAGGATTACATCCAAAATTTCGTGGCATTGCGGCTTGTGAACAACTTCAGCCATGTAAAATAATATACCCAAATCTGACTGGAATTAGAATAACGGTAGGAAAATACTGAAACCAAATCAGAACCTATGTTGGAGATTCGTCGGAAAGTGACAAACTGATAGGAGACAAGGTAGGTACCTATAGAAACCCTATTTTTTTAGATTATATTATTGATAGTTCTGATAGGCTATTATGGCAGCGATGTTGACAGTGACCTTTACGAATGCTGTCAAAATAATAGGAAATACGATTTTGAATTAGAATAGCAATCATATGTAAAGTTACCAAGCGCTACTGATGTTTCACTTTCTACTTTCGTAAATGGTATGTCGCCATATCTATGAAAATGTATATATGAGAACAGCAATCTTTATTTATTTATTTATTTATTTAACCTTTTCGCACATAAAACGTACAAAGGCGGACTTAACGCCTTAGGCATTCTCTACCAGAGAATCTTTCAGAGTCATCTTCGTATTTGTAGGTATTACAGACCTACTAACCATGACCACCACCATCCCCGATCCACCATCCCATCCCACCAAAGATCAATCCACTACCATCCACGATCGACCATCCCGGCCCATCAACTATCCATCCATCACCTTCCACAATCCACCATCCCATCCCACCACGATCCATTCACCACCGTCCACGATCCCACCGACCCCGCCACCAAACCACCACGCCACCACCACCACTATGGGACACCACCGACCGGTATGGGTTATGATTGGATAATCTTTTTCCTGGAAAACTAATCTTTCAATTTCAAGTTTCTTTTACTTAAGTGCTGCTTAAACTTCGTAGTTCCTCTTAATACAAATCGCTCTATTTCCCTCTGCCGACATTTTTACGCGCGTACGACTTTTAATTTCCGTATCAGCGTGGGTGACTTCCGGCTTCCGAGGACACAATTACTTACTATACGTCATTGCCGACGATTTACTGAAATCTATAACCATACAGGATGTAAGAGAAAAATTTGTTGCCGACTTTGAAAATAAACACAAACTCGCGCCTTTTTCCTACCTATGGCAGAAACTACACACATCAAAAGTGTCTAGGGATCAACATATATTTTTGCAATAACTTTTCTCCTGATTGATATTAATTAAAATTTTCTTTAAGGATTCATCAAATAAAGTGTTTTCGTTTGTCACAGTAACGATAAACCAAGTCACCTTTGCATTAATAAAGAAATTTGCCATTTTCCTAATAAAGGGATTTTTGACATTTGAACCACTAACATTAAAGTTCGAAAAAAAGACTGAAATAACAGTTTTCTTTAAAATTTTATTGGGTAACTTAAACAATTAATAATCCGTGTTTCTACCGCGAACACTAACAACACAAGAACATCGGTTTGGCATACTCAAAATGAGTTCATCCAAATCACGCTGTGGAATGGCCGCCCATGTTCGTTGCAACAACAAAAAAAGGTCTTCTTGCGACTGGATACCCTCCATATTCGGCAGAGCTCTTCTCTGTAGCATATCCCATGCATGCTCAATCGGGTTCAAGTCTGGCGACTGAGCAGGCCAGGGCAGGACATTGATGTTAGCTGCGGCGAGAGTCTGTCTTACAACTCTTGCGGTGTGCGGTCGTGCATTATCATGCATTAACTGAAATAAGGGACCGATTTGCACTTGTAGAGGAACGATGACGTCTGATACAATCGTCTCAGCATAAATTTGAGCGTTGAGGTTGCCTCTGATCCAAATCAACTCAGTTCTTCCGCCGATCCAAATACCCGCCCATACCATGATGGTTCCACCACTATAAGGATGGACTTCCTGGCAGGATTTTAATCGCTGTTGGCGTCCAGGGGTTCTCCAGTGTCGTATACGTCTTGTATCCGGTCTCATACCAAAACGAGACTCATCAGAAAAGCACACGAAACGCCATTGTTCTTCTGCCCAATTTCTGTGTTCAAGAGCCCATTGATATCGAATCCTACGATTGTGCATTGCTATAGGTGGTACCCGTAGCGGTCTTCGGGAATGAAGGTTCACTTCATGCAAGCGGTTTCTGACTGTTTGGTCGCTAATTAAGTTCCCTGAAGAGTGATGAAGCCTCACGGCTAACATCATGGCGGTTATAGTTGGAGCTCTTCGAGTTAAGATTTGAATGTATCGGTCTTGTCTCCGTGTGGTGCAGCGATACCGTCCTCCATGGCGCTCAGCCACGGTACCAGTGCTTCGGTAACGTGTCCAAAGTCGACTGATAACACTCTGACTTGTATTCAGAGCTAAAGCCACAGTACGTTGCCGGGAACCAGCTTCTATCATTCCCACGGCTCTGAGCATTTCTTCCCTGCTTAAATGACGTCGCCGCTCCATAATAACGTTGGTTTTAATCAGTAGTAGGGAAACAGTAGCACTAATAATGTCTTCAATGCGTTGTATGTTTTTATAGGGAAAATATTGACAGCTGATTTTCATCTTTTACTCGAATTTGATTCACAGTTCCTGATTCAAATTATGAAATGCACCAAAAAGGATCCATATAAATTTATAAAATCATAAATTTATTACAAAGCCACATCTCAATCTCAAGAAATCCGCATAAAAATGCTTGATCCCTAGACACTTTTGATGTGTGTACAACGATCCATAAATATTGCTTTGTTCGGCTTTGAAAATAATTTAGAGGATATAGATATGCTACAGTAGGAAGTACCAGATTATAAAATTAAATTATTTTTCTATGGATACCATGTGCAAAATGGAGGCTCATTGTCTTCTCCTCGCTTTCGTCCTAGAACTCCAGCACTTGTATACTTCACAGCTGCATCTTTATAATATGAATCCTCGGAGGTCGAATCGATCTTTTAACTTTCTTTAAAGTTTAACTAATAAACAAAAACTGCAAGTTATTCTCTAGCCCTAAGACAACAAAAACAAACTTTTACATTGAACAGCGCTGCATTTTTACATTGAACAGCGCTGCATTTTTACATTGAACTGCGCTGCATTTTTACATTGAACTGCGCTGCATTTTTACATTGAACAGCGCTGCATTTTTACATTGAACAGCGCTGCATTTTTACATTGAACAGCGCTGCATTTTTACATTGAACAGCGCTGCATTTTTACATTGAACAGCGCTGCATTTTTACATTGAACAGCGCTGCATTTTTACATTGAACAGCGCTGCATTTTTACATTGAACAGCGCTGCATTTTTACATTCAACAGCGCTGCATTTTTACATTCAACAGCACTGCATTTTTACATTGAACAGCGCTGCATTTTTACATTGAACTGCGCTGCATTTTTACATTGAACAGCGCTGCATTTTTACATTGAACAGCGCTGCATTTTTACATTGAACAGCGTTGCATTTTTACATTGAACTGCACTGCATTTTTACATTGAACAGGGCTGCATTTTTGTTATTGCTGCACAGTTCACACAATTTCACAGCTCGTTCTAAGCCTTATTTCTTGTTTTCTACTTCTACCACTGCCGTCTTTTCTTCCACTATTTACATTCACTCTTTCTAATTTGTTCGTTCTTTCATCTTCACCTTTTCTTACTAAATCTTCAGACTGTATCGTAAGTAATCAGAGAAACCCTTAAAATATTGAAATTGTAACAAGCAGGAAACTGTAATGTCGTCCATAATAACAGCGTTTGGTCTGTTATTAGCTGTTGATTATATATGTAGCTGTTGTTGTGTTGTTGGGGGGCCGCTGATTGCCCTGGTGACGGATACTGTTATTGTTTCAAACGTTACATGATGTATGAATATCGCTTTGTCTATGTGGTTTATTTTACTTGGCCATTTTGCTACAACTTACATGGGTACACAAACACATACAGGGTGGTCCTTTTACTGTGTGATTAATATGATTTTTAAAAGCCAACGGAAGTCTTTGCCACATTATCTTTGTTTAATTTTACGGACTGAAAATCTGGAAAGAATTTTGTCGAACAATTTCTCTTTGAGCTAAATTTTCTACTTAACTATAAATAATCGCTGAACATACACGGAGGTAGATATTTCAGAAACCTCCTGGAGAGATGCTTCTAAAATCTTTTTGGATCACTTTAAACAGGACGGCCTTCATCTATAAATATATTTATATCAAATAGTGTGTTTTTTAACTTTTTGTATGAGATCTATAAACAATCCGGACCTACCTACCTCTCTTCTTCGTCATACATAATGCATGTATAATTTATTTTATTGTTTAAATCATGTCTCGATTTGGGCCAAAGTTATGCCCTAAGCCTAAGTCAAAATAACCCTCCATGACGGTACTTAGTTATAATTATTATGTATTGAAGAAAGAAGTAAGAAAGGATGAAAGAAAAAACGCCTTATTGCTACTTAGGATAAATCCATTCATTGCCGTGTCAGACACTTTATCATGCATGATATTGATAATATACGGTTACGGTACACCTCCACGGTTCTTAATTCAATTATTATTCATTTGAACTTACAGTTTAGGATCTTCAAAAAAAAGTTAAAAGTGATGATGACCCCTTTGATGTTTTGGACATAGAGTGGGCGTCCTTCGACCATTCACTTAAATTGACAAATATTTATTAAGATACTGGCAATGTACTAAAATGAAACTAAACCGACGATCTTGTGATAACCTCTGTAGTAGGATGCACGTTTCGTAATTGCTAAGATTGGTAAACCCATTAAATTGATTGTTGTTGTTATTTGTGCTGCATTGGCGTTTAGTTTCAAGTTCACCAGAATCAACAAGGTTTGTTAGGTTACCAGTAGGTTCCCAACATCATCTTAATAAGTACTTATTTAATTATTACGAAACCATTTCGTTGCTAACCTTGAAGGAAACTAAATTAAAAAATACTAAAGAAAAAATAAAAATGTAAGTTCAATTCAATTCAATTTATTAATTAAGTAACAATTTACATTGTGTTTGAAATAATTCTACATATTAAAAAAAATAAAATAAAAAACACACAAATACATGTACAATTTAAAAATTAACAGTACGAGTACATCTCACATCAAAAATAATATGGACACCCTTGCTGAGAAGCATTCCAAGGGTGACTTTCGTGGTTTCTGGAAAGGTACAAGCAAAGCAAATGTTAGGTCGGGTCTTCCTGTGAGCATCGATGGAGTAAGTGACCATAAGGACATTGCGGATGTCTTTAGGGACCATTTTTCTGTACAGTCCCTTCTGGGGCCGGCGGGTGGGGTCTTCAGTGCGGAGACGCCAAACGACGAGGCAGTCGGGGTAAGGTTTATTGCGAGAGACGTGGATAAAGTTATTAAAAATACCACGAGAGGGAAATCCCCGGGGCACGACGGCCTCAGCATTGAACACCTGCAACATGCTGGCCCTCATATCTCTAGAGTCTTAGCAATGTTGTTCTCACTGTGCGTGAGCCACTCTTACCTGCCGTCGTATCTTATGAAGTCTGTGGTGGTACCTATAGTGAAAAACAAAACCGGTGACCTTGCCGATAAAACGAATTATAGGCCTATTTCTCTAGCCACCAGCATAGCCAAAGTGTTTGACGGTTTGCTTAACACACAGTTGAATAACTATGTAAGTCTGCACGATAACCAGTTTGGTTTTAGACCTAAACTGTCTACAGAAAGTGCTATACTGTGTCTTAAGCATACCGTCAGATACTACACGGATCGTAGAACCCCGGTATACGCGTGTTTCCTCGACTTATCCAGGGCCTTTGACCTGGTTGTGTATGATATTCTTTGGGAGAAATTGAACAGTATTGGCCTGCCACGTGAACTTGTGACTATTTTCAAGTACTGGTATACGCATCAGGTCAACAGTGTCAGATGGGCGGGGGCAATGTCGGAACCGTATCAGCTTGAGTGTGGGGTGAGGCAAGGTGGATTGACCTCCCCAATCCTTTTCAACATCTACATGGATGCGCTGATCGTCGCGCTCAGCAGTCGGCATGTCGGTTGCCACGTTGATGGTGTATGCGTCAACAATCTTAGTTATGCTGACGACATGGTGCTGCTGAGCGCGTCGGTCTGTGGACTGAGGAGGCTGGTACAGGTCTGTGAGGAGTACGCAGGGAGACATGGGCTAAAATATAATGTTAGCAAGAGTCAATGCATGGTCTTTGGAGCCAGCGGTGCAAAATGCCTAGAAAATGTACCACTAGTTTGTCTTAATGGTGTTCCCCTAGACAGAGTGGACGATTTTAAATATTTAGGACATATAGTCACGGCTGACCTCAGGGATCATGCTGACATCGATCGGGAGCGGAGGGCTTTGTCTAAAAGAGCGAATATGCTGGCCCGCAGGTTTGCGCGTTGTTCCAACCACGTTAAGATCACCCTTTTTAAGGCATATTGCACCTCGCTATACACGTGCAGCCTGTGGGCTCGCTACATACAAGCGAGCTATAACGCCCTCCTCGTCCAATATAACAACGCATTCAGGGCGGTGTTGGGGCTGCCCCGCTTCTGCAGCGCCTCGGGCATGTATGCGGAAGCGCGCACCGACTGTTTTCACGCCACCATGCGCAAGCGGTGCGCGTCCTTAGTGCGCAGGGTGCGGGCCAGCTCCAATACTGTCCTGGTGATGATAGCAGAGCGATATGACTGCCCCTATATTAGACAATGCTGTGACAGACATCTGTAGCCAGGGGGCGCCTACATTTTATTGACCTTGGCATATATTTTTATAATGACGTGTTTTGTTGACATTTAATGACGTTTTAATGTAAAATTTTAATTGTGTGACTGATAATTTTGTAATTTTGTATTATTGTTTTGTTGACATCTTTGTTTATTTGAATTGCATTGACATTTTATTTTATTTTATTCTCTGACCCTTTTCAATTTGTATTCGTCCATTCATTTAATTTATTCCGATGTGTTATGGGGCAGTATTGTGAAATTTTATTTTATCATGTAACAGTTATGGGTTTTTGCCTGAATTAAATGAATTTTATTTTATTTATTTTATTTTAATATTATTCAATGTCAACTCAAACAAATAAAGCAATTGTCTAAGTAAAATAGTTCAATGTCGACTTAAAAAAAAAATAAAGGGAATTATTTAGTATTAGTTTGTATTTATAGACGACTGTGGAATGCAGTTTTCTCAGTTTCATCTGACGTTCCAAATCCAAGGTCAGGCAAGATGCAGGCAGGTACATATAATTCCTCATTATCATCGAGCGGAGTAATCACAGCATTGAACGTCACATCCATGAAATCTCTCATGATAAAATCCGAAACTATAGTCTTTCTGGTCTTCATCACAGCATCTTAATTTCACTATCGCCGTGATGCATGACTCGCATAAAGTTGGCAGGCCGGACGCGGGCCGTTGGCAAGCTCGCAACGCGGCTGACCCGACCTTCACCTCATGATCTGCATTCACGATTCATACGCAAGAGTTCATAGCAACACTTAGCCTGTAGGTGTAACGGTGGATGTTACCTTGGAATATGACTGAATATCTTGATCTTTTTGGCGTTATGGTTAGATTTTAAGCGCTACTGAAAATGTTCAGAATGGTTTAAGATGAAAATGATGTTACGGGAAAGGGATATTGATGAAATAAGGGGGAGAGTAAGGATGGTTCTAAAAGGTTAAGTCTGAAGAATGAGAGAGAGAGAAGATCATAGTTTGTTTTAGGAGAAAGATGACGTTGATGGTGGCAAAAGGAATAACTCAGGTGCAGACGAAGTTTCGGTGAAATCTCGTAAGTATACTAATAATGAAATTCGTTGGCCAATCCACATCGTTTCGAAGAAAACATGGGCTGTTTGCGGAACAGTTAGCGTAGTATTATGTACTTAAGTATTTTATGTATGTACTTAAGTCAGTTTCGAATATCCTAGAAAACGATGCAAAGATCCGACCAGTTGAGAGATTAAGTGGATTAGCATTTAGTTAAACGGTTGATTTTCAGTTCATTACGAGGTTAAGGCGGGATTGGGGTAAGTTTTTATAAACTTTTGGTGAGTATTTGAATTGGAGCTAATTAGCAGACCGTGTAAGGTTTGTTACATATGGCGAATTAGAACTTTATGTGGCCTGTGGTCTTCATGAATAGGTAAAGATACATAGATAAAGACACTATCGGAAGTTCTTGGAAGAAATTAACAATCTGCAGATTGTTAATTTCTTCCAAGAACTTCTGCATGGTCTTCATCTACCGCAGTCATGACTGCGGTAGATGAAGACCATGCAGCCTATTTACCCAAAGTATATTTTGAAGAGGTGGATCGATAATATTGATCGAAAAATAAACACATCCCAAACAAAATCATGCGCAAAACGTTTTGAACTATAAATAGATCGTTCGTTGACTTCACTTATGCAGTACCTAAGATATAAATCGCCAGGGTCTAATGTCAAAGCTACAAACTTAGATATACGTTCGTTAACTGGCGTAGGCAATATTATTAGTATCTCTCATAAGGTCGCAATCGATCGGGGCTCTGTTATCTCGGCTCGTCGACACATCTTGGTCTGACGTGTCGGAGCCATGACGTCAGGGCTTATCTCATCTTGCGGTGGATGAGTGAAGTTTAATTCTTTGAGAACTTGATTGGGTGTTCTTCGCTAGCCTTGACTGACGTAAGCATGCATAATGTTCGTTTTGGGTTCTAAAGCTTTTACGAGGTCCAAACCATGCTATGGGTGCTTGCATGGTTCTCAGTACCGACAAGTCGGAACGGATCGGTGCGGGTAAAATCGCGTCTTCACTTTGTCCTGCAGCTGCAGTGGGACAGTCATAGGCGTCCAGTATAATGTCTGACACGTAGTTACGTTAGTTCTACGAATGTCGTAAGACGTCGGATTCAACTAGTTTGTGAAACAGTACGATTGCCTCCAGTCAGTGAGCTAAGCCGAAACTTTATGTCTTTGCGTGACTCCTTCATGTTTCCGAAACTAACTTTGTTGACACCAGTCAAAGTTAAGGTTATTACAAGCACTTGTTCTGGGTCAACGTGAATGATGTTGAGTGTAGTATATAGTGTGCGTTGTTGTTAAAGTAATGGCGTATGTTGCCGTCTTTTATTAGAAGCGAACAAATTGCTATGACTTATAGGTGTTGTTCTAGCATTTTTGTAGTCTTGAAAGGACTGATTGATTTCCTCTCTTTGCGCATATTTTGGCCGGTTACTGGACTTACGATAGCAGCCTACGCGTCCTATGGTAACTCTTCAATCGTTTAGAAGCGTTTCCTTTTCAAACTATTATTATTCTAAGCCTGTGTTGTCCCACTGCGGGGCGAAAGCCTCCCACTTTCCACTCCATCCATCCACCACTCCATCTACCATCCATCCATCCACCCACCATCCATTCATCTCTCCATCTTTCCAGTTTTCCCGGTGTAGTTAATGTAGGGCCAATCCTTTTAATTCCAATTCTTGCTAATCTGGCCATTTCCTTATATTTCAAAGGATCTATTAAAAGTTTCCTAAAGCTCTCTTGGTTTATCAATTAATTAAGAACTAGAAAATACAGAGAAAACTAAATAATTAGCATGGTAACACACTGACCTAATAAAACCCAGCTAAATAATGCATTTCCTGAATAAAACAGATTATTAAATCTGCTAACAAGAACCAAGATAACTGTTATCAAGCCGGTGTTATTATGATGTAGTAACGAAACAAAAAGTGCAGGCTTAATAGTGTTATTATTATTATTTATTTAATTTATTATAATACGGTTATCGATTGTCGTAATGAGTCGTTATCAGAGAAAGTAATTAATGCTAAAAATAATGCGTTGATAAATGATAAGAGTTCGGTTTGAAGTTTTAATGAATAATTGGCATATGAGGGCTAAGTTGACTATTTATTTCCAAACTAAGTATAATATTAACCTTGTATTTTCTCGAAACTTCCCGAAAGGCTTTATTTATTTTGCGTAAGAATAAAGTATGTGACATTTGGCAACTACGAGTACAATATTCATACACAAATGTCAAGTGCAATGAAAACTTGGCACACTATTATTTAAAATGGTTTCACCAATAGATTTCAGTACTGTCCTCCGCTTATTTTTTTTAGGACACGACCTTCGGAAAGTCCCATAAGCGATATTCTTGGCAAACGTAATGGAGACGAAAATGTTGTTATATGCTAACCATACCTCTGATATACTAGGTAATATCAAAACATGAACTATCCTGCTACTATGTCATTATATTCAGAATTCTTGCCAGCAGCATTTACATAAAGCTGTTATACTCCTAACACCTACTGTCAACCTGACCAATAACTAAATTACAAGTACCCTATAACGTAATAATTTGAACCCAATCGTTAGTAAAGGTCAGCACGAGTAGTTCCCGGTGGTCGATGAAGACGATATACGGCATCCTAACAGAGTTAGTATCAACTAACTCTGTTAGGATGCCGTATATCGTCTGAGATAGTGCACAATTACCGGCGTCTCTAAGCTCATTGGCACGTGTTCTCTCCGCCACTGCTCGACGAAGCACTGACCACAGGTCTTCAATTTTACTAGTAAGTACTTTGTTAATAAAACACATCATATCTAAAACATCGTTCTGTTCCTGTCAATCGTTTGAAAATGACAAAGACAGAATGATATTTCAAATATATTATGTTTAGCGCTAAGGCCTTTATATGGCACTACATCGTTCCGGTCACATTCCATCAAACAAGTTTGGTTTTTTCATGAAAAAGGTTACGTCACCCAACTGTGAAAAATGTGGAGTAGTCGAAGATGTGCAACATGTTTTGATGGAGTGTGTGCGGAATGAGGCTTTGCGAAGTGATTTACTTGGTGCAACAAATACATACGATATTGGAGAGTGCAATGCTGTCCTGGCCTGTTCTTTATCGGAACAAGCTAGGATACTGTACAAACTAGCATTTTTTGTTTTAAAGTAAGTGTGTTATGTTACAGGCCGACGTTATTGCTCAGCGATAAAGCCCTTAAAAAATTATTGCTCTCAGAGCACATCACAAATTTTACAATAATATTACTGTCGGTTTAGTGGTTTGTTTGTGGTGCAAGAGGGCCTTAATGCTTTTGATGCTAATAGTGACTTCAGGGAATTCCTTGGAAATAAGGCTTATTTTGTAATCTCTGTATTTCTTCATAATCAGACTATAATGTTCTCATTGCTGGGTCAGAGGCCTCCTCTCGGTGAGAGGGAGTGGGCCGTAATCCACCACGCGGGCCCAGACCGGGTTAGTAAATCATCGATCGGCCTAATTTAGTTCCATTGACATTAAGAAAAATCAAGTAAAGTCACCATGACAGATTGATAAAGGTCAAGTACAAAACTAAATCGCCTTATTCTCAGCTTTCCGCGTTTACCGCAGTCTTCTTTTTTCGTCCGCAATTTCCTTCGTCAGTCGATCTTCCTGTACGCGTCCATTCCGTTTCGATAGTCACTCAACCTTTGATAGTCTGTTGGAAAAATAAACATCAATCTTCAAGTTCATTGACCCCGACCTTGTCATATGTTTGTTGTAAAAAAGGGAGAAAGTAATGCCTATTGGACATGTTCCAAATGTGTCAAGGACGGTCATATTTACAACTATGCTTCTCTTGTCTATGATACATTTTATTGGATTCTAGCGACTTGTTCACTTGTTACGATTTCACTTGTGTTTTGAGAGAATGATATAATTGACTGGTAGCCGTCATAAGCGGAAACCAGAAGTAATTTTCATATTCTGACAGGGAAGGAGGGAGGGAGGGGGAGGGAGGGAGGGGGAGGGAGGGAAGGGGGGGAGGGAGTATAGTTCTTAAATAACGATACATACATACATGAAGTCACGCCTTCTTCCCATGGAGGTAGGCAGAAACTACAGAACGCCAGCTGCTACGCTACGACCCAGTCATGTACGAGTATAATGCTCTTTCTGCTTCGTTTACGTTTAACAGTCACGCGGGTTGCGAGCACTACGCACCTGACCGTTCTGAAGAACATCACCAATAAGGTCACTGTCTGCTTTCATTAGGTACCACTTAGATATCTGTGTATTGCCACAGAATAGGTTACGGTTTTTGTTTAAATACTATCTTAGAAAGCCGACAGCGTTCATTGCCAGGGCCAGATAAGAAGCCTAGCAAGTAGTCGGTTAAGTAAACAGTTCCGCTTGTGAGATTATAATAAACGATGCCATCACTCGTCTTTTCATAGAAATATAGAATTATTCTCTGCTCTACTAGCTTTTGCTTCCGGCTTCGCCCGCGTGTTTGTCGGAAAATGTCCCAGGGGATCGATCGTACTATCGGGATTATATGTGTCCTGTGTTAATCCCGGTTATAAACTATATGTGTGCCAAATTTTATCAAAATCCGTTCAGCCGTTTTTCCATGATTGAGTAACAAACATCCAAACATACAAAGTTTCACAGTTATACTATTAGGTAAGTACTAGCTTTTGCCCGCGGCTTCGCCCGCGTGGAGGCCCGAAATTATCCCACGGCAACGTACTACCGGGGTAAAAAGTATCCTATGTCCTATGTGTATGGTCATGGTCTACCCATGTGCCAAATTTCATTCATATCCGTTCAGCCTTTTTAGCGTGAAAGCGGCACAAACAAACTCATTTTCGAAATTATAATATTAATTAGGATTAGAATAAGTAGGATCAATTTTTTCCACACGTAAGTAAGTATTGGAAATTCGAGAAGATTTTCTGCTTTCACGTAGACAATAATCAATAATCAATCAATAATCAAAATATTTTATTTCACATAAACCTACATGGGCACTTATGAAACGTCAGAAGCTAGGTGCACGGTTCCAAATTGGTCGTTTCCTATGGAGAAGAGCCGGCAAGAAACTTGACGGTTACTCTTTTAAAAATAATTGGATTTTACAATATTTTCAAATAACAGTGTTAATAGGACTGGTCCTTCAGTCCGTGAAACATAGCTTAGAGTAGGCTCTTAGGACTGAAGAAGGCAGCTGGATTAATGTGGAAGGATGAAAAACGGGATCCAGGTCCGTGAGCTTCGTCAGCTTCTGCTTGACTTGTAAACATTTCAGTAGAACCAGCTGAAATAAATGCACATACTGATTGTTCATAGATTTATTACGCACTAGCTTGCGCCCGTGGCTTCGCCCGCGTGGACGTTGTATATTGTCCCACGGAAGCAAACTACCGGTATAAAAAGTACTTATCCTACATATGTCTAAACCCAGGCTGTGTGCCAAATTTCTTCGAAACCCGTTCAGCCATTATGCCGTGAAAACGTAACACAGACAGAGTTACTTTCCCGTTAATATTAAGAATGATGGATTTTGAATCGTTTCTTTCAATGGGTACCTGAAGCAAAATTATTATTAACTAGCTTATCCCAGAGACTTGTCCTATCGGCATTTCAACTTGCTCTGGAGTTCATAGAAAAAGGACGTTAATTTTTTCCCCAAATTTGTCATTTTTTCCAGGAAACTTTTCCAATTTTTCTTTCTCATGAAAACCTAATTCGGACTAACGAACATTTTAAAAACAAAAAATGGTCAATTCGGTCCAGCCAGCCGTTCTCATGTGATGCGCTTACCAACGAACAGCATTTCCTTTTTAACCGACTTCAAAAAGGAGGAGGTTATCAATTCGTCGGAACCTTTTTTTTTTTTTTTATTTTTTTTTTTATTTTTTTTTTATGTATGTTCCCCGATTACTCGAAGATGGCTGGACCGATTTGGATTATTTTTTTTTTGTTTGAAAGGGTATACTTCCCAGGGGGTCCCATGATCATCAAGTCAGGATCTGATGATGGGATCCTGGAGAAATAGAGAGAACTCTTCCAATTTTATAGGCACACTTGAAGCGATTTGGATAGTCTTTGGAAGAGTACTTTCTTGGAGTGGTCCCATTTCAATTTGGTGAAGATCTGATGAAGAACTTCTGATGAGATAGGCAACGGAACTCCTCAATAAATGATAGCAAATGGACTGGGATTGCTGAAATCTCATGTCTGTTTGTTGTTCACACCAGTTCATAACATAACATCACACCAGTACGCTGTGAAGGGGTAAGCACATGTGAACCACTAAAACGTGAAAAATAAAAACCTTTTTTACAAAAAAATACAACCGACTTCCAAAAATAACGCTACAAAGTGAAAAATAACTTTAATTTCGGAAGTCGGTGGCAAAAACGAAAATACATTTAATCAGACACCGACTTCCGAAATTAAAGTTATTTTTCACTTTGTAGCGTTATTTTTGGAAGTCGGTTGTATTTTTTTGTAAAAAAGGTTTTTTTATATATAATACACTTCTGGACACATCTTTTGGCCCACCTTGTATTTTCAGTTTCGTTTGGTCCTAGCTAAAATTTTATATTAGGTCGAGCAAAAAGTTTTTATGCAGTTTTGAACCTGGCACATTCACAATTTCATTCAATAGTCTTTTTTTGAATTTTGAACACAGAATTTAAAGAAACACAAGACAATTTGGAGCCTGTTTGTTGATATCAAACAATCGAATACTAAGAAAACTTGGTTTTATTGGTTTACTTGGATTTAATTCTTGAAAAAGTGATTGATATCTTTGGTTTTGCAACAAACATTACTTATTCTTAACATTAAGGTGAGGTTCTATCAATAATCTATGGATACTTCACCTGAAGTCGCCGCCCAAGCTGTGGCACTTATTCAGGCCGGACACAGCCAAAGAAACGTGAGTGCTCAACTTAATTTAAGTCGATCTGCGGTCCGAAATGTTTATCGGAGGTACCTAGAGACTGGCGGCTTTGTTCGTCGCCAAGGAAGGCCACGATCTCGGGTCACAACTGAAAGGCAGGACCGATTCATCGTGACGACCAGCTTGAGAAATCGTCACCTTACCTCCATTGAGATACAAAACCAACTTCGCGACTACCACGGAGTATCTGTGAGCGCTCGAACTGTTCGGAGAAGGTTAAAAGAACGCGATATGGTACCACACAAGCCAGCTAATGGCCCCAAACTAACGCGAGCCCACCGAACAGCGCGCCTTCATTTCGCACGCAGTCATTTAAATTGGACACAGCAAGATTGGAGCCGTGTACTCTTTTCTGATGAGTCTAAAATTGTGTTACATGGCAATGATGGAAGGAAGAAGGTCTACCGACGTAAGGGAGAGCGTTTCGCACAATGCTGCTTTGAAGAGAGGGTTGCTTATGGCGGTGGCTCATGGACTGTCTGGGGCGGTATATCCGCGAGCGGCAAAACTCAACTTGAGGTTGTTACAGGACCACGGCTGCCAACATTAAATGCTGAAAGGTACATTCGTGAGTGCTTAGAACCTCACGTGATACCATACGCGGACTATGTGGGCCGAAATTTCCTTTTTATGTATGATAATGCAAGAGCCCATGCGGCCGGCATCGTCAGGGAATATCTTCGGGATGTGAACATCACAGTTATGGACTGGCCAGCCAGAAGCCCGGACATGAACCCTATTGAGCACATGTGGGACGAGCTAAAAAGACGTGTTAGGGCTCGTCAGCCAGTTGCCCAGACGATGCAGGAGTTGAAAACTGCCATAGAAGAGGAATGGGAGATGATCCCTCAAAATTTCATAGAGCGGTTGATAAACTCTATGCCTAATCGTATGAGAGCTGTGGTAGATGCCCATGGAGGCAACACGCGTTATTAAATTAAACCTTTATTTGATAAAACATGTTTTTTATTCAAAAATCAATTGCCTTTAACAAGGCGCATATGCGACTTGTTAGGCGTAGCTCCATGTCGTATGGTATTCTGAATTCAAATTTAAAACAATACGATCGAAAAAGGTGGTAAAATGTATGAGGTTTAAAACTGCATCAACAGTTTTTGTTCAATCTAGCAATCATATTTCGGTAGGGGCCATCGAAACCTAAACTCTAAGGTGGGCCAATAGATGTGTCCAGAAGTGTATATAGATCTAGGTAACGACACCTTTGTCTTGGGATGAGACCCTGAATTTATTCTTATACTAAAGTTTAGACCTTTTTACCAAATTTGTCAATAATATGCCTAGAGCGTCTTCTTCATCCTATTATATACTTTCTTTACTTCTGCAACTTCTTATATTTACCAAAGTTATGAACTCCTTGATTGATTAGATCAGATTACGTTAGAATTTGCGTAACACAAATTTGATTAGCTAAATTGACGAAGTTAAATTCGACCGAGCGTCTGCGTTTTCTCAATCAATATATTGAGAATATCTCACAGAATAGAATAATTTTCTATTGAATTATATTATGTTGGTAGTCAATTTGTCAAAATGAGTTATCATATTGTGAAGTTGAATAACTGTTGCGGTAACTAACTAAATAAATAAATATAGATACGATTGGCTTACGTAATAATTATTATCCTATTTGTTTTGAGTTGGGAATGCTATACCTATCGTAATACTGTCAATCTATAGTCTGTTATCGGTCGTACAACAGGAAAATGGACTTAATAGGCTAAAGCGGAGGTGACCAGCTGGCCGCCTATCATTAAAAAAATAAAAGTTGGGGTTCTATGTTCTATGTTAGAGGATTTGGTTTCCGCACTTAGTCCTTCATGTGGATCATTGTGCGTGGGCCATGGCGGCCGTCGGTGAGTATTCCAACCAGCCCACATCCCAAAACTTGGGGTATTAAGTGGTACATTTTTTTAAATCTGGGCTTTGAAAGTTTGGCTAAACTTGATAAAAAGTTAGAAAACACAAGTAAAAATAAAACCTGAAGCG
Source organism: Cosmia pyralina (assembly GCA_946251885.1). Lineage (NCBI taxonomy): Eukaryota > Metazoa > Arthropoda > Insecta > Lepidoptera > Noctuidae > Cosmia > Cosmia pyralina. The sequence continues at coordinate 26,352,132 of OX276353.1, forward strand.
TTGCAGAGCCATACCGGACGTAAATTAGAACAGAATCCTGTACCTACAGTATGGCGGCATCTTCCAGCCAGATTTGAACTCGCTTCGTCGTAAATTTTGTTCACAGGGTCGAAAAATCCAAGTGACAGTGTAAAATTTCTTGAAAATTTTGCGAAATTTTCTGAATATCCCAACTTTTAAATTTTTAAATGATTGGTGCGTATTACCCCATTTGCCTTTGGACCACTTTGTTTGAGACACCCTATAACGTTTATTTTGTTATTTTATAACTTGGAACCTCTCTGTCCTACTGCCTATTTTGCCTATCTGTGTTCCAAGTGAACAATCATGGAAATACCCTTTACATTGATTCCTTCTCATTAAAATTGTTACAATGGTTCTTCACACTTCAAAACACAAGAAACAAACCCCTCGTACCTTCCCAAGAGTTCTGTTGTTCATCTCGGTGTAACTCGAATTGTGTTGGACCCTTGTAACGACGGCTTTACATCGAATTAATCAACGGTTTCTATAACTGTCTGTCTTGTTACAGGTAAGCTGCTAATCTCGGCTCCACGATGATTTATAGTGAGTAATGTAATCTTATTTAATGTTCGGCCTAACTTTGGTTAAATGAGTGAGATTATGTTGGGCAAAGCTGCGGTTGGAATTGGAATGAAAATGCGTTTTGTTGAAAGCTCTTAGAGAAAGAGAGTATTTTTGATTCAGAAGAACTAGTTCTAGTGCATATATAGTAGACATCTTGACGGAAATAATCATCGGAAGTCTTAGTTGATTGACATAATAGTCTAAATTGGGTCTTCGGTTAAGAAATAAACTCAAGAAATAAAGTAAACAAGTTGTCTTTTTTCGCCTCATCACCAACAAGCGATCTTCATAAATATCAAAGCACCTCCCACTTTCCCTGAGGCGGTTACTACCCAAAACTTCTGACAACTAAGAACCGCAACTCCTTTTATTCACAACTTGCCAACAAGATATATCACTTCATATCGTACATATTCTTCTTTGAGTTTCATTGCTCAAAGAAACTCGTTGCTCTAAAGTTTGTCGTAAATATGTTCCGGTCCTAATTCAAGTTTCAGTCCTTCGGGACAAAATTACAAGATGGCGACCTTTTGCACCAAACTTGGACAACTATTTTCTTGTTAGGTTCTAATTAGGGGTGTCACCGGCCTGTCATTATTCTATACGTGTCGTAGTTAAGTTAATGTAATGGATTAATTTAGCTTGTTTATAACCCTATTTGTTGAGGAAAATGGGGTCTTAAATGGATTGAGTGAATTTGTCGCACTTTTTAGTGGGACATGTTTTTCTGAGAGTGTTTCCTCCTTCCCTGTCTTAAGTGTCACTAATTGCATTAAGACGCAGATATATGCCAACGGCCTTGAGTGGTTAGCTTGCGTGTTCCGTGCTGAGCTCACGCAACGCGTTGTACGTCCATCCAGTAATAATAAGACTCACCCATCAAGGAGCGCTGTCACAAATTAGACGCATTATTAATTTATTATACCTACATAAAACAAAAGGTACTAAATTTAAACACTTATCTAAAAGATAAATAATTAAATTACCTTTAAAATGGTGACGGTTTCATAAGAATACGCTTGATAGTTATTGCGTGATTCTCAGCTTTTTATCCGCGTTAGACATAACTTTACAAATTAATTACACTATGTAATATAAACATAATCTAAATTAGTCACATAGTAAGTTATTAAGAAAATGCTCTAATTTAACATATATGTTTTGCAAATCATTAACACTACTCGTTAAGAAGTGATCTTCAGTTTACTCGTAAAATCATTAAAAGTCGTTTGTCGTCGCCTTCATTTTTTTTTACCAAATATGTTACATTCTGGGTACTATGTCTCCAATGTCAAAAACAACGTCACTCAAAATAATTTTTTAAACACTGTTGATTGTTTTCTAATATAAAAATGTATTCAATATTACAATTTTAATCAATTTTCAAAAACACATCAGCCTCCCACGCTCTCATCGTACTTAAGTTCTTACCCGCTGTTTTCTTGGACCAAATTATTCTCAAACTTTATCAGCGTCACTTAAAACTTGAGTTTCAGCTGAAATCAAAGGCTTCAGAGGCTTCTTCTGTAATTATCATAACAATTACCGTAGGATGATGGTTTGTCATTATCTACGCCAGGAGGAACGGGAGATACCGGAGCCACTTCAAACATTAGGAGGGATTTAAAGTGTAATTTGCATGATTTTATTTCTGTTTAATGTTATTTAAATATTGTGAAGCGTGATTTGTCTAGCATACCAAATACCCAGGACCATTGATATAATTTTCTTCAACATATCAGCCAAAATACGTTCATTGCTGAACATAAGTATTAAATGGGTATTAGTCGGCCATGGATTAGAATTTTCAACAAGACCATTTAAATAATTTTCGACGCATTTTTCCGCATCGTCATGTGCCTTTTTTCCAACGATGTTGGGGTCGGCTTCCAGTCTAACCGGATGCAGCTGAATACCAGTATTTTACATGGAGTGACTGCATATCTGACCTCCACAACCCAGTTACTGGGTAATACGGTACGACTAGTATTACTGGTTGTCAGACTTTCGGGCTTCTGACTACTCGTAACGACTGTCAAAGATCTGCAAATGACAACCGGGACCAACAAGGGCAAGGAGGGGTCTCGATATGTATTGGATGGTCACCCATCCACGGACCGGCCTCAAAGTCAAAGTACAAAGATTTATTTGCAGATAAATATGGTTACAAAGTTCTTACAGTGCTAGTATTAGCAGCTTAACATATTTAATCATAACATAATGACATGCTAATTTTCCTATAAGTACAGTTACATCATTTAGATTTAAACTGAAAGAATACCTGTACGGTATAGAAGGAATTCTCAATTAGCCACCTGCGTAAAGCCCTTCGGAAGGGGACCATTGGAAGTTCTTTAATTTGGTTAGGAATCTTGTTAAAAATCTGTACACACATAGGATAGCAACTTCGCCTATATAGTTTCGTTTTCTTTCTAGGAATAATTAATCTATTATGATATTTAGTATTGAACTTATATTTATCTCACAGTTTTTCAAACATCTCAGGGTGAGATTTGGTATATTTACATATTTCCTCAATATAAATACCAGTTAATATATGTATTCTAAGTTTCCTAAACAGTGGTTTACAACATGTAAGTGGATCTACGTTATAAATCGCACGTACACCTCTTTTATGCGTTTAAAACTCTTCCGAGATGCACGGAGTTTTGTAGCTTCGATCGACCCGAGCCGCTGTTATTATTAAGCCACGAGCCCCTCTTTTCCGCACCACGCATCACTCAAAATTTTAAAAAGAACTAGAATAATGGCTTTTTTCCAAGCTATATACAACACTGAAACGTGTCTACGTTAATAGCCAATATAATCTCTTCGTAGTATCTCGGAGGGAGCTGATTCATGACTTCATTGACTACAAGCTACAATGGGAACGCAAAATCTTACGATTCTATTGTATTCGTTTGCGTCAGTCATTCATTATTTTATATGAATGGTATTGTCATGGAAGATTTTATAACGAGAATTTGGATTTTTTATTACGATATTTATTCTAAACTGTTTTCAAGATTAGTTGTAGGTAATTATAATATATTTTATTGTCATTTATCTAGCTGGTTCTTGGTAAAGAAAGCATCGCTTTTCCAGAGGTGAATTTCATAAAGGTGACTTAAGTAAGTATTGTAAGTAGTAGCTTCTTTTTAGGGTTCCGTAGTCAACAACGAACCCTAATAGTTTCTCTATGTCCATCCATCTGTCCGTCTGCCCGTCCGCAGCTTAGCCCTGCGACTCCTAGTACTAGAAAGCTATAATCTGGCATGGATATACATATTGATCACGCCGACAAAGCGAAAATTTTTTTAGGGTAGGTACTTTCTGTACACGTAAAGTGGGGATGTTTTTTTTTCACGTCTACCCCAAGGTGTGGGGTGTTGTTGGATGGGTCTTTCAAAAATATAGTGGGTTTGTTAAAACAATTACTCGATTTAAGAATCTGTTTCTGAAATATTAAGCTTTAAAGTGCTATTTTTTGTTAGAGTCAAGTGTCCTCCCCCCACCAGCAACTCGTAAACGGTTAGTTTTGGATGGGTGAAAAAATTCACGGTAGTAGTATACAAACGAAGTTAAAAGGAAAACTATCACAGCTAAGTAGGCTTTTCAAGTTTACGAGTAATAGTCAACCAACTTACATTTGCTGTTGGAATGTATGGGAGACGATGATTTCAACTACAGTGTTAAGTTTGTTCTTGGGATAAATTCATCCCAACTACGGAACCCTTCATTGTGCGTGCTCCGACACGCACTTGGCCGGTTTTTTTTTACCTGAGTATGGCGAAGCTAAAAGGAAAAGAAAAGTATGTTTTTAGCAGTCTATGTATGTAAAGTGAGCAAAGAGGAGCTCGTGGCTAAGTAATAACAGCCGCACGGGTCGATCCATCGGGTTAAGCTACGCTTGCCGGGGTTGGTCCGTGGATGGCTGACCATCTTTACATACCGAGACTTCTCCGTGCCTCAGAAAGCACGTTAAGCCGTTGGTCCCGGCTGTCATTCGTGGATCTTGACAATCGTTACGGGTCGTCAGAAGCCCGAAAGTCTGACAACCAGTCTTACCAAGGGGTATTGTATTACTCAGTTACTGGGTTGTGGAGATCAGATAGGCAGTCGCTCCACGTAAAATGCTGGTATTCAGCTACATCCGGTTAGATTGGAAGCCGACCCCAACATAGTTGGGAAAAGGCAGGCAGATTGATTGTATGTAAAGTGAGCAGCGGTGTCCAGTGGTAACGACCCCGACTTACGAGTTGTAGGTCGTGGGTTCGAACCTAGACAGGCGCTTTACTTTGTGTAAATTATTTCATCACCACTGCTGTCTATACGGTGAAGGAAAAGATCGTAAGGAAACCGGCATGTCCTAGAAATTCGAAGACATGTGACATCTACCAACCCGCACTGGGCCCGTGTGGTAGATTACAGACCACTCCCTCTCGAAGAGAGGAGGCGTGTGTCCCAGCAGTGGGAACATTATAGGCTGACTATATATGTAAAGTATGTATGTATTTACATAATAGGTTGGGGAAAAAGTTTCTTCGCATTTTTTAAGAAAATTCAAAACATTTTTTAATATACATTATTTACATTTATCTAAAGTATGTAGGTACCATTTTGTTCGATAACTTTTTGCCATCTTGTAGCTACGGATATGATCCCATTGCTATAGAAATTTTGGGATTTCTGATCAAAATACCGCGACAAGTGGTTTTGGCAGTCCTCTCGTGATGTTAACCTGACACTGCCTAAAGAATTCTGAAGAGACCGAAACAGGTGGAAATCTGAAGGTGCAAGGTCAGGACTATACGGCGGATGCATTAACACCTCCCAGCCAAACTCTCTTAATTTTTGCTGAGTGGCTATAGATGTGTGAGGTCTAGCCTTATCATGATGAAAAACCACACCCCTTCTGTTGATTAATTCCGGCCGCTTTCTCTCAACTTCTTGTTTTAATATCATCGGTTGTTCGCAGTAGAGTTCAGAATCGATGGTGCTGCCTGGTGGTAACAGCTCATAATGAATAATGCCCTTCCAATCCCACCACACACACAGCATCACCTTGTTGCGAGTTAACCCGGGTTTCGCCACAGTCTGTGAAGCCTGACCGGCTTTTGACCACGACCTTTTTCGCACGTTCTTGTCGTACGTGATCCACTTTTCATCACCAGTTATCAGCTTCTTCAAAAATGGTTCGGTTTCATTACGTCGTAATAAAGAATCACAAAAGAGTACACGGTTCATTAGGTTTCTTTCAGTGAGCTCGTGAGGTACCCAAATATCGAGCTTTTTTGTGTAACCAGTTTTCTTCAAATGCGCCAAAACTGTTTTGTGGTCAATTCCCAGTTCTTCAGCTACGTCGTAACTACTGATATGCCGATCTTGCTCCACTTTTTCAAAAATGGCATCCATTTTATCCGTAATATGGCGACCAGAGCGACGTGCATCTTTGACATCAAAATTTCCGGATTGAAAACGCTTAAACCAAATTTGTGCTACTCTCATAGACACTGCACTGGGACCATAAACATCGCAAATTTTTTTCGCGGCTTGCGTCCCATTTTTACCTTTTTTGTAGTAAACTTTTAAAATGTATTGAATTTCTTCATTAGATTCACTCATCTTGACAGTACGAAAAACAAATGAAAATCACACATTTTCCTAATTTGAATTTGGAATTATGTTCTTTAAAATTTAAACTTTCAATGATACCAAAACCAGCCAGATACAAGTAGTATAGCCAAAGAGAATTTATTTTAAGTTCATACATACTATAATGCGAAAAGACTTTTTCCCCAACCTAATATGTTCCACCGTAGCACCTAAACTTCTCATCCGATTTAGATGAATGAGGTGTCAATTGATTCGATAATAAGGTCCGGATGACATAGGCTACGTTTTATACGAACAAAACCAATATGACAGATGTTACATCTAAAAAAGTCAGAGACCCACTCTCTGACTTCTTGTTACTTTAAATTTCTGCGATCAGCAGTAAAGTTTTCAAGCCAAGCTGTTTCTTCAGTCTCTGGTCCCGTTATTTGGGGTCGGGTCTCCTCTCTTTCCTGCGCCAAGTTATTCTGTCTTGGGTTGTCGGTTCTGGCAGTTGGGTTTTATATGTGACCACCAGTTCAATGGCGGGCGGCCTCTGCCTCTCTTTTGCTCAGGCAAATTTAGTGCAAAAAGTTTTCAAGCGAAGCATCTAGTCTATGGCAATATCTCCTCTGAACTTTCAGTATGATAACATTGCGGAACTCTCGTCCAGGCTTGGCTTGTTGTGGGCTATGATTTGTTGTATTGTAAAACATTAGGACATAATGGTTCAATACGTAATGATACAGTGAGGAGCTCGTGGCTAAGTAATAACAGCCGCACGGGTCGATCCATCAGGTTAAGCTACGCTTGCCGGGGTTGGTCCGTGGATGGGTGACCATCTTTACACACCGAGACTCCTCCGTGCCTCGGAAAGCACGTTAAGCCGTTGGTCCCGGCTGTCATTCGTGGATCTTTAACAGTCGTTACGGGTCGTCAGAAGCCCGAAAGTCTGACAACCAGTCTTACCAAAGGGGTATCGTATTACCCAGTTACTGGGTTGTGGAGGTCAGATAGGCAGTCGCTCCATGTAAAATACTGGTATTCAGCTGCATCTGGTTAGATTGGAAGCCGACCCCAACATAGTTGGGAAAAGGCAGGCAGATTGATTGACGTAATGATACAGTGAACCTATCGCGTGTCGACAAAAATAACAAAACACAGTTAGTTGTGTCGTTTATCGTTAATTATGAGTTTATGACGGTTAATGGGTAGTTTCGATGTTAATTTGTAACTTATGCCGATAGTTTCAGTTTAAAAGGTCAAAAATGGATCCGAAATGTTTTATCGAATAGTTTTTAGTGAAGTTTAATTAAACATATTTTAATGGATATCTGTAAACTATTAATAGACTAATTAATATGAATGTAGAATTGGAAACGTAATTTCCATTTAAAGTAATAGCAAAGATAATTTTTCAGTCCGAAAATATCCTGAACATGTTGAACTGTAAGGAGTGGTCTATTCTTTTCCGGAAACTCAATGGAAAGCGGAAGAAAAATGGTCCTAGGGGTCTTCATAGAAAGCAAAATGTTATAAAAAAATGTATGTTAAAAAAGGCTTTCACACAATACATCAAAACCGTCACCATCCATCTGTACACGAGCATACCCTTGGGATCAGACACCAGGACCCACTAAGCAGAAAAGCACAGAAAGGCAACTTCGCATCGCATCACCTGCCCGCGCTATTACTTCGTTTTCGCTTAGCGTTCTTTCTGGTTTTGTTTTCTTTTTGCTCGGCTCTTAAATGTCGTAGCGTAATGTTAAATAGCCTGTAGCCTTCCTCAAGAATTGGGCTGTCAAATGCAAAAAGAATTTTTCAAAGCAGATTCGTACTTTCAGAGATTAGCGCGTTCAAAAATACAAACAAATAAAAACAAATAATAATAAATATTAGTATAGATTAATACAGAGTCATATAATATGGTCTCAAGTTTCAAGTGTCAAAAGTTTAAACATTAAAACTTTTGACAGTAAACATAACCTAAAAATAACAAAATTATATACTAACATAACTAAAACTATTAAAAAACTAAAATATGGCGTTGAAAAATTCCTCCGCATCGCTGTCGACTGGTAAAGTACCCAAGAGACTGGCGGCATTGCCACGTTGTATGGCAATGCTAAGCCGCTGGCCAAGGTAAAAGCCAGCCCTTGGGTCACGGGAAGTGTCAACCAGCCGTTTGGAGATTTCGTTGAACAAACTATGAGCACTCAAAAATATTTGTACGCCAATATATAAGGCTAAACATGATTGGACTATAATGTAATTTATTATCATCTTGCATGCTCTTGTATGTATATACCATGTTTAAACAAATAAATAAATCTTATCTTATCTTATCTCGGACCCCACGGCCCAAGGGTGTGACAGTTGAATCTGATGTCATAGCTTTTTTGTTACGTCACAATTTCTGCCAGTAAGCCGCGTTAATTGAAGAGCTTCGTTATAAAAATCAGTCGCACATTAAGTATGGCAATGGAAATGAAAATCTGCTCCCAATTCCGTAACACACTTTGGATTTTGAATTAAATTCCTTAACCATTGCTTCATCTAAGCATATGTTTGTAAACTACGTCTCCTGGACAACGTAAATAACGTAACGAATGTTGTTGAATTGTCAAAATGAAGCTGTTGTGTTACGCAATTACCAGATAAGTCATTAGGTATGTACGAGTATTTTGAGAAGCATAGCTCTATTTTCAATAAAGCAGGAAACTAAGTTAATCCTAAATTGTAGCACCAATATACAGTAGTGTTGCTGATTTATGAATCCACTCCTAATAAAAAAAATATACGCAGGCTTCAAGGTAGAAACCATTTTGAATTTGCTACAGATTCAGAACTCACTCGCATTCTGATGATACCTGAATACTAATTCCTGATGCCGTAACAGTGGGCCTTCTCCTGTATCCTTATATTCCAGTATTTTCCTTCCGCTATCCCCATCAATATAGGATCAATGTAACACTCTCCCCCTAACTCCCGGGGGATGGTCCTCACTCCCTCAGTAATTGTTTCTGCTGGCCAGCGGACACCGACGGAATACTAATTAAGACGAAGTTCTGGAGTGAAGGTTTTGTTTATTTACGATATTCTGAGGTGGGAATACCGTTGTCATCTTTTTTTCTTGTAGGATTTTAATATTATAATATGTGTGTGCTGTTGCAATAATAACAGCCGCACGGGTCGATCGATCAGGTTAAGCTGCGCTTGCCGCGGTTGGTCCGTGGATGGGTGACCATCTTTACACACCAAGACCCCTCCGTGCTTCGGAAAGCATGTTAAGCCATTGGTCCCGGTTGTCATTCGTGGATCTTGACAATCGTTACGGGTCGTCAGAAGCCCGAACGTCTGACAATTAATCTTACCAAGGGGTATCGTATTACCCAGTACTGGGTTGTGTAGGTCAGATAGGCAGTCGTTCCATGTAAAATATTCAGCTGCATCCGATTAGACTGGAAGCCGACCCCAACGTATTTGGGAAAAGGCTAGGCAGATGATGTGTGAGCTGTTGCAATCATTATAATTGTACTGATGTTTAAAATCATGCAAATCGATGACAAGGTCTTTTGTTACTGTGATTTCAAATTTCTCTCTTACATAAATAGAAAGCTTTCAAAAATCCCCAAAAATCAAAAATTCAAAAATTCTCTAAAATGTACCTAATAACATAATCTAATAAAGTTACCAACATATTTGCTATAAATCATAACAAACAGTTTAATGTATACAGTTAAAACGAATTTAATTGTTACAAATGAGACTACAGACTACGTTTTAGAAACCGTGTAATTAATTACTGGGTGTCAATCTGTCGGTTGTTTTACTGCGACATAATTACTAATTACTACCGCGGCGAGTGAATACCGACACTTTCTCTGATACAATTGCTGCACACGATAATAGGACTTACTGCTATACTAGTATGTTTATTCTTTGAATAGAAATTTTATTTTATGGTGGATGATTTAGCCTGATGCTAGCTAGTCTTTGCCATGAGTGTGTGTGAGAGAGAATAAAATTATAATAAAATTTGGCGATTCCAATCTTCTTTAACACATCTTAGATTCGCGTCGGTAAGACATTGGATCTATCGGATCACTAAGGATCTTCACACTGATATTGATAGTTCGTTAATCTAATAATTTATTACTTACATCAAGATCAGTTTAATAATTGAGATGAAGCTTATGACTAGTTATGAAGAGAATACATCCGTGTTCAGTACAACGACGCTCTGGGGGCAGCTTGAGGAAACCACGGCACTGCAGTGCTTGCTTCCGCAGTATTTGCTGATGCTACCATCGATGATTTCTTTGCCGTCATTAGGAAAAGAAGTGCATCGATGATGAGCAGGCTCCGTGGTAGCACCAACACTGTCCTCAGAAGGTTAGCGTGCAAAATTGATAGTCCTTTTACTGTGAAGATGAAGATTAAGATGAGAGAAAACTTTCTTTGCATTGTTTAGATTCAATCTCTTAGTATTATATAATGGCATAGCACGTGTGAGCACTATGTAGCTACTATTAAGCTACCTTTTACTGGGTACGTCTTTCACTGACTTGAGTGTGCCCTGGCGGTTGAGAGTATGTCATGCTCACTCAAATGTCTCGCTGATGGTGGCGTGTGTGTTGGATCATTAAGTTCCCTTCAAAATGGTTGAGCTAAATGGTGCTGATCCATGCGTCATGTTCGTGAACGGGCGCCGTCAGTTGGGACTGGTCGTCTCTTAGCTGCCATGGCTTATTTTTAATTTTAATATTTAATTTAGTTGTTTTAGTTATTATCTTTTTATTACGGACGCTTTTTAACGTGCACGTCTTTCTACATTGTTCTCACATGTATATTTTCAACTTGAACGATGTAACCAATATTTTGTAAAAATATTATGATTTAAAAGAGTGTCCGTGGAGTTTCTTGCCCGTTCTTCTCCATAGGGATCTACTACGCTTTGGAATGGGCAACTAGCTTCATCTTTCTGACTGACCGACCCATTGACAATTCAAAAGTGCCTGTAATTGGTTTATTTGAAATAAATGCTTTGAGTTTGAGTTTGAGTTTGAGTTTGTGTACTGAGCAGGTGTAGACCTGCACAGAAATAGGAAATGAAGATTAGTAGTTATTGTGTACCTAACTTGTTTAGCTATAGCCTTTTATTTTTATTATTGCGTGTACTACTAACAACCCTACTAACGCCATCTTTGTAAAACAAAATGATGGACAGTACCTATGTCTGAAATAAAGATAAATTATAATTAATAAAACCAATGCCAAAGAAGAGTGTGTATTTTTAGTCCAAATATTTTAATTTGCATATTACCAGTAAATTATAGCTGTTATTTGAATATAAATAATCCTTTTTATTCCCGGAACGAGAAAGGGTTCTATTTGACCCAGAACTCGATACTCAACATTTATAAACAGTCTCTCAAAATTAACCCTTTTATTGCGTCTCGGCCATAACCGGATGAAATGTAGGTACCTGGATATGAGTGCCATCCACCATCCAACACCCAACGACACTCGAATGTATTAAACTTAACCAAGCACCGTTTTGACCTCTTCAAGGTCACTACGAAGAATTCTGACCTTGGGGTTAGATCCATTTAAAATGCTAATCTGATCACTATCTTTAGCTGTCGTGTGAGGAACTGAAGAGCCATGCATATCTTTAAATGAATCAAGTTGCAAGAAAGATAAGGATGCTTGAGATTCTTGCAGAAGGAGGAACATACGATGGTGTCTGGTGTGACGTAATATGGGAATTGATTAAAGAGTCTAATGATGACTAAGATTTAACTAGAAAATATGTTAACACACCAATAAACTAAAAGTACCTTTAATTTGGCAACGACTTGCTAAAACCTTTAGAAAATTCAAATTCCAACTTTTCAAAGGTATTAAATCGTTAAAATTAATCCGATGTTTTTCATTTCAGCAAGTTCTTTTCCAAATATGAAAATGAAAACACAAAAGAAATTAATCTAAATTAAACTTAACAAAAAAAGCTCAAATGCCTCGCATTTTTTACGGCAATAATTTAGGTAGCAAACAAATAAAACAACAGCCTCATCTGAACCCCTTTGGTATCGAGTTATAAGGGTCAGTGGGGCAATCATGGCGCTCAGTGATATATCTGTGGCGGCTGTACGTTGCCATGGTAATGACTCGTGTCGGGGATTGACGAGTATTTACGAGGGTGATTATGTTGCGTATGTATGGGAAAGCATGACGAAAGGAAGTGTTAATTCGACAGGGAATTATAGGGGTTTCACGTGGACCAATTCGGGGAAAATTCGGTGAAGATTGATGCTAGGCTGTGCTAGGTCGGAAACGTGGCAAGAACCGGCAAACCACGTAAGTGCAAGATTACGAAACTATTGAATGTATATTGTAAAGCTCATGCTCAAATGACTACAGATGAGCAAAATTATATACAGGGTGTTTGGCAGAACGTTGAACATACGAAAATGGTGGATAGGTGGGGTCATCTGCTACTTACTCAGCCCTAATTTATTTGGCCCTGGCCCTCTGGATATTTTAAATTTTATTTTTTTTGCTTTTTTCTAGTTTCACCACTTTCATAACTTTAAAGTGTAATTTTTATAAAAAATGGGTAAAACAGGCAATACTTTGTTTTTTTTTTAATCTTTAATTTTGGCAGATTCTTATAAAATTATTGTTTTATTCAGATGTTAGCTAGAAAAAAAGTTATGAGTCCTCAAACTTACAGAAAGGTGTAAAAAATTACTTAAATCTTAGTTTCAACTTGCATTTAAAAAAAAAACAAAAAATGATTGAGGAGTTCCAATTCTAGCAAAACATCCCTAGTGTGTGACCTTTCTAATGGTATGTAATTTGCTTTTATAAAAAAAAAACTTTAAGAGTTATTTCATAATTTTATCAAGTAGGAAATTTTTGACGAAACTCTACCTTTACGGAAAGTGAAATGTTTTGCGAAATTTAACACTGCAAGGTTCGTAAAATTTAAATGATCGACGGCTTGCCAGTAGCAGTGGTGCAAATTGACATTCACTATTCCCTTGGGATGGTTACACAAAGCAGGTAGAAATTTTGTTTCACTCTTGTGCAGTCAAAGCTTATTTTTTCTCTCTTTCACTCTCGTGGCACCGTGACGCCTCAGAATGAATTCTTTTCTTTTATTCAGTCCAGACTTAACTGCCTCTGCGACCTCACGTGCCCGTTACGCTTACGTTTGTTTTTGTTCACTTCGTTTTGTTTTATTGTTATCACTAGTTTTGTAACCTGTTAGTTAAGTTTTTTGTTATTACTGTTACCTGTTGTTATTGGTAAAGAAATGGCTGCTTTTACCAGTGAGGAATACGCGGACATGTTGTTAGCGTATGGAAGCGTTAATGCTAATTCGCGTGAAGCACGAAGGATTTATCAAGAGCGTTATCCCAACCGCCGAATACCCAGTCATCAGACGTTTGCGAGTCTATGGTCTTTCAACACGATGGCTGCCCAGCTCACTGGAGTCTGATTGTACGTGAACATTTGGATAATTGTTTCCCAAATTCGTGGATTGGCAGGGAGGACCAATTCCCTGGCCTCCGCGATCGCCCGACCTCACTCCGCTCGATTTTTACGTGTGGGGAAGAGCAAAGGAACTAGTTTACACTACAGAAGTAGAAAGTCGAGAAGATTTGATAAATCGAATTAATGCTGCTTTCGAAGTTATGCGACAGGAGATGCTGCTGCGCACAACAACTGTAGAAATCAGACGTAGATGCCGCGCCTGTATTGTAAATGAAGGGCGTCAATTCGAACATCTGTAATTTATTAATTAAATAAATTATTTAATTGTTTCATTAACGCTCCTAACTGGTACAGCTATTTTCTTTGTACTTAATTCAAGAACTTACATAATTTTAATCGATCATTTAAATTTTACGAACCTTGCAGTGTTAAATTTCGCAAAACATTTCACTTTCCGTAAAGGTAGAGTTTCGTCAAAAATTTCCTACTTGATAAAATTATGAAATAACTCTTAAAGTTTTTTTTTTTATAAAAGCAAATTACATACCATTAGAAAGGTCACACACTAGGGATGTTTTGCTAGAATTGGAACTCCTCAATCACTTTTTGTTTTTTTTTAAATGCAAGTTGAAATTAAGATTTAAGTAATTTTTTACACCTTTCTGTAAGTTTGAGGACTCATAACTTTTTTTCTAGCTAACATATGAATAAAACAATAATTTTATAAGAATCTGCCAACATTAAAGATTAAAAAAAAAAAAAAAAGTATTGCCTGTTTTACCCATTTTTTATAAAAATTACACTTTAAAGTTAAGAAAGTGGTGAAACTAGAAAAAAGCAAAAAAAATAAAATTTAAAATATCCAGAGGGCCAGGGCCAAATAAATTAGGGCTGAGTAAGTAGCAGATGACCCCACCTATCCACCATTTTCGTATGTTCAACGTTCTGCCAAACACCCTGTATAACATAATGTAAAAGAGGCTCGTGTCGGACACGGTTAAGCAAAAATTATTACCTTCCGTCGGAAAAGGTTTAGCAATATAATTTGGTATTGGTTTCAGAGGAGCCTCCTCCTCTTGAACCATTATTACGTGTAACAAATAAGCTCCGATTCTCTCTTGATTAAGGTGCGATATAAATTCCTATAAAAATGCCTCTTTATCTTAGCAGAATTCTCTCATAGAGTAAAGCGTCCGATAATATGGAACGTTTAGCCCTAAATATGAGTACGTCGAACCCTTTGCCGAAGAGTAGGCGCGTGTGCGGGTTATGAGGTCACTGGGGCACCATGCTATGTGATTTATTTGCAGCGAGTGAGCAATATAACGGGATGGTAATGATCTGGGGTGCGGGAGTACCCCATGTCACCCATGTGAGGAGGAGATCCGGGGATGCAGTTTTGTAAGGAAGACTAATTATGGAAAATTAAGAGTATTAAGTTCGTAATTAGTTTGTGAAGAGGGGTTTGTTGTGGTATTCTTGTATTGTCTTCCTTTATTTGTGTGTATATCGTTAATTTTATAGTGCTTTTTTTAATAAATGTCACATTACTAGAATTGAAAATATTAGCAGCAAATATTTTCGGACTTGCCTGATATATATTTTTGTCGCAATGGAAATTGGAATCCAATATCTACATTCCCAAACCAAACTATCCTATCCTATTATATCCTAATAGAATTACTTTCGGATTGAGATCCAGAATTTTGCACTGCGGAAGTGTTGGCCCGTGTAAATAGAGCGACTGCGGAAGTACTCAAAGAATATCTTATTTTTAGATTCAGTTTTCTTTTCCACTTTCTGCACGTACGCTATTGAGTACTCCATAATACATACCAAATGGTTCACTAATCAGATTAATCAAGAAACTACTGCCCAAATCAAAAGAAATCTCTTTTACGTCCAGACATTTAATTCCGTCCATCAAAGTAATGCGGCCCCTAAATCGTCTAGATGACTCAATTAAGCGTTAGATTAAAGAAAGTGCGTGATTGTTGTGCTAAAGCGGTGTGGTGTCAGCGATCGACCTCGGTATCGCGTGACCGAGCTTTACGTTTATAAGTCACGACTGGAGTCTTGTCTCCTCCGTCTCGGAGAGTCTTAACGTCTCTAAGGCTCGGACTATGATGGCCGTTCGAAGGGATTGGGGTGTTGGCAAGTGGGTATCAGATTGCGAGATTGGAAAAGTGGGATTATGGTGTTTGTGTGAAGAGACAGTGTTCAATTTATGGCTTGCGGGGTGTTTTTGGGTTTTGAGAACATCAATTGTAGATATAACCAGATTTGGGCGACATTGGTGGTAGGTTAGGCAGTGGCGCCAGATAATTTAGTAGAATATGACGTAATAAGACGACATTTTATTTCTGTAAATTCAATTGACATTGAAGCCATTACATTAATACAGTTTGGTCTGAAACTAAAACGGAGTTAGAGTAATTTTTGTCTTTGTGAATTGCACAGGTGCGACATGTTGTCTTAAAATCAGTATATAAATAGCTCATGTTCACTTGATTCAATACTTCGTTTCCAAATACACGTCACTTAAAGTGAGAGCAAATTAAATTGAAAATGGAGTGTAAGGTTCGATTAGTATAAGCTGCACTTACTTCAATGTACGAGTATGTTACAAATTAGTTCTCCATTTAAAATGGCTATCAATTACTCGACAGAATTACCGAGTGATTAAATATTATAAATGTTTAATGTTTGTTTTTACTCAGTATAGAACGGAAATTAATCAGTATCATGTGTAACTTGGTTATGTTTTGGAAGCATGACTTTAAATGTCCTGGCTGATTTAAAACACTTAGGAGCAAAAGCACTTAATCTAGACATAATTTCACAGTTGGCACTTTGGGGGGTTGAAACCAAAGCTTTGCTACAGGTGTTATATGTACTTTTTTTGTACGTAAGCGGCTTATAGCTAGTAGGAAAGTGCCAAGACCAAAATAGACTAAATAGACTTAAAGCCATACTAAGCTTAGACATTCGACAGATTTAAGGATTCTCCCGAATGAACTAGTTTTTCGTCTAAGAATAGAAACAAGTCAAAGAAAGAAAAACAATTTATTGGGACTCGCACAGGAAAATAATTACACAAACAAAGTGCAAAATACCTAGAGGATTATGATTTTTGCTTCGCCAATAATAGGGATGATGCCTGGGTGAAAAAAAAGAATTTCTATTTAGTCCGTCATCGTCAGTCATATAATTAAAAATTATTAGACACATATTTTTGCTTTATCATATTAATAAAAAAATACTTAGATAAGACACATTCTACGTCACTTCTACGTTTAAAATCTAGCTAGGCGTGACGTCATGCCATATTTTAACTCAATGTATCGCCGGAATCTTTTGATTACGTTAAAAAATAAAAAATACGTGTCCAATATTTTTTTATACCTACTTAAACTAAATGACGGTAAAAAAAACTTTAGTTATTTACTAAAATTTTTTTCCCCATCGTGGCAGTCGGTCTAATACGCAGACAATATTTATCATATCCGTTCGTCTGTGGCGCTAACCCGAGCGGCGCGCGTGAAATATGCCTTAATCTGTGTAAAAGCCGGAGCGGCTCGATTGTCACTGTCTGAACATACATTACAATTACTAATACATTACAAGTCAAAACTACACTAATCCATACATAATCTGTTACCTAATTTAATAACGATTCCAACGACTTAACTTGTAGGGAGCTACCTATCGCAACTTTAGAGTTATCGTCGTTTTAATCAGACGCGCCGTAATCGCGCGGGACCACCCAGAAGTACCAACACAGATTCGGCGTTTCGCGCAATATACGCGCCACAGATGATGGGATATGATAAGAGGTTCACTTGGATTAAGTTTCTCAGACGTCTGCTTTATGGAAGGAGTTCCTAGTTAATCATTGCTGACCTAATTAAACCCCGCCGTCTGCCCACTCAGACCAGACATACTTTGTAATCTGAGACGCCGACCGAGGGTCATTGTTCGGTTTTAGCATTAGATGTTGGTTGACTTACGAGAAAAGTTTGGCAGGATAAAATAAATACTAATAGTTATTATTGAATACCGTAGCTTTATTCCTGAAATACATATAGAAATGACTATTCCAATCACAGATCTATACAAATCAGCTGTCAACCTTTTTCTGGTCAGCATAGCTAAAACGGTTTGATAGCAAATTCCTTGATCAAAGACAAGTTTCCAGATACTGGGCTTAAGGGGGATCCGTAGTAGTAGCCGCGAATTTTCTTAGGTTTTTTGCAATTTGCAGGTCAGTGTCAGGTTGTATTTTGATCAAAATATGATTAGCGACAATAAAAATATGTATTTACATAATTAGAACCATAAGAATCATCAATACGTCTCTCTAAGTTAGCTTTGTTCTCTTTAAATTTGATTTCGGAAATCATGACATTTTGGAGCAAGTCGAACTTAGAAAGATGTATTGATGATTCTTATGATTAAAATTGTATAAATACGAGTACATATTTGTTATTGTCGCTAATCATATTTTGATCAAAATACAACCTGACACTGACCTGCAAATTGCAAAAAACGCAAGAAAATTTGTATTTCGCGGGCTACTACTGCGTATTCACCTTAAGTGTCAAGACAAGGACATTGCACAGATCACCATTGACAATCCAGTAGATATAAATTTCCAATCGACCTTGACTGGACGGTATCTAGCCCAGACGCGTAGTAAATCTTGGTCGACGCCGGGGCAAGGTCATGTCGCACATCAAATTAAACACGAGCAGTGATTGGTAACACGGCGACACCCGCGCGATCGTCTTGTGTACCTATAGCAGACTAAGGAGAAGGGTCACTCCAGAGAGACCTTGAAAAATAATTCAGAATTCGTTTGTCCATTTAGTTATCTATCTATTAGGGTAAGCTCTGTCCTTTTAACCAGGTATGTATTATAGTCTTCCTCTTTTCAAGTACTTTAGAGGCGGCTATGCTGCAGGGATTGTAATAGAATAAAGTCATAGAATTAATTTAAGTTCCTAGTTTACAACGACAATATGCTATCGGTTTTGTCCCCATCCCCAGAAAGGAGGCCTCATATTGATCTCTTGATAATTTGTAGGTTTATATAAGAACGTGTTTTGACCATCACAACAAAGAAGCAACAGCTGGTTTCCTAAAAGAAACAGTTGTACATTTTCCTGATTATCCACGACTATCTGATTTGTGTGATAGCCAAAGCAGACGACTTAACGTGCTAAGATGAATGACCTCATTACTTTAAGATTGATCTCTTACCCATAGCACTTGAAGCCTTGATGGATCTTTAAAAGCCATGAGCTAGATACGTGTCTTGGGTCCTGAACCTTCTGTGTCTTCTTGCATATATTGCGTTCGTAAGTGACACGAATTATCGCCGCCTGCTCATACAATATGGCGCCCCGTGACGTCACCCTCTTAGATGATATCATCCCCTATTTGAATTATTCCCTCCCCTATCTTATTGCGATCTTTAAATGTTATTAAGGCACGTTCTTTGAAGCGTTTAAATGTAATGTGTGTTTATATGGGACGTATGACGTACTGTTGAATATGTTGATGTCGTATGCGTTCTGGCTTTTATGTTAATGTTTTTGTTTATTTCGATTCTGGGTTTTACTTTATGTTATAGTTGATCTACTTACTTCTTGTAGTTGCATTGTGTACTACTACTAGTAGTGGCAAAATTATCGCATGTCCATTTGGGTCGAGTAGGTATTAAAGCTTTGTACAGGACAGCTGAATTTTTTCTCTCGATTATGATGTTAGTTCCACGGAGAAAGCTGTATGGTCTGTACCACACCTTTACATTTGACTAAACCTTTCTGATACACCTTGTTTAATTATTGTCAACTACTGTGGCGGCATCTACATCGCCACATGCGAACTACGCATCACAATGACTTCACGAAAAATCCTGCATCGCGCAATCAGAGCTTACCGCGCGACTAGCATATATACAAACATCCCGAAATCAATCGGCGCGCAGTTGCCCACCAGACAACACCCATCTGGTCGGAGGATCCTCCCTTTTCTATGGAGGATGAGTGAACTTTACACCCTGTTGCTACAATGTATTTATACTACAATGTAGATACAGGCCTTGCTGAGATTTATCCTGACTTTCATCCTATTGAGTTAGTGTCATTCAACCAGGGTCTCTTCGCCATATTTGTTTTTACAACTTGTTTACGACAAACAGTAATCTCAAGCTTCAGGATCCAGGACATCAAAAGTGACAATCGTCGCTTCTTAAAACTTGAATAATATATCTGTATCTCTAATAAAATATCTTGTTCTTAAAATTTACTCAGACTTTCCTTAAAGTATATATTTCCCTACGTTTAACTTTGTAACAAATTAGTAACATACGTCTTACTTGAACGTATCGTACGTGATTACGAGCCTTCAAAGGTGTATTAAAGTGAAAGCTTCAGTATTTAAATTAATTCCGGAGTTAGATTTGCCTTTTCATTTGTGTGAATGTTTGAGAGTAACTGCTCACTATATTTCATATTGTAGAGATGATTATGAATTTTGTATTACTTTTATGTTAATTCGTATGTCTTGCGGTTCTGTTTGCTTTTATGTTAATTCGTGTTTGCTTAGTTTCGCTGTATTTAGGTAATTGAATTTTTAATGTGTTCTGTCTATCTAGTGTACTAATTTGAAAATGTTGTTGATTTTATTTCACCTGTGAAGCTGCAAAATACAGGGTGGCCCATAAGTCCTTAGACTTGTAAATAATTAATTAAACAAAAACTAATAACAATAAGAAATACCTTTTTATTTCGTATTAACCTTTATAAAATGGGAATTATTTTTTGAAAATGATATCATCCATATGTAAACCGTTACGGTCACGGCACTCCTGTAAGCGACGTCTAAAACTATCGACGACTACGCGGCAAGTCAGTTCTGTGATGTTAGCCATTTCTCTTTGAATATTTTCTTTTAGGGCTTCAATTGACCGCGGGTTTGTGTCATACACTTTAGATTTCAGATAACCCCATAAGAAAAAGTCCATCGGGGTTAGATCCGGACTACGTGGTGGTCAGGAAATGTCTCCTCTTCGAGAGATCACTTTGTTGGGGAAAAGTTGACGAACGACGGGCATAGCGGTGTTAGAGGTATGGGCCGTCGCTCCATCCTGTTGAAACCAGGTCCGCGTATTGTAGCCTGGAAAATTCTGCAACGCTGGTGTAAAAACTCCTCGATCATCGCTACATATCGCTCTGAATTAACTGTAACCGCGCGACCTCTACCGTCTTCAAAAAAATAAGGGCCTATGATGCCACGAGCTAAGGGCTCCCACACATAAACACGATACGACGTCGCGTCGTGGAAATCTACGACACGACGTCGTGACGTTAGAAATTCACGATGCAATCCTGCGCAGTTGTTATTCAAAATTCAAAGATGATGGATGGTATTGAAGTCGATCATCTAATTACCCTAGTCGAGCAGCGTCCCGTACTATGGCATGGTATGGTATGGTATGGTATCGACGGCATCGTGCCGTGTATCGTGCGTGGCACATTACGTTACGATGTCGTGTTTTTTTACGATGCTCATCGTAGATTTCCACGACGCGACGTCGTATCGTGAAACGACACCGCATCGTTGTACGACGCGACGTCGTATCGTGTTTATGTGTGGGAGCCCTAACATAGAGGCCCATACCGTCACTTTAGGGCTGTGTAAAGGCTTCTGATGTTTACGTTTTGGATTTTCGGGACTCCAGTAGCGGCAATTTTGTTTACTTACATGCCCATTAATGTGGAAGTGAGCTTCGTCAGAGAATAACATGTTATTGAACGAAGAAAAGCGGCTAAACATTTCATTCGCGTAATTTAGTCTCTGGATGGCGTCAGTTTCTTTTAATTCCTGTACCAAACGAATTTTGTAGGGGTGCAGACGTAAATCTTTCTTTAAAATCCGCTGTAACGATGTCCTGGATACGTTTAATATTCTGGAACGCTTACGAGTAGACTGCGTAGGATTTTCACAAACAGACTGTAACACCATGTCGATGTTTTCTTCCGTCCTTGATGTCGTTGGTCGACCCGACCGCTTTTTATCTAACGTCGAACCAGTCACTTCAAACTTTGCAACCCAGTTCTTGATCGTTTGAACAGTTGGAGTGTCATCAAAGTTGTGTAGATTGTGATGTTCTCGAAATTTACGGCGCGCAATGGTTGCCCAATCATTGTTCCGATAAAACTCGCGCACACAAAAAGCACGGTCCGCACCGGTGAAACGTTACATGGCGACTGACTTCCCAGAAACCGAACGTACTGTTTTTGCCCCGACCGCGCCCCTCCCGCGCGTCTTATGCATTTAATTCGAAATTTACATTTTAAAGGACTTATGGGCCACCCTGTACAAGATGTTTCTAATTTTTTGTGAGTCTCATCTGTATTCATATTGGATGGTATGTATGTCTCACTCTTACCGTCAAATAATAGGTTGGGGAAAAAGTTTCTTCGCATTTTTTAAGAAAATTCAAAACATTTTTTAATATACATTATTTACATTTATCTAAAGTATGTAGGTACCATTTTGTGCGATAACTTTTTGCCATCTTGTAGATAGGGACATGATCCCATTGCTATAGAAATTTTGGGACTTCTGATCAAAATACCGCGACAAGTGGTTTTGGCAGTCCTCTCGTGATGTTAACCTGACACTGCCTAAAGAATTCTGAAGAGACCGAAACAGGTGGAAATCTGAAGGTGCAAGGTCAGGACTATACGGTGGATGCATTAACACCTCCCAGCCAAACTCTCTTAATTTTTGCTGAGTGGCTAAAGATGTGTGAGATCTAGCGTTATCATGATGAAAAACCACACCCCTTCTGTTGATTAATTCCGGCCGCTTTCTCTCAACTTCTTGCTTTAATCTCATCAGTTGTTCGCAGTAGAGTTCAGAATCAATGGTCCTGCCTGGTGGTAACAGCTCATAATTAATAATGCCCTTCCAATCCCACCACACACACAGCGTCACCTTGTTGCGAGTTAACCCGGGTTTCGCCACAGTCTGTGAAGCCTGACCGGCCTTTGACCACGACCTTTTTCGCACGTTCTTGTCGTACGTGATCCACTTTTCATCACCAGTTATCAGCTTCTTCAAAAATGGTTCGGTTTCATTACGTCGTAATAAAGAATCACAAATGAGTACACGGTTCATTAGGTTTCTTTCAGTGAGCTCGTGAGGTACCCAAATATCGAGCTTTTTTGTGTACCCAGTTTTTTTCAAATGCGCCAAAACTGTTTTGTGGTCAATTCCCAGTTCTTCAGCTACGTCGTAACTACTGGTATGCCGATCTTGCTCCACTTTTTCAAAAATGGCATACATTTTATCCGTAATAGGGCGACCAGAGCGACGTGCATCTTTGACATCAAAATTTCCGGATTGAAAACGCTTAAACCAAATTTGTGCTACTCTCACAGACACTGCACTGGGTCCAGAAACATCTCATATTTTTTTCGCTGCTTGCGTTGCATTTTTATCTTTTTTGTAGTAAAATTTTAAAATGTATCGAATTTCTTCATTAGATTCACTCATCTTGACAGTACGAGAAACAAATGAAAATCACACATTTTCCTAATTTGAATTTAGAATTATGTTCTTTAAAGTTTAAACTTTCAATGATACTAAAACCAGCCAGATACAAATAGTATAGCCAAAGAGATTTCATTTTAAGTTCATACATACTATAATGCGAAAAGACTTTTTCCCCAACCTAATATATTTCTCTTCGAAACCAACATCATCTTCGACTATTCAAAAATCTATTTATGTTAAAAAATTGGTAACAATTGACCGAGCGAGCGAAGCATCTTTGCTTCAAGTCTGGCAAAATTTGCTTTCGTCTGTCAGTTTGTTGCTACGAGGAGTACAGATCGTACTTTACAACCGATCTGGACGAAACTTGGTATACAGGGTTTACGACTTTATAATTTTTTTTGTCGTCGGGGATATTTGATTGGATGCATACTTCCTCCAAAAAGAGGCAAAAAGGGGGCTACTGGATATCTGCGTTTTATGAGATCAATTTTGATGGTTCTTTTTTTTTCAATTCCCTAAATAATATGTAACAGATTTGTAAGTTTTGAAATAAACGTTTATTTATTTATTCACTTTTTAATTTGAAAGATTGTAACTTTAAGTTGGTCTCATAAAAAATTGGTGAAGATCTGATGAGGATCTTCGGCGTGATGAGCAGAATAACTCTTCAAAACGCAGAAAATTGCCACTTTTATTAGATTTCTACAAGTGGAATCGGCGGGAGTGACTACCGAGATGGCGACTAATAGAGAAGTATGAAAGAAACAACCATGTTGCGCCGACCCCAAATAAATTGGGATAAGTGCAGGAGAGTGATGCCCAGTGGAATCGGCCCTTTAACCTTCCTCGGCCGTCAGCCTTTAGAAGGGATTGATAGAGCACCTGGAGCCACCTTCTCATCACGAAACTAGAGTATTCTAAAAATAATTATCCGAGGCTATAAAATCAATATTAATGTTAGTTTTACAATAAGATCACTAGATGGCGCTACTGTGCACCGCTAGATGGCGCTGTGTTGCAAAAAGTGTATGCTCGCGTGGTTTACTGTTCGCAGACAACAACAATAACAACAACCACAACAACAACCACTAGTTATAAAGTGGGCTTGTTTCTTCAACGTTCAAAATTGACAAAAAGTGACGAATACACAACGCATCGCGATTTATAGATCTATGCCATATTTTGCCCAAATGTTAAGTTTTCTTCGAGCTTACCTTTTAACTTACCTACCTTTGTTGTCATCAGAATCGGTTTGTTGAACCGCCTTCTTTGTCTTCTTTTTCAATAGTTATTCCGTGAAAAATTCATACCTGCCAAACGTAAAATAGTTAGTTGCACTAGTAATTAAATGAATGATGATGAACAAAATTCCCCTTTGCTCATATCATTTGACCCCTATTACACACTTCCTTAACAAGTGTAGTGCAGTGTTTACACGGTACCAGCAGAATACCGAATACCGATTGTGTACACTACACATGCTGTCGCACTGCGCCCGCTACACGGATCACACGATTGATTTAACACAGAGCTTCACTGACACCTTTGTTACGTGTGTGATATTGTGCCCGCATGACTGACACTTGGGTCAAGCTGCTAATATTACACGTTTATAGTAGGTTAAACCATTTGGTAGATATCTGCGTGATTAATGCAGCTTTTTTTTTTAGATTACAGGAACAGAACTAACCTCTTTAAATATCTTTAAGCATCGACATAATCGAAGTCAACGTAGACGGAATGATTAACGATATCAATCCTTACATAATAAATAAATAAAAATAAAAAAGTCTTTTAGTTCCTTTTAGTTTACAGAACATAAATAAATTATTTTTTTTTTAAATGTAATTTTAGTGAACTTTTTTTTTTTTTTTTAATTTGGAATTTGTTTGTGCACTATATAGTGCAATCCTTACATACAGCTATATAATTATGGGGCAGGTACGTAAGTAGGTACACCGGTACACCAATTTTTTTGTGCTGAAATTTTACTAAATGTCCGTAAATGTGTGGTCAATATCGAGTGGAACTCGGAATTTCCGAACAATAGAGAGGTTATACTAGTCTTGTTAACCCGGGTTTTCCTAGGGTACTCTATTCCTAAAATAATCACGTAGGCATATCGTATGAGGTATTTATACGATGCATACATGCTCTAACTATAAAAAAAGCCTAAGTACAAGAGTAGCGTGACTTTATCGCTTCACATGTGCGAAAGAAATGCTCGGAATGTAGACTTTTGAATAATTCATGTATGATTTGGTAATGTGTTTTATTCTGCTTATTTTAATATTTGGGTATTTTGGTTTTTTGCAAATCAATTTCTGTCTTTCGAATGCAATAGCCAATAACTCAATATTATGGCACTTCAGGTTTTTGGAAAAACCTGCTGCTTAGGGGCTGCGTAGGGGCGTTATCTCTGTCACTTATACCACAGAAATTATACAGTCGTCTGACGAAGCCCGAGACTTCGGCGAACTACGTAAGCAGCTCGGGCTCTCGTCGGACGACTGTGTGATGTATAGACTGCGCTAATACTTAGTTGTGACAGTGTCCTTACGACCGAACCTAGACGTTTACGTTTTCAAAACTACTGCTATTATGGACGTAAACTTCACTTAGCTTTGGTCTTGTGATCAAATTCTGTAAAATTAAAAATAAACTCTTCAACGATAAAAAATTTAACTCAAATCAGCATTGTTATAATCTACTTATTTACCAAATAAAAAAAAAAAAAAATTCACTCACTGACAAACAAATCGCAGCCTTTAACCTCTAGGTCTAGGAGCATGACATGCACATAGTTCCTTATACAGAGTGTATCAGAAAGGTGTGGCCAAAAAGGGAGTGAGGTACAGAACATCGAACTGAACAACTTTCTCCATGGGACCAACATCGTGATAGAGAAAAAAATATCAGCTGTCCCGTACAAAGCTTGAATACCTACTCTACCCTAATGTATGGGACGTCTGATATTTTTTCGGTGTGGCCACTCTCTTACATTTGACCACACGTTTCTGATACATAGGTGAGCACGAGCACAAAGGGAGAATTTTTGAAAATTCATCCCCTAAAGGGGAACCTAAAGGGGTTAAAAAGGAGATGAAAGTAGGTAAGTTCGTAACTTTTAGCACACCGGTTGTAATATAATAATATTTCATTTATGTAAACGTAAGTAATTGATTAATACTGAACTTCTTTTTACCTCACCAAGTCATTCAACGACTTATTTTTATCCTGCATAACATTTCACGCTCGCTGATATAATTTCTAGTTCGCTCCACCATTATACATAAGTTTTTAATTATAGCAACGTAATAATTTATGTTTATAGGCAGTTCAGGTTATTTTATAGAAACTAACTTTGTTTGCTTAGAAAAAGTTCTTATGAAATAAACGTCAGTGTTGGGTTAAATAAAATGCAAGTTTTATTCTTCATATGGTACTAAAAATAAAATAAAAAGTCCCAAGTGGACGTGGAGTTTTCTTTATAAAATGTTTATTACGTGTTTTTTTGTACTCAAGGTGTTTAAAAAAAAGATTTTCTTTATCGCTAAGTATTTTCAGACGTTTTGCTTAATAATCACTGGCAGCCTTGTTCCACCCCCTGATGAGTATAGGTCTCCTCCCTGCTATGCGATGCTTCCCTGGTCCGTGCGAGTCTTATCCAGGTCTTCCCCGCGATCTTCTGTAGGTCGTCCACCCACCTGGTCATTGGTTTTCCAACGCTCCTACCGTTTCTCGGCAACCATTCCGATAGAGCTCTGCACCTGCCAGTACCCGTCTAGCCCACCTCCAAAATAGGTATACTTTATTTAAAAATATATACTAAGTACAGAAAATTGGTTCTAAATGAAAGGATTCTGCTCCTGTAGATTTATCAAAAGCCTTTGACAGTGTGTGCAGCTTGGATCACTTTGGCAGAGGTAAACGGGTGCACGCTACAAACTTGTTACGGAGACTAATGCACACTTTGAATGTTGAATATGTTTAACATACATACATAATCACGCTTGTAACACAAATGAGTTCAGCAGAATTGCAATTAGTGCTAAAATGTTACTTGGCATAAGTTTGTCGAAAGTTGGTAATAGCTTTTTAGAGAAATTGAACATGTTTTTAATGTAACGCTTATTTGCTACCGAAGATATTTTAGTTAGAGCAATAAATTTATTTGTCTGGTGATGTACAAATACAAAAAATAAATCGACTCAAGTTTTGATTTATTTTGGCTGTCCAAGTGTCCATTTATTCCAAGAACACTTCTTGCTCTATTTTTCGTTTTGTGATTGTTTATGCTTACAACACAAATCAAAACACACATCATAATATTAGCATCAAGCAACATCATATCTCTAAACCCATTAAAACTGCGTACGTCTTCAGTTTTTAATTCAAAATAGCTAGCACTTACACGTAATGCGCCATTATGCTAATGTAAGCGATCGCAAATAGCCGCGCACACTCGCACAGAGCACCGAGCGCCCAGCGAGCTGAGAGCCCGGAGTAGGGTCACCATTTCGAAATGTTAAAAGTCAAGCTTGACAAAACGACAAGCATTTACAAAAAGTCCGGACATTTTAATGTTTCTTTTGTCATTCAAAATCAAAAATCAATCTTCCTACCCTTTTCCCAACTATGTTGGGGTCGGCTTCCACTCTACCCGGATGCATCTCAACATGGAGCTACTGCCTATTTAACCTCTACAAACCAGTTACTGGGTAATACAATACCACGCGGTTAGACTTGGTTTGACATTACTCGTAAAAAAATACTTATTTAAAAAAAAGTCCCCTACGTCGAAAAGTACGAACAAATGACAAGGCTCCGGCCTTGTCCGGATGGGGGCAAAAAACCGTCTAAGTCCGGACAAATCCGAAATGATGGTAACCCTAGTCCGGCCGGAGTAATGAACGCGATGTATGGAGACCGCACGCCGTTACAACGTCAGCGCGTGCTGCTGTAAAATGAATTGTGAGATACGAATTATTATTGATTAACTTGAATGTTATATAATAGTAGTCCCTCCTATGAAGGAGAGGAATTGATCAAGAAGAATCAGTTTGGTCTGGTTCACTAGTTAATTGATGAAAGCTTCAGTGTTCTGGGAGGTTTTGAGAGATTTTGAAGGACTTTGTTTTGAACTTTGACGGCAAAGGACCTCTGCTTTAAAAAGGTTGAGATCGCTATGTTCGATGAATGCTAAATGCTGTAAGGAGTATGTTAATAGTCTTTCCCAAACACTTCTACCAGGGGAGGATATAAAAAAAGACATTAAAGTACATGGGACTTAAAACGTAACTAGCTAAATTCAGTTACACCTCTGCTTAATCCCTCGGGAACATAGGCGTAGTGTTAGGTATGTTTTAATAGACACGTATGCTCCGTACTGAATCATGTCCTCGCTTATAATAAAGTGTAAGCACCATTCAACAAAACATAATTTATTTTCAACAAATTACGGAATGGAGGAACGGCATGCCGCAAGGCTGTATCCCGAGTTCAAATAACAAAGTGGTAAAACAAAAACTTCCAAAAAAGAATCGTATCACAAAGTTTTGGTAATCGGTTTATGTCTGAAAGCTGTATCCCGCAGCTTCGCGGGCGTCAAACCAAATAATTGGGTTCCCGTCCTTAGGGGATCGGATTCGATTCCGGATTTGTACACATATTTATGTACCCACAATGAGCTAGATTGTAAAAGTAACAATACCGAATGTATTTTATAGTATTTTCTGCTTGGTATGGTAGTCATATTGTGGCCTGTTTCTGGAAATAACTCTTTGTTGGAGTATACTCCTTAAGAATCGATTTTCATATAAGGCCCCCGGTGTGGAAATTTTCTGAGGAGTGAAATTTATACAAGCGTTAACTCAAAAGCGTTACTTTTTCAGCGCTTTGCGCACTTTTCACTTTGAAATCATGTATGTGTATACTTGTTTTCTAGTTTATTTACGGCCAGTCTTCATTGTAGCGGTCAATCTATCCATTATATTCAAAGACAAGGATGTAATATACATGTACTTAAGGAGTAAACTCCCGTCGTGGGTTGGAGCTGACACAACACACTTTTTCCATTGGGTGTTATAAAAGTTGAGGATTATGGGTATGAGATAATGCTATATTATTGAATATCACCATAGTTATGACTGTCCTGAGAAAGGTCTGTAATGGTAGATAGTTAATTTTAGTTGTATTTTTTTTTTGTGATGAGAATGTTCTCAATGAGATGATGACAAACTGTTCAGATGTCAATAATTTGCAAACAGTTTCTCGAGTTTCAGTTTGTTCAAAAATGATTATTTCTGAAGCACACAGACTGAAACCCAACATATTGAGAAAAAGCTACAGAACGTGGTCGATACCACGTAGTCACGGAGCTATAGACAAATATTGTGACAGATAGTTATGTCAGCGCTCTCGGTAAACATAGTCAACATCAACAAGTGTTGGGATTGTTTATGGGGTTATTGTCCCTTATTTCTTACATTACTCTTCATAGAGTTTATAATAAATAGAATGTTCTCTCGTTACGTCAGCGTCTTGTTTATTTGGGAATTTCAAGATTCGTGTTTGTTTGGAGTTTCCCCCCAAGTTTGGAAAATATAGCTTTTTTGTCGATTACAGCTAGGGCTGCAGGTGGATTTGAGTCGGTATTTATTGCTTATTGTTGAATCACGAGGTTTCATTTTCGACATCATGATTTTATACTTCAATAATTCTATGCCACTCTAGGTTACTAAGGGTTTAATACTTAGCCTGCCTTCAGTGAGAACTGAAAACTTTTCTTTATGAAAAAGTTGACACTCACAAGAATATCAAGACGTTCCATAAACCTGACAAGGAACCCCATGGAAGAACCGAAGTTTGTAATATAAAGTGATATAATGAGGAAATAATAAGAAAATAAGTGAGGCATCATTACCTCTCATACTCGCTAAGAGAAACGTGCTTCAAACTAATGTTGCTCATTACATCCGAGAAGTGTTCATGTCAATTAGTAGACTTCGCATCTTAGTTGGAAGTTAGCTGCAGGGCTGTTTTTGTAGTCTCATCAAAACATGTTGCATTTCTACAGGAGTTGCGCTGTTTTGTGATAAGCCTGTAAATTATGTAAATAATTTTATTGATAACTAGCTGACCCGACAGATCTCTTGTCCAAAATTCAATAATTCATAGAAAAAAAGACGTTCAGATTATCCTCGTTCGTTTTGGTTACCTACGTTCAATTAGGTTTTCATGCAAAGATAAATTGGAAACGTTTTCCGGAAAACTTTCAAATTCGAAGTTTTCCGGAAAAATATTCTTATTTTTCTTTCCATGAAAACCTAATTCGGGTTATTACGAACATTTTAAAACACAAAAAAGCCAAATCGGTCCAACCGTGCTCAAGTGATGCGCAACCAACGAACAGTATTTTTGATTTATGTAGATGAATTGCATGTCTCTAGTATTGGCTGTTAGTTGAGTTCCTCCGCTAGAGGAATCAACGGTGAATTAGAATCAGTGGGTTAAGTGAATAAGTCAGAACAGCTCCGATAAGAAGTAACAAGTACGAGAATATAATCGAAGAACCTGGATGAATCTATTATTTCATCACCACCTAAACACAATCCACAATAGTTCTATGTGACTTATACGTATATGTTGGTTGCCACTGTGACATGATCCTGTTCCATTTACCTTTGCCGTAGCCGTGTTAGATTCTTCTTCTTAGTAATGATTACAGTTTGACAATATTTTATGCTCTAAAAGAATTATTTTGCTAATTACCGTCTTCACCATTGTTACTTACTGCTTCTAACCAAATTGAATGCAATTTCTAAGTTTCCTAGTTTATGTTAATGAAGGTTCCGCACATCCTACTTCTAGTTAGTTTACCTGCAGGGTAGTAATTGTTTCATCAAGGAGTCCTGTGTTTGTGTGTATGTATGTTTCTTTGTGGATGTGTTTACTCGTATCCCCTGAGGCCTTGCACTCTAACCGCTTTGAGTGGAAAGCAATAGAATGGGAGTGAATGGAATTGTAGAATTAAATGCGTCTTTGTCAAGTGGGAGTTTGTGATGTCTTTGTTTTAAATTGTGTTTAACATGAAATAATGATTGCTTTCTTCTTTTGATTGTTAATCTATATAAATAAAAAGCGAAGTCCTGACTGACTGATTGACTGACTCATCAACGCCCAGCCCAAACCTTTGGACCTAGAAAGTTGAAATTTTGCTTTTTTGAGGTTCTCTTTATAATGTAGACAAGGAATAAAGAAGGAATGCCTGGTAATAAGTTCCCGTAGGATATTTTCCGACATCCACGCGGGTGAAGCCGCTGGCAAAAGATAGTATTAAGATAATTGTCCTATATCTTCAACTCGTTAATATTTTGCTCCTTTATTTTCAGAATATTGTTTTCCTTGTTATAAGGAATTCTTTGGAGTGATCAGTTCTCTTCATAAATTCCTCCGCTCTTTGACAAAGATACGGCGAAGTATTCTTTTGTTGACATCAACGGATTCCGCTAATATAGAGATCTTCTTCTTCTTCGAAACAAAAGTGAGAGTTATCAAGGTTATCAGTTTTGTGAAGTTAGCTTAGAATTGAATTTTCGTTTTGAAAGTTGATTCCTGCAAAATCTGTCCCCTCATAATTTACGGTTGCTGCTACGAATTATATTAATTTATTATCACACACTCACTCACTCACTCCTTCTTGGGGGTAGGCAGAAACCACAGACCGCCACCTGCTACGATCCTTACCCTTCCTTTTGCTTCGGTTACGTCCGTACATCTGGTCATTCACGACGACGCCGGCGCCTCTGTTGCAAGTACTACGCACCTGACATTTCTGAAGACCATTATCAATACAGTCACTAATTCACTTTAAATGTCCTCCTATGACGTCCCCTCCCGGCGTTTCCTCTCACCCTGCCTTGTTACCTTTTGTTAGTCGCCATTCATTCATCCTTTCAACATGACCAAACCATCTACAATACTCTTTTAAATTTTTAACCCCCGACAGAAACAGAGAGGTGTTCGAAGTTTAACGTGTTTATCTGTGTATCTGTCTGTGGCATCGTAGATCCCAAACGACTGGACCGATTGAGATTTTTTCTATTTTGTTTGATAGCTGACCTGATCGAGAGTGTTCTTAGCTATGTTTCAAGAAAATCTGTCCAGCCGTTTGAAGATTATCAGCTCTTTTCTAGTTGATGAATGGATGTGAGCATCTTCCACAGGTCTGATCGAGTCGAAATTTGGTATTCTGTTACTTCAATTATATTAGAATAACATAGTAACCTTGAACTGATGCTGCAGCATTACCTGGAATTTACAGGATACCCAACTTCTTCACCAATTTACAGCAGAGGTAGTGTTTGGGCTCATTGAAATGGTCTCAATGAATAGGTTATAGATAGATGGCAATAAAAAAAAGGTTGCATTTGTGTCGAGGGCTTTTAAAAATAAGTTATGATCAAATCATTGCACTTAATATCCTCACCACGAACGACATTCAAACATTCCCCTACTTAATCTTCCCCAATCAACCTCAAACGTCCACGTGCCACCATTCCCTTTGATAAAACTTGACAACTGCCCTCAAACAGAAAAAGATTACCGTTAAGGGTTGCATATTAAAGTTAAACTTTTCTAATTATGCTAATTCCGTGGTTTCAACTGTTAATTATTCTGACCTAATTAGTTCTGCTCAACGGTCCGGTGGCGCCATCTATAACGTGGTTCTTAGAATTGCATTAACGGTTATGTTGACTGCAATGGATGGGTCCTCACTCCTCCTTGACTTTTAATATCTCTTAGGTATATTAATTGTTTGTGCGATTCTTTTCCCGTAAATCCAATGGTTATTTTTAAGAAAGTGCTTTTAGCAATATCAGCGCCTATTGTATTTTGCTGTATAATATTATTTCTGTTCATTTTTCCTTTTTGTACACTGAGGAAATTTCTTACCCATCAGCTTAGTGGTTGAAATGGATTTATTACGTATCTTTATGGGGTCGATTCAGACAAAAATACATTTAAACTTTCATCACACCGGATGTGTTATAAAGTTCATCTTCCTACTAATATTGTTAGATCCCTAAAAAGTTCTCCTGCAAAACTTTATCGAGTTTGTTTCATACAAAAATGCCTTTTTACGACAATTTGCTTGTCTCTCCACTTAGGCATGCGCTAAAACGCTGGCGTAATAAACCCTACTCACAAACTGTTGGGAGTGTTGGCTGTTGGCTGTTGGCCCTCACTCGTAAATAAGAATATAGAGTTGTTTCAAACTACGTTCATAATGTTTTTATTAAGGAAAGTTGGGTGACAAATTGGAAATAATGGCTCGAAATACTTGGGAAACACGAGGTGAAGTTAGTAAAGAATTTTTTTTTTGTTGATTTTGTATATGAAGCGAGTTTTTTGAAACGTTTTTACGTGATATACCTAAGTATGTTGACAGGTGGTGTTGTATCACTAATTACTATTTTACTTAACGTGTCACAGCGGTCATTGGCCTATTTAATTTCTTCGTTAGCTGCAGGGTATTAACCCCCATATCATATCAAAACTGTCAAACAAAACATACACACAGGTAAATAAATCAACATCTCGGCATAACATAAAAAGTGCAGTACACACTAGCGTGCGTGATACGCAGCGATAACCGCGCACGGCGTACTGCGAATCGTACGGTTTTACGGAAACGTGCCGTTTTATGATAAACCGTATATGCTGCGCCGCCGCAGCGCCTAAAATCTTTGGCATCGCTTATATGCAGGCCAATTCTCGTACCTAAAAACGTTCAAATTCAAGTCGCAATCTCATGCCAGCGACAATCAAATGTCAAAAATGTAGGTAAACGCTATACAATTTTTGACAGATTGAGATGAGAATGCGAACGTTATTAAAAATACGGGAATTAATAACACAAGGCAAACTCAAGAGGGGCACTTTTGAGTTTGCCTTGTGTTAAAAACCCTTAGATTGACCCCCTTATTCTTATAAAACTAAAACGCTCTATAAACCCATTTCAGTTATAGAAGTGTTTTGTCTTCTTCTTTTCTACTCGAATCATAATTCGAAAGAAGTTGACAAAACACTTCTATAACTAAAATATGTTTATAGAGCGTTTTAGTTTTTTATGAATAAGGGGGTTAGTAAGTCAGGTACTGTTATGAAGTCTGCGTGTATTGCTATTATATTTTGCTCTTACTTCCATACTAAACTCTTCTGTGTACAGCAAATTCACGTTTGACAGTAATTACAAATAGTAATCGTATTTATGTAGCAAACTGATCCCTCCAATACGGCTCAGAAGTACCGATACATATTTATTAGCCGCTTATAATATCGAGGCTCGCACAACCCTCTTGTGCGGGATTACACGTGGAATAGGATTAACTACGCCCTTTGTACGCGCTGTAGTAGCAAGTGGAGGTAGCTGACGAACCCTGCAGGTATGTTGTGGAGTTGTGTAACTAGCTTTATGTGTCACTTTGTCGAAAGTTAAAACGGTGGAAAATGGGAGAGGAGTTTGTAAGCGTTTTTCCTTGTGCAGAATTTATTAATAATTAATTTGAAAACTAAGGTTTTCGTTGTATTTACCTAGATTTTGATATCCTTAGCAGCGTTAGGAATGAGAGTACCTAGTGAAGCTTGTGGACTGCAGTAGGACTTCCCAAGCTTTTTATAGGAAATACTGAACAGTCACTCTTTTTACCCGACTGTGCGAGGCAAGGAAGGGTAATGTGTTTATCGTCCTATATGTCTATGTATGTTTGTTCCTATGTGGCGCTCTAGAGACCAAACGCGTGGGCCAATTTTGTTGATTCATACGTCAATCGATTTGTCTTAATTTTGTGAGTGTCACTAAAGACATGACAGTAGGTAATCAAAATTCAGCGACAACCAGACACCATATTGCGAAAAGACAAAAAATAAGTTGATGAACTATGTCAAGTGGGGTATCATTGGAGAGGTCTTTGAAAGTCATTTATACGAGTAGGTTTCTGTAATAATTAGGGTTCCGTACCTCAAAAGGAAAAAACGGAACTCTTATAGGATCACTCGTGTGTCTGTCTGTCTGTCTGTCCGTCTGTCACAGCCAATTTGCTCCGAATCTAATGGACCGATTTTGTTGAAATTTGGTACACACATGAATTTCTGTGACCCAAACACGGACGGGTAAAGTAAATAAATGAATTTTGAATATAGAGGTCACTTTTGGGGGGCAAATAAGAAAATTTAAAAAAAAAGTTTTGCAAACAACACCATGTGGCATGTCAAATGAAAAGGCTTACTATGAGGGTCTCAAATATATTAAATTTATAATTTTAAAATAAATTGTTTTAAAGTTATTTAAGAAAATAGACGAAAATTGACCATTCCCCCCCTTATCTCCGAAACTACAGAACCTAAAATTATTAAAAAAAATCTGAAAATAGATCTTTACCTGTAGATTACAGGAAAACTTATAAGAAGTCTATGGTCTTAAAATAACATGGTAAATCTATCAATATTGTGAGTACAACATTACATTTACAGTTGGAATGTATGGGAGAACATGTTTTTCAACTACAATGTTAAGTTCGTTCTTAAGATAAATTCATCCCAACTACGGAACCCTTCATTGTACGTGGTCCGACACGCACTTGGCCGGTTTTTTTTATTTATTTTGAGTGATCATTTAGGATGGATAACGATTTAAAGTTGGTTAGTCACTTAAATTTTCAAAACTTATAATAAAGCTGTATAAAAGTTCTTATTTATTCGTATAATAGGTCTTATTAACGAGAACAATAATTATTATAATATAATTAAAAATAAATCATTGTTAAACTCGAGTTAGAAACCCAGAATTTTACAGCTTTGAAAGATAATTTTAACGACCGTTACCTAGCATTTTTATCATCATCAAAAATCAACATCATCATCATCTTCTGGGCATCTTCTTAAATTCAACATTAAAGATCTCCGACTGCATGAGATTAGGTCATCTTGTTTCCATCTTTTTTAAAGTTCACTTTTAACGCAGTCGGGTTTTTATTTTTTTTTTTTATCAGAAAAAAGTAACGCACCTGAGGGCTTAGGGGACAAAGTGAAATTCTTTCAGCGATAACAAAAAGTCAAAAATGTATGCGACTGACATACCTACATAACCCATCATAACCCAGTCCCGTTGAAAGTCGTTGTAGAAATACACGCTTTGACAGCGGCAGCAACTTAGCTGTCTAGACCCTCGGACCTCTGCCACTTGTAGATAAGCCAACATATCTCTTGATTATACAGGTGTATACCTATCATTTACCTATTTCAAGACTACCTCAAGTCTAGAAGCAGTACCTCCAGGTTTATCGCGATATAAAGATAAGCGGCGCAGCACGGAGGGCGCGGCGGCGCTGCGCAACGCCCATCCATTTGGGCGCCGGAGGTCATGGAACTTGCTAATACACTTCAGTGGAACTACGTTTTAACGCTGATGTTTGTGACCTTGTAAAATATATAGAAAATTGAGATAAAATTTGATGCTTGCCTCTGAAGAACGGCGAGCGAAGACTGTCTGAGGGAAAAGTAGAACATTATGGAATTAACGACTCTTGCTGCCTGTTTGTTCTCATTTCATTATTTACTAGAGAGACTGTTACTGCAGGATATGCCTCCCGTAAGCATCACCACAACAACAACCAGTCCTGCACTTCCCGCATCCAGCGGATGGATATATCATTTGCATTCACTCTGTTGTTGGAAACAACAATCTCATATCAAAACATGTCCCCACATATTCACTGTTTTCTTGTCCGGCGTATACCTACGTCGCAGTCCTACTGTCGCCCACAGAGCCTGCAGTACACCGAATACGCCGCGTATTCGTAAACGTAGGCACTTAGAGTAGTCCGCCGGGATGGTGCGGTACGAAATATGATTTGTGCGTGCTTGGTGCCGCGATAGGGCTGCCCATAGTAATACGCGATTGAAATAGTACCTACATTTTGATACAAGTTGAGAATTTTTGTTATTGCATTCGAGGCGGAATTAACACCCGAGCCGTAGGCGAGCTTGTTTTTGAGCCGAGAACTGCAATAACAAGTGTCCACGTGTATCAAACGACGTTTTTCAATACACTTTTGAAGAAATAAAATAAAATAATGAAAAATATTTTTGTCATGAATTAGGAAACTATGATTTAAATTTTCTTTTTTCCGCGCTTTGCTTTCGCCAAGTTGAAGGAGAAGCAAAGGTATAAAGCCGATAAACAGCCTAATATGAAAAATAGAAAATTCAAATATTTCTGAATTTAGAACATAGATAAATGTTAATTTGTTCATAAACGTTTTTTTATAGTAATATTCATAAAATTTATAAATTCAAGACTCTTAACTCTTTGCCGAGATTAAAAAAAAAACATTCACCTGCGAATGGAGACGGTGTGAGTAGAGGCATTGAACCAATTTGGACTAAGTATAGTTATAAGTTATCTGTGGCAATTTTTATTCCCGCACACGTGTTCGAAAATGAAAAATCGCACGGGTGTGAAATATATTGCATTGTGAATCGAAGTGCGATATGAACCAGTTCTCGGGGAAGTCTATTGAAAAAAAAATTAAAACAAATGCAAAGTGTTATTGTTAAAAGCTTTGTCTGCAGTTACATATTGTCGTAGAGGTTGATAGATTCTCTTAAAATAAAAGACTACAAGGGTCGATCTTATGATGTCATTTCAATAAATCAACTTAACTTTGATAGAGCAAAGGTTGATCTATTGTACTAGGTTTGCATAATGACAGCATTATATGAGAGCAATCTTAAACTTTTGAAGGTCCTTTCACCATTCATTTGTAAGAAAAAGTCGTCAAGGTTCTGTGCCAATGACAATGAAACGCCCTCGGGCAAGCGCTGTACACAATATGATTTGTGCGTGCCCCTCGAGCTAGGGTTGCCGCTGACGGCTCCATGGCTCGCTGTCGCTAGCCGCGCCATTTTACAGCTCATTGTTTCAATTTACTGTTAAAGGAAATTGTTGGTACGTAAAAGGGTTTTAAAATTCTTTGACCGGGTTTTTGGAGTGTATTTGATTTTGAAACTGGTGTATACTTATCTAAAATATTATTTGTGTATAACGGTCTTCTATCGTTTTCTGAACGCTATCTTCATCTGCTGGGTTACAATTAACGGTTTGTCCAGTTTCTAAAGGATGACCTTTGTAAACTGGATTAATTTAACGTCTTTTGATGACAAAAGACGTTAAATTAATCATTTATCTTGGCACCCAAACTAAGATGCTGTTCAGAGTGATGAACATTTTTGCGAAGAACTTAAAAAGTATTCGCTTTTTAAACCGGCTACACAAGTTACGCCTAACAACTTTATAACCTGCAAAGGAGATTAACTTCTCAAATAAAGACTATCCAAGCTTTAATTCGTGAAAACACGAAAAAAAAAAAACAAAAACAAAATACACAAAAAAGTAAAGAAAACTAACAAAAACTAAACAAACAAATACTTACACGTAAATGTCTAAGTGAAGTGCTTCCGAGTTGCTTGTAAAAAAGTAAGAATACTCGAGTGGTAATGGCGCCTAGGAATCACCACTTATACTGGATGTATCGGATTACAGTTACGGACGGTCGGATTTACTCAGCGAGATTGTAAACAAGAATTATCTCGTCTATCCACTTTAAGAAACAGTCATTAGTTTACTATCAGTTCATAGAAATATTTTGCTTAGAAGCGGTGTGACAAAAAATGTTTCCGGGCGTTCTCGGGCGTGCGAAGGGGTGTCGCGCGGATGAGCCGGGCGTGTGGGTGGTTAGGTGTTCAATAAGTATTACTTTGAAGATAGACTTTAAAGAAGGTACTTGTACCTAGGTAATAAGTAATGCAGGCTGTTATCCGCAAATTCAAGTCAATGCGCGTATTTTGCGTACTTGTGCCTATATAATTTTTATAGATATTTTTTCTTAGCGTGTATTTTCTACTTAATAAAAGTCTTAAACTCATACACTGACTGACAACGCACAGGCTAAGCCGCTGGGTCTAAAAGCATGTAATTTTCCCAAGAGATCCTTAACGAAAGTGAGTATTAAGGAAGAATTTGTAAAATTAATCCCCGAGAGTAAATAAGGATGAAAGTTTGTGTGGAAAATCGAAATTTTTACCGATGGGAAATCCCCGGGGTAAACGGTTTATTTTTAACCGACTTCAAAAAGAAGGAGGAGCTTCTCAGATCGTTGGTAACTTTAAAAAATATATATTTATGTTCTCCGATATGGAAAATTATTTTCTTGTCCTAGGTGGAAATATTAACACACACAGCAGGTAGTGGTATTCGAATTTGTGTGGGGTAGGTACCACAACTAAAAAGTTAAGTGTTTTTGGACATTCAATTTTGACAGAAAGAACTTGGAGCGCTGGACACTGGACAACTGTCCAATTGTTGTTTTATAGCTATATCCTAGACTGTACGCGTTACTTTTGGGATGCCCATGTTCAGAAGTATGTGGTTATGGTCTAGGACTCTAGGTTTAAGTGTTATATTCTGCTGTTATGTATTAGTAAATATTTGTACCATCTTAACCTTATTATCTACGTTTACATTTCGGCAAACTAATCACCACATTACACCTAACGGCTACAATATTGTTTAATAATAACATAGTTTCATGTTTGTGGCAGCCCTGACACAATAGTGCGCCCTCGGGACGTCCCGATGCTGTCCCGAAATAGCCGTATCTTAGATAAGTTAGCCAAACTACGGCTGTTGTACCGTTGACGTGTCCGCGTTATATTAAAGTAGTATTTTGGTACCTACATGTCCATACGAGATCACATATTTATGTAAACTTTATAATAGTTTTTGCTAATGTTTTGTTATTATTTTCGGGACAAATTTGATGCTTTAGGAGGGATTGGTCCATGTTGGGTCAGGATCGAGTTGAGAGGAAAAAGGAATGGGAACCCTTTGCCCTGCAGTGTGACCATGCAGTCTGAGTTATCTCGAGACCCTGGGGTCCCAGACCTTTGGGAAGGCATACGAGGGGCCGAAGCCAACTCACAGGGGTTCTTTAGACTATTTGAAATGGAATGAGGAACCAACCGACGATTATCCCTGTATGTACTATGCAAGTGCACCCAAGGACAACCCCCGGTTGGTGCAGGACTATTGCAGAACATGGAAAGAAAACACATTGGGCCTATGGGTTTGGGTGGCTAGATGGATTGGGTACCTTGAACTATGGAAGAACTATGTCCCCTGCCTGACCATGTAATGTTATATAATATATCCGGATAAAATGGCAGGGGGTGACTAGCACACTCAATAATGGGCCCCGGAAACTGTCAGTAGCACATATAGTGACGTAGCGACAAGGGGTCCTTGAGGAGTGGAGAGGTATTCCACGGCTATCAGGACAATCCCAGAGTCCGCAAGATAGTCAAGATCCGTACCAGCACTTACTGGAATACTTCCTTCCTCCGAGCACGTTTGCTCTTGCGAATCTCCACTCAAGCCGGCCAACAAAGACAAGAAATAGGTGTGAGCTCTGTTCCTCGTCAGTGTTCACTCAGGCCGGTAAATAAAGGCAACTTAGAGGTGAGGAACAAGACTTCCCGGTAGATAGGGTCCATGGGGTCGCTACTACCGAA
The DNA here is from genome assembly GCA_946251885.1 of Cosmia pyralina. NCBI lineage: Eukaryota > Metazoa > Arthropoda > Insecta > Lepidoptera > Noctuidae > Cosmia > Cosmia pyralina. The sequence continues at coordinate 26,393,028 of OX276353.1, forward strand.
CAGCTCGCCACATGCTGCCCTGCGGGTTCATGTTTCTCTCTTGGTCTGGCTCCTCACCCTAAACCTGTTTCAGCAAAGTAAACTCTACCGGCACATACCTAGAGTTCAGGAGCGCGCAAGCTCCACCACGACGAGATACTGTCTGTGGGGTTATTATTATTTATTGTTTTATTAGACTGGTCAGTGTATGATGTCACATTGTTGGGGAGTTTTATTCCTTACAAAAAAAAAATAAAAAAAAAATTGAAAGTTTTCTTTATTGCTTGGGACTTGAAAATCAGTGTACTTCAAAGAATAATAAATCTACTTTCGTATAGGAACTAAGGAACAGCTTATTTGTGTATTTTCAAGTAAAACTTATTTGTGCGTAGGTATAACGGTTTGCTAATCCTGACCGTGCCTTGTGTTGGTTAAAGTTACGGCGAGCTCATAACTCAGACTCGTAGGTATGGTTAAAATAGCTTATTTTTGTCACACATCTTTCCCGAGATTTAGTGCCGAAGGCAAAAGACTGGGTAAAAACACAATACGCGCAAAATGAAAATAATATCAAAGACAACATGTTGTTAGACTTTTTTTCGCGTCGGCTATAAATTACTGAAATATATGTGCGGTACGGCTTTCTATTAGGTATACATATAGCTAAACTAGTATTTGTTCCTTAGTTTGTTTGTTTTCTAGTCACGTATATGAAAAGCTGTGACAATTTACAGACATTTCTTCATGTAACTCAGGTATAAGGCTTTTTCGAAGCAAATCGCATGAATACGGAATCAGGGTTCTGTACTTTATGTTTTTATTAAATCCTGTATTGTATTTCTTGGTTACGGACGGTAAAGAATATTGTATTACTGGATTTTTCCATTGGGTAATATACCCATATATCATATATATAATAATCTAGGAAATCTGATTAATCTCAAATATCAGGTGGGTGGTAGAACGTGTCAGGTAGACTTATTATGAAAATGAAAAATAAAAAAAAAACAGGTTTACGAGTGACACCTAATATTATTGGGAAAATTCGTCATGAAAACCAATATTCTGAAAACGTAACATAATAGATGATAAACTATATTTTTCAGTAGGTACTCACTCATACTTTAAGTACCTTAATTACCAACAAAATGTCACTTGAACTCTCTCTAGCGTATTAATGATTTGGTTATCGTGTGGACAAAAGTTTTCCGAGCCGATGGGTCCCACTAATTGGGCCGCACGACGTGACTACTGTCCCAGTTGCGGCCCAAATGTGGGCCGCGCCGGGGACACAGGAGGAATAATTGCTTTTATATGGGTAATTGCACATCCCACTTAATTGGTATACTAGAGAAATTATAACTATCTACCTCTGTGGGCTTTGTTGTAAAGTTTCTTTAGTTTTAACTATTATTAAACTCCTTTTGCTATTTTGGATGATAGATTTGTTTTTACTGTATTTAAGTCCTATTGTAAATTGTATACATAAACAGATGGGTTAGGCAAAGGCGCACATATAATACTCATTATAAGTGAAGTGCGTAATATTCATAAGTTAAAAATATACGGATTTCAGGCTCTGAATTTGTGAATGTCAGTAATTTTGTGAGCTCTTAAATGTTCGGATACTTATCTATTATTTCCTATTATGAAAAGACCGCTCCTTTAAACATTCAGATATTATTTCTATTATGCAATAACACAGCTCCAAACTTTATGAAAGCGCTATTCATTGAAACGAACCCATTTGGAAAGATTCCTTTGAATGGAATCTTAAGAAATATCTCTTGAGTAGGTATCTTATTTGTATGAAAAGTTACTTATTTCGACAATTATAATTTTCTAAAGCCTCTTCAGACGACCTGATAAAGTTCACGTAACGCGATAAATAACAAATTGTTCATACATATAACCCAATATTTTTGCCCTAATTCGTCCTGAAGGGCCACAGGTCCTTAGGGACGGCCCTTGTGACGTCAGAACCGGGGCCATATTTACATAATGAAACTAAATCGTGCGGAAATGACGATAAACGAGGAACCCACGCGTAACGTGACGTAATACTATTTGCTTTACAATTGATTTTGTGGGTTTGTTTGCTCTTCGAAGGCTATTGGGATTTAATTGTTATGGTGTGGTGAGTTTCCTGTATCGAAAACGAGCTCGAGGCGAAATATCTATTGTTTCGGAGACCTCAGAGTTTGTTTTGGCGTGTAAAACATCATTTAACAACGTGTTGGATATTTTACTTGCACTGGACTCTTTTATTGCGACATCTGTACTTCTTTTAAAATTAAACCATAGAGCCACATGTTTTGATGCTCCAAGTTTAGCCCTTCAAGTCAAGAGTCTCAAACGTTGGACAACGTATTTAAAGTCAAAGCTTTTAGCTCAACGAGACTTACACTACAGTTTTGAACAAGTACATACTCAAAGGAACCTATGACGTCACTCCACAGTTTGGGAGTCCTCGAAAACAGAATCAATCAAAATCAAAAGTTATTAATTGAAATTAGGCTGTGAATCAGCACTTTTTGAACGTCAACATTACTTATGTTATGACATTCCCCCTAAACGCCCGTCCTTCATCACTTCTGGGAAGGCGATAAAAGAGAAAAAAAGACATTCAGGTTTTGCTAAGACATTTCTTGTTTGCGTTTTTTGTTTTTGTAATTTTATTTGATTACTAGTTTATTTATTTATTTATAAGTATAAAAAATATGTATTAGATATGTTGAAACTGTTTTTACTTTCCGTTACTTGTCAATAAAGATTCATTAGAAAACCAGAGTCAGACAGCTGAAATGAACCTTTTTGTTAAAACACTATTTTTACTTTTTTTTTTATTTTGTGTTTCACGAACTGTGTCCAAATAAACGTTATTTTTCTTTCTTTTAGATAAAAGTTCCAAAACACTCTTATCCTGTGAAGTAGTAGTGGAAAAACAAATATAGAAATGAACTGCATTTAACACTGTAGTAACATTCGCTAATTGTCTTGTTAGTTTCCAGTCTCTGACTCAGACGGGCATTGAACTGAGGATCTTGGTCTAATGGTCACGCGTCGAAGAAGAATAGTTAATTAGAATAAATTGCTTTATCTTGCAGCCTGATGTTATTATTAACTAGCTTCTAGCTGTGACTTCTCTCGCGTGTTTTAACATAAAAAAATATATCATACGGCTCTCGGCAATAGTGTTGCTTTCTATCAATGAAATATTTATTGTAATTGGGTCTTTCCTTTCAGAGATTAACTTTTACAAACATTTAAACAATACATTTTACCTCTTGAGGCCCTTAGCACACCTCCGCCGCGAAACCATAGCAGTGAAACCGCAGTAGTTTATTTCAACTGACTCGCATGGTATTCCGCTACTCGAATAGCGGAACATCAGCTAAGCATCATGCGGTTTCGCTGTTTCGCGGTTTCGCGGCGGAGGTGTGCTAAGGCCCTTATAATATTAGTTAAGAATCACAAATGAGAGAAGATTCGTATATAAGAATAGTGCAATTATTGTGGATCATCATTATGAGTTATACGAGTCATCTGCCTTTTCCCAACGATGTTGGGGTCGGCTTACAGTCTAACCGGATGTAGCTGAATACCAGTATTTTACATGGAGCGATTGCCTATGTGACCTCCACGGACATTTGGGCTTCTAACTACTCGTAACGACTGTCAAAGTTCTACGAATGACAGCCGGGACCAACGGATTAACGTGCTTTCCGAGGCATGGAGGGGTCTTGGTATGTAAAGATGGTCATCCATCCAGGGACCGACCGCGGGATCGCCTCGTGTGGCTGTCCTTACTTAGCCAAGAGCTCCAAAAGTAATAAGAGTGACATACTAAAGTATGTCCAGTGTGCACTGTGCTGTCAGTACAGTGATGATGTAGCTGACAGTATAGTGTGGGTGCTCCAATCCACACCAATTCATAGTCAGGTTTTATTTTAAGAATGACATACAACTATGAAACTCAATTAGGCATACAATTAACATTGGATGGATGAAATAGCGGCAGGTCACGGGAACAATATGCGACGCCCTCATTCCCCTTAAACGTAAGGGAAAGATTTATAAAACAATGGTTAGACCTGCTGTCTTGTATGGATCAGAATGTTGGGCCACAAAAAGGATGAATGAGAGGTAATCGCAAGCAGCTGAGATGAGGATGCTAAGAGGGATGAATGGTGTTACGCGAATACACATACACATAAGAGGAAGTCTGAAAGTCACACCGTGATTGAAAAGTTGTGTGAAAATCGGTTGTCATGGTATGGGCGTGTGATGCAGAGGAATGAGGAAAATGTCATGAGAAAAGTTTTGAGTATGAATGTGGATGGCGATACGGGTAGGGGAAGACTAAAGAAACGATGGATGTAGTGTGTGAAAGGTGATATGGTTAGAAAGGGAGTGACTGCCGAGATGACGACTACGAGTAATAGAGAAGTATGGAAAAAAAAGACATGTTGATGCACAGGTAGAATACTGTTGATGACACATATCTGAAGTTGATTATGTAACAAAAAGCGCCAGGGCAGCTTGTCCCCGCCTCAATCTGTCGAATCTGTCGATCCATCTTGTCCGACACGTTCACACTACGTTAGACAATATTGTTATCTGAAATATTAATGACAATGGTCCGGTTTGCCGGAGGAAAACGATCCATCATCAGCTTTTTTCATGAGGAAAATATTCCGATTGAGGAATAAATGATGGAAATGATGTTGATTTTTCCGCGCCATTTCGCGTCGTTAAATATTAATACATTGCTTTATGAAAAAGAAAATATCGGAGTTATTGATCCTATTATTTATTTGTTGTCGGCGCAAAACATCTGTTTCTTTCTATTTCCTATGTTTAGACCGGAATTTCATTGGTTCCTTCCTAGTCTTGTATTCTATTCTCTATATCTTGTATTATAAAACAGGTTAAAACAGGTTTTTTTTACATTTCAGTGTAATCTAAAGAACATTAATTGCTAAGTAGCAACATATTGATGTTACAAACTCTTCGATATCTAACCTCTTATATTGAGATCAAACGCTGGCCATAATTAAAAATTTTCTTGTAATCTAGTTTCGATTTTTCTTTAAGTTTTGTTTCGATTAGCGGCGTGGTATTCTGAAAATTATCATAATTATGTTTAGTTATCTTGTTAAAACAACATTTTGGGTTAATATGCCACAAATACGGAGACATGGGCACAATGATCCAAGAACGAAATTCGCAGCGGTCTGTGGGTTTGAACCTGGATTTTTCTCGAATATCTATCCAAATCGCTTTCAAGAGACCGGCACTGTTGCAAGAAGACGAAGAGTTCGCATTACAATCGATTGCACGAAGACCAGCAAACTTCAAAACGACGAGTTGATCGAATTCCCTTGTCCAGGGCTCAACGTGCCAATCGCTTAAAGTTCTCCCGTAAATACTTGGACGGGGGCATTAATCAGTGGGGCATGGTGCCTTTCACCGACGATTGCAAAGTAAAATTTTTATATGACAATACATTAGTGTTTGGAGACGATGCGGCGAGAGATTTTTGGAAGTCTGCATACATGAAGTTGACTGTTTCGGTGGTCGGTGCAAAACTGAACAATTACTTAATTTAATAATTTTCATGGTACACCTTAAATACTTAGTGGCCCTTATTTTGTTTTCACAAGTTTTGATTGATTTTAGACAGTAAATACTTTTTTTACCTTCACTACTTCTCAAAGTTTTCAAATAGACCGTAAGTTCTAGTGCAAGGTAGTTTTTTCATCCCAAGTTTGACGAGTTCAAGATTATATTGAAACGTTTCACGCGTCATCAACATTGAATTTCATCGGTAATTCCCAAATGAGTAAGAAATATAATGAAGCAACGCATTGGACTGATTTAACGGATGTCCGTCATGCATGACTCGTGGATCAATGATTCGTATTGACAGGTGCCAATTAACCACCACTGCTGGGGCCCACAGGGGGTTGCATGGCTACAGGCTATGGGGTATCACACACCGGTAATCTCCGAAGAGTTAGGCTTACATGAAAAAGGCCTAGCCTAGTTGCGTGAAATATCAGGTTGTTTTTAAAGAATTCCTTCATAATACGTAATGAAAAAATTATGTTTTTGTTGAAAGGATAGTAAAACATAGAATAGTTTTAGACAGATATATAAAAATAATAAGAAGGCTACTTGAAACCTCTGCCCAAACTCATTACCAAAGTAAAATTGTAGCAAACGAATAAAGAAATAACTTGGAAAAAGTTTAATTGACATGCCTGATGTGACAAAAGAAGAACATGAAAATAGTGCTGTCTCAGCTGTCCCAGTCCATTTCTCTGTTCTGTGACGGCAACAGACAGCAAATAAATAAAATTCTAAGAAACCAGCATTTGAAGAAGACACGAAATAAAATGGAAAAGTTTTCACAGATATTTTACAGGAAGACGCTGATTTTCGTGAAAACAATTTTACGAGTAGCACGAGATGGAACCAATTGAGTCTGCCACTGAATGAAGATTGAGATGTCATAATAACTGGAGTATTGTCTGCGATCGTAAACGTATAGGATAACAGAGCATGTTCATGAATTTAAATTTAAATTTTATTGTTTAGGAAATCATGTTATATGCTGTAACATGAAAATTATGGGAGATGGATTTTGTATATCACGTAGTCTTACTAAAAGGTAAATTAAAATGATACCAAGCCTGTGTTTAACCATAATATTCCGTTAACTAATAAAGGCCACTAATAATGAAATCCAGTAAATTGTATAAATCAAGCTGACTGACCCACTTTTGCAAAGTAAATGTAAGCGAAGACTAATGGTTCTAATAAAAACAAGATACAATTACAAAATGGTGCACAATCTAGTGTTAGACAGCACAAAGAAAAGTTTGTATGATAACAAAAACAAAGCACAGGGAAAGCTATGCTGAGAAATGGATGTATTGAAAGCGGAGAGCGGAGAGCGGAGCAGATGTTTTAATAAAGTGTTGCAGGACGCTATTTTTTTGGTTGATAATGAGATGAGATGAGGAAGTTAATCGAATGGCTGAAGTCGATAAATATATTTTCGGGATAGGAAGTTAAAACCATAGCTTTAGTTTCCTAAGAAAGTGGTGAACGGTCCCACAATAACGGCTGTCCAAAAAAGAGCGTTTTTGACACCTTAAAGTCAAATACTGGCGAAATTGACAGTTTTTCATGACGGCCGTCATAATATGACGGAACTGCTTTATCAACAAACAAGTAGCTGGTCTTGGTCTATAATGGGGGTGTAATCTAGTACTTGTTGAACAATAAACATTATATTATATTATTATTATTATATTATATATAATAACACAAATTGTAAAGTAACCAGCAATGTAAAAGAAAAGTTAAACGTTACGTGTGGTTTCCGGTTTCCGGCCATTACCCACCAGCCCATTAAAACTTAAAACAGCTCGCCAAAACATCGCTGTGACGAGCAGCTATTTGGCAGGTGATCAAATTATCACAACAAGTTATCTGACCACTATCTGAAACTACGTTAAAGCAAGCCAAAGCTTTAATTTAGATGTAATCTTTAAATTAACTCTTCAGTGTTGCAAATGCCATGTCAAGCCATGGTGTGCTGTGCTATGCCATGCTATGCTCGCTATCAGTAGCACCGTGGGCATCCGGCCAATTAGATTTACTCAGAGCGGAAGTAGTGAAGAGTAGAGGAGGCAATTACTACCCCCTTTCAGCCATTGACCATAGACTAGATACAGAAGGATCATTTGCCTAGTGGCGAATGCTGACTTTTTATTTTGGAGTCAAACCTATTCATTGTTTTCGAAAACGGTACCAAAACGCAATGTTTAATCTGTAACATCCCATGCGATTTCGGCTACAGTGCCAACTTTTATTTCTGTCCGTAAATTATATCAACTCGGTTTCTAAAGCCCTTTTTTTTGTGGATGGGAAATCATCAAATGACTTCTCCCGCTCTGGGCAGAGCGGGAGGGCGTGTCAGACTTTTACTGACTAAAACCCACCCGTGTTCCTTAAGTTGCCCGTGCCAGGGCCACGGTATCTCTTTCGAACTACCCGCGACCCCGGCGGCATCGGCCCTATTGGACCCCGGCACTGCTGACATCTCTTTGAGGCGCGCGTGGAACACAACGCGCCGTCGACCCGGGCCTGGTCCTCACCGGACGACGAGCTGCCCATTACTCGTCATCCGCAAGCCCGCGCCTACGGTGGCCGGGAATCGGCAATAGATTCCCGCCGCCCAGGGCGTCTCCTGCGGCGGCTAGGGGCGCGAGGGCGCGACTGTTGCATCTCCCTAACGCGTTCCGCCTCCTCCTTCGCGACCATTACTGCTTCGCAGAAGGAGGTGACGGCCTCCCATGCACTCTCGCTCCGCACCATGGCCTGGACCAGGTTTGGACGCGAGAGATCGCCGCCGCCGATCGGCTCCGCGAGAACACGGCGGTGTTCCGCCCAAGCCGGGTAGACAAATGTCTAGTTAAATGTATTTTCGTTTTTTGCCACCGACTTCCGAAATTAAAGTTATTTTTCACTTTGTAGTTGTTTTTGGAAGTCGGTTGTATTTTTTTGTAAAAAAGTTTTTATTTTTCACTTTTTAGTTGTAGAACCTACCCCACACAAATTCTAATACCACTACCTGCAAAAGAAACTAGAACATCATCCATATAAAAGTGGGGAAAAAATACGTATTATTGAAGCTAACTCAAAAACTACCAAAGCAAAGTTAATCAATTTTATATGGGGCCAACTGTGATGTATACCCTCTCGAATAAAACAAAAACAATCCAAATCGGTCCAGCCATCGTCGAGTAATCGGGGAACATACATAAAAAAAAAAATAAAAAAAAAAAGGTTCCGACGAATTGATAACCTCCTCCTTTTTGAAGTCGGTTAAAAAATAAAAATTAAAAAGACATAATTTAAAATATTGTATGGGGTAACATTATATAAGTTTGTCCTGTAAATATTCAGTGACAGAGTAATATGCTTTTTTTAGTAACAATGTTTTAATATTATTTTTAAACATATTTATATCACTTATCTCCAGAAGTGATCTTGGTAAATGGTTATGTATGCGTGGAGCCATACATAATATACTTTTATTTAATAGCGCTGCTTTATTGCTTGGTAAACATATATTGAATTTGTATCTTTTGCTATGTAACTTATTATAGTAGTTCGTATTTTTCCCAACGAACATTGTAACCTCTGATATATATATACATGGTAACGTAAGAATATTTAATTTTAAAAATGATGGTCTGCAGCTGTCAGTTACTTTTATACTAGTTATGGCTCGTATACATTTCTTTTGGGCTTTAAAAACTGCTTCTTTATTAATAGAATTACCCCAAAAAATAACACAATACTTTAGAATAGGTGCAACATAGTGTTAAGCGAAGTTACAAAATTATTTCATCCAAGAGTTTGAAGCTACAAATCAATACCTTCTATAGTCCAAGATCGCAGAGCCGCCAGACCTTATTTATTTTCTGATTAACAAAATATATGGGACAGAGCAGTGTTAGTATGTACTTTGAACGTATGCATAGGTACCTGCTAGCTCGGGCCGACGATTCATTTTCAGGTAGTAATTAGGTAGTAAAGTTACGTAAAAATATTACTCACTTTTTTTAAAGTCTGACTGCTGATTTCTAAGTATGTTTTACAGAATATTGTTAATAATTAATAATCAATACTGCCAAATACTTCCCGTCGGCGGTTCTTTCCGCCAGACGCTTTAAAGCTCGGAAAAAATGATGTCTTCTTACATATAGTTTGAGTCTTCATTTTTATAACAATGTCGCAAAAAAAATATGAAAAATATACCCACTACAAAAAACGATATTTTTTCAAATCAAATCAATCTTTATTTGATTTGATTTGATTTGATTTTTGAAGCCCCACCGTGCACCGGCAGAAAACTGTAGATAATTAAAAAACAAAAATAACTCGTAAACTACAAAAAATCGCGGAACATACATGGGGTAGTTTTCGAATACCCTTGGGTACGAGGAATTCAGATTTATCTTTTTGACGTCACTATTTGGACCACCCTGTAGGTATAGTTGTCGCGTTTTAGCATGGTAATAGCTGTCATTGACCCAGCCACATTTTCTAGAGTTTTTTTAATTTCAAAAACTGAAGTAAAGTCCGTTAACGTCCTGAATTCTTATCTATTGTAATCTTCAACATGTTTCAATAACGAAAAGACGGAGAGATATTAGGGAAAGGGTATTAGGGAAGCGCGACAACTATAGTAGCTTCGTCCTTCCTTCTAGTCGTACTGTCGTAACACTGACATTGACATACGCTTACGTAGCGTCGGCGTACGGATTAGCGGCGTATGGCGCGTACGCCGGTACGCCCGACCTTCGCCACTTAGTGCTCAGGTGAAGCCTTATGGATGTAGGTATGCAGTAATCGTTCACGGATATGGTTATTATGACTGGTGTTTCAAGTAAAACATTTTCATGATCAATATAATCACAGTTTTATTTATTTTGCAATTTTAGTTTTAACGGTAGGCATTGGAATGAAGTTATTGAAGGGAAGAATAGCGTTGCCAACTAATAAATAATACCCGTAAGATGTGACCCTACTAAAAACGCTCTACACACATATCATTTTGATACAAGTGGAGAATATTTGTTATTGCATTCGAGACGGAATTAACACCCGAGCCGTAGGCGAGGTTGTTTTTGAGCCGAGAACTGCAATAACAAATGTCCACGTGTATCAAACGACGTTTTTCAATACACTTTTGAAAAAATAAAATAAAATAACGAAAAATATTTTTGTCATGAATTATTAGGAAACTATAATTTTTTTTTTTTGCGCATTATTTTCGCCAGGTTGAAGGAGAAGCAAAGGTATAAAGCCGATAAACAGCCTAATAAGAAAAATAAAAAAAATAAAATATTTTTGAGTTTAGAACACAAATAAATGTTAATTTGTTCATAAACGTTTTTTTTTTATTGTAATAATCATGGTTTTTGATGATATTAATGAAACTGGCGCGAGACGGTGTGAATAGAGGCATTGAACCAATTTGGACTAAGTATAGGTATGTATATGTCATGTGTGGCAATTTTTATTCCCGCACACGTGTTGGAAAATGAAAAATCGCACGCGTGTGAAATAAACGATATAACTATATTGTGAACGTAGTCGTAGTGCGATATGAACCAGTTTTCGAGGAAGTATAGAGAAAAGAAGTTTTCACTACAAAGGTCCACCTGGGCTGGGCTTGGTGTGGTGATGAGCCAGACTCGTGATATCTACAGGTCTGTTACATGAAACAACAAACTATTTAGATTTACAGCTACAAACTTTGAAAGAAAGAATATAGTTTATTTGATACAGTGCGATGGAATATCTAGGAATCGAATTTTTAGATATTTTAGATTGTTACTCCAACTGGCAATGCACAATGAACTAACATTATTATCATATTAATCTAATAAATATCTATCTCTTGTTAGTAATCACATGTAGGTATTTATATCTTTAATTTATTTGTTTCAGGTAAAGGCGAAAAGTTAATTACAGCAAAAAGGTGCTAAATGAGTAAGTTGGCTCCTTGGGGAGACTTAATGTTAATGCCTTTCTGGATTACGGCCTAAAAGTCTAGGTGTTTAGGTAAACGCTGGCTCATTCATTACTTCTGTAAGACGAATGTTGATATCTTGGTAATGTGGCTGATAAGGGAATGCGCACACTCCTTACTCTTCAGAGTTAACTCATGTTATTATGACTGGAGTTCTGTGAGATGAGTGTAAGATTTGTGTCTAATATATATATTTATTGCCTTTAACTAATGCAACTGGCCAGTGTAACTGTCAAACATATTTTTATTGAATGCTCGTAATTTCGTCGACATAGGTACTGCCAAGTTTTTGCCGCTTAGTTTATACGCAGCTTTACGTAATTTTGATTTACTTACTTTTGTCGTGAAACAACGAGCCGACCAAAGTGTTTTTACGATTCTATATACCTGTCTGTGTTGCGTCTTACTGGACTTGAGAAACGTTCGCAAGGCTTCAGTGAAGCGGTTTGTTGAAACATGTGTGATTTGAGATAGATTGCCTTTGAGTACCAAATAAAATGTTTTTAATTTAGGGATCCGTTTCTGAAATATTAAGCTTTAGAGTGTTAATTTTTGTTAGAGTCAAGTGTTCTGCCAGCTAAAGGGTTAGTTTTGGATGGGTGAAAAAATTCACGGTAGTAGTATATACCGGATGACTTTTTTTACCGTCTCGAAAAAAATAGGGTATATTCGGTGAACGGAGAAGAAGCCTATGGCATACCTAGTTTTTTTTATTTAACCCGTCGCGCGCTAATTAGCAGACACAATTGAAATTCTATTGTTATCTGTACACATGGTGTACAATCGACATTTTAAGAGTTAATAAAATCAAAATTCAAATCATAATGCAGGTTCCGTAGGATTTGAATTTCGATATTTTTTAAAGGATTTATTGTTTTTTTTCAAAATGTATGTTTTTATTGTTCTAAAATGAAAAGTTAACATCGAATTTGTAGTATTTATTGATACTTAGATATTTTTTTCTGACTAAGCTATTAAAAAAAAAAAAAAAATAGTTATGCCATACGCTTCTACTCCGTTCACCTAAATGCACCCTATTTTTTTCGAGACGGTAAAAAAAGTCATCCAGTATATAACGAAATTAAAAGGAAAACTATCACAGCTAAGTAGGCTTTTCAAGTTTACGAGTAATAGTCAAATATTCATGAAATAACAAAAAGCCCTTTTCTTAGTCCGCATTATTGTGCAACTAATACGGGACCCTATTACTGCGCGTGGCCCGATACGCACTTGGCCGCTTTTTATTATTTCTATAGATTTAGGCGTTCATTTAAAAAACGGCATAAGTAACCCAAACCGTATAAGAATGTAATAGAATAGAGGTAGTAGGCTAGCTAGCCGTACTAAACAAAACACTGGTTCTAACATTCCTAAGCATCTAGGTGGGTAGGTACATCGCATTTCCGTTAACGAGTAAATTAGGTAACTAATTTCCTGAATTCTACGAGTAACAAAACGAAAGGAAAGTAATTGATACTAACCATGCTCTTTTCTCAGGCGAATATGTATATAAAAGAGAAACACTTATCCTGAGTGTTGTTTTAGTCTTGTAGTACTTACTAATATCTAAATTGGAATGCCTGTTTGACTGACACGTTTTTTGTTGCTTGTTCATTGAATTTGCTAACATGTTTTCATCAGGCGTTCAGTGATGTAGGTATTGAGTTATAGTACGACTCTAGTGACATATTCATGACGAGAACAAAATATTATTCTTGCATTTTATATCTAGTAGAAGCATTTACTAAATTATACATGCCTACGGACAGAGTTGTTTCTACGGACTAATGTATGTTCCCCGATTACTCGAAGATGGCTGGACCGATTTGGTTTTTTTTTGTTTTATTCGAGAGGGTATACATCACAGTTGGTCCCATATAAAATTGATTAACTTTGCTTCGGTAGTTTTTGAGTTAGCTTCAATAATACGTATTTTTTCCCCACTTTTATATGGATGATGTTCTAGTTTGTTTTGCAGATAGTGGTATTAGAATTTGTGTGGGGCAGGTACACAACTAAAAAGTGAAAAATAAAAACTTTTTTATAAAAAAATACAACCTACTTCCAAAAACAACAAAGTGAAAAAAAACTTTAATTTCGGGAGTCGGTGCCAAAAAACGAAAATATATTTAACCAGACACCGACTTCCGAAATTAAAGTTATTTTTCACTTTGTAGTGTTGTTTTTGGAAGTCGTTGTATTTTTTTGTAAAAAAGTTTTGTCTTATCTTCTCATATACAGAGATATTTTTTGATGTTAGCAAGAAGTAATTGAATTCCAAACTGTTTTAAGCAACTTTAATCTAGTACGAGTAAAGCTAACCATACTTGATTGTAACTTAGCTGTAGGTAAGTAATTAATAATACTTAGCACATAGGCGAGTGTTTCGATTGACTTAGATTTCAGACCGGGGGGTGAGGTAAACGTTATTAATTTTGATACTAAATACTGTGATGATGTGAGTTTCTTAGTTGGTCTCGATTTCTAGAGCTTGTAGATTTAGGGCTTAGTAGTTAAGGTTATTTACAATTTAAATCTATTAATCAACATAACATAACACCACACATGTAATTCCCCGAAGGGCTGGGCAGCGGTGAGAGTACCTTAATACAGGGGCTAGGGGACGAGAAATCTAATAATAATCTGCACAGTAAATTAGGTTTAAGGCGAGTATAGCTATTAACAACGCCACCATTGAGAAAAAAAAATTATATGTCAGGAGATATGAAACATTTAGGAATTTCCTCTGCAGGTAAATATGTATGTAATGTTTTCAGTCAGATTAAAGCCGTGTCTCCTGCGCGTTTTTTCCAAACATTACACAAAAACGTCGAAACAAAGAGGCGTGGCGTGGCCTTACACATTTGTGTATGCAACAAACGCATGTTTTTGTTTTCCGACCTGCATGGAAAACGTTCTCCGTGCGGGGGAAGAGGGAAAGGGTTTGTTTCATATTCAACTGCCGTGCTCACCGCGCACATCTGTTGACAAACAGACTGATAGCACGTCTTCCTCGTCGGAACTCGTTACGACATCTACACAAAATGTCATCTACCGACATTTAAACAAAATGTGTAAGTAACTAAAAATATTTGAATACGCAGGACACAGCTTGTGTATGAAAATAAATGTTTAAGTGTAAGGTTTTTTGTGTAATGTTTCGCAAAAAGGCGCGCAGAAGACACGGCTTAAAGTAGCTAACGTTTTAACAGAAATGTTTTAGCAATATGATAAAACTGGCTTTGAATGAACATAGGTAGTCATTATTATTAATGAGTCAAACAACTGTACACCGAAACATTTTAATAATTCGAATCACCTACCAATGACGTATCTACATACATCATTGTTACCTACAACAAAAAAAACATGTTTCAACTCAAATCCCTATATAATATTTAGAACAGTAAAAAATTTTTATAACAGAGTTTCACAATTTGCCGTGGTGAAAATTTAACAATAAATCTGGTGAAAAATATACCAGTACCTTCGCAATATTGTACGGACTTTTATCTCCGTTGATTTGTTACCATGTTTACGGAAATAATATCCTTATCTACCACGATACGGCATGACATGAATGAAGGCTTGTTGGGTTGATTGTACTTTGTTTTTGGTAAATCATAGACATACAGCCACGGATATCTATGCATACAGCGTTACAAGCCTCTTTTAGCGCGTGACCAAAATCGGCATTAATGCCGCCATCTTGAATTTTCAATACATTTTACAAAACCAATTGAAAATAATGGAATACAGTTAAATTGTTTATTCGGCACAAAGAAAACGCACATTACAAAAAAAAAAATACACACATACAAAGTAGCCAGAAGCCTCGTATTCAAGCAATAAAAAGTTGACAATTTTGTTCATTGCTGACATCAAGCAATGAACAAAATTGTCAACTTTAGGACCAGGGAGCAAAGACAATTTATATTGCCTAACCGCGCGTTTGCACTAGCGAAACATCACATAAAAACGTATTGATATCTCTATTTCTGTCGATGTATCTGGCTGAGATATCAATATGTTTTTAACTGAATGTTTCGCCAGTGCAAACGCACGGTAATATATTCTGTGTTGCGACACTGGCAAATGACAACAAACAAACAATCAAAACAAAATGCCTAATTGCTGAGTGGAAAAATAACTACTTTTGTAACAAACAAACAACAAGAACAATAATTTATGCCGGGCGTTGCATCTGCGCAAGAACAGCACCATAATTGCGTAAAACACTATCAATCGGAATCTGAATAATTTTGAAGCAAATTGCTAATCCATTGCTTCGTATGTTCGAAACATTTGTCTTCTCGACAACGTAAATAACGCAATGAATGTTGTTGAACTCGATTCGATCGTTCTTGATAGTATGTTACGCAATAGCCCCGCTGGTCGTTGCTCAGCACGACGCTGTGACTTCGGACGGACCTATCGTCAGCCGCCGATGTTCAGCAACTACCTGATGTTTGACACTTTTTTCTGGATCATCTTTATTGAAAATTTTCTCCATTGCTCTCTATGTAAAATAAATGCAGACATTTCATAACGTCAACAATTTTGCAATCATAAAATAAATATTTTCCTTAACATTTTCAAACACGAACTTCAAATAAAATATCTGCGAATGAATTCGATTTCATACGATGATGGGCCATCATTTAACACATTCGGTTTCCATTTATTTGTAATCAATTAATTTAATTGGATTCCAATGAAACTAATTGCGACAACCGATCCAATCGCACCCAAACATCATTTAATTGATATTCCATCTATCAAACATACAACCAATTAAGCTCTGAATCACATAGTCATAGGTACATTAATTTATAATGTTTTACCATTAATATTTCATTCTCACAGTCTTCTCAAGGGGTATCGTGTTACCCAGTAACTGGGTTGTGGAGGTCAAATAGGCTCCATCTATCTATTTACCTATATAAATAAAAAGAGAAGTCCTGACTGACTGACTGACTCATCAACGCCCAGCCCAAACCCTTGAACCTAGAAAGCTGAAATTTTGCACAGAAGTTCCCTTTTAGTAAATTTTGCTTAGAGGTTCCCTGTAGACATGGAATAAGGAAGGATTTCCCGGTAGAACGTCCCCGTGGAATATTTTCCGATATCGACACGGGCGAAGCTGCAGGCAAAAGCTAGTGTAAAATACTGGTATTCAGCTGCATCTGGTTAGACTGGAAGCCAACCCCAACGTAGTTGGGAAAAGGCTAGGCAGTTGATGATGATTCCATTCTCACATTGCCATTACGTTTGGTGATCGATATGTAATTTACCGGTAACTGTCACATGTTTACAAATAAATGTGAAAAGTTATTTTTCAACACATTGTAACTAATATGTTCAGCTGTTGAGTAACAGATATTATTGAGCCTTTTACTATAAAGGTACGCAAAAGTAATTCTGTAAGCGATAAGGGTGACTAGTAAATGTCACATCCGAGTTATTGGGTACAGTACAGTACGTATTTGATGTT
Source organism: Cosmia pyralina (assembly GCA_946251885.1). Taxonomy (NCBI): domain Eukaryota; kingdom Metazoa; phylum Arthropoda; class Insecta; order Lepidoptera; family Noctuidae; genus Cosmia; species Cosmia pyralina. Next base: position 26,410,121 of record OX276353.1, read on the forward strand.
TTATCGGGAGGTGGATCTAGGGACGTATATTTGTTATATTAATGTCTCGTATTGGGTTTGGTTAGATTAATACGATACGATAAATTAATATGACGAATTGTATATTTGTTTTCTAAAGGGAATCTGTTTTTGTGAACCTCAAATAATTCCCATTTTGGGGTTTAAAAAATGCCAAATAGCCGAATAAATACGACTAACTTGGATGTAGGTTGTTCACAGTAATTCTAACCTAACCGAACCCGTTTGGTTGGACCACCCTAGATTAGTTACTGCGACCAACTATGACACAAGGCTAGACAGTTCAAAAGAGGCTTATCTAATAAAAAAACCGGCCAAGTACGTGTCGGAACACGCACAATGAAGGGTTCCGTAGTTGAAAGAATTTATCCCAAAAAAATCATTGTAATCCCATAAAAATTTTTGTGTCATAAAATTATCAATTTTCTGATTTTACCTTTACTTGTGCTGTGAGACCTTGCTTCTTGCCAAATTTCATTACTCTAGGTCAATGGGAAGTACGCCCTATAGGTTTTGATTTACTTGTGAGCATCTAAATATGCCGCATGAACGGCCGTATTTTTTTATTGTGTTGACTTGGAAGCTTGATTTTTTTTAAACTCCAAGGGACCATAGATCTACGTATTTGATATTAATTTCAATTTGATACCTCCACGCGGTCATGAGAAAAAGGGCCTTGACAGACTGAACAGACAAACAGACAGACGGACAATTAAGAGATCCTATAGGAGTTCCATTTTTTCCTTTTGAGGTACGGAACCCTAAAAAGTGTGCATCATTTGGACAAAGACATTTATTCGTCGGATATGGTAGCAACAAAGTTGATATTTTTAGTAATTATGTTCAGGGCACATCCGCCGCTGAAAACGGCATAGGTACGAATATTTACAATAATGTTTATCAACATACATAGATACTACATACGATATACTTGTACCTGTACCTGTAGCAGGTCCGCTATGTTCTTGTAAGGGTTCTTAGAGATGAAATGGAGCTCTGTTGTATTGAAAATAGACTTGAATTGTTGGGTTAGAATATGTGGGATGTTTTAGCTGCTTGGATTCCCCCTTGATTTTTTGTTTTTTTTTATAAGTAGGTATGTAGTGTCCCACAAAAATAATTTGCATACTAAGAGGAGAAGGAAAGAGCGTAAGTTGCCACCTACTTGCATTACGATTAACGATTCGTATTGAACGGGGGCTCGTGGCTAAGTAATAACAGCCGCACGGTTCGATCTGCTGCGGTTGGTCCGTAGATCTGTGACCATCTTTACTTACCAAGACCCTTCCGAGCCTTGGAAAGCACGTTAAGCTGTTAGTCCCGGCTGTCATTCGTGGATCTTTGATAGTCGTTACGGGTCGTCAGAAACCCGAAAGTCTGACAACCAGTCTTACCAACGGGGTATCGTAGTACCCATTAACTGGGAAGTGGAGGTCAAATAGGCAGTAGAATACTGTAAAATACTGGTATTCAGCTGCATCAGGTTGGACTGGAAGCCGACCCCAACATAGTTGGGAAACGGCTAGGCAGATGATGATTTGTATTGAACGAATCCAAGTTTAATAATAATGTATTTGCACCGGTAATACCATCTTTCATTACTAAACGAATCCACACAGAAACCAACATCTGTTGATTCAACCGTAACACAAATTGCCCTTTGACATAAATGTATTATTACGAGAGCGAACATTCAAATACCTACACGTTTTATTTACACGTTCATTACAAGTATTACCAACATAAAAATTGTTCGAAACGACACGAAATGTAGGGAAAAGGAAAAGCACAAACTCATCGTGTAATTTATTCGTATTATGACGAATCAGAAGAAACGATATCATCTATTCCTTTTCCTCACAAGTCGACTGAGCGTACCCAACCAGTTCACAAGACCCCATAGATCTTTAACTTTCAAAGAAAGTGTCAAGTAAGGGGGAGGTTTTCCCAAACTGGTTATGCCACCGAAATATTTTTCACCAATTGTTTGACGTCATCATTTGTCAAGTTTTATTGAAGTTTTTCTTTCTATCTCTTTACCACTTGTTTAGACTCCCAAAGCTTTGAGTTTTTCACAAAAATATGAAAAGGGTAAATCCTACCATTCATTTATATTTGCAAATGGCCGTGCCAAAGCCGTAACCGAGCTTCAATGGGACCCTAATCCATATTTTCCCATTTCAACACAACTTTCTTCGAATTGAATACAATCAGTAATATTTTCCCGTTTGTGAATGGTTCTTCAGGGAACGGTTATGACATTTTATTCGCGAAATACTAAATTGATGGCAGACAAACTTCGTTAATATTACTTCGATTGCTACTTCCGAAAAGTTTTGCCTTGTTTATAGTTCTTTGATCGCTGTTCGAAAACACGTTGTAAAAGACTAAGAAGTACAAGTTGTCTAAATAATTATGTTCACTCAATAAAGAAGTTAGTGAACGACTGAACGAAACATAAAATTCTGTGCGAGTGAACTCAATCTTTAAATGAGATAAAAACACACGAACGCCCGCCAGGCGCGGCGCCGCGCCGGCTATAAACATAGCTTATACAGTGGCTGTTTATAGGCATCGTACACAATGTTGCCGTTGTAAAACGTCATACATTTTGAAGTTTTAAAACTATTTGTTTTCTACAAAGTAATATGAAATAGACCGACCCCCTGGGGCCGACATAAAACGTGTGAACGTGACGCTTCTCCGCAACTTTTACATCTCTATTGTGTTCCGTCGCCTCGCTGGTTGCAGACAGATTTATTTGCGAAGTTCTGCACTTTCTTCATGTGCAAACATTAATCGAATGGAGTTGTTAATTAAAGCAAAATATTGACTGTTCGAGCAAGACGCCACCTCTTTCTGCAAAGAACTTTGATTACTCCTTTGAATTCAGCTGCATGCAGTTGTGTCGCTATTGAACTGCGGTTCGATTAATTTCAAACTAATGGCGAATCGAATTCGATTGAATCCAATATCAGAACTACGATTCTGATTCAGTTTGTAGTTAGACGAGTTTTGTAAGAAGATAGAAAAGTTAATTAATGTTGAAAGCAAAGGATCTAAGTTCGTTTATGTTTACTGACTAACTTTATAACGATGTGATGTAGTTGCGGGGATTTTCTTTCACTCGTAATGGTCTACATCGTGGACCAAAGTATTCACGACATTGGATTTCATATCTAACTGATATTCTAGTAAAAGAACTAGACTGTTCACAGCACACATGAGCGGAAATATCTTCCCAAAATAGACCCACCTTTTTAAAAACCAATTCTTACAGTTTCCCGCACATAATTTTATCACGGAATGCTTACGGAATCGTCTCACTCGCCATTTTCCTTACAAAATGTCCCCTGTCTCAAGAACCCAATATCGTCTTTGTTACTTGCTCTACACCGCTGAGCCTCCCTTTGTGCTTACCCTCTCACATACTGCCATTAACTACATACGATATGGTCACAGTACGCAAAGAGAACAGAAGATCCATTATTTCCAATCGAGGTATTGCAACTACTTACCTGCATTTGCATTGCAAAGGCAACTATGAATTCTAGTTTGAACTTTTGCCTAAAATGGAAGTTCCAGTTTGTAGTTTCTCTAGAATTTCTTTGAAAGTAAGTTGTTCTAGCTTTAGAGCTTTTGCTTCCACTTCTAGAAGTGTTAACTACAATTTCTAGTTTGCTGCATTGAAGCTTTTTACTGTCTTGAGCTTGAATTTTACACGAATTGTAGCTTTGTCTTGTAGAGCAGTATTATGTTAAGGGTACAAAGATTGTGAGGCGTAAACTTGTGAAATGCTCACCGTGTAAGCAACACTGAGCAGACACTGCGGACAGACATCAATTCAATTAAATTCTTTATTGCTGAAAACAGTACATACAGTTACATTTCTAGATGTTAGTGAATGCGCAGTTCACTGTGCCCTTCCAATATAGGCATGCAAAATTATCTGTCACAAATGAGAATTTTAGATACAATTAACTCAAATAAAAGGTACAGTCAACAACAAAGTAGAAGCCTGTAATCTCGTATCATTGCAGTCTCTAACTTAGTAGGTACAAACACAACATTTTTGTATACTAGCCAATATTATAAATGAACATTTATGTCACTCGAACTAGATGCACTCGAGCTTTATGTAATGACGGTAAGTTATTTTAAAACTAGCTTCCGCCCGCGGCTTCGACCGCGTGGTATGTCGATAAAAAGTAGCCTATGTCCTTTTCCAGGTCATGGTCTACTCATATGCCAAATTTCAACCAAATCCGTTCAGCCGTTTTAGCGAGAAATCGTTATAAACAAACAAACTCATTTTCGCATTTATAATACTCGTATTGGGATTCGCATTTCATATAGATAGTAATAAGCTAGTGTACCTTCTGAACATATTATCTTAGTTGTGATGTGCTCCGTTTAATCCCATATTGGTAAGAGCATCCTAAATGTGTTGCCAGCGTGCGTGTTTCTCCCATGTTTGAGGGTACGTTGGGTGCTATGGGTGATCAACTTTATAGTCATCGCGGGTTTAAGGAAAATGTCGTGCCATCTCTGTAGAGTAGTTAGGTAGCGAGGATAGTGAATGGATACTGTTATCTTTTCAAATTTTTTTTGTTTTTTGTGTTTCATGAACTTTCTCCAAATAAATGTTTTTCTTTTTTTTTTTCTTTCTTTTCCCACGGTTTTATACTTAGCGTAACGTACTTAGCTTACCTACCTAAACCTTTCACAAAATTGATTCAGAAAAAAAAAAAAAACTCAGAATGACTTTTTTTTAATTAACTCAAAGCGAGGAACAAATGTTTTCCTTTAAACATAAGTAGATATCGTACATAGGGCCATGGGGTCCGAGTGGCCACTCAGTTTTTCGAGACATCGCCAAGCGGTTGGTCGAGTCCTCACGTGATCTTTTGGCTTATTTTTGCCCAAAGAATCAGCATTGCCATATAACGTGGCAATGCTGCCAGCCTTTTGAGCTGTTTTCCTGTTGACAGCGATGCGGACTAATGTTTTGATACTCTATAATTATTTCCCCTCCTTTTTTATATCACACTACACACTAATATTATAAAGGCGAAAGTTTGTGAGTGTGTATGTTTGTATGTTTGTTACTTCTTCACGCTCAAACGGCTGGACCAATTTCTGATAAAATTTGGTATGGAGGTAGCTGAAACCCTGGATTAATACATAGGCTACCTCTTATCCCGGTCTGCGCGGGTGAAACCGCGGGGCGAAGCTAGTATTTATATATATTTCAAGACTATTAGCTTTTTAAATTATGTAAATGGTATTCTATCTGTTATGTAATGGTATTCTGTATGCTTTTATGTCTCATTGGACGGACGTTTTAAAACACACCGATTTCATTCAAAGATCAAAGTGAATACTTAATGCACATTCAAATAACCATTTCCAAATAAATTTTCCATATAATATGTAAGATAACAGCTCGTGGAGGACAGAGGAGCTCGTGGCTAAGTAATAACAGCCGCACGGGTCGATCTATCAGGTTAAGCTACGCTTGCTGGGGTCGGTCCGTGGATGTGTGACCATCTTTACATTACGAGACTCCTCCGTGCCTCGAAGCACGTTAAGCCGTTGGTCCCGGCTGTCATTCGTGGATCTATGACAGTCGTTACGGGTCGTCAGAAGCCCGAAAGTCTGACAACCAGTCTTACCAAGGGGTATCTTATTACCCAGTTACCGGGTTGTGGAGGTCAGATAGGCAGTCGCTCCATGTAAAATACTGGTATTCAGCTGCATCCGGTTAGACTGGAAGCCGACCCCAACATAGTTGGGAAAAGGCTAGGCAGATTGATTGATGTAGGATAACAGCTCAACATATACCATATTGAAATACAATAATATCCAGTTCAAACATGTCAAAGGCTTGTGAGCCCGCTTCTCGCTTCTCGCGGTTCTCATCAAGAGAAGATACTCGCAGATCACTTTGAAAGCTGTTATCATGTCACAGTTATTAGATTGTACACCTTTGACAACTCGAGCACGATAATGTAGCTAGCGTCAATGTTATATTGTAACTTAGTGACTTTGACAGCCACTGAAGCGGCGCCTGAACACTTCAGACGAAGGCGAAAGTGGATTGAACAGTGTATGTAGATTGAACAGTGTATGTAGATTGAACAGTGTATGTAGATTGAACAGTGTATGTAGATTGAACAGTGTATGTAGATTGAACAGTGTATGTAGATTGAACAGTGTATGTAGATTGAACAGTGTATGTAGATTGAACAGTGTATGTAGATTGAACAGTGCATGTAGATTGAACAGTGTATGTAGATTGAACAGTGTATGTAGATTGAACAGTGTATGTAGATTGAACAGTGTATGTAGATTGAACAGTGTATGTAGATTGAACAGTGTATGTAGATTGAACAGTGTATGTAGATTGAACAGTGTATTTAGATTGAACAGTGTATGTAGATTGAACAGTGTATGTAGATTGAACAGTGTATGTAGATTGAACAGTGTATGTAGATTGAACAGTGTATGTAGATTGAACAGTGTATGTAGATTGAACAGTGTATGTAGATTGAACAGTGTATGTAGATTGAACAGTGTATGTAGATTGAACAGTGTATGTAGATTGAACAGTGTATGTAGATTGAACAGTGTATGTAGATTGAACAGTGTATGTAGATTGAACAGTGCATGTAGATTGAACAGTGTATGTAGATTGAACAGTGTATGTAGATTGAACAGTGTATGTAGATTGAACAGTGTATGTAGATTGAACAGTGTATGTAGATTGAACAGTGTATGTAGATTGAACAGTGTATGTAGATTGAACAGTGTATGTAGATTGAACAGTGTATGTAGATTGAACAGTGTATGTAGATTGAACAGTGTATGTAGATTGAACAGTGTATGTAGATTGAACAGTGCATGTAGATTGAACAGTGTATGTAGATTGAACAGTGTATGTAGATTGAACAGTGCATGTAGATTATTGCTCAAAGAGTTTGCTCTTTTACTTCTAGAGTTGAGGAGACTTGTCATTGGAGTAGAACAATAAATTCGTATATTACAGGGTTTTCTGAGAATAAGTTACTATGTACTTGAAGAGAAAAACCGGTGCCGTTTTATAAAGGGTGAAAACTTGAGTGTAATGTCTTACTTATTTACGTATATTTTATGGGTAAAGAACCGAGTTTTTCATAAGTTCGTTTTGAACGTATAATTATCAATGGTATAAACCATAAACTTACTTTTGCAGAAAATCTAGGGGTTATATTAAATGCAATTTCACCTAATTATCTTCACCTGTAAATCAGAACCCACGATTTTTCCTTTCCATGGAAATCCATAAGTAAATTATGTATGTAGGCGAAGTTTCGTGGCTTGGTTCTCTAATAACTGGTGGAATTATCACGTTCAGCACGCGACGGGGACATTATCGTGAACTTGAATGTTTCGCTGAGTTCTGTTCCAGTTATATGTATTTGCATGTATTTTTGTTAACGATTGCCATGGCAGGCGTTTTTTTTGGGTCAGAAGACGTTGCCCTTGTCCTTGTTCAGACGTTTTAACTTCAGTGTAACTTTATCCAATGGTTTGTTCATGTTAGCCCTAAAAGTACACTGGCCAAAAATATAGTAGCCAGGGTTGGTGGCAAGGCGACCACTATGCGCTAATGTTATAATCTAATAATTGTTGCAAAATCCATATGAATTTTACAGTCAACACTTAATTAATTTTTTTTAATACCTAAGCTATAATTTCAGTCCGCAGAAAATAAGTTTAAATTTTAAATCCGGTCTTGAGCGAGTCGGACTCGCGCAACGAAGATTCCGTTCCGATTTCAAAAAAGTGTGTAATTTAGAGACATTGGTTTATTTTTCCTGTAATCTTTACATAAACTTCTATTACATATAATAATTTCAGATATTCTCTTTGCAAACTTCGGAGATAAGGGAGGGGGGGGGGGAGGGGGTAAGGGTATTTTTTTTTACATTTTTCATCAAAAGTCGAAAACTATGGAGAATGTCCAAACAGCGCTCTTTCATATGATACCCTCCATGCCCTAGTAGACCCATTTCGGTTTTTTAAGAACCCCTTTTAGTCCCTGTTGAAAAAAAAAAAAAACATTTCTTTCTTATTTGCGAAATAGTTGGGCAAACGACATCTAAAACTCTTCCAAATTTCAAGTTGATAGCATTAGTAGTTCTTGTGATATCCAGCTGTGACAGACGAACAGACAGACAGACTGAGTCCCACCATAAGGGTTCCTCTTTATCATTTTGGTACGGAACCCTAAAAATGAGCACTAAAACAAAACTTAACTTTACCCTGTAGCAGAACTTGCACAATTTTAACAAACACATCCTATAGGTATTACAAGTTACAAGGTTTCATGCTACAATACAGTGTTAGCTCCTAGTTTGGTAGAGTTCCTGTCAATAAAGAACAGGAGTATAGTGATACCTGGCTAGTCGATAGGCGTCGGAGCGCGCTAACGAAGCAGCAACTCGTTTTATTGTGTTCCTGCAACGCAAAACGTGCTGCAGCAACCGACCGACGAACAGAAAATATACCTAGGGTTGTCGCTGGCCAGTTTATTGGGTCATACAACGAAATATGGTGTGATCGTGTTGAGTTATGGGTTGTCAAATGCGGAAATGCCGAACTGAAATTACTTGGGATTAGATGGATGACACGGTTCGTCTATGCGCTGCCGATAATTCATTTTGTTTGGTTCGCGTTTTGTTCAGCTTAGATGGAATTATGAGCGTCTCAAACAGAACTGCTTTAATTTGTTCATAGATACGCTATTCTGTCTATAAACTTAATTCCTTAAGTTTTTCAATCACTGTTAAATATTTCTCAGGGAAATTGCGATTGAAACAATTTTCCTAAACGGCCTATTTGCGCATAATATTACAGCTGTTACAGCTAAACTTAACACCCACGTTAAACGATCCCTTTTATTTCATACCATTTAAGAAGAAAATGTGCAAAAATTCAGCTGAATGCCTCAAAAAAGAAAGCACAAAGCAATGCCCTCGAAAAATCTGGGGTGTTTAAAACTCGTAAAATATGTGTCACTGTCAACCCTATACAATTGGTAAGTAGGTCAGCGCCGCTACTATCAAACCGGCTTTATGTTTACCGTTGCCACAGCACGGCCGCTCGCTAAATTTATGTACACTGCCCGCTCCGTTCCCGATTACATTGCCGCCTACGCGACCGACGAGCAATGGATAGCTTACATTTAAAACTGTTGTTGTTTCACCCAGTTTTTTTTTTTTGTAAAATTGTACGATGTTTACTTAATGTGGGCTTGATTTATTTTATGGGGCTCGGTTTCGCGGATTTCGGGTAGGTATAAAGTATATTGCTAACGGGTGATATTATTTTTCATTTGTGAGTTTTGCGCTAATGGCATAAGAAAATTAAAGAAAATGAGTGCTTTGAGCTATTGTTATTCGACATTTGCTTTTCAACGTATGAAACTCTTTGACGAAACAACTACCTACTTGTGCAACTCTGTAAAAAGTTTATCAGATTACATATTCGTCATTATAAGTTGAACTGAAAGACAATTCTCGTACTTAAAAACGTTTAATTTGATGTTATAATCTCATCTCAGCAAGAATCAATGTCAAAAGCTTGTCAAAAATGTGGGTAGTTAGACGTTTTGAGTGACAAATTGAGACTGATTAGAATGCGAACGTGCTCAAAAATACGCGAACTGCCCTCTGATTTAGATTGAGTAGATACAGTAACCAAATATCATTAGTTTAAACAAATACTAAACAAAAGGAATAACTAATTAAACAATATAGGTATAACATTAATAAGACCTACTTACTCAAGGTATCTCTCCTACTTATGCTGTGCCCGACAGGGTCCATCATTGTGTCATTCATTTTAAGCTTACCAACTGTTTTACGTTATGGAATGTAATAAAGAATTGAGAATTGAAAACTTTTCTACTTGTCTAGGCACCTTTTCATATTCATAATTAAGCTGATACAATTTCTGATTACGTACCTACACAACGAAAAACGTAAGAACATCTTCATTTATAACCTCTCGTCACTAAATATCCAACAGTAAAATTTTAGTTTATGAGATCATCCTGCGAGCTACCGAGCCGTACCTAGTTGCTATGCATTTGATGGCAGACAATGCTCCGGGGCATCGTCTTATCCACAAGTAATGCTCTGCTGTACTTTGCTACGTAGGTTTATGTTGAGATGGTATGGAGAGAATTGGGTGGTTTAAATTATATACACACAGTGAAGAAAATCGTTTTCTTTGTGCAGCATAACGCAAGAGTTTCAAAAGCAAAAAATGTCAGTTTAGAAATCCTGGTTGACACTCATTCATTATTTTGTAGTTGGTTCCTTTATGGAACCCTTCGATCACAATAGATCAAATACTTAGATTTACCCACTGTTTTCCCAATTATGAGCGTAGCGTTTCCCCATAATGATTATTTTGCCTTAGTTTATCGATACCTCATCAAAAAACTTCGTATTTGAACGACATTGCACAAATTCTAAAATAAACCCAATTACCAACTTAAAAACGGCTAGTTTTTAACCCTGAAACGAGATAAAAGATAAATTAACATCCTCATAAAATCAGGTTGAACATTACCCGGCGGCGAGCCATCAATTTAATCACTTTAACATTCAAGCGATCTATCAGGTCGCTTCTACTGCCGGAGGCTTCCGAAAAATCCTCTGTAAAACAATTTTTGTGTAAAAAAGTAACGTTCGGGGATTAGCCCCGTCTCTACGGTAGCTAAATGTGAAATATGTGTAGTAGGTGTAGTGGGGTAGTCGCTGTGAACGGGTGGCCGCTGACCAATAGAATTGCGCCGTTGAAAATCGACGTGGAATGAGGTTTTATCCAGGTTCGGTTTGATGTTTTAATCCGGGATTAGAGAACGTTGGGTGCTGAATTATGTGCTTCTGTTACAGGGGTTTTATCTAGTATTTTCTGAGGTGTGAAATGTTAGGAACAGTTTTACGACATGTATGAATTATTCAGGATCGTTGATTTCAAGTTGGCAGCCCTGTTTACAAGTTGGCAGAACAGTTGAAGAAAAAATTAGAAACTGACAGCAAACGGTTAGTTCTTCAATACATAGAACTGATTCTTACATACATACATAAACTCACGCCTGCCTGGGCCATAAGGGTAGGCAGAAACTACAGGACGCCACCTGCTTCGATCCTGACATACGGTTGCGAGTACTACGCACCTGACCTTTCTGAAGAACATCACCACGTAAGCTCACTACATGTCTTTCTAGGGCGTCCCCTTCCGGCATTTCCACTCACATCTGCCTTGTAAATACTCATACTTTTTGTTAGTCGCCTTTCATTGATCCTCTCAATATGACCAAACCATCTAAGCATACTCTTTTAAATTTTTGTCACTACATCTTCTTTTAACTCTTAAAATGTCGATTGTACACCATGTGTACAGATAACAATAGAATTTCAATTGTGTCTGCTAATTGGCGCGCGACGGGTTAAACCGCACCGTTGCCTTGTCACATCATTCCTCAGCCTGATTCACAATATCCAAGATTCTAAGCGAAAAACCTTATCCTTCTGTCACTTGTAACGTGAATTACTTTTGTTCTCATGTTCTGCCTCGTAAAAGTTACCAATACACTAGATGTTTACTACAGCACAACACTATAGGTACCAATATTATTTAGGGAAACTCCACCCAAACTTCGGCAATCTTTACCTTAGGGGATAGGCGCCCAAACACCGCTGAAGCCTAACTTACAGCTTTCAACACCGCTAATAGTTGGATCGACTCAGCGATCAATTACCGACCGTATCATGTTCTTTCATAAGTTTCAGCGTCCATTCATCGACGCTATTAGGCTTTCGAAGTCGATGCCGGGTGAACTTCGGCTTTGGTTTATAGTGATGCTAATCTTTTGCAAGATTTTTGGATGTGAGAATGAATGATATTACTAATGAAACATAATGAATATAACAAATATTTACTTTTGGTTCTTAATTATGTGTTTATATTGGCAGCAACATTCACATTAAAATCTCCTGAAACCGTAACATTTGTTATAATGAAAAAAAAAAATCCTTTCTTTAAAGTCGATCATAAAGTTAAAGATTTACTTTAAAACTTTTTCCGAAAACTTTTTTTATCAATTCAGATTAAACCCCACGTCAGTAAAGTAACACGGTTCACCTCAGGGAGTGCTTAGAGTCCTTCATCAACGGAAAGGTAAAAGTAAGTGATTTTAATCCAACTCCCGTGGTCCCGCATTTTACCAAACTTGTAGCGAAACTTCAGGGTTATCTTATATCCCGAAGGTATTCCTGCTCCCGTGTGCGAAATGACCGGGAAAATGCTCCAACGTGTGGCTTAAAATGTGGCAGAAAATATATCGAAAATACTTTTCATCACAAGATGTTTTCCAGTAAGCCCGATTTGAAACAGTAGTAGAGGTTGTTGTGGACTTGCTCCGAAGAAGTTCCTGTTTATAGGTAGAGGTGAAAGCTCCTACAAAAAGGCGCGATACGCGGGCGCGGATCGCGCCTTTTTGTAGGAGCCTTAACTTCAGGTGAACTATCTGCCAGTTTTATTCGTGAAAATAATAAACAGCAATCGTTCTAAGGCCTCCTTTTATTCCCGAACCTATTGTTTCAGCGCAGTGTTTATAAACTTAAATTGTGATCTACGTTACTAATAAAAATATCAGCGTATTGTTCCTCAATAGTTATTAGTAAAAGCTAGGGGAGCTCGTGGCTAAGTAGTAACAGCCGCACGGGTCGATCGATTAGGTTAAGCTACGCTTGCCGGGGTTGGTCCGTAGATGGATGACCATCTTTATATACTCTTGACGATGGGTGACCATCTTTACATACTCCTCCGTGCCTCGGAAAGCACGTTAAGCCGTTGGTCCCGTCTGTCATTCGTGGATCTTTGACAGTCGTTACGGGTCGTCAGAAGCCCGAAAGTCTGACAACCAGTCTTACCAAGAGGTATCGTATTACCCAGTTTTGGGTTGTGGAGGTCAGATAGGCAGTCGCTCACAGTCGCTCCATGTAAAATAATGGTATTCAGCTGCATCCGGTTTGACTGGAAGCTGACCCCAACATAGTTGGGAAAAGGCTGGGCAGATTGATGTTATTAGTAAAAGTTTCCACGAACTTTATCTTTTACCGATCTTTATTAATCTTGGTTCCGCTCAAGTTTACTCCACTTTTTTACCTTTTTCTTAGCCCAGTTTGCAGCATCTTAAATATCCTTTTAAAGAAAGCTCTCTCCTTTAAAGTTTGACTACAAAGTACTAGACTAGATCCCCTTTAAGCACTAAGTGGCTTAAGATACGTATTTACTGAATCAACTTAACCCTAGTCTTGTTAACAAGCCATAAAGCCGTGTAACTCAGTTACGGCTAGAGAAAAAGTCATTAACCCTTAGTGCTCTGCTCTCGGCCACAAACGGGTTAATTGGCCGTTACTGTCCTGCCCATACCACTGGAGGGTTAGGCATCAAGTGGCTGTTCTAGTGTTTAGGTCTTAACTTAAGATCTGAGGCTTATAGGGATTTGTTAAGCGACGTATCTGAATACAAATCGGCATGTTAAACTGTTTTAGGTACAGTCTGTCTGTTTCAATCAATGTTATGAAATAGCGAAGCTAAGTGAAATACGCTGAATTTCTTACTAAGTTAAGGCGCAGCTGTAACCAAAAACTTTCCGATTCCTCTACAAATAGTCAATCCATAGACTGAGAGTGTAAGCCACAGATATTAAATCATTAATGAAGAAAGTTTATTTTGAATAATGTACATACATAGTATAGGTAATGTGTACCCATTAAAACGTGCTACGTATTAGGTTTCTTTGAAGGAATTAAATGTTTCTTTGAGAGTACAATGTTCAGTGGGTTTCCTTTGGGAATGAAGTTTACAAAGTGAAGTAAAACAAGAGAGTGTGTGTTACTCGATGCGTCGGGATCTTTACTTTCTTTATAAATACGATGTACCTAAGTCTTGTATTGGCGTTTGTTTCTTTTTAACTTAACATGGAATCGTATTTTATACTGTAGTAGCTGGATACTTATGTTTTTCTTCTTATTTAGGCATATTTTTCTAGGATATACTAGTGTATTTTTATATTAAGTATCTATATCTCTTTCAGCCGTCATCTCAGTATTGATCTTATAGTAGCCATTTATCATCTTTTACAAAAATTGGCCAACGTTTCCTTGGTCTTCCTCAATGTCTATAGACATCCCTATTCACCTCAAAACTTTTCTCTCAACCAAACATTCCACGCAGGAACTTGATTTTATTACCTATATCTTACGGGTAAAGCCTATTCTGTAAACGTTCGCACCGGCACAAGCCCAGTATTCAGTCCCTGTATCAGTGACAGCGGGATCTATTTCTGTGGTAAGTGAGTTAGTTCGAGCCATTGAATACGAGCGCTGTACAAGGGCCGCGCCGCACCGCCGACGGTGACGGCCGCTGTCGCATTGAGCGGTTGAGTTCCGACGGTATTGTTAGCGGTGTTGAAATGGGATGAAATGTGGGGTGGGTGGATCTGATTGTAACGAGAACTAATAGAAATACCTAATGATAAACTAATGTATAGTCTGGGTTCAAAAGTATCTTCTGGACTTGTAAACAAATGAGTTAAAAAAGGTACCTGTGGATGCCTAATGTGTAGCGCCACTTACAAATTGAATTTTGATTTGATTATTTGAATAATTAAACCTGAAATTCTAATTTTAAATTACCTTTTTTTTTGTTACTGACTTAAACCCACCCATGTTCCTTCAGCTGCCCGTGCCAGGGCCACGGTATCTCTATCGAACTACCCGCGACGCCGGCAAATTACCTGGAAGATGTTTTTCAGTTGACAATGGAGGTTAATTTTATAACCTCAATTTTCGTTGATGATTTTATAATTACAATTTAATAATGTTATTTAAACTATAATTCTTCTAAAAAGTGGTGAAATATAAGTGGTAAATACATATGAATGTGTTACTAATTCCCGTTTACACTTTCATAGGTTACTTTTGGAACAGACCTTAAAATAAAGTAACACTTGAAATTGTAATAAAAAACAGCGATTTAGGGTTGAGTGGGTTGATTACTAAGCTTTTTGTTCTAGTTTAGTTGTCAGAATGTAGCAACAGAATGTCTCGAATTTATATAATCTAAATTAATAGAACTATTGAAAATGTGGCATCCCTAATATGTAAACCACACGACAAGATACAGAACATTATTTAATAAACTGAACTAATTAACAAAAATATTAAACACAGTAATAAACTTAAAAATAATCCATATAATGTCCTGACCACTTTGAAACTACCACTAACATGCCAAAGTGAGTTAATGAGTGCAGTGAAAGAGCTCGTAAACCGGACGTCCGGCTCCTGGGCGGCGGCCTCGGCCCGGACTCCCGGACACTATCCGGCCTGTTATGGGACTTCGTAAAGGGAACTGTATAACTATTTTATTTGGACATTAAAGTCGTTTGAGCATGTTTTAGAATCCTTCCAGCTCCTAATGTAAATATGTTTAGTTGTCTTGTATGTGGGTCATGTTTTTCTGTTCAGAGCCGGCGAGTATTTTGCCAAAAAGTTTTAAAGTTACTTGTTTTGGTTTTTGGTTGAGTATTTTATCTTATCTATCTAGCATGGTTACACAGATATGTAGGTCCAACTTCGACAAAGAGGTCAATCGTCGAATCCGCCTCGGCTGGGCAGCGTTCAGCAAGCTTCGCAATATCTTCTCGTCTCACATACCGCGCAGTGTCTCAAGACGAAAGTCTTTGACCAGTGCGTGTTGCCAGAGATGACTTACGGCACTGAAACGTGGTCGCTCACAATGGGCCTTATTAGAAGGCTTAAAGTCACCCAAAGGGTATTGGAGAGGACTATGCTTGGAGTTTCCCTACGTGATCGAATCAGAATCTGAATGTGAAAATGAAGAGATCTGCAGGAGAACCAAGGTAATCGATATAGCCCGAAGAATTGGCAAACTTAAGTGCAGTGGGCAGGGCACATTGGTCGCATTACAAATTACCGATGGGATGGGGCCGAAAAGGTCTGGAGTTGCGACCGCGTACCGGAAGAAGTAACGATGGAAGGCCTCCCACAACGTGGACCGATGACCTTATAAATGCAGCAGGAATCCGCTGGATGCGGGAAGCACAGAACCGGTCGAAGTGGCGGTACTTGGGGGAGGCCTATATCTAGCAGTGGACGTCTTTCGGCTTAAATGATGATGCTGATGAATGATGATTGTTAGCATACACAATAATCGACTATTTAAATCTAATATTATTTGTGGGTTGCAACATTGCTATTTTTAAATATTTCATTCTTTTTGTTATGGCAACCCATTGATGACTTTAGAAAAAGGCGCGGGATGGAAAAAATTCGATCCTCGGTTAAAAATGACGAAAGTGGTCTCGGGTTACAATGTAAGGTGTTAAGTATCAATAAAGCGATTCGTACAAGTGCTCGAGTGTATAATTCTAATATGATGATCTGCAGTTAAAAAGCAAGGAACACTCAAAATTAAACACACACAGAGACAGCTTACATGAAAAAAAAAGCGTCTTTTTCTCATTTTTTTTTATTAAAACTTGAGAAATAAAAAAGCCGTACAAAAATACTTGCCTGTTCAGAAACTCCTGACAAGTTCAAGACCAGGCATTCAGCGTCGTAAGTGGTCAATTTGTGTGACGTCATCAATCAAAGGGTCAGCGCAGTTGAACTTGACCTCCACTCGCTGCTGGGAAGACGACCACTGTAAATTATTAATAACGCGCGATAGTAAGTGTAGGTAAAGTGTAAAGTGCTAGGTTTTTGTTTAGGAAATTCATTTTAATATCCTATATTAGTTCCACTGCAGGGAACGCTTTTTCTTATAATGGACAAAGAATGAGTATACATACATTACAGCACTTCGCTGTCACATGCATGTTGCGAAATCGAATATTAAATTTAAAATTACTGAAAATCTCGATTTTTATTTTTCACCGTCAATTTGTGAAATTCAGAATCAATAGATATTAAATCCACAACAATCAGCTTCAACAGCGCCTTAATTTGAAGCAGACAGAATCTTTATACTTAATTAGCACAGAAGTAATTTACGTAGGCAACAGAACGCATTGCGGTTGTTGCACGCTAGACAATTGCTTCTTCGCCGCAATGCGTCCTTGTGAGCTGAAACCGTCTGTTATATTCCAAATGCTTTGTTTCCTTACACCACGCTGAACTGTCGTGGTTTTCTTTAAACTCAGTTGGTTAACAATAATACTGTTTGTCCGTCGCACCGGGAACGGGACCTCAACGAGAATCAGATTTTTCGGCCATAGTAAATGTACTGTCGCTACTTCAGCGCCGCGCCGTCATCTTTTTAAGTTCCGTACCAAAATGGTGAAAAGGAACCCTTATGGTGTGACTCAATCTGTCTGGCTGTCTGTCCGTCTGTCACAGCTGGTTATCTCAAGAACTACTAATGCTATCAACTTGAAATTTGGAACAGTTTTAGATGACGTTTGCCCAACTATTTTGCAAATAAGAAAAAAAAATTTTTTTTTTGCCACAGGGACTGAAAGTGGGTTTAAAAATTCGAAGTGGTACTAGGGCATGTGGGGTATCATATGAAAGAGCGCTGTTTGCACATTGTCAAACATTTATTTTTTATTTTTTTAGGTCGCATAGTTTTCGACTTTTGATGAAAAATGTTAAAAAAGATACTGTTCCCCCCCTTATCTGCGAAGTTTGCATAGAGAAGTTTATGTATAGATTACAGGAAAAATAAAACGATGTCTCTAAATAGCACAGTTTATCAGAAATCATCAACCAAAATTACATATAATGTTGGTACGGAACCCTCGGTGCGCGAGTCCGACTCGCTCTTGACGGGTTTTCTCTCGTTGACGCCCCGTCCCCGGTGCGGCGCACAAACAGTGTGGCTCGAGTGGATGATGACGCACAACACAACATTCAATCGTCTGTCGTCAGTGAAATGTCAAAGTGACATAAGCTTTCAGTTCGTGGCGTGATCGGCAGCAGCTGTCATTCAAATGTATGAACGTCTTCGCCGGGAAGGCCTTTCATTTGTAGATGAATGATTGATAATTTTCGACTAATCGTACTTGTATACTATGTAGAAAAGCAGTTCTTACAAGCTTAAATTATTTGGCTCGCATTTCCACACTCCATTCTGTCTCAAACTTGGAACACCACTCTCCCCATCCATTTATTACCTCCACTAAACTCTGTACTTATTTCCCTCAATGTTGCCAACTAAGAAATGAAAAGCACATTAGTTTCCTCTATTTCGCGAACCCCAGTTTTTGCCACCAAGTTTAAAGGCAAGTCTCTTCGCAATATCTCATGTTTTTTTTCAAAACTTCAGTGGTACTCTGTGGTTGACTGCAACCATTTAGTTAGACTGTGGTCGTCTGAAAAGTTGGGACGAAAAAAACTTGATTGTTTTTCTTCTTGTCCGCAATTTCTTTTAGTTGAAAACAATGCTTGGTGAGAAGTTTTGTTCTGAAGACGTTCGCCGCATTTTTTAGAAGCTGTTGTGGTTCAGCTTTATGTTAAAGTTATTAAATTAGAGTGGTCTTAAGCGATGCGGTTGTTGTAATGCTGGCGATAAATATTTAGGTCGCTGGAGTTTCGTGTGCGTTTTGATTTTCATAGACTGGTTGTTTAATGATAACCCTTTCCAATGATTACCCTGTAAGAAGCCACTCTGTGTTTCTAATTAAACAGATTTATAAAAACATATTTGCTTTTGATATCTGGCAAGGTTAATGCCATACTGTAGTAGCAAAATTAACTTTTGAGTTTTATGAAACTTAGTCTGAGTTTAATAATATACCAATTAAGAACATCCGATACCATTCGAATTACATCCCCTTACAGTTAATTTAATTTCGTCCCTTTTAAAAACAGAAACAATCGTAAACATTCAATAACTTGGGGTTCCATCTATCTCATGATTTACGAAACGCTTCGAAGCACGAAATATTAATTAGTAGATCCGGCGCAGCCCTGCCGGAGTTCCGATGTAATTACTTCGCTTTTAAACGTAATTCCGGATCAAATGGGATTAAAAAGCAATCAGATTTATTCTCCTTGGAGTTATGACAGAGAAATTGTATTTAGAATGAATGTATGCTACTTTTGTGATATGTTAGGGTCCCATTTTTAAATTGACAAACAAAAACCAAGGGGTCAAATGTCAATGACTTTATAAGTCGTAATAATTGCACAAAGTGTAGGCATACTCGTAGCTTGCAAATTGACAACCACTAATTAAGCTTTACCATTTACAGTTACAATCATAAATAATTGGAAACTAAAACGATTGAACCGCATCCATTCGATGCAGGGATTAATTAACATGAAGTCAAATAAGATAGCCTGGGGTTGATACACAGGGTTGTTTCACCCCTCTCACCCCCGGGGAGGTTGTGTGTACGATATCAAATGTAAATTGGACCAATATTCTGAGTTAAATACATTTATGTGTAATGTGCAATGGCGGCTTCGATACTACGTATATGCATGTATGTGCCTTAACTTTATTAATGCCGATAGCTTTGAGAGCATTTCGGTCTTGTGCTAATTTCATTATGATTCTTAACGAGTTCTCTCTTTTATGTTAACAGAAAGGGGGTGAAATGAGTAGGTAGTTCAAAACGTCTTCATTTTGAACTTTTGTGTCTTAATTTATTTTTTAATTCATAAGCATATTCCTAGATAACTTTGTGAGTAACATAAATCGCAAAACTAAAGATCTGAAAGAACTAAAAGCAAATACAGTAGATAATTGTTGCCAGTATAAAAAATATAAATTACGACTTTAAAACAAGACAAATGCAACACTGTACTGGATACGGCAACTGCAGCTAATGAAAAACCCATTTGCAAGCGCGCTTCACCATAATATATGGAACATTGTCACTAGTTCATGGTAAAGAAAATACATTTAGCAAGCAGAGTCGGTTATTTGCGCCTGTTATTTGTTGAGTGGAGTTTCTTGCAAGGATTCTTTGTTTGTTACAAGATTGGTTTTTGGTAGATGTCAACACCAATACTTTCGGATATTTTGTTACCAGCGCTTGTTTTGTCATTCGCAGAGTAGTAAATGTTGCCACATACACATAAGTATATGTTAGTTTTGAACCGAATCAGAATTTCTAATGCTCTTTTTTGTTAATTAAAGCATTCGTGTATTTGTATTTGTAAAAACATTAATAATATGTGAAGGATGTTTCCTGTTTACAGCAACTTTTTATTTTTGAAAATTCAATCAAATCAATTTTCATTTATACTGCCCCTTTTGCAATTAAACCAAGGTGTGAAAATTGAATTAGAAACCGTGTTATAAAAATATTACGAGCATTGAAAGGCACACTTACTTTTATGTACTTAGTCGTACCTATTATGTACTAAGTAAATTATGAAAGTACGTGTTTTATTTATAGGTCCCTTCTATGTAAAGGCATGTGTGTGTGTGTGTGTGTATGATTACGATCATTGGTCGCATGCCGTTTCTTTCTTTTCTTTCAAATTTCATCCAAATCCTTTCAGCCGTTTTAACGTGAAAGTGTAACAAACAAACAAACCCAGTTTCGCATTTATAATGTTAAGTTAGGATTAGTAATATTTTGAGCTGAAATTGTATCTACTGAAAAGTGATTCATCTTCCTGCCCTTATCCCATATTACTTGGGGTCGGCGCAACACGTTTTCTTCTTCCATTCTCCCCTGTCAACCGTCACGCTATCATTCACTCCCTTCTCTTTCATATCATTCCTCACACAATCCATCCATCTTTTCTTTGGCCTTCCTCTGCCTCTCCATCCATCAACATGTATATTCATCACTCTTTTAGTCACATGCGTTTCAATCACAATAATTACAAGCACACGCGCTATTCCGGTAACAGAGGGAGGATTTACCCTACAAAAACCTTAACAATGCTCTTCCACACTCAAAGACCCACATGTATAGTGCTTGCAACATTAATAGTAAGAGCACACTTGATCTTTCTACTTAACATCAACTTAATCCCTTCCAGAGCGCGAGTTCGCTCGTCATGCTCTTTCATTTTATTTTTGGTCCATTATCTTAGTTGCCGGGTGGAGGCCATACTTTTAGCAAAGGGATTATGTTGTCAGTGGGATTAATTAAGGCATCAGGGTGAGACTGTAGACATAATACGTCATCAAGGACATTTGTGGTAGTATGTATGTGGTGTGTGGTGTTTGTATGTGTGTGTGTTTGTGGTAGTGTGTGGTGAATGGTGACTTTGTAACTTTGAACAGTCAACTTGGGTTACTTCAAGTACTTACCTTACCTATTTTTGAAGTGAATTTAGAGGCATATAATCTTAGACACCTCTAGACGTAGCCATGATTACTGTGTGAAGTGTGGAAGAGAGACGCATGTATACGAAATATGTAGTAAAGTTGAGACAAAGCATCGTATCTTCTGTCTCTTACGGCGCGCCGTATTTTTGTGCTTGGTGAACTTTTAAATGTTAGCCAAACAGTCCTGTCATTGCCACAGAATTTATCTTGCGTTGAATAATTTAACTTTTTTGGTCAGTTTTTTCATTGTGCGTATATATTGATGGGTTTCAGTCCAAAATATGGAAGATTTCTTACATTAAATTTCATTTCTCATACCACATAACCTAGAAAAAGTGTTATATTGCTTTTTCATGAGCGGCTACGCGGTGGCTCGATCTATACGTATACTATATACGTAAATAAAAAAAATCAATCAATCGCTACCAAAATATTTAAACATTTACTCACATAACATAATCCATGTGAAGATAAGCTCAGCTATTTTTATTTTAAACTACGTTAAGAATTCTAGTTGATTAAGCGAGCACAAACTGGGAGCGCTCAAAATGCCCGCGCCCTAAACTTGGGTATAATATTCAGATCGCGTTGGCGGATGTGGAAACATACGGGGGTGGGACGAGACCGCGATAATGACACGAGAGTAAGAAGAAAAATATACCTAGTTAAACAACCAGAAAACTTTTTATTCGACCCAGAAAACCGCTTACCTAGGTGGTTACCTAGGTGAGGTACACGGTTTTTTGCTGACGTAAAATCAGCAGGACCGTGTGTTGGTATGCCACCTTCAGTGACAAACACCTACAAAATTGTGCCCATAAAAGCGAAATAAGTAGACATTTCTTGGCAACAATTAGGTAACTTAAATATAGAACACAGTACATCTCCTGAATTCGCTGCTCAAACTAAGCGCGTTCCCGCTCAATATACGATCCCAATGTTTCCATAGAAAGGTGGAGCTTTTAACGAGCGCATCAAATATTAACGCGAGCTCACCGCAACAGAATAACTTACAGCATCTGTGGACCACTCGCCATAAAGATGGAGGAATGCTAAGCTGACAGTTCACAAATAGCTGGGCCTAAAAGTTTGTAGAAAAATGACATTACTTTGGGTCGTATTGTAAGCTATTTTCCAAAGTTTTTGAGGTTGGCTTGTCTGACCCAGGTGAACCTGAAAAGTTAAAAACACTAATATTTAGGTAATATTACGTGATTTTATTTAAGAAAACTTTATTAGGTAGGTAAGTAATTGGTCCTTTTTGCGGTGATACTTTTTTGTTACAAATTTTGAGGGGACCTAAATTTTGACATTTCTTTAGGTAGGTATGTAAAACAAAATTGCGACCTCTCCAAATGCAAAGACGACGCAGCAAGTTTACAAAACGATGTAAAGTTTCCAAATTCAAAATCCTTCTTGAAATTGGAACGCCGCGGAATATTTATCGTCACTCAACACGATCCGATACGTTGGGAGGAGGAGGTAATCTGAAAACGTTCCAACGAATTTTCTGGAAAGTTTGAGAGATTGCCGGATTCCTGGCAGGTTGCGAACTGGCATCAATTGGCTGCAGCTTCACCTTGCTGTCAGGTAATGCGCTATTTGTTTGCCAGTTGACAGTGATAAATCTTCCACATCCAACGGCTCTTTTCCTAGAAATTTTAAAATTTATTCCTGAGGCGAACATTTTAAATGGAACATTTCAATTACTAGAAGCTATTTGCTTAGTCGCTGCTGTCTTCGAAGTCATAAAATCTAGTCGAGTGGGTCTCAGATGAATTGCTTTGTAATAGAGAGCCTCGGGACTGATACTGTTAGAGATAGTCTTTGTGCAAATTGTGTAATTTGTGCTCGAAACATGAACTAAGAATAGTTTCCTAACGATACTAATAAATCGTCAGCCAACTTGCCACTGGAATAATAAAACAATTTTTAATCTCAACACGCTATTGTTTTTTTTTACTTAACTTTGCACAAGCATATAATATCAGAAACTATTGTAAGGGAAGTTATGAAATGGGAAGTTTAGCATACAATAAATTAGGCGTCAGCAGCGCCACCATTGAGAAAAAATTGAATAAGTCAGGAGATATGGAACATTTGATAATTTCCTATGCTCATGTTTTTGGCGTTAACTGCTAAAACTTCGAACATAGGAGGTTTAGTGTTGGTTGTTTTGATACAAAAAATTCTACCTCATCTGACTAAAAATGTGAGCATGAGAAATTTCAAAATGTTCCATATCTCCTGACTTATTCATTTTTCAATGGATAGCAGCTCTCGCCTTAACGAGCTTTTGCAGAAACAATATTATTGAAAACGAGGGTTAATTTCCCAAAGCTCATGTAGGCAATAAACACGCGATAATTATTCAAACCACGAATATGAAAAAAAAAAACAGTTATCCTTGCAGTTTTTTATACAGCTCCATATTTAACATAATAAATACTGAAGTAACAACAGTATCACTGAGTGGCTCCACCTCCTCACACCATTCATTTACTTTTGGCACAGCCCTAAAAAAACCCAAAATTATTCCACCAGAGTGCCAGACATTAATCTGGCATGCCGGATTTAATAACAAGTATTGTGCTAATAGGTTCCGGCATCAGCTGCCAACAGTGCCATGTGCCATATGTGGATGCCAGTCCCGCGGGAAATTGACATCGATACTTTGAGTTTGTTTTAAGTTTGAAACAGTTGATGTAAGATGAAACGTGGTGTTGAGTAAGTTGGAGTGAAGTTATTTGAGAGTTTTACGTCAGTTGTGTTGCAGAATCTGTTGTTGTAATATTATGAGTCCTGGTAGCTTAGCTTAGACCTGTATCATCATCATGAAATGCTGCAGCAAAATCTGGTCTTTAGCAAATGATAACGGACGCAGAATCACTTTGATGCTTCGGTGAAAAATTGAAATGTTTTTTTTTACCTGCAAATTTTGTCATGTTACTGACATAAGTTCATAACTGTTTTATTTGTAACTATTTAATGGATTTGTTTTTTTTTTTGTTTTAGGTAAGAACATACAAATCCGACTCTACGGCATAAAACTCAGCAGAAAGATAGCAACAAAACCTACACGTAAGTTATAAAATAGAAAAGCTAAAAAAAGTACACTGAAGTCAAACAACCTTGTTCCACTTTAATTAAATGCTGCCAGCCCTGAAGTATTATATCTGAAAGCTGGCAATCATCGAAGTAGCTGGCAATATTGGCATAATCAAAAGCAATTTCCGCAACAGTAGTGGAAATAAAACTTCCGATTTGTTTTTAATTCTGACAGTAACGGTGACGCGGTGCCGGTAGGGTGCGTTTACTGGAAGATATAGAGGATATTGTCGCTAATAATTATTTAAAACTAAATATTGTTATGCTTTTTAATCAGTAAATTGGTTATTAACACTTTTACACATTGTACATTTTTAGGGTTCCGTAACAAAATGGTAAAAAGGAACCCTTATGGTGCGACTCTAGTCTGTCTGTCTGTCACAGCTGGATATCTCAAGAACTACTAATGCTATCAACTGGAAATTTGGAACAGTTTTAGATGACGTTTGCCCTACTATTTTGCAAATAAGAAAGAATTATTATTTTTTTTGCAACGGACTGAAAGTGGTCTTAAAAATTCTAAGTAGGGCTACTAGGGCATGTGGGCTATCATATAAAAGAGCGTTGTTTGCACATTCTCAAACATTTTTTTTTAATTTTTTTAGGCCGTATAGTTTTCGACTTTTGATAAAAAATGTAAAAAAAAATACTGTAACCCTCCCTCCCCCCTTATCTCCGAAGTTTGCATAGAGAAAAATCTGCAATTATTATATATGTGATAGAAGTTTATGTAAAGATTACAGGAAAAATAAAACGGATGTCTGTAAATTGCACACTTTTTCAGAAATCGGAACGCAACCCTCGGTGCGCGAGTCCGACTCGCTCTTGACCGGTTTCTTATCAGTAAATTGCTTATAAATAACACTTATACACGTCAGTGTACCTTTTTAAACTAGATGAGTTTGGTGGTTTTATCCGACTACTCTGAGATGATACATCTTCAGCTGTTACTAGTGCAGGTACCTACACAATTGTTTTCAAGATATTGTAAACTGTACGGCGATTATTTATTAAATGGAATGCAAAAACCTATTAGAGAGCACATTAGTTATCTAATTTAGTAAACAAATGCATACATAATTTACCTCTGTTCAAAAAATAAACTCAGCTTATACAAACAAAGTTCGCAAACGACGGCTCCCTAACATCTAAAGCCACTACTAAATAATAAATTAACAGATAATTTATTCGTGCTTTTATATGCACTTAAAAGTCGAAGTTAGACAACCCTTATGTATATTGAAATGGGTAGTAGGGGTACGAGTAGGTCGGGGTGAGTCGCGACCTCTGCTAATGAAAACCTTTCAACTTGATAGTTTGATATGATTTTGTTCTACTATGCATATTAAATATGTATATTTATTATTTTTTTTTTAATTTTTAATTTTTTTTATTTTTAATTTTATTTTTTTTTCTATGTATATTTTGTAGTGTTTGATTATGTCTTTTTTTGTTATGTATTTTTGTGGTGTACAATAAAGTATAGATAAATAAATAAATAATAAATAAATAAATGTTTCATGGGTTTGTTGAGTATCATCTTCTGAAGAGATTTCTGTGTCAACATAAGTAATACTTTGGCTAAAATTGCTTGCTATAGGTATTCCGTAGGTTTAAAAGTGGTTTGCTTTTGTACAGCGCCAAAATGATTTATTTAATAGTTAGGTGCATGAGCATCTGAATAAGGAAATTAGGAAATGAGGTACCTTTATTTAGTCTCTCCAATTTTCGCATATGACCACATTTTGTACAACATACATACGTATTCCTGATATTACGTCCACAGACTATATTTCCGACTGTCCCTTTTCATTAAAACATACTTCACACACGTAAAACCAACCAAACAAACCCATATACACCGTTTTGTCAACCGTGCAATACTGCCGTTCCGAATTTAACAAAGCCGTGTTACAGACGAACATATTTCCCTTTATTAAACCTTTACAAAGGTGGACATATATGTCAGGTGGGGCGATTTGATACATATAAGTAGTAGGATTTCCCTTTGATGCCGCCGGTGTATGTTGCATGACGTGCAGTTATGCATGGCTGATGAAATATGACGTTGTTAATGGATCGGGTAGCCGAAGGGGTTGATCGGATTTCATTCGTGAAAGGCTTTTTGTTATGCCATATTCGGGATATTTTTTAATCATGTTTTTTATACACGGGTGTTGGCGTGCTTTTGACGTGTTTTTATTGAGAGGACTGGTCTTTTGTTTTTCGTTAAATAACACTGGATACTAGCTGAAAGAGAAAAATGATAAAAGTCCCAAAAAAGCTGTTTGTTTTACATACAATCAAAAAGAACTCTGTTTTATAAAGTCTCTGAAACCATATTTACTCGTAGGTACTCCAAAAATTAAATAAGGCTCGCATACTTAATTCAACGAGCTCTCTAAAATATTTCTACGAACAGACGTACCGACGGATGCTCATATTACTTTACAAGCAAAATTACTCCACTCATATTCTCGTTAGACACACGAACCGAAATCCTTTGTGAGTTGCTATCTGTGCCGTATACGTTCTACATATTTCATGTTAGCCTGGTACCAAAGCTTCGTTCGCTGGTTCAGCCGCCATATTGTTTCGCCTGTCAAATTGCATTGCGCGCCATTCTTTGTTTTCCGAACACGGAAAAGAAGTTTATGTTGTGATTGAATCGGAAATACTAATCAAAATGGATTTCCTCGACTATTTGTTCTTATAATTAAGTTTTCTCCCGATTGGTTGGACATTGATTGAGCCGGTAGAATGTTTGCAAGTTCCTAATTAAATTATACTCTTTTTGCTTGTCTTGCATTCGCTGCCTTACATTTTCACTTTGCTAACTGAAGCGTAATAATTTACATGGAATTTACTTTTCAAATATTTGAGCTTATTATATTTGGCGGCGTTATTTCCTCTGCGTTTGAGGTTTAATGAAGAATCTTTCTTCGTAAAATTATGTAGATAATTACATTAAATTAACCAGACGTATAATTAAATAAAGCTCCTTATTTCAGTGATTTAATTATAAATTAATAAAATATGAGCTTATTATGTGGCGGCATCTACATCGCCACATGTGAACTACGCATCACACTGACGTCATGCAAAATCCTGCATCGTGCAATCAGAGTTTACCGCGCGGCTAGGGACGTTCTATATATACGTCCCGACATCGACCGTCAGGCAGTTGCCCACCAGATACAACACCCATCTGGTCGGAGGATCCTCCCTTTTCTATGGAGGACGTGTGAACTTTACACCCTGTTCCTCATACCTCTATAATTATATGGTTACCCGTCTACCTTACCTACCCGGTTACCTCTATAATTATAGGTCAGTACCTAGATAGGTACCTATAGTTACGAGACGGGTAAACAGCAGGCAAACGCAAGCACAAGCGGCAAGGACACCAAACGTGTTATTAAAAGCCTTGGTGCCCTTCCAAATAAAACACGAACATTACAATCCGGTTACACTATAGTCCGATAGAAAGTCTGTGGTTTGCGGGGGCTCTAAATGTCATAGATTCCTAAGGCACAAATTAATAACATTGATCACCACCCCTTAACCTTCACTCAACTGTTTCCAAGAATCCAATCATTCGCAGTCAACAGGTAAATCATACAGTCGTGAACCTGTTGGTGCTCATCAAGTATTAACGAGAAATATGCGGGCCCCGGCTGGCTGTAGACATGTTGTAATGGTGGTAGGTGGTGGTAGGGACGGGTTGATTGGTTTGTTTGTGAGTTCAAACGGCTGGATGGGTTGAATGATTCGTGGAAGGATGGAGGGTTAAGTGTTGGTTTGAGGAAAATTTTGATGTGACATCTTTTGTGGACACCGTCGCAATGAGCGGTATTGCCACTTTACCGCCTTGCTGATTGTGGATACTGTCGCAGTGAGCGGCATTGCCCCCTTACCACCTTGCTGATTGTGGACGCTGTCGCAGTGAGCGGTATTGCCACCCTAACACCTTGCTGATTGTGGACACTCGCAATGAGCGGTATTGCCATCTTACCACCTTGCTGATTGTGGACACTGTAGCAGTGAGCGGTGTTGCCAACTTACCACCTTGCTCATTGGTTAATCATATTTTACCACGGTATTAACCATTCTCACATATATGAGAGAAAACACTAGTAAGCTGGATCATCATTATTTCACCAACTTATGACTAAGACAACTAGAACTAGAGATATAACTAGGTAATTAAGACACCGCTGTATATAACTCTGTACTCTGTATGTATTTCATTAATCTACGCAAACACAACTCCTATCGTACTCTTGATCAAATAATCACACTCGTCTATAACATTAGCCGGGTCACACTCCCCAGTATCAGCTCTGAGTTAAGTCTCCGCACGTTGGGTCTGGATTTCATCAAATTTTTCTCTTTTACTCTAATTAATTCGCCAGACTCCGGGACAGTTTAATTTTCCCCAGACACGGGGATATTAGATCTGGCTGTAATTGCTCCGCAATTCCCCTTGCCTATCGCTGCTAATATTGCCAGGGAGGTAAATTAGAGGTACTCTGGAGTAAACTTCATTTTAATAAGAGATTTTAGGTTTTTTGCCTTTTTCTGGTCATGAAATAAATTCTGCTTTATGTTTTTTAAGCTAGATTGCGGGAGAGAAGTTAATAGGAGATTTTTATTGTGATACAGACATAAGGTCTACGTATTCTCTATCTTCTAGATTTCGTTGTTATTATTTTATTTTTTGTGAGAAACTTTGAAATAATCTGAAAAACTGCGAACTTACTTGGCAAACAGATCTCATTATGAACTTCCCTACAGTTTTCTGAAAACATGAACTAATTAAATAACTCTTGAAACATAATAATTTCGCACTTACATCCCGAAACTAATTAAACTATATGTGGTAAAGTTCCCGAGTGCGCTCCCACGCGCCATGCTCTCACGCACGTCCATTGTTTACATTCGAACTTGTTGTTGCACTGCCACGTAGGGAAGTTGAGATCAGTTCCAGCTACTTTAGTTCCGTGGTGAATAGTGAAACAAACTGCTTGTTAGATCAAGTTTGTTGAACTTACTTAGTTATAACTTAAAATACTTAGTTCATGCCCAAAGTGAAGGACTAAAGATTCTGTGAAAGTTTGCTAGGAATCAAAGTAATTATAGGGTGTAATCACTAAAGTCAGCCACATATAAACACAATTAAGATAACAAACAGCCTTAACACTATAATTTAATGATGAATGTAAGGTATATAACATCATGTTGTCAGCAGAACTATCAGCTCGGTAACTAATGGGGCGCTTTAGTTTCAAACTTTGATTGTCAATATTAGCACTCAGACCGCCTCTCGTCGTACGGCCTCATTCTCACCTAGCGTTCATTAAATTGGGCTCCATTATAAACTTCGTAGTTTACTTCTATTACTAAGTTGACGCCTTTTTGACAAACGGCGATGAAGTTTCATAATACCTCTATTTATGAGGAGTAAAATAATAGAAGCGTTAACTCAAAAGCGTTAAGTTTTTCTGCGTAACATAAAACGAAACGAATGCCCTCACGCCTTAAAGTTGCTTTTTGTATAGCACTAATTCATTGAAGAAATTCTGCCCCTATGGTCCTTTGTTTTCGTCCAACAATAGAAAGTCGAAACTGCACAAAAACAGGAGTAAACTCCAGTCACCCTTACAGCTACAATTTTAAGTCGCTGTCAAAATCAAATAGTTACCACCGATGTGCGGTTGACAGTAGGTACATAGTTTTGTGGTGTTTATTTAAGCATTTTATTGTGCTGTTTCATTCCTAGCTAGGGAACAGTAAAGGACGGGGAGTTTTAAAAGGCGCTGTGTCAAACTATGTAAATGTTCAAAAAGCAATAACTGAAAGCTGAACTTTGAGTTAAGCATTCAAACGCAATCGCTCCACTTATAAGTCCGATAACATCCTAACTTGCACAAGTAACATCGATTCACATCAAATATTCGACAAGCTTGCAACTAAAACTTGCGGTTTGTTAGCCGTACTTGTGAGGGGTAAGTACACTTGCAGTTGGAAGCACAAGTCGAAGCTATTGGCTCGTTATACCTTTGGTCGTGACGTCACTACTTGCAAGCGCCGAAGTTTAGCTGTTATTACTAATGTTGGCGTTACTTACTGAGGAGTAGGGGACGTCAATTCTATTTGGTATTCGTTGCTCAACACGTCCACTATACTCAAGCTCACAGAAAGTGCCTTATTATTTAGATTTATGTGCTCAAGCTGTACACTTTATTAGAAAATGTATGGAGGAATAAAAACCATTTTTTTATAACCTCTTTCTTTCGTCAAGAGGCATTTTACTTCCTCCTCCCCACATACAGAAAAATAAAATCCTGTTACTTACCTAAAGAACATCCAACCTCGTTGGGATAGGTACAGTCATTGCTCTGCATTACCCGACCCCTCTCCCCCTCATTTTCTTTTTAACTCTTAAAATGTCGATTGTACACCATGTGTACAGATAACAATAGAATTTCAATTGTGTCTGCTAATTGGCGCGCGACGGGTTAAGAGGAGTCAGGTAATGCAGAGCACTGACCGTACCATACCTAAATAAAACTAGTTTCGGCGGCCAGCGATGAAACAAGTGTCAATCGACAGAGTAAGCTGACGTTCGCCTTCTTTCTTATATCTATGATTTCGATACATTTTAAACTACTGGGCATATCTCCTTCTTTCTAATATCTATGGTTCCGATACATTTTAAACTACTGGGCATATCGCTTTCTTTCTTATATTGGTTCGCACGGACGTAAAAATATTGCGGCGGGTTTTATCGCGCACTGGATTTTCAACTCTCGGTGTTGAGCCGAGCGTTGAGAATCTAACTTAACAACAACAGAGTGCGTTCTAGCGTGTTGAAAAAACACAATTGTATTTTCAACTCTCGGCGCTAAGCAGAGCGTTGAAAATCCAGTGCGCGAAATAAAATCGCCGCGATATTTTTACGTCCGTGCGTACGTCGACTAACTGATTACAAACAAAAAATATTCTGTGATGATTTGATATATCTCGTAAATGATATACTTACTTTCTGAGATATTTGAGTTCAAAAATGTAAAAAAAATTAATGCTATAACTTTCCACGTTTTTGAACTCAAATATCTTAGAAAGTGGTGGACGGTAGGTAGATAGTGTAGGTATGCCAGGTCTCATACAAAAATGTCCGAACCTCTTTGTCATTCAGTTTACCAACCCGGCGTACCTACAACACCGATACTCCCACCATTCGCATATTTCATGTGACAAAATTCCTCTGAACTTCACAACTGTTTGATAGATCAAGAGTTATCAAAGCAAAGTCGTTGCGCTTGCGCACTAGTTACATAACTTACAATTTTAAACAGAACATTAGTATTTAAAGTGTCGTCTGCATGACCTGATAATGTCGGTCGCTCCAACTTGTACGATTGTACCCCGGGTTTTATCGATACAGAATCGAGTTGAATTAGTTTTCCATTTGAAGTTGGTTGGTTTGATCCGAGATTGCGTTTCAATTGTAACTTGTTTAAATTATTTATCTTGTATCTATTTAGAGTAAAGTAAACTTGTTTATTTGCTCGTGGCTTCTAAGTAATAAGAGACGCACGGGTCGATAGATTAGGTTAAGCTAAGCTTGCCGCGGTTGGTCCGTGGATGGGTGACCGACCATCTTTACATACTAAATGTGCCTCGTGTGTTTCCGTCTCGGAAAGCACGACAAGCTTTTAGTCCCATATGTCATTCGTGGATCTTTGACAGTCGTTACAGGTCGTCAGAAGCCTGAAAGTCTGACAACCAGTCTTACTCAGGGGTATCGTATTACCCAGTAACTGGATTGTGGAGGTCAGATAGGCAGTCGCTCCATGTAAAATACTGGTATTCAGCTGCATCCGGTTAGACTGGAAGCCGACCCCAGCATAGTTGCGAAAAGGCTAGGCAGATGATGAAACTAGTTTCTTTGCTTCTGGTCATAAGTGATTCTTTTGTGACACCTACTCTTCTGTTCTATTTCAAACATAAAAGAATATTATCCTTTATCGACTCTGGGGCATGATTTACGTAGACTTAATTAAATTTAAAAGATTACACACACTAGCTTCTATCCATGACTTCGCCCGCTTTAAAAACATATCCTATGGCTCTCGGCAATAGTATAGCTTTCTACCAAACAAATATATTTTGTAATCGGGTTAGTACTTCCAGAGATTAGCTCTCCCATACAAACAATTATTTTACCTCTTTAAAATTATATTATTGGTAAGATTAATTAATATGGCCCTGGAAGAATGTCATGGCTTTACAATAATTTAAT
Source organism: Cosmia pyralina (assembly GCA_946251885.1). NCBI lineage: Eukaryota > Metazoa > Arthropoda > Insecta > Lepidoptera > Noctuidae > Cosmia > Cosmia pyralina. Next base: position 26,442,942 of record OX276353.1, read on the forward strand.
TTAGGTATCACTGATAGTATAATAGCTACTAATGATATTCGGGAATACATATTGATTTAATGTCATTAATACTATGTATGTTGCTAATCCTTACTAATTGGATTTCCATCCTCTCACTGCTACTTTGTTTGATCAACGCTTTAGCTGTCAATTAACATGTCTAGCTATCAATGGCGAAAACACCATACAACACGATTCCTACCGACTTCTCCTTCAGAGCCGGAGGTTCGCATCAGCAATTCTACCGCTATTGAAAAATGGCACAGTCAGTCGTGTCTACTGCTGCCAAAAATATAGTTATACTACAGGTAATCCACCATAATATTCAAACAACCAAAACGAATATACGTTTAGCGGATTAGCTTTGAATTTTGAATACTAAAAAAATGGCTCATTTCACATACCTAGTTTTTATTCAGTAGGTGAATTTCTAAAAAAAAACTTCTTGTCGGTCCTATCATTACAGGAATGCATTGTAGACTAATAGACGTAGATTATTGAATATTATTGAAATCCGTGATTGTACATATAATTTTATTGTTATTTTTTATGTTGTGCAAATAAATGACTTTGACTTTGAATTACAACAACAACAACAAAAAAAATTCTTAAATAACCATGCGCCATAACTATAATATAATCGGGAACTAAAATTCATACAATACCTAGCAATCCCATCATGACGTCACTTTAGGTCACGTGGCACCGCATGATAATGGACGAGAGCAAGCCGCTGTACAATGGGTTACGATAGAGACAGATATAGAAAAAATGCGTCAGCGAGAACGAGATGGAGGAATATTGCGCATTTTATTTGGTTTTCACCGGTTCAACTGTATTGTATTCGATTCTTTAGGTAATACTAAATTGACATAAGTAATCACCTCTCTTATGATACAAATATGTGAAAACTGATACATTTACCCATTTACCATTGACGTGGGTAATTTAAATAAGCCTCACAGGAACAAATAATTTACCCCACAATATAAGAAACCTCAATAAAAGTGTCTCAGTCCCATTGTAACAGGACAAAGGAGTTTCTCGAATTGATCACGGAATTGCTATGATATAAGTAGGTACCTGGGGGTGGAGATAAAGGCATTGAACGTTTCGGTTATAAATGGCGGATTTGATTATTGGGGATAAGAGGGGCTTGTGGTTATACGGGACCGGCGCAGGTAAATAAAGAAATCTTGTGAGTTTCAGCAGTGTAGTACATTTACAGTTATAACCTTTATTCAGTGCGCTAAAAGACTCAAATCACAAAAGCACAGTTATTTAATATGGCACATTTTGAAATCCTGATTAAGATAATCAGAATTTGCAGACGTAGTTATCTGGTCAAGCATTGAAGAACGATTCTTACATAACTTGTAAATGTCGCGTCTTTCAGTCAACCTAGACTCTAGTTTGTCTACCTAACGACTACCGTTTACCTAATCATATCAAGAATAAGACTAGGGTGTAGCTGTAGATAAAATATCGTAAATTATGCATCCAAGTTTTTTTCAAAATGAGATAAAAGCTATTAAATAAATAGGTTTATTTCCTCTCTATTTTATAAGTGCGAGTATATTTTATAGAGCGATAAAAAAGTCATTCAATACGTAATATATGGCAAACCTTTGATTCCCAAGGGGCTATGCTATTCCATTCATAGATACCATGATCTCTTTCTGCGGAGATAAAATAATCTTGTTGTAACTGGTGCATGAAATAGAAGGTTTATATTTATGTATGTTCGTCTGTTTGTGACCTCTTTAGTATAAAGAGGCTTTGATTTTATATCTCGAATGACAGATGGAAATGATTGAAGGAGATTGGGTGAGTTCGGTTGTAATATTGAATATCATTCCGATACATTGTACATGTTCACAATATGCAGGAGCTTTCTAAATGATTCCGTCGCTAGATATGTACAGGAAAGCTCTGGAAAGTTTATTTGCTCATAAAAGGGTTAACATGTTTTCTTTTATATAAAGTCTTATGTATTTCTTATTAGGAATTAAAGAAAGCAACCGTATCCACAAGAATACCTTCGCGTTTATAGGATCTTACCAAACAGATAGTAAAAAAACCTTAGGTAAATTGACGTTACATAAAGATTCTCTCACTCTCCCCTAGGCTCCTAGCTGATATAGTAAGAACTAAAGCACGTAAGGATTAACTTTATCACCTACTAGCACCAGAACCCCTCGTACTTACCTTTCTACCAATATTTCTTCCCGTGACATTTCGCATTGCGGACCAAGCCGACTCCCTAATTCGGGCCCGATTTACTAGATCAGAGAAAACACACGGAAGCGTTACTGCGGCGGGATCGCGGCGTCAAAATTAACTGTCAGTTGAAGACAGTTATTTGAGATTTTATAAAAATACGCGGGATTTATTCCTGTTGATAATGCCGTCAGATTTTATGAATTCGGTTTGGTTGAACGCGAAAATCCTTGATTTATGTCTCCACCGTTGCTGTAATACGCTATTTATGTCACTTTCGCGGAATATTTCATTCTTATAGGTGTTATCAGGTTCCACAGAATAGCTTTGAATGTAAAGTGAACTTTATGTAAAGTGCGCTCATTTATTTCGAAAAAGGTTAAAGTATTTGTGGGATGTGATGTTATTGTAGTAAGTTGTAATATCTAGTCGGATGAGTCAATTTATTGCGTAGTTGGTATATTAATATCAATATCTTATTGTAATACCCGCACTAGCGTAGCCACAATTTAGCATTATTGCCGTTTTAATCCTGCTTTATATAAAGGCAGTAAACAACTAGTAGCTTAGCTACTCCTGCAAGATAAAATCTACGCTAAAATAAACTACCAACTCCTCTGCGAGCTGCGTGTCATTATTAACACCTTTTAAATCAGACTCGTAAATAAACCCTCTCAACTACTCGAGAGCCGCCTTAACTCTCAATCTAACACTAAAACTCAGGCACAGCTTAACTGGTCATTAACAAACAATATCTGTATCCGCTGCAATTAATCGGAACTCCTAAAGAGCCCAATTACCAGGTCTAGGCAGACAAACGAGCCAGGTAACCCCCGTTTTGTCCCGCACCATCCAAATGCTTCGCTTAAGTACCGCTATTAATTTTCCTAGTTTGAAAACATACGGGCCGCGGTCGGGGCGGGACCGCGTCGGTAGTTAATAGAAAATGTAAACGTATTGCGTTTTATAGTTCAGTTTTGTTTTATTAATGATAAAGATTAGATGTTGAAACAATTGATTAAACACAAAGATGGTGGTGAAGTGTTAATTATAGTCTTTCGTTTCGTTGTACCTAATTGAACATGGCGGGATAATTGTAGGTTTAGTGACACAATAAAGAGTGAACAATTGAACAGAGCCATTAACAATAATTAACGAGGCGTACCTAGAACGAAATGAGAATTTAATTTTCTTTTGCGAACTTCAAGCTTTTTACAAATTGAATATTACAGCATCCCACGAGACGGCACCGCGCACCGTGCCGCACAAACCTCCCCCCGTGTATTCCTCCGATGCACTGGAGATGCAATTTATGAACTCCCAAGTGGCACTTGTTACAGATGCTGTCTGGCGCGACCTAGCCAGTCGGCCATTATTTTAGCCACTCTGGCTATTATTTAGCCACTCGTGGCTATTATTTTAACCGGCTGGCCACGACAGAGTAACTCGGCTGATTGTCTGGGCTTGATCAAGTGGCTTTGTAATGGTTTGAGATTTGGCATCTGTGGTTTTAGGGAAACTGGACTGTTGAGTGTTGACCCACATTTTTGCACTGATATTTTGATCAGAGATATTGATAGTTTTTGTTATATATCAAATAACAAGGCTTTATCAATGTTCTTAAAAGTAGTGTCATCACACAATCTGTCTACCTGTTTCCCAATTATGTTCGGATTGGCTTCAAATCTAACCAGATTCAACTGAATACCAAGAAGTAGTGTCATCTGCGTAAAGAAATGCCACAAGTATTTTTTTTTTTGTCTAAGCAATTAGACAAGAAAAAAGGAGTTCATATAAGTTGAAAGCGGGCCAGAAATGTACTTGAAATATTTTTCAAGTATATTTAAAAAAAGCCTTTGTTGTAATTAATTATTTTAGTACTCTTTAATTAACTACAACAAAGGATTCCTATAAATAGCGGAAACCTGCCCGCCATAATACGTTTAAGTGTACAAACCTTATCTTACGCTCAAAGGCTGGCGTATCAACGAGCGTGTATTTCGTTCAGAATGCCCGCAACAGCACGGAGGCACGGGGGTACAATGTTGTCGCACAATTTGTACGAACAATACGCCCGCACCGCACAGGTGACGCGGAAAACAATGCGATTGTGCTTCCCTAGTGAGGGGGTCAAGTTAGGAACAGGAGCGGTAGCGGGGAGTGGACTTAGAAAAAGTAGCAGAAGATTTAAGAAAGTTAATTCAGTTCAGTTTTGATAGAACTCGAAATGAAGGTTTGTTATTGGAGATTTTTATATTAGGTTACGTCGCTTCACTAGTCATAAATTACTTGTCGACATCTGACTTACTGGTCTAAGCAAATACCTAAGTACACAAATGGTGGAGCCCGAGTTGCAAGGCATTAAAGCGATTTCTGTCGAATACATTCTTGGTTTAAAACGTCTCTCGTATTAAGAGTGGTCCTTGGTCTCAGAATCCATATATACCTAACTGGCTACCGTCCAAAGTATGTCACTATACCTGTATGGATGAATTCGCCCGAATTCAAATAGGTTAAGCGGGCGAATTCATTCATACAAGTAATTTATTACCAAGTCGCTTATAACTTGCACCGCAGTGTTTTGTGGTGGGTTTTAAGTTTTGTTCCGAGTGTTTTGTAGAGTAGAAAATGCAGGCGCGGCTTAATCTGTGACCCAATTCCGAAAAATATGCTTATACTCAAACTGGTTGCTAGGTACTGAATGAGCGTTTTAATTTGGGCTTATTATACACGTGCGGGCGGTTACTATACAGTTCACAACGAAATTACCATAATGGGCCTATGATGTTTCCACTGCTAGAGCACAGGCCTCCTGTCTGTGAGAGGGAGTGGTCCCCTAATCCACCACGCGGGCCCGGTGCGGGGTGGTGGAAACTCTAAGACATGTGACGTTGTCTTCGAATTTTTGTTTCTAGGACATGCCGGTTTCCTCAATGAAATTGGCAAAACTTTATTTAAGCTTGAGTTTTCGAATTTTATAAACCTCTTTTTGAGATTGCCCTAATGAGTCCCTACAGCCGGTACCTCGGGTCACTTGTCCAAGGAGATGGCGAAGTAGACCGAGACATAACGCACCGGATCAACTCAGGATGGATGAAATGGCGACAGGTTACAGGAACAACTTGCGACCCACGGATGCCCCTCAAGTTGAAGGGGAAAATTTACAAGTCCGTGATAAGGCCTGTCGTACTTTATGGATCGGAATGCTGGGCAGTGAAGAAGACGGGTGAAAAAAAATTGCATGCAGCGGAAATGAGAATGTTGAGATGGATGTGTGGAGTGACGAGAATGGATAAAGTGAGAAATGAGTATATAAGAGGAAGTTTGAAAGTGGCGCCAGTGACAGAAATGTTGAAAGGAAATCGTTTGTCTTGGTACGGGCATGTAATGAGGAGAGACGAAACGAATGTGACTAAAAGAGTGATGAATATACATGTTGATGGATGGAGAGGCAGAGGAAGGCCAAATAAAAGATGGATGGATTGTATGAGGAATGATATGAAAGAGAAGGGAGTGAATGATAGCGTGACGGTTGACAGGGGAGAATGGAAGAAGAAAACGTGTTGCGCCGACCCCAAGTAATATGGGATAAGGGCAGGAAGATGATGATGATGAGTCCCTACAGTTTAGCCATAGTTTTTCTTATAATTTATCATCCTCTCTACAGACCTAATAATCGAATATCAAGTTAATTTCCAAGCTGTAAAATGCGTAATCCAATAGTCTGAAACATTTCAAGTTTAACTTGGTAACGCACGGAATGGTAACACATTCCGGTTAATGGCAGAACATTACGAGTTAGGATCTTCTACTTAACTTATTGCCTCTATAAGGGGTGTTGGATCATTTAGCCAATCCATGCGTCAGGTTCGTGAATAAGCGCTGTCAGTGAAGGCTGGGCATACCTTAGCGGTCAGGGCTTATTTTAATTTAATTTAAATATTTGAATTGTTTTTTTTTTTAAGGACGCTTTTAACGTTCTGCATCGTTCTCACATATGAAAGGATGATGGGCGTTTTGGTACCCATGTCCAATCAAAATAAATTTACCATCGTTGGATAGCCCTTTTCAAGACCACAAAAAACTACTATGGCACCAATCCCGTTTAAATTGTTCGTTTTGAAATACAGTCTTCAGAACATACTGGATATTTAGTTCAAAATAGAATTTTAAAAATCATATCGCCGGTTTAGCTTGACAGATTTTGATGATATTTGCACAGATTTTGAGCTAAATAAAATTCAGTTATCGGATGAAAATCACAACAAAATCGGTTTGGTATTTTTTCAGTTAGGGGTGATCTATTTATTAAACAATAAACATACAAATACATTAATTGATATTGATGAACAATATTGGACCAATATTTTTGTTACTATTAACCCTGAGTATACGTAAGTAGATGAGTAGAAAGTTGGAACTGGTATTGTTATCTTTCTTGCTCTCATAATCCCCGTTCGCACGGGCGTAATAAAATCGCGGCGGGATTTTATAGCGCATTGGATTTTCAACTCTCGTTGTTGAGCCGAGCGTTGAGAATCCAACTTAACTATAACAGATTACATTCTAGCGCGTCGAAAAAACACACTGTTGGATTTTGCACTCTCGGCGCTAAGCAGAGCGTTAAAAATCCCGTACGCTATAAAATCCCGCCGCGATTTTATTACGCGCGTGCGGACGGGGGTTTACGCAGTGCGGTGGTTAGCGCGGTCAGCAAGGGGGTGGGGGCGAGGGCGGGCATGCTGCGGCGCTTGCGCATGTACCTTGGTAGTCGTTCGCTGATAATTGTTGTGTAAGTTACTACATTGTCTCGTTCTTCATTGTTCACGTCGACTTTAGACCCTGGCATTAACTTGGACTCTGTTACCCGTTATTTGACTGCGGCTTTCTACTGGACTTGAGTGCTTATCGATTGGATTATTTTGATTGCAATGGAACGTTTTCGTACCTGTGTAATGTGCCGAAGAGGTCTATACCGAGGCAGATATCAAGTGCGCACAGTATATTAATAATACAATTAAAAATTAATAAAGATATTTTAAAAATACAATGCGAATATGTTTGTGGATGTTAAAATTGCAGCAGCAATAACAAATCACTTCCACACGCCAATCGCAGATAGCCAATACGCAGAAGCTTTTCTACAAAAAACATCTGAAAAAATGCGAACCCCAAACGTGTTGTATAATTATTTATTTATTTATTTATTTAAATAACATGGGAGACTTACAGCTAAAACAAACAGATTAAGAACAGTACATTAGTCAGAAAGCCAATAACAGGTCTCCACTTTTAAAAAACAGAAAAAAAAAGAACCTAAATTCTAAGGACATTCACACCCATTCACATGCTGCTTGCACTGCATAATTACCATCATAACATTTTTTAGTTAAAAAAGTTACGGCTTAAGCACTTCCTGGCTGACGACACACTAGTCAGGAACGGATCTATATCATACTGTTTACAAAGCTTATTAAAATTTTTGCTTGCATTATGTAGAAGAAAAACTATTAAATAACAGAAGAGCCGATTTCCAGAGATTGGAAGCCAATGATGTGTCCGATTTTCCACGATTGAGTGAACAGGACGTGATATTGCTGTCGTTGGGGACATACTAATTAAAACTCACAAAATCTTACTGCAGCGAACACCTAAACAACGGCTTGTATCTCATCGAAACATATAGAGAATCTGCTTTGGAAGACATTACTGAATACGAAATTGACGAAGATGTGTGGCTTTTGCGTGCACGTATACAGTGCCGACATGTGAGAGCAAAAAATACTTTTGTTACATATTGCTAAATAGAAATGAAAACATAATATTACATCATTATTGTACATGTTTGACGGGACGCCGCACGGTAGGTTCCTGTGCGCATATGGTATCCATTGTCTGGTATTTAGGATATGCTAGACACGAGGGCTTTAATGAGCCAGCATTGTTTTTAAATAGCATCGTTATAGATAATGAATAATACTATATAGTATATATTATACATCATACTATACATTGTCTATTAAAATTATTGTCGATATATAGACACATTTATATAATTACTTATATACAATAAATGATAAAACTTACTTCGATCTTGTTTTATTTACCTAGATAATGAATAATATTAATAATAATTATAAAAATACCATGCCAAATGGAAAAAACTGACGTAACAAAAATAAATAACTTTCAAGTAGGATTACTCCGATCGGACAGTGAATAGGGACAAGCGCCATGGTTATTCTTAATCTACACAAAAATACCTTTCCAACGGTGTATCATACATTCCGATTGGTGCCGGTACCAGATTCCATACATTGGTGCCCATCCTCCTTTCAACATGAATGATGTAACCATTATTTTGTAACCATATCTTGATTTAAAAGAGTGTCCGTGGAGTTTCTTGCCCGTTCTTCTCCATAGGTACCTACTATGCTTTGGAATGGGCGCCTAGCTTCATCTTTCTGACTGACCGACCCCTTGACAATTCAAAAGTGCCTGTAATTGGTTTAATTGAAATAAATGCTTTGAGTTTGAGTTTGAGTTGAGTTGGCCTTTCTTAACGTAGTTTTATAAGGTCTAAAGTGATAGAAAACAGGATAGTTTTCAGAAAGAGATGTTGTACTGGCGACATTGACACTTATTCGTCGGACCTAAGGCTTGTTTCACCTACTGCGTGATTCGTTTGCCTTCTTTTCAGCGCATTTTCGTTTTCCTTCTCGCGCTATAGAGGACAGGCCACATTGACAATTACTGAAATGAGACATCCTTCTGTCCTGGTCACTCCACAACTAAAGAATGCTTCTCATCTGTAGGTATTCATTCTTCGCTAGTGGTAATGCCTCTCTACTATTCTAACGTGACATAACTACAACTTTATTCTTTCACCATAATCAGCCTGTAGTGTTCCACTGCTGGGACATTAGGCCTCTCCTCTTCGAGAGAGAGTGGGCTGTAACTGGAATCCAGCACGCGGGGCCAGTGCGGGTTGGTAGATGTCACATGTCTTCGAATTGTCGGTTCTAGGACATGCCGGTTTCTTCACTATGTTTTCCATCACCGTTCTGAGAGCAGTACGTAGTGATGAAATTATTTACACAAAGTATGGCGCCTGCCTGGGTTCGAACTCACAACCTACAAACTCGTAAGTCGGGGACGTTACCACTGGGCTACCACTGCCCTCTATTCTTTCACCAGATGTGCTTTAACTAAACAAAATTCATCAATTGTTTCGCAAAATACTTACCAGTTGAAGTTGGCCCAAATCCGCGCCAAAAAATGATAACTACGTCAGTCTTGTATCTACATGAGAATGGCTGTTACTAAAACCAGCTGCTAACAACATTTTTACGTTCTGTATAAAGCAGTAGATGTTCTTTTATAACCTCTCTTTATCCACTATCGGCTTTATACCTGGTTTTGTTTGAGAAAAACGGGATTAGGCCCAGCCTCTGCTTTGTACCGGATAGCGGGTAGTCGGTACATGACCTAGATACGATTCTTTTGTTTAAGGCTTTGGATGGCGCTTGTTTATTCATTAGTGTTATCTACAACACGATAGTTGGGATTAGGCTTTGTGAACATTACTGACATTATTTTCAGTTCTTTAAGTTTCTAGATTTGAGCAGAAAACTCTTTTTGAACCGACTTCAAAAGGAGGAGGTTCTCAATTCGTTGGAACCTTTTTTTTTTTATTATGTATGTTCCCCAATTACTCGAAGATGGCTGGACCGATTTCGATTTTTTGCTTCGGTAGTTTTTGAGTTAGCTTCAATAATACGGTTTTTTTCCCCACTTTTATATGGATGATGTTCTAGTTTGTTTTGCAGGTAGTGGTATTTGAATTTGTGTGGGGTAGGTACACAACTAAAAAGTGAAAAATAAAAACTTTTTTCCAAAAAAATACAACCGACTTCCAAAAACAACACTACAAAGTGAAAAATAACTTTAATTTCGGAAGTCGGTGGCAAAAAACGAAAATACATTTAACTATACACCGACTTCCGAAATTAAAGTTATTTTTCACTTTGTAGTGTTGTTTTTTGATATCGAATGTATTTTTTTGTAAAAAAGTTGTTTGTTTTGTTTAACATCATGGTATTCAGCTGCATCCGGTTAGACTGGAAGCCGACCCCAACATAGTTGGGAAAAGGCTAGGCAGATTGATTGAATTATGTAGGTAGGTACCTACATTACATAATATGTGTAACATCATTAATAATGTAGGTACACATGTTTTTAGACTATAAAAATACCAAAAATCATAAAAAGCATGTTTTGGAACTTTCCAAATGATTAGGTACCTACTAACAAAATTAATTAATGCTAAGAAAAACAGACCCTTCATTATAAAGCTATCGAGTTGCCAGATGAATATCACTCTACCGTTACCAAACTCTTTGCCAGGGAAAAGATTATTATTCATTACCTTTCAGTTTTTTCATGAAACTTCGGATAAAAAACTGGAGACCCACCAAAGTATAAAATTGGAACTTAATTAACACTCGAGTTTTATTAAAAGTCTCTTAAGTAAGGCTGCAGTGAATATTCAATTATTACGTCAATCTTTAAGAAGTGTGGGTGTCTTGACTAAAACTATAAATATAGGTGAGTAGGTAAATGTTCTAGGTAGCTAGTTACTCGTATTTATTTAATGGGCTATCAATAACACTAGCGAAGTAATTTAGGTAGGCCTTACAGTTTAGGCCTCTGGAGACGAATGAGATTTTACGATGATGTTGTTTATTACCTTTTGTATTAGACTTTTAGGAGTTCTAAATTCAAGGGTGAACACTGAAAGTTAGCAACATTTTGTTATTGGAGGAAAAAGGTATTTGTAGTTTACCTATTAAACCAAAATTGATCCGTCCCGGGACGCCTGGCAGCAACATCGAAACTATTTTTTTATAGAAAATATGCATGAAAGGATGGTTTACTTAATAAGGGAAATAAATATGGCATAATCAAAAACAAAATATTATCATTTTTTTAAAAGAAAAAAAATCTTTACATAAAAAATACATATTAATTTTATACCTACCGAAATTAATTTCGCCGCATTATATATTTCTCATCAAAACGTCGGGAGGTGTCGTGGGACACCCGGTTGTAACGAAGTTCCTTTCGCTGTACAGAGCCATCTAGTATCAAGTCAAGTTACAAATGAAACTGACGCAACAACTCTTGTGACAGCCGCCATACTTAAAGCTTTTCTGTGACGTCACAATTTGTGCCAGTTTACTCCTACCATAAGCCGCGTTAAACAATAAAAATATTAATACATAGTTGTTTTTAAGTCTATCCAAAAAACCATTCAAAAAACGTGGTCATGTAGACGACGCAATTAGGATACTTTGCACGTTTGGTAGCTAGCAATGTGCAATGTATCCTTAATCGCGGCAGGAAAAAGTTGTTAGTTATTCATATCAATCTTACTTTTCTTTTCCGTCGGAACCTACTACGTTTTGGAATGGGCAACTAGCTTCATCTTTCTGACTAACGGACCCCTTGACAGTACAAAAGTGCCTGTAATTGGTTGAATTAAAATAAATGCTTTGAGTTTGAGTTCATCGATCATTAAGGGTTTTCCAGAAAACTGTATATCTATCACTTTTAACCACTAACGTTCTGTGAGACACAGGGACCAGTCGCTAAAACTTTTCTTTCCGTGATATTAATTCCATTAGCGACAACAACAGAAGATTATAATAAAGTCCGCCATCTTGCGAGTCCACTCTTCCCTCCATTATATTTATCAACATAATTAGTTCCGTTCCGGATCTCCCGGACTTGCACAAAGTTTGCGTTGTCCTCTCCGCTCTTAATTCTATTAAAACTGTAAATAATTTGTTTCTAGAAAGCTTTGTCTAGTTAAGTAAGATGGACTTTTAAATATGATGTAGCCAGGTAAATAAATTACCTAAGTAGTAGTTCGAACAGTACACCTCGCGAGCACAAACTTTTATGGAACAATTAATATACCACTCTAAAGTTATTTAAAACGGGATATATTTACAGTTTTTTTTTCTTCAGATCTACATCAAATTACTTAACTAATTAACTAAACTTAAGTCTTTCAAATAAAAACAGAACCATTTAAATCGGATCTTATAAGGCGGAGATATCCAGTAGCCCCCTTTTTGCCTTTTTTTGGAGGAAGTACCCCTCTAATCAAAAATCCCCGACGAAAAAAAAATCTTTAAAGTCGTAAAACCTGTATACCAAGTTTCGTCCAGACCGGTTGTAAAATACAACCTGTAGAGGAGTAGCAACAAACTGACAGACGAAAGCAAATTTTGTTAGACTTGAAGCAGAGACGTTTCGCTCGCTACTCAAAAAATCTAAACGAGTCATTTGCAGCACTTCTTGCTAAAACACTAGGAAGTAGTGAAGGGTGGCTGTTGTTGTCTTTGACGACTTTGACGTTTATAGTGTCGCTTCTCAGCCATATTTTAGAAATTGATTGAATTTAATTTCGCCGTAGATCTGCAAGTATTTAATTTCATTCAAGAACTGTCGAATTGTTAGTCATAGTTAGTAATGTAATTTCGTACCGCCCATCAGTGGTAACACTTTGACGTTGAGCTGGCCTAGCGTAATAAGGAGTTTCATTAGTATAAGAAGCCAGCTTATACTGGTTTTTTTACCATTGACTTGCGGCCCACTGTACCTACCTACGAAAATGTCACAATGCTTTTCTTTTCATAATACATAACATCGTGTTAGATTGTGTAAGTATTGAACATATATGTGCGTAGGCATGTTTATGTAAAGTTTACAGCTAGACAGCCCGCATTCATTAATCTTGATATGTGGCCCGTTTTAGTGCCGACAGACTAAACTTTTGGGTTCAACACAATACATCACTTCTTATTAATAATTCATGAACTTTAAAGGCATGTATGTAGACAGTCTTGTACATAAATAATATCGGCGAGTATCTGACCCCACTGCTCGGCATTTATCTCTTTTGCTCACACCGAAAGACACAACTCTTTTACGAACAATATTAAATAAAATACAGCCACACATGTTCATTAAACTGTCCAAGATATTTCATCATAAACATATTTTATCGTTCGCGTTATTACGAGTTTTAAAAGCAGCTATAAAAGAGTTTCAAGTTTAAAATTAACTGTGTTGCCTACAAGTTTATTTCATGTTACTAACTTTAAACTTTTATATCTGTTATTTGAGGCCTTTCCAAAACCTACGTAATAACTTGAGGAATATCTGAATTACCAACATTCATCATCGTCATCAGCCCACAGTAGTCCACTGCTCCCATTGCACGCCATTCAGCTTGATTCTCAGCAACTCTCATCCAGCTGCTAGCAGCCACCCTGCGAAGATTGTCGCTCCACCTAGCCCGAGGGCGTCCTACCTCACGTTTGCTGAATCACGATCTCCACTCAAGAACACGTCTACCCCAACGGTCATCTATTCTACCGCTAATATGGCCGGCTGTTGCAAGTTTGCAACATTAAATTTTATATTTTTACATTGTAACACAGTTTTTACTGTCATATTGACGAATGACAGTTGACAGTTTATAGTCATGTGTCAGGTTTTCTAATTGTCATGTATGTGCGGGTAAATAATGACTTGTTCCATAAACACAGTGCGAGTAACATGTGAAATTTTATTTAAAACCAAGCCTCCTTTCTATTGAACCTAACAATTCAAGAAATACAGTCCTTCATTATAGCCTGTTCAAGGTTCGTCGTGCAGGCAAAGACGCTGAGTAGTATACACGCCAGATCAGGGACCGCAGACGACCGAACACCGGCTCATTGCTACTTCAGCTTGCTTATTCTGTGAGCTATGTCGACAAGTTTGGCTCTACCGGATTACCTCGTTCTGGATTCGATCCCTCAGAGACTGCTAGCATATCCCATTCCATAGCATGTGCAGTAGTGCTATAGTACCAACATTGGCCCAATATAATTCGTGTCCAATTTAAAACGTTCTAAATTAGTTTTTCTTTGTTTCCAGGTAAACACATTGTCAGCACAAATTGGTCGGCGGCAGCACGTGCCGGTCGTCCCGCACTTGTGGCAGCACGTGCCGGTCGTCCCGCACTATGCCATCAATGATGTTCAAAGTAATTGCAACTTTTATGCATCGTAAACCTCGGATTAGTTTTGGCGGCGGAATCTCTAAGCTGGATTTTGATGGCCAAATAAGTTCGGTAAACTCACGCCAACTTCAAAACTCCTATAAATAGGTGTCGAAAGGTATTTGTGGAAAGTAATGATGGACTTTTTTATCTAAACCTTTGTTTTAGGACTTTGGGGTCTCCGAGGCCGTTCGTCTTCGCTGTCGCAAGTCCTGTTACCTAACTCAACGTTTTTCTCGATTTGTCTCGGACTTTTGGGAGGATTTGAATTGATAAAACGAACCAGAAAACTAATAAAAGAAAAAGGCTTTGTAAATGTGTTTTGTTAAAAAGCCATTTCCATAAGATGTTTTCTATCTGATTTTGCCTTTTTATTTAGAAATTCGGTTTATCTTCAATTCTCGGAACTTGTTCGGGAAATTTTAAGAGAAAAGCTACCAGAAAAATATCTTACAAAAATAATTTTGCCGAAATTGCCGTTAACGAAAATAACTTCTCGGAACTTTGGTATTCTTGGTAAACACTGAGTTATATTCATCGCTCTATAACGTCGTGTGACTTCGCCGGAACATTTCAGTCATACATGCAAACGACTTTAGTTCTACTACCTACTGTAATAAAGTTTTCAACGAGAAATGATCGCTTTCGACACGTTGTGCTAGAACTTGTTGATGGCTGATGGCCTGAAGCTACAGTTTAATTATAAATTGAACTAACCTTAAACTAAAACGTGTACAATTTTTTTTTTTATTTAACCTTTTAAGTCAAGACGAATCAAAAGTGCCCGAAATCGATAGGGTCGCATCGTTTTATTACTGATTTCCCATGGCCACCTTCCGGCTTCATCATCAGATCAGCGCCATGTCATAATAATATTGCATTGTCATCCGGTTTACATATGCATGTAAAAATTCAGCTCAATCGGAAGTCGGGCACACTGGGTCAAATTTTACTTGCAAGATACAATGCAATTTTATTTTACAGACAGGCAGACAGACACCGTGACAGGTGAAACTAAATAATAGCTTGTAATCATTAAAAAGTGAATTAATTGCTGTTGAAGTAACGAGGAAAACTTCATCAAATTCAAATATTAGGTCTTTACCTATGAAATTGCCGTTCTGCAGTACTGGCCATTTCAAATCAAAATAATTTTTGTTTGGCTAAGAATTCTAATTTCAAATTAATTTTATTTTAAAAACATGGATTTTTTTTTCCAAAAGTAGTCATTTGTTTATTGATTAGTGTTACATTTTCATCGCATTTCAATCTTTTTCGTCATCATGGATACGTTAAAAATTCGAGTAATTATGGAATATGAGTACCATCGTGGCAGCAACGCGGCACAAGAGGCACACAACATCAACGACGTTTACGGAGCTAACACTACAAACCAACGCACCACTTGTTATTGGTTTGCTCGCTTCCGTTCTGGAAATTTCGACCTGAAAAATGAACCTCGCGGTCGTCCGAAGACTTTGGTCGACCATGACGAATTAAAGGCGATTGTGGAAGCTGATGATACACAATCTACGACTGAATTAGCAGCAGCTTTCGACGTTAGCGTCAAAACAATATTGGTCCATTTGCGTCAAATTGGCAGGGTAAAAAAGCTTGACAAATGGGTCCCCCACGAACTCAATGATTGCCAGCGCGAAGTACGCGTCGAGACGTGCCTTGCACTGCTCAACAGACACACAAATGAAGGAATTTTGAACCGTATTGTTACCTGCGATGAAAAATGGATTCTGTTTGATAACCGCAAGCGCTCAGCAAGTTGGTTGGATCCTGGTTCAGCACCTAAACAATGCCCTAAACGAAAACTTACCCCTAGAAAAGTGATGGTCACTGTTTGGTGGTCTAGCGCCGGTGTGATTCATCACAGCTTCTTACCAAACGGGGTGAGCATTACTTCAGATGTGTACTGTGAAGAACTGAACACAATGATGGAGAAGCTGGCACATCTCCAACCAGCATTGGTCAATCGCTCGTCTCCGCTGCTCCTGCACGACAATGCGCGACCTTATACTGCACAGCAGACGGTCTCCAAGTTGCAAGAACTGGGGCTGGAAGCTCTCCGTCATCCGCCCTACTCACCAGACCTTGCGCCTACAGACTACTACTTTTTCCAGAATTTGGATAACTTCTTGGCGGGAAAAAAATTCAATACCCGAGAGGCAGTACAAAATGCCTTTGAAGAATTTGTTGCCTCCCGTCCAGCTAATTTCTTTAAGAAGGGCATCAATAAACTGCCACTGCGTTGGCAAAGATGCATTGTTTGCGTGGGTGATTACTTCGATTAATACAAATAAAAAATGCATGAAAAAAATTCTTTTAAATTTTTTCATACAAAACGGCAATTTCATAGGTAAAGACCTATTATGTTTTTTTTTGCAAGGTTTTTAATAATATCCGGCGCACAAAGGCTTGATTTCATTGACTCACGTTGATACACAATAAACAATTATTTTGGTGTTTGATTGATTTATAAGCAACAAGTTAGAACAGTTTTAGTCCAACTAGCTGCGCATGCGCGGTAAAATAATTAGTTTATTTTCGGAGACTGGAAGTGACAGGTTGGTTTCGGAAAAACTTTCTGACGCAAACTTTGATAGGCACTTCTTAACTACCTTTATTGGACTATGATGACTAGCTTTTTTGAACTGAACTTATTGAAATATTATGAGAAGTATTAATAATTAATGTAGAGAAATTATGGTTTGTTCATCGCGATTTAAATCAGGTAAGTTATACTTAAAAATAGGGAAGCCCATTGTAGGCGATGTGGACGTGTACAGTGAAAACAGCAGCTTTACGAAAGGGTGAAGGGTGGGGAGACGCATTGGCAATATTATGCGTCCGTGCGCGGTCAATCAATCAATCAATCAATGAGCCTTTTATCCTGAGCTTTTAGGACTGTTGTCTAAAATATTGTAGTGTTTTACAGAATGTCTCTCAGTTCAGTGTGCCTCTTGGCATAGGCTTCCTCTAACATCTTTCATTGCTTTCTATCTGTGGCCACTCTTCTCCAGTTGGGACCGGCTGTTAATTTTAACTCATCCTCCCATCTCTTCTCTTACCTTCTTCTATTAATTTCACCATTTACCATTTTTTGTATGATTTTAGCGTACGAAGTAAAGTCCCTAAAAAATGTTTTGCTAATTGCAGCGGAACGCCCGCAACTAAGCGCGCGCGCCCCTCCCGCTCGTTTGCGTCTCTCACGCCTATTATGAGCCCTGGATGTATTAAAATAAACAATAGAAATCCCTATACTTTACAATCTCATATTAAACAAATGAATATACAAAAATATAAAATATCAATAGGACCACGCGTCGCCCACACCCATCGTAAATCGCCAATAAAAAATCCAACAAGACTTGCAAACTTATTTTAAAATCGCCTGTGAGTGCTAAAACGGTTTCGCTGCCGTTCAGCGCTTTCCACCGGCCAGCATTATCGGACGAACGATAAATCTGCCGGTCCGCACGGTCGGACACGGCCCGGTTGGCTCGGCAGCTCTTTTGTTATAAATAAGCTTTGATTTTATCAAGGAAATGCAAAACGTACGGAAAAATGGAAGGTATAATAGGGAAAAGATAACGAGTGTACGAGACGAGGAAAATGCTGTTTTTTTACGTGTTCAGCTGATCAGTATCTAAACGTTATTATATTATTGTAATGCGATGTTCCGTGATAAGCGAGAGGGTACTTTATAGTTCAAGATTGCATCTTTGTGTTTTTTTTTCTTGTAAACGAATTGGCGACAAGTGGTGAGGGAGGTTTTCGGTCATTGTTATTTACTTTGCTTAGGGCCTGTTGCACCACCTACGATTAAGTTCCTATTAACTTAGTTGGCAGATAATTTCATTAAAATTCTGTTCCATTTTTGAATTTATTCGGTAAGTAGTGGCTATTCGGACATCGTGAAATTGGCCCTTGTGGTTTTACATTTCCAAATAAGTCTCTTAGGGCCTATTTCACGATGTGCGAATAGCCGCTACTTACCGAATAAACTCAAAAATGGAACAGAATTCGTATGAAATTATCTGCCAAGTAAGTTAATAGGAGCTTAATCGTAGGTGGTGAAACAGGCCCTAATTTAGAATAGAATAACTCTATCCTAAATTATATTGGACACGCGTATGGCTTATGTTCAATGTAGATTCTATCTGTATACAGTATTTTGTTCAAAATTTGGTATTGCGGGAACAGTTTATAATTTACGAGTTCTCAAATACTCAGTACGAAATTACTCGCGCATTCCTGAAAGAAACATGTGAGTTTTGAACAATTTGAATAGTTCCTATTTCTATAAAACACAAGCTTGCTTACAATCAAAACTAAGTTTGTTCCACATCCCGGCGCTGACACCTTCATTACCTACCTGTCTTCATCCACCATCTACATAACTGCCCTTACCCCTACATTTATAAACGCCACCCCCTCCCCTTTCCCTCACATTGTTTCATTTTGTGGTATCACACGTGCGACC
The DNA here is from genome assembly GCA_946251885.1 of Cosmia pyralina. Classification (NCBI taxonomy): domain Eukaryota; kingdom Metazoa; phylum Arthropoda; class Insecta; order Lepidoptera; family Noctuidae; genus Cosmia; species Cosmia pyralina. The sequence goes on from OX276353.1 coordinate 26,461,775, forward strand.
AGTTTTCTCGTTCTACGGGTAGAGAAATGGAAGATTCAAGATGGTGCCGATTAGCAGCTGGGTTTAAGATAATACGAAACTTTGTAATATTTAGGTTTTGTTGATTAATCACTTTAGTGCTTACGACGTCATAATCAGCCTATAATGTTCCCACAGCTGGGACACAGGCCTCCCCTCTGCGAGAGGGAGTGGGCCGCAATCCACCCCGTGGTCCCAGTGCGGGTTGATGGATACAACAAAACTGCGAAAATGTTATACTTATTGTTATTTTGAATTAAATGGTGTGTTATGCCTGGACATATTATTATTGACATATGAGGTGATATATGTTCGTAATTTGTATATACGAACATATATCACCTCATATTACGTTAGGAATAAATAACTTTCTAATAGCAAAAGTTTCTGTTCGCTCACAAAACAAAAATGTTATTACCAACAATACATTTCACGAACGTAATACACGATACTTTTTAGCGTCATGTTAACACCTCATTTCCCTCGTCTTGTGTACAAGTTTTCGCTGAAATAACAAAACGCATACTTAACGTAAATTTCTACGTTTCGTCCGAGTGAGCGTGCGTTTCCTTTCCTTTACGATAAGTGCATTAGCTATTCGCTTAAAATCTCGTGTAGTACCTACGTGCTGGGTTTTAACCAACTCTCTTTGGCTGCATACTCCAGCGGAATGAAACGAAATTTAAATCTTGTATAAAACGCACACTATGCAGCCAGGCATATTATAAAGTTGGGAGATTACATCGCTGACAAAAATGCTTGGCTGAATGCTTGTCCTGCTCCACAAGGACGCTTAAACTAATTGATTAGCATTCGGAAATATTGTTGGAGCTGCTGAAGATTAAGAAGAGAGAAAACTTTATTTGCATTATTTAATTGCATAGCACATGTGTGAGCACTATGTAGCTACTATTAAGCTACCTTTTACTGGGTACGTCTTTCACTGACTTGAATGTGCCCTGGCGGTTGAGAGTATGTCATGCTCACTCAAATGTCTTGCTGGTGGTGACGTGTGTGTTGGATCATTAAGTTCCCTTCAAAATGGTTGAGCTAATTGGTGGTGATCCATGCGTCATGTTCGTGAACGGGCGCCGTCAGTTGGGACTGGTCGTCTCTTAGCTGCCACGGCTTATTTTTAATTTTAGTTTTTATATTTTTATTACGGACGCTTTTTAACGTGCACGTCTTTCTACATTGTTCTCACATGTATATTTTCAACATGAACGATATAACCAATATTTTGTAAAAATATTATGATTTAAAAGAGCGTCCGTGGAGTTTCTTGCCCGTTCTTCTCCATAAAGACCTACTACGCTTTGGAATGGGCGCCTAGCTTCATCTTTCTGACTGACCGACCCCTTGACAATTCAAAAGTGCCTGTAATTGGTTTATTTGAAATAAATGCTTTGAATTAGAGTTTGAGTTTGCATTTTGTGGAATTAGTGGGAAAAATAAACTAGGTCCGGAATTTGTATTCTAACGCTTAAATTGTGTTGTTTACTTTTATTTTACAATAGAAGAGTTTTCTTAGGGTTTCAAAGGATTTGTGTTGTAGTTTCGTTAGTACTCGAAGTGATTGACGATACGATTGACTACAAGTAATTTCTAAATTTTAAAGTAGAACACGTTCTCACGAAAAAATCTTATGCATAATTGTTTGTGAAATAAAGCTTAGTTAACAGGAAGAATTTAAAAAAAAAAACTTACTGTCGAATTGATAACCTCCTCCTTTTTGGAAGTTGGTTAACAAAACAAGTTTTTGGGTTCTAACAAACGTATTTGAATAATAGAGAAAAAAAAAGACTACTTCTAAATATTCTACAATCTGTAAATGCAATACCATAATTATTTTGATGGACATACTCGTAGTAATCGCCTTATTTAGTCTTGCTCAAACAAATAAGTGTAGGTAGTAGCAACCAGTGCTACCTTTTATTTATCCGCCAGATAATAAAATACGCATAAGTACCGCCAGACGCGGTACTTCGCTGCTGAATATTCATGAAGCCGAGCTCAGCTTTCCGCCAGTGTTGCCAGCCCAAATATTTACTTGCTTACCTTATGGTAATATTTCTAGTGGTTTTCGTTCGGAACTTCAAAAAAAAAGTGCTGTTTTTAGAGACTTTTAATTTTAACAGCGTTTAATTTTTGTTGGCTGGTAATACTGAAATGAAAGGTTTTGTTGACTGTTTGGTGTTTAAAATTGTAGTGTGCTTAGGTTTTTTGGAGCGGGGAAAATCTCTAAGGACTTGCTGAAATTAAAAATGTTGCTGGTTAATGTATCAGGTACCTACTGAACATACTGAATTTTTTAAAGTGAGAATGTGCCTTTCATTTTAATGTTTACATTAAGTTCACTTTATACATTTAAAATGAAAACTAGAAAACAATTTCTATTGTTTAAAGTATAACCAATCAACTTTGCTTATCCACAATCCACTGCTAAAATATAGTTTAATGTTTTACAGAAAACGGACTTTTCTTGTCTAAACTAACAAATGTTCAAATCAAGTGGCAATATTATTGTAATGACACAACTCCAGCTATAATTTCAGTTAGGAACTGTCAGAAACTTCAGCTGAACAAATTGACAGCCCAGCAGATCCCTAAAGTTAGCAGTAGTCATTTAATTAAATTATATCGGATTGTGGGAGAGATCAGAATTTGATAAGGTTTGAATTTCACCACGATAGGTATTAATTGTATTTATGTTAGGTCCACTTGCCGACAAACTGTCCTGCAGTTTGGCAGGTTTCTATAATTTGTAAAGTGTTTGGTCCAAATAAATGATATATTTATTTATTATTATTATTATTATTTGCAGCACAAATAACTAAATACGTTGAGCGCTAAACGTATTTAAAACATCTTTCTGTTTCTGTCAATCGTTCGAAGATGACCGAGACAGAATTATGTTTTTAAAGTGAAAAATTCTTTAGGCGCGTTGAGCGATTTTTGATAGGGGGCATTCTTGTAGGTTCGCGTCACCGACATGCGACATGCGCATAGTTTTACGTTTCAGTTGTCACTTCTGTCGGCAAACTGCCTATTTTCTTTTTAATTCGTGAATGTACGTTATCACTGTCTATTACTACTACGATCACTAATACAAATGAAAAGAATGTTAATTATGATAAAATCCACCTGTTCCTTGTCACAGACCTTCAGAGGTCCACGTTCAGGGCAGTCAACAGTACCATATCACCGTACTGGCTGGCTAACATTTTTTTTTACCAATGTTTGGAGTATTTTCGCATGGTTCATGCCGAGACGATAGCAGTAGAATCAGGATTACAGGTTTATTTGATAACTAGCTTTTGCCCGCGGCTTCGCCCGCGTGGAGTTAAAGTTGAAAAAAATATACATTTTCATTGAGAAGGTTTTTATAGGTTTCAGCCAAGTTTCACGGTGATCGGTCAAACGGTGTTGATGTTTATATACCTATATATAGATGATATTAACAACTGAAATACAAAAACTTAAGCTTAAATTGACCAATAACAAATAGGGCATTCTTTGAACGTGACGGCTCTGAGCAACAGCTTGATTAATATTCGACTGTCACGTAGTTGTCAATTACTGTGTTTACTTGAAAGTAATCTATCATCGCCTGTCAATCTGACAGCTGCTGTTGTTCTACATTTTATAATGGAGCCACGCCCACACGTTATTCGTTTTGAATATTAAATAACTAATTTAATCAAGGAAGTGAGTGGTTTTTAATAATTTGACCACGTCCGGGAAGAGTAGGAACTGTGCCAGCTAACCGATACCAAAATATCATAACAAAGAAAGAAAGAAAAACGTTTATTTAATAGTGAACTGATTATCCAAATCTGGTCGTCGATTATCTTGATTTCGAAGCAGACATTTACAATAAACCTTTGGCTGTCCGGGCGACGTTTAATTTTTTTTTATTATAATAATAAAATAATAAAATTTATTTATTTCAACTAACTTTACAGACGAAAAGATAAAATTAGGTAAAAATGGATTACAACTGTTTGGCACACGAGTACCGACAGGTATTACATATTTTTGCTGTAACCACAAGGTCTGTACATAAATTGGTTGAGCCCTGCCTCTTAAACTAGGGTGACCCTGTATCTTAAGAGACAGTGATCAGCTATAAGGTAACTTATAATGTAAAACAAAAACTTGTGAAGTGTGTCCGTTTGCCATGTACGAGAATGTGTTATTATGAATTAATCATCGAAAAAAAACTGGACCTTCAAATATATTTAGCGAAATATGATGATTTTAAAAGTCAAAGTCAAGTCAATCTATCGGCATTACAACAAATACGATTGATATAAACTCAGTAATCATTTCAGCCGAAAGACGTCCACTGCTGGACATAGGCCTCCCCCAAGCACCGCCACTTCGACTGGTTCTGTGCTTCCCACATTCCTGCGGCCTTCACAAGGTCATCGGGCCACTTACGTCTTGCGGTACGCGGCCGCCACTCTAGAACCTTTTGGCCCCATCGGCCATCTGTTCTGCGAGCAAGTGCCCTGCCCACTGCCACTTAAGTTTGGCAATTCTATGGGCTATGTCGTTTACCTTGTCTGATGATCCTGAAACTGCCGTTTTTCTGAGTTGTTTTACACTTGGTTCTCCTGCGGATCTCACTCAGCGGATCGGACTCGGCAATATCTTCGTTTAATGAAAATCATAAGAGCAGAACAAGAAAAACACAATTTAAAACTGCACAGCAATAACGCATTACCGTAATAAAACATTATTCCTTCAGTTAAAGTAAAACTAGCGTTAAGTAGAACCACGTTTATGATAACACCAGCTGCGCCCTCAATGCGCCTGAAACGTGCTCACTGGCACTGTTATGTAACACACGGGGTGTGGTTGAGTTATAATAATTATGAACTTAACTGAGAACGAAATACATATATTGAAATGAAGTTTGGTTTTGAATAACCACAAACAGTATTGTCCAAACCGAAACTACAGAACACCACCTGCTACGACCCTTATAATACTCCGTTTGCCTCGTTTACGTTCATACATCTGATCATACACCCGCGCCGATTGCGAGTACTACGAACCTGACCTTTCTGAAGCACATCACCAATAAGGTCACTCATTTATTTATTTATTTTATTTATTTATTTAATCAAAATCGTTACGCACTATATTCAAATAAGGCAAATAAAATACAAAATAGACAATGCTAGACAAATGCTAGAAGTGTGTATCGGTCTTATTACAAAACAAGGTTTATCTTTTGACAAATACGAAATACAGAAACTGGCTCGACGGTTTATGGTTGAAACCTTCGAGGCAGTATCTAGATTTCGAACTGTATTCCGATTGCGGTAAAGTTCTCAATACGAAACTGATAACTTAGTACTTGACTAAGTTATCAGTTTTGTATAAAGAATGATCAGTCTAGGTAGCCTGTATTGTTACACCGCACCTCATTTAATTTTGAGATACCTATCATTTACAAAAAGATTAACAAAAGAGTGAGAGAGAGAGATAAACAAACCATTTTTACAGTCCGTTTAACCGATTTTGACTTCTATTCCGTAGGCTTAAGGATAGCACTAAAGGCAAAAAAGTATTTACAATACCAACTGTTTACTGCAGCTGCCATTTGTCATGCCATCAACGCAATAGAAGTCAAAACCGGTTGAACAGACTATAAAAAGTTTTGTTTAAATGTCTAATCTTATTGCAAATGGAGTATAGTACTCATAACTCATACAAATCTAATTAATATTGATTTCGTGACTATGATTATGACTAAACTGGTAACCACAGCAGTTCCTCAATATTACTGCACCTTATTAGAAATCCAATAATTAAACATCGTTCGAAACTAATTGCGGGAATTGAACCAATTCCCGCAATTACGTTAAAAATCTAATCGTAATCTCATCTCAGCGATAATTAAAATATGGGAATTTCCCGTCTTCAGTTTAGTTTTCATCTCATAAGAACGAATTTAACAAAAGAACAAGCTACACCCATTTGTAAAATCAAGAAACTCATTGCTACGTATCTCGTAGCACATGTCTACGAGACACCTACGCGCCGGGTGGACGACCGCTACGGATGCTACGTCGTAGCACACCTGCTACGACGCTACGTTCGTAGATATGCTAAGTAGTCTTTTGCTTTGTTTGAATAATATGAACAGATGCCGTGACGTCACAGGTCACCGACCTTCTAAATATAAAAGGGTAGAATAATGAATATATTTTGGACTATAAATAGAGGATAGGTTACTATCTAAAGTTGTAGGTTTGGAATATTTTAGTAGGTAATAGTAACCTTTCTATGTAATCCTCTGTCGTAGACCATTTTTGTTGAAGTTTATTAATAATTTACGCAAAACAACAAGTCCTAATGATTCATTAGTAAATATTTAATATTAATTGATTATGCTATTTAATATTATGTACTCCTAATTTAAAATAACAAATCATAAATAAGAACTATAACAAACCGATACTTAATGAAAACTAATTAAATCTAAACTCATTACTCCGCCGGCTTTCACTTATCGTCATAATAAACAGTAACAATTAATTTAAACGCAAAAAACAACGAGATTACGTTATCGGTCCGATATGCGTATTATCGGACCTGCTTAGTATCGGGAACGCGTATCAACATACGCGTACGCGTATTCTCCGCAGTTGGGGCGCAGGCTTCACACGGGTAAGACTCGTTGTATATTTTATTAATTTAAGTTTATTTTCCGTGAAAATTTATATGTGTAGTTTCAAAGTTTTGTTTTGTGGGCAAGATACAGTAACACATCATATAATTTTTCAGGAAGGCTTTCTGGTATTGCAATGATTTTGAAGACGTCAGATATTTCGCCATATACATTGATATATTTTACAACTTTTTTCTCGTGATTTGCGGAATCTGGTTTTTATTATCATATAGAGTATATTATGTTCAATGCCTAAATAAAAGAAAATATCTCAGCCCGCATTGTTTTCTCCGAACTGACTTCAAACAGTTTTCGGCCAGTCTCCCCGGGATCGTGTTGCGGACAATCTCCCATTGCAATCCGAGAGCGACAAGAAAGCCTTAATTTGCTCTTTGACGGCTTTGCCCGGGCAACGTGACACGCCGCTTTGCTCGGCCGGAGTTGTTAATGTCCTCGTTAACACTGTTTTATGGTATTTTTTACGTTATTTTTGGAGAGTATTTGAGGTCAGTTAGATGAGCTGTAAGATGGATTTTTTGAAGTGAAAACTTGTATAGGCGCGATGAGCGATTTTTGGTGCGTTCGCGTCACAGCGACACCGCGGATGCTATGCCTAGTTTTACGTTTAAGTTTTCACTTCTGTCAATTCAATTCTCTTCTCTCAGTCTCTTCAATTTATTGGATTCACCTACAAAAGCAATAATATTAAACTGCATTTCATGGCGAAGAGATCTAGAGAGAGAATCTAGTCGAAATCTCATCTGGTCAATATTATGAATAGTCGATGTCAGAAATGTACGTAAATTAGAGATATTTTTGACAGATTGATGCCTTAAAAAAATCGGGTTTTTGTACACATTGTATCTGAATAAAGTGTCAGTTAAAAAGTTACTTCCATACAGTAAATGGTTAATTCCGTTCTTCCCAAGGGATCCTATGAATCAGTATACCATGCCAAATGGCTCCGTTTAGCATAAATAAGTCATTATTAACAAATAAGTTATTATTAATAAATAAGTCATTATTAACAAATAAGTTATTATTAATAAATAAGTCATTATTAACAAAGGCAAACCTATTTCCACTAAACGCTTTCTATACAGAACAATAAAATCAGCATCAAATACTCTATGATTTCCAATCGGCGCTGAACAATAATCGGATTAACTAAACGCGAGGTCTATTCCAATTTAGTTTAGTTAATAATAGTTTATGTAAGTGCTCAGTTTACACGTACAGTCAACAACGTAGGTAAATGAACAGGCAGCTAAAAACACAGTATCGATTTACAGTGCCCGGGTGTAAATATAGTTCATCGAGCTTTAGAAAGAGACTGTCACACAGATAAGACACTGTCACATAGATATGAGTGACGGAGACGATTTTCTAAAAAGCTGTGTTTTTCTCGTGTTTCATGGATATTGTAATCCATGTTGTAAAAATTATCACCTTATTAATACGTATCACTACATATTCTATAACTAAGTTCTCCACCGCGTTTGCCTGCTCAAAAACTACTGATCGGATTTTCATACGGTTTTCACCAATGGACAGAGTGATTCATAAGGAAGGTTTAGGTGTTAATTCATTAAAGATTTTTTGTAAATTGGCTGAAATATGACGATGATTGTTGAAGATGCCGGAAAAAATCATTACGACTGGGAGCGTTACTGGCGTGCGCGTTACTATAGTACATTTCCGTGGGATTATTTTCGACCTCCACACGGGCGAAGCCACGGGCAAAAGCTAGTAAAAAAGAAAACATACGAGTATAATTGCGTACCTAGGGTAAAGATGTTGGTTTCTTGCCTGTTTTGTTGACTGTACATGCAATGATTACAAATGGGTCGTTGTTTTGCTTCTGCGGACATTATAATTAATAATATGAGCTTGGTTTGTGCTTTGAATTGCGGAGGATCCCGGAAATTGGGTTCGCTCGTAATTCGTTAAACTAAGTAACCCTTTATTACGATGAAATAAGCGTGTGTTATTGTTGTCATGAACTTTTTGGAGCTATTATTACAGGATACTCTCGAGTAGGTATCATGATTTTGTTTCTAGAAGCCTCGACTACATAACAGTTGTCTTCAGAAATTACTGCTTTATGTGGTTTTGATGGCAAAATTGATAGTTGCACAATTTGAATAAATATTTTTAAATACACAATGAAACGGAAGAGGCACAGATATTAAATCGACCAATATTTTAAACGTTCATTATTAAATACGAGTTGTGCCAATATTGACCATTTGACGGGTAACCGAGAACGACTGAACGAATGAATGGGTTTGGGAATGTACGGCGGCCATCAATGGCTCTTCACAAGAGCACCGCTCGTAGAACTGCGATATGAACGAAAAGATTGGCTCAATTTATTATCCGGAAAATATGTACATAAGTGGTATTGGAAATAATATTCACAGTGAATGGGCAATTTGCGTAAAGTGTGAAACTTGCAATTTCCAACATAAAAAAAAAATATATTCATGTTATTATATGTCCCTGTATATCTATCAAAAAAGCACTTTAAATGAAAAGCAACTATAAAAATATATGTCGTGCTGTAAAAATGTGCATTAAACACGGTGATATGGCTTGGAAAATATCAGTTTTATGGATATTTGTTTGTCACAAACTTAAGGGTCAGGCAGCAGGTGCGAAGTTTTATCGTTTAGTGGATTGAGCAGTAAACGCTAACACAGGTGAGTGCCCTTGGAATAATATAACCTGAAGGGTATTTTTTTACTTTTTACATAACCGACCAAGCTGTGTGTAGTAAAATACTTTTAAATTGGCTCAATTTTTGCGACAGCCGATAAAAACACAGACCCAAACAATGTAGGTATGCCAGGCTTTTTTCGTGGTGAGGAAGTTATATATATAACATTCTTCTTATTCCTGATATTTTATAGATCTTGAAAATGAAGATCTATTTTTTATTTCTAGAATATTTTATGTGAACCATTTGACTTGCATGTCGAATATGAAGCTAGGTTGGTGTTAGAATAGTGCCAGAAAAATGTAGTTAGATCCCTGTTACGTTTGCACGTAATACCTCAGAATGACATGTGACAGTCCACACCTGCCTAGGCTTGAAGGATCACTCTCATGACACCTGGACTACGCCACTTCATATTATGCCACTGTTGCACAAACAGAATATTTGATACCTCTCTCTCTCTCTCCGTTTGTACGCACAGAATATGTTTTATTTTAAATTCAATTAGTTTTCGCTTGATTGAACCTGATATTAAATTCTGTATATTGGATGTTACGTTTTTGTCTAAAAGAGAATATTTTATCAGTTATCTGTACCGAGCGCAATTAGTTGATATTCACTGAATTGGAAATAAAAGTTTATTGAATGTAATTCGTACTGGAATATTCGATTCTGTTTTATATTTGAATAGTTTTGAAAGGCATATATGTCATATATTTATTTAAATTGTTTTTGTAGGCAAGTACGCTGACTTTCATACGTTTTATTGTATGCCATTTTTGTCACCGTTACAAAGTTTGACTCTAAATAATGGGTATACCTTGAAACACCTGGATCTAATGGGACTGTATCACATACGGTTAGATATTGATATTTTCTTGTCCTAGAGGCTATTTAAACTAGATGTGTCACGATTCTCAGTGCAGAGGGACAGACTGCAAAGAGAGAGAGAGAGAGAGTCTATTCCATAAGTAATCTGAATCCACTCTTATTTATACCTATCCTCTATTTGTGACTCCTTAAGTTTACGCGAAAATAAGCATTTGCTCTTCTCGACAATCTCCATTTCCGTGCGGTTTTGGGTTCTCCATCAATAACATATTAATGTGCTCGCTCCCGCGCGTGTGATAAATTACATATGTTTTGGAGCCGTTGACTTCTCAACAGGGCTGTCAGGGAGAGACCTGAGATTCTGTCTGAAGAATGAAAGCATGAGTGCAATGAGTAGTGTGCATAATTAATGTTCATTATAAAAAAACTTCGTTAGTTGCTCATAATTGAGTGATAAAGCGGTTAGACTATTATTATTATGTAATTGTCAATTTCCAATGTAGCCTTTTATACTGGTTAGCCTTAAGTGTCTGTCTATAAACTTAAGAGCCCCATAGGTTCACAACTGCTGTGCGCGCGCGCGAGCCCGAGGATGATGCTATTTTACGTTTATATGTATATGATATACGTTTATATACATAAGGAGCTCGTGGCTAAGTAATAACAACCGCACGGGTCGATCCATCAGGTTAAGCTACGCTTGCCGGGGTTGGTCCGTGGGTGGGTGACCATCTTTACATACCGACTCCTCGTTATGTAAAGCCGTTGGTCCCGGCTGTCATTTGTGGATCTTTGACAGTCGTTACGGGTCGTCAGAAGCCCGAAAGTCTGACAACCAGTCTTACCAAGGGGTATCGTATTACTCAGTTAATGGGTTGTGGAGGTCAGATAGGCAGTCGCTCCATGTAAAATAATGGTATTCAGCTGCATCCGGTTAGACTGGAAGCCGACCCCAACATAGTTGGGAAAAGGCTAGGCAGATTGATTGATACGTTTATATACATATTACCTATGTAAAGTTTTTCCTTGTGAACCAATGGTGTTCATTCGACACTCAACGGGTTTATGGCGGTTCTTACTCTGAACCTGAAACAATCTCTCATTGCGAAAAACTGCTGACTTCAACCATATTATAAGCTCCACCTTAACCAAGCGCTATGTATGTATACACCTAACCCTTATTCAGTTACCATGTGTTCCACCATCCTTTTTTACCAGCCCTGTACCAGCAATCGGCAAATGGTTCTGTATCCGCCATTTTTAACCATCTGTGTCGCGCGGTAAATTAGTTTCTGAAGGTTTTAGCACCGCTTTGTGACTCTAAATATTACGTCATTGTTGTTACGTCACAAAGTGAGCCTTTTTGAATCGGACGAAGGATTTTATTTGCATTTTGATTCGTTTCTCGGAATGTATGTAAGTTTGTGAGTTATAAGGGTGTAATGTAGGTTTAACTATTTGATTATTTGTTTTAGACTGTACGGGTCATACTTATAAGTTTTAGTAGGTAGAAATTTTTAAAGTAGGTACTTGTATTTGCTAGTAATTTTGATGTTGCTTTCTTCCAGTTAAAGTTATCTTAACAACATCTTTACAGTTGTGTTAACTAAATTATTGTCTCATTAAAGTATAATACTATCTTAAAGTACTTTGCCCCAATTCTAGAAAAACATTGAATTTGTGTTCATTTCCACTTCTCGTGAATAGCTAGTTCGTGCCAATTGTTAATGAAGGCGCAACCAGCCCCGTAATCACATGTTCTGTCTAAATCTATCCGTTAAATACTTTGTTTTTAGCCCAAACTATTTTGGAAATAGTTCAAATGGAACCTTTTTTACACTTTTTAATGAAGACGATTTAACTTAAAAACAAGGAAATCAAAAAACCCGACCGCGTAAATAGTGAACTTTAAAAAAGATGAAAACAAGATGACAGAGAGAGAGAGAGAGAGATTTGTCTCCAAACAATCTCATGCAGTCGTAGATATTTAATAATAAAGACCTATTGCCTCCAACTGTATGAGTTTGTTTGGAGACAAAACTCTCTCTCTCTCTCTGTCATCTTGTTTTCATCTTTTTTAAAGTTCACTGTTTACGCAGTCGGGTTTTTTATATTACACTTTTTAGTTAGGATTATTTTTATCTCATTGTATTAAGAACGCTTTAGGTAAAGGTCGTCAAAATTATCTTTCAAAGCAATCAAATTTTGGGTTTGTCACTCGATTTTTTTTTAATCATGCGTGAGTAGGAACTTCGTTCCTGACGGGGGTTCCCCGACCACACACGTTTTTTTACCATTTCTCATTCCAAATTAGATTTAATCATATACTTTGTGTATATTTTTGTTATCGCCTTTTAAAACCCATCATTTTGATATCCCACTTGACAGGTTAGGGAGAATTTTTTTTTTGAAAACATTTTGGCGCCTAAAATCCCCCATTTTATTTTTTATAATTTTAATATATCCTCGCGCAATAAAGATGAATCTAACGACATATCATTAATCAAAATCGAACACATTTCATCTTCATTCACAATGGAACGGACATACATCCATACAGGTTAAAAATATAACCCTCCTTTTTTGGCTTCGCCGCAGTGGGGTAAACAACCTAGTTCGAAGATAATCTGGCTTTTTATTGGGCAAGTAGTTCAATGAATTGTAGGTAGGCAAACTCGGTAGGTGCCGCCATTACGCCTAGGTAACACGTACATAAGTCTGAACTACCGCGTATACGTAACGTGTACGAGTGCTTGTTGTGCAGGTTACAGGACGCAGACCGCAATGCGGAGATTATTGACACCTCTCGCTTTTTGTAGATCATTTGGGTATTGACCTTTCACGGGTGATAAAAATAACGTTTTCTCGGTTTTCATGACGAAAATGTTCAGGTTTTGTGAAGCAGCGGCCAGGCATGGTGGGTAGGTACAATGTGTTGTTTAACTATGGAATGCAATATTTTCCATCTAGCTCTACAAAAAAGTAACTCTAGAACATTGTAACGGTTAAAAAAAATAACTGCAATTAACTAAAAAAATGTTTATTGCATCAACTTAAATAACTTATTCTATTACAATGGGGCGAATCCTTTTAAGCAAATAATTTGCTGTGTTAGGATGCTCCGCGCTTCCCCAGGTTATATAATTGATATTAAGTTAATGCGATATGTAAACTTATACAAACAAAAATAAAAACAAAAGTAAAAACATACGTAGTTAAGAAAAAGATTCCGACGAATTTTTATAATTCCTCTTTATTGTCTTTTAATAATACTTTTTGCTCCTGTGATAATAAACTAGGCAAGCGAAGAGTTTAAAAGCCCAGTCATTTTTTATTACGAACATTAAAGTCTCATCTTCAGTATTTATCGTACACAATGTAGCAAGAGGTGTTAAAGTACTCGTAATAACTCTTAACTCTTCATTGAACTTAATTGCAGCATTATGAAAACTGTGCTTATATTAAAGAACATTTTTATCCTGCCGCACCTGCACCTGATCTATACTGACATTTATTGTTACAAAGTACGAGAAAGATGAAGGAAAAAGAATGAGGGAATAATGTGCCTTCGCAAAAAAAAAAAAAAAAAAAAAAAAAAAAAAAAAAAAAAAAAAAAAAAAAAAAAATGCATTTGTGTAAGTGTTTTTGTTATGAATATGCCCATCTATGTTGGAATTAAGAAAACTGTTTAATTTAATGTGTGTGCCTGTAATCTTTCATATTTTTCTATTTGTTGTTGGTCTTGTACCTTTCGCATGCCTAGTGGTAAAATGTGGCTGAACTTGTTTAATTATGCTTTTTTTTACACCATGTACTGTACCCATATTTGCGAAATAAAATATCTTATCTTATCTTATCTTATCTTATCTTATCTTATCTTATCTTATCTTATCTTATCTTATTATACTGGACATATTTAAAACCTTATAGAATTGGAGGACATTTACTTGAAAAGAAAGAAAAAGACGGCATTTACGAAGCAATAAAGTAATAATCGGTAGTCATTTGAACGTGAATGAGCATTTTATATGACGCCTGCTAACTGGCATTGGTACCAGGAGGACATAAGGATTGCGATGTTCTTTTTGTAAGTCCATTTAGGAGATAAAACCTTGGCATGTCGCCGATTTTCTGGAGAAAGAAGAATATATTTTTTTTTTCCCTTCTATGGCAATTTTCAGCAACTATCAAAACGTCTTCATTAGTATAGATTACGTTGAGTAGTTACGTTTTAGCTGACCCATAAAGTGCAACGGTCTGTCCGTATGAATGAGTGTAGCATTCAGATATAATATTTTGTTAATTCGCTGTGAATAACTAGGGTATGTTTTTTTAACTTTTTATTACGCTCGAGTCTAATTAAAGAATTAGATTGTTCTAAACAAAAGTGTTTAGAACAATATTATGACCATGTTAGACGACCTACAAATTGCGTTATAACAATTACAATACACGTTTAATTACATCACCATGATTTACAAAACATCTTTTGCACTTATTACGTCAACAACTATACAAACCGCGTTGCTATCGCCATCCGCACTCTAAGACAGCCATAAAAAGCTCGCCATGTATAATTTATGTTTTTATTGCACCTCGACTTGCTTAATACGTGGTGCAATACCGAGCAATGTCGGGCAATGGCGCAGAGGTGTGTTGGCAGCCAGCCAGCGAGCCAGCACAGCCAGTTTATCATGCTGACGGATTTTTATTAGATTTATTACTCGAAACATACGAGAGGAACTGTTCTGGTTAAATACCCAGTTGTTTCGTGGGGAGCTTCACGATTATAGGATGGAGTTGTTGTTGAGGTAGGTCGTGGGAAATGCCAGCTGTTGGTTTTGGCAGACGTCCATTGTTTCAGTTTTGTTAAAAACTTAGATCTAATATTATTGAGGAGTTTTGTCTATGAATTATACAGCTAAACTACATACATATAGGTCGATATCAAATTAACTACCATCTTCTATTAATTAGTATTTCATACTCCGCTAATGAATAGTCACTAAAATTAGTTCAGTCATATCAAAGAGGATCATATCCAGAGCATAATTAGATAAATTGAATATTAATAGGACATACCTACATATAATAATTACCTAGCTATATTTCAGTGTGAACATCAAACGTATGATTAAATTCCTAATGACATACCATCTACCAAGTGACATTTGCAATTGTCTTCACAAAAGCATATTAATAACAATTGGATTGACACGCGTAATTAAAAGCGTGTGTCATTTGAATGACAGTTTCCAAATGTATTATTATTTTATATTTTCTAGTAGGTTGCTCTGTCTTTGCTCAGTTTTCGCAAAATTAAAGTACTCTGGCTAAGCTAATGCCCATTTGTATGGTTGGTATTTATAAAGAGTTTGTTTGTTTTCAGTTTTTATTTCAGATAAGCGTTTATTATTTAAGACTGTCTCGTTGCTCAAGTGGTAGCAAGCGCTACTGCTGAGCATGAGGATTTGATTCCCGGGTCGGGCAAAGTGTTATTAGATTTTTTCATCACGAATTTCTCAGTAGCAGCCCGAAGTCTGGATTTGTGCCCGGTTGATGGCAATAGGCTCACCCCCTATTACATGGGACTTGAACATAAGTGGCGAAATATAGGTGTACGATAGGTACACCTTTGTCTTACCCTTCGGGGATGTTACGTTATTTAAAACATAGATAGATAGAAAGGTGAACGACTTTGGTTTGTTGCCCGTCGACATATGAATAGGTTGCGCCACACGAGACTACGCTCGATTGCAGTGTTTAAATAATTAGTTGGGCGTGAAACCGATGACGTCAAGCCAGGTCAGGTGCACCGTGATTTAGTGACGAATAACACATGCTCGATTACTGTGTCATTATACACGTCACGATGAAAAGGCTTTTCAGAAAATTGCGTAGTCTTCAGCGAAATTGCGACCGAAATAAGTGCTTTGTCAGAAATATTATCGATGTGAACATATTCTTTCTTCATGTTAGGTATGTTCGTTGATCTTTAGGTCCAATATTACTTTAAGTATACCCTTTTTTCTGATATCTATTGAAATATTAATGAAGAAATGATATCTATTTTGGTTATCTTTTGTAAAGATCTTTCGACAATTTCTCTTGTTACCTGTGTCGGCTTAGAAAAAAGGTTTTTTCTTAGAATAAATAAAAATAACTATCGACCATGTACCTACTTAGGTCGCCCTTGTGAGTAGACAGACAGATATATTCTTGTGGTTCTGTTTATGTAACAAGCTCGAGGCCATTCTCAAAAAAATCATAGAAATTTTCGATTTACCGTACTAGAGGTTAGGTCTCTTGATATATTTTATAAGAAATATTTTTAATATTCATTTTTGATGACCGATTTTCAGGATTGAATATTATTTTATCTACTACGTCGTTAATTAATCATTGAAGTAGGTGTGTGTTCTGATCAATGATTTTTAGGTTGAAGTGTTTTCCAAGCAAAATAAATAAAACTTTTATCTGGCTTTACCGTATTTGAGTTTAAATTAACACGTTCCGGAATATAACAAAAAATATGCTAAATGACAGCTAAAAGTTTATAATGAAGCCTTGACGACACATGTGAATAATATACCTATAACAGATGCCTGGCTAGATCGTTGTCTGTGCAAGGCCTATGTTCTTGCCTAGGCAAAATCGAAGGCATCAGTAATTATATCAAGGAATAAGCAAAAACTAGGCTATTTGGGAAAGTCAAACAGACCTCCATATGTCGCGCAATATGTGAGTAAGTGTGACTCGAACCTGGAATTATTTATGACTAGCAGTTAATTCTAGCGCACCAGCGCCACCACGCGGTAGAATATCACTCGACTTACTACCAAGAACTGTACTAGCACTACTTTGCGCTAGACCACAGGTAATATAATAGCTAGTACACTACTAAACTTACTTTTAACTTGATTCTACTAAACACTCTCTACTAAAAACATACATTTTGTCGCCAAAAATCCGCCATTTTATTTATTTATTTATTTAATTTGGGAAAACAAACAGTAGTATTCTAATCATAAACAGTGTTGTCTTAAAATTAGAACTTAACAAATATACTACCCACAACATTTTCCACAGATTACTACATTATATAATAAAAACAAGCTATTAGCAAACGTGAACTGTAGCAGGGCTACCTTAATGAAAAAGAAGTTCTAAAAGATGTAACAAACAAATAAATTCATGCGTGATATACAATACAGGTCCCTAGCCTATTCTTAATAATTCTGATTTGATTCTTTATAATTTTAATATACCCAGTGACACTTGCACGATAAAATCAAATCTAACGACATATCATTCATCAAGATCGGTTCAGCCGTGTAGTAGTTACGAGGGAACATAGAGACGGACATGCATTCATACACATCAAACACAACCTTCCTTTTTTGGCTTCGCCGCAGTCGGGTAACAACAAAACTCGTTGCCTGATGAGAAACGCCATAATCTCCAAGATTATCAGCAGACAGCAGACATCAAAAGTTGCCATATTTTTTTGAAGCAAAATAAAAATACATCTCAAAAACTTACAAAGGTGACTAGGCAGTAAAGGAGTTTGTGTCATAAGGTCCTGGGCGGCGTGAAGGATGACACAATCAATCACACTGGCACACGTGTCGCGGCTGACGGCGCGACTATTTGTACTTGTTACCGATTTTATTGTTGCTTTCTGTCTTCTCAAGATATTCGCAGCGGTAAAAGCTTTTTAGGGAATATTATTTTTAGCACACGTAGGCTGCCTCTGAATAATAATATTCTTTGAAATAAGACAACATTACTTAGGTACAATTCATCCCACTGAGTGATAGGCAAATATGTTATTGGAAAATGTTCTGAATTTGGTCTAAACAACTTGATATACTCACCATGTGTTGTGTGTTGTACACACTGTGTTGTAGATCAATGCCAAACTATTCGCTGGGCACACCTTGATCTATTTTATGCAGTGGAATGCGAATAGTGTAGTATTTTTTTCTGAAAAAGTTATACTTTTAGGCCACCGTTTAAAAAAAAAAACAAAAGCAAAACTGGTAGTAGGGTTACAGTTTTTTTTAACTTAATTCGTGTTCTTGTTTAATAAATAAATATTCCAAAATATCTGTATGTTTTTATTTGTTAATCTCTATTTCAACTTCTTCAGCACCAATTACATTTTTTACAAGAAACATTATTTTTGTTGATTCTGAAAACTTATAATTAATTGACACAAATTCCTTTTCGAAATGACAGGTTTAATTAACAGGCACGTGATGACGTGATCAACAGCAAACACTATTCTCATACAGTTACGGTTTTGTTTTAAACTGTGCACTAAAAGTATAACTTTTTTTAGAAAAAAAGATTGGCGTTTATTTCACTTAGTAAAAAATATTGTTAACAAACACAGTTGTGTAAAATGATCCTCTGAGTCTGTAGGGCCGAGGGGGATCGTGTACCGAACGTGTGAAAAGGTTTGCATTCGCGAAAATGGACAAGAATAATAATATAAAACGGAAAACGGGTAGGTGCGAAAAAGGTTGACTGGATGTGCTTACGGGATAATCAGGAAAATAACTACATAGACATGACGTGTATTATGTTAGTAACCTTTTTTATGTGTGAAAACCGCTTGTACATGTTGTAACTAAAATAATCCAGATTTGCTTTTTAATTTACTGCGTAGATTTTCCGTGAAATCTGTGGTTGGTACTACTCGCAAAATTATAACCACATTATTATAATTATAGCTCGTGAAATTTAACAATTTTAAATTAAACTCAGTGAATAAACGGTCACAAAGCTTATCAATTTGGTTGGCTGTCGAGAGACAATTTTGGAACATATTCACAAAATATAACATCGCAATTTAACCTATCTGTTGTTGACAAGGAATTTCAGTAAATTGCAGCAAATTTTGGGCAAGTTATCAACTGAAACAAAGCGAGTTAACCGTGCGACGGCTGGGGGTCGACTAGGCCCCCATTTGATGTGAGACCTGATGGATCGCACGTGCTGCTTGACAAATATCATGATAGCAAGTGATATATTATTCGCTATTTGTCAGATTTAATCTAGCCTACTGTGGATATTGCCTTCCATTTTGATACAGCACTGTTTTAGTAAATGACTGAGATATGTATAATATGTCTTTACAGAAAGTACCTATTTCCATTTGTATTTCATGGCATTATTAGAAAGTGTGCCAAGAATAGTCATTATTCAGAATACCATAAGGTTATACCTTCCTACCCTTCCTACCCTCATAAAAATTCATACACATTACCAAAACATTCATCTCTTCACATATTCAAGAGGCCTTAAGAGCCCAAACAAAAACAAGTGAACCTCGCGTCGCGTGGCCTCAAGGACCGCGTGATCGATGTGCGACATTATAGCCGCCTGATTGATCGCGCGCTTGTCGCATTGTGTGTGCCACACGCCTGCTAGTTGCGTGAGGTAAATGCCTGCTGGGGGTTATTATTCATTGATGTATTGCGTATTTTGAGATTTATTTTATGTTCGCAGTAGTATACGGGTTTTGAGAGAGCAAGGTCTACGAAAGACCCAGTAAAGTTGATTGATGAAAAGTGTATCTAATCTGAAAATTTTCTGTTCACAATTTTTGGCAAATTAAATTAATACTTAATTTAAACTTCGTCTACACTAGACTAAAAACTAAATAATAAAAAACTAAAGAATATTCGTAGCCTTAAACATTCACTTATCTACAAGATATCTTAAAGTAAATAGTTGAGCACCCAAGATTTCTACCTTTGCAATATAAACATATAGTTTAGCGCCCGGACTGAGCAAACATCTCACAACGGTCACTGCTATTATATTCTGAACAGCCCACTGACTCACAAAGACTTATTTACATTAGGTTAGCGGTGGCGGTCTCAGACATGCTTACATCAAGTATCGGCCTTTTTTCTATTGTTGAAGCTACTCAAAATACGTCTTGGTATTGTAATGTTGGAAAGAACTTGCTTTATTCGCGAAAAACTGAAATGCGAAGCATTTATTTATTGAATAGAAACGAAGCTGCGAAGGTGACACTAGCAGCAACCTTATTCTGTACAAACCGATTGCTTTTTGGAAACCTGATCACGAATCATATGAACGGTCGGTCGATTGGTCGACCAAAATATCAACAATAATTAATCAAGTCATTTGTAAACATGAAATTTCGGGTTGAAAACTCTTCATTCTTTAAACTCCATGAAATTTCATTTAAGCTGTTTAATTGTCACTTTTACATTCGTCTCCGTATTTCCTTAAAAGTTTT
Source organism: Cosmia pyralina (assembly GCA_946251885.1). Taxonomy (NCBI): domain Eukaryota; kingdom Metazoa; phylum Arthropoda; class Insecta; order Lepidoptera; family Noctuidae; genus Cosmia; species Cosmia pyralina. The sequence goes on from OX276353.1 coordinate 26,482,307, forward strand.
CATTTCCTAACACAATCCCAAAATTCAAAGTACAATACAAATCTAATAATTCCTAATTTTAAGCCCCGGAAGAGGCATCTTTACCTTTTACATAAAATTACAAGGTTATAATGGAATTTCCTTTGCTAATTGCCTCTTGAATCTTGGAATTACACTAATCCCGTTAACGGGTGACCTGTCTTTCACAATGGTGTGTTTAAATTGGGTCGGATTGGCCGCGGTACCGGCGGCGGCGGGCGGCGCGCGGCGGGGCGGAGCGACCACGCGCGGCCGCGGGAGGGTTGAGAAAGAAAATGGTGGGAGAAGGGCGTTTTGTGAATTGTTTTATTTTTGTTATTTGTCGAGTATTTTGGTTAGTTAGTTAAACAGTTTCTCATATGTTTTCTACACATTTCGATGTGGAACTGTTGACTCTTGTGCACTCGTATAGTATAATTCGTATGCAACTCGTAGAACATTATTTTTGGCGCAAAGCAACATGTTAGTTAGTTAGACTTTCATTTATATTTGTAGTTTTGAAGCCCACAGGCAAAGAATGGTTTCTTTGTCTGTGGACTTCAAAAACTACAAATACAGTTAACATTAGACGTTTGTGAATAGGCATAGATACGGTTATCTACCTACTCCTAACTTCCAATGTCAACATAACTCAATACTGTCTTTCATATCTTTTCAAAAGAACTAAGCCGAAAGCTCTAAAGCAACGTAAATGAAAAGCTCACATTTATTGTAACGAATTCCAGCCGTCACATTGTGCGAGTACGTTTGTGAGTTGCGGCGAGACGGCCCGCTTCCGGCACGCGTCCGGCGCCCGTCCGGCCCGGAATCGGACGAAAGCGCTTCCGGGAGGCCTAGTTGCCTTTGTAATAATGTATGTAGGCTGAAAACTAACGACACTTGTATGGCTCAGACTCATATAAAGAGGTTGTATTCGTTCAGGCTGTTGATATTTTGTCTTGTGTGATAAAATGTAACTTGTGCTTAAGTGTTAGAGTGTAAACTTTAGGGAATTGCCCATTTTCTTAAGCGGCACCACATTCACGATAGCCATTCAACAAGTAATCTTCTATGTTCAAAGTAAATGTGTAGAGGATCAATCACTCATATATTATTGCTTGATAAAATACTGACTGGGATTATAAACTGGAACATTACCAATATTTTTACTATCATTCGTACTTAACGAAGAATGAAATAAATCATATCGTTTATTCAAACGGTACGCCAGTTCATTCCCGTGCCAAGCAGTGTGGGATATTAGCCTAATTGACGCTTGGCACTCAGCCAGGAATCGAACCCGTTACCCGGTGCACTCCATGTGTTTACACTCCAATACTTCGCTTTGTTATTGCCAATATTGTGTGTTATTGCTCACAGTTTTTCTGCGAATGGGGCTATTGGAAGTTTGGTAGAAAAATATTAAATATTTATTTAATGTTTTTAGTTTGCCTGGCATGAAAGTACGGTGTAGTTAACTACTACTATATTCAATTGTTTGTGTTAAATTCATTGCAAAAGTTAAAACAACTGGTAATGTTTTCATGAATCTCCATGGAACTAGAGCAATATAATTTATATGCAAAGTAAGTAAGGGGATTGTTTCCCGGATGCTTCGCCGCAAGAGAGCGCTGTGTGTTTGTCACTTGTCAAAGTCATCTTGAAAACAATGCGACCAATCGGCGAAAAGTAAAAATACTAAGCGCCATCTCGCGGCAAAGTTTTCAGCAAGGAACTCCATTGGCAGTTGAATGAAAGTAATATACACTCAGCGCCATCTACGCGGAACTAATTTGGCAGTATCCTTCCCCTTTAAAAGATGTTCCTTAGAATCACCGATGCTTCATCGTCATCATCATCAGTCTGCAGCAGCCCACTCCTCCTGAACCTCTCCAACCGCAAGCCACTGATTTCGTTGTCACATCCATATCTAAACACATTGACATCGATGCTTATTCAACGTACAATTGACAAGTAACTTTTCTCCAAATTCGGAATTGCCCAAAAGATATTTATGTTCATGTTGCTTCTTGCTTTCACTCCCTACAGTATCTGCTACCTACCTTGCATGTGCGGGTGTCCAGTACCTCTGTACGTGTAACCTAGCTACTGTACTGCTCCACTCGTCCGAATAATTGAGTCGAGTGGAAGTGACCCACTGCCTGAGTGACTTTATAACCACTACGTATGTTAACAGGATTATGTGCCTCGGTTTCCTGCTGGTTCCTGATACAGGTACAACTGGGTTATGGTATTTGTACGTATAATTTGTGCGAGTTCATTGATATACTCGTACTTGACAATTAATGGTTTATTCTTTATTTGTTCCGCATTCGCCTCACAAGGTTCACCCCAAATATTATAATATTCCTATTATACATATTATGTATGAATGATATTTATTTTTGTAAATCAATAAAACTTTGCACGTTCAAAAAAGTAACAAATAACTCACCACCTACATTTTTTTACTTTTCAAACTGACATTTTTATGGTCTCCTTTCGCATCAATAGACCAATAGAACCATCACATTGGAAAGTTATCATTAATTATAAACTTCACATTAATAATTCATCACGTAGTGTAACACGTAACATATTAACCTCTGCAACATTTAATGTAACGTAGAGCCGACGCAGACGCGATCTTCGTCAGCTGTCTACTTCAATATTAGCTGACCCGTCGATTCTGACCTTAAGTAGGTGCCCCCAATACGTCAGTGTGGTTCACTGGTTAGATCGAATGGAAATAAAACCATTCGAGGGTGTATACAGGCTGGCAGAGACTTCGACGCGCAAGCTGTAAGCATGAATTCAGCGCATCATTCTAGACCCCCTAGAATATAATTTTTTCCGCGGTTATCCGGTTAGGCGAAAAAACATGCTGTTTCATAGAAAAGTGCAATACTTTTTTTTTGTGGATGGGAAATCATCGATGACTTCTCCCGCTCTGGGCGGAGCGGGAGGGCGTGTCAGATTTTTACTGACTAAAACCCACCCGTGTTCCTTCAGTTGCCTGTGCCAGCGCCACGGTATCTCTTTCGAACAACCCGCGATCCCAGCGGCATCGGCTCTATCGGACCCCACACTGCTAACATCTCAAAAAAAAAAAAAATGTAATACCGGCGCGGTTAAAAATAATATGGAAAAAAAAATAATTTGTTTTGCGAAAAATTTCAACGCAGGGAGATTCAGAAGCATGTACTGAATCCATGGTAACAGGTTGCATGTCGACGTGATGCCGCCCTGTGTAACCACTCGCGTTCTGTTAATCTCTGTTCACGAAGCCATCATAAATCATACTTTGAGTTGACTCTACTCCTTTAATCTCAGTGTCCGCATAGTTGCGGCGACAGTATGTCGTCACATCGGCTAGTTAACGGGAGGTTATCCGAATTTTCCTGTTTTAGAATCAATTTTAAATGGTCAAATTAGTGTATTAAGGTCCTGAAAAAAATATATGCCATAGATACATCCTTGCTTGAGGGAAATTAACGGTTCAAAACACGATTAGTTGTACTTTCCTCGATGAAAAAAAAAATCCGAAACATGGTCGATTTCAAAACCATTTTCCGTTTCATTTCCTAATTACAGCATAAAATTATATGAAAATTGCATGTATCATGAGGTAATCGTATTTCGGAGGGAATTTAACGGTTGGATTTTTGAGTTTAATAGATTTTTTTTAAATAAACTCAAAATTAGTCAATTTGGCTAAATCCGCTCGCGATCAGAGTCCTGCGGGACGTCATGGAGGTTGGACCTGTGTCAAAATTTTTAAAAATTCGCTCTCTCTGCAGTTGTTCAAAAAATTCAAATAAAAGAGGAACACATTAGATATGAAATTGCGACAGCTTAGAAAAAATATCTCGTAATTATATTATAGTTTTAATTCATAATATCGTTTTCGAAAATGTGATTATTTATATGTGGTATGATGACGTTTAACTGTCATCTTACGATAGTGTTAAGACACATTGCAAATTATTATCGATAAAATTATAGTCAAGCGCGAGTAGTTTATAATTTTTTATCGTGGTCCTTTATGAAGAAGTTTTAAAACACATTTTTCTAAGATTTTTTCATCAGATTCATCCATATTACTATTTCAGTCTCCATCGAACTGTCTTCGCTACTACCATATCCTACATTAATTACACATAATATGTATAAATACAATGTATCCGGTTGTCGGTTGGATGCTAATATAATCAACTTTCACTCTGGCAACAACAATGAAAATTAGAAAAAAATAAAAATGTGCGGTCGGGGACCACCGTCAGGAATGAAGTTCCTTCTAACGTATGATTTAAAACACAAACACAAAATTTTGACAGCCGCCATCTTGAATTTTCAATTTAATTCCACTACCGGCTTGGCTCCCTCGAAAACCATGAAAAAAGTAAAATTCGAAAATTTTCCCCCTCTCCGTTCTCGTCTGTCGTCGTTTTGTCCTCTCTCTCTTTGTCTCTTTCAAGATATAATAGAAAGAGATAAAGAGACAAAGTCGCATGTAGGGGGCATTTAAACGTTTTTTCGTTACGTGACGATTTTCTGCCAGAGAATTTCGTCGAGCTGTTTCAAACAAAAGTGCTATACTAACATGACCTAATGCATGAACACGATAAAAATTGTCGATCGAAAAGATTATTTTCTTGTATCGTTTTAGCTGTGTGAACAAACTTTCAGTTTTTAGTACAAAAAGTCACTGTATACGATAAAATATCGTATTCTATACACTTGAAAAATAGCGCCGTGTGAACGTAGCCTAGTTAGGCGGTAACCGTACCTATCACTCGGTGTCCATGTTCCAAAGCAAGTTAGTCGATGACGTACCTATCGTATGTTTGTTGGTTTGTAACTTTTAACATATTGATACTTGCAATTTTTTTTTAGGCTTATTAGCCTAAAAACTATGACTATTGTCCTAAGGGATGGCAATCCGACATGAGCGGGGCCGGTTAAAAAATACACTAAATTAATTTTGATGTCTTAGAATAGTAGATTCGATAAATTATAGCTGTAGCAGTAGGTACGTCCCTTGACAATAAAGTACGGCAATTGTTCCTTCATATGTAGTTGTCAATATTTACTTATCTTTATGAGCAGTGGTCGACATCAAAAACAAAAGAATATGGTTACAGCAGAAGCAAAGCAGTACGACCATTTTTAGCCCGTACTTAATAAAAATCTTAATGTTTTTTTTCATTCAGTCACTAAAGGGGTTAAATAGGGGATGAAAATTCACCATTTATGTCGATGGGAAATACCATCGGGCACACGGCTTGTCAACTTGATAAAATTCTTATATTCACTGACAGACAATCCACAGCCTAAATCGCTGGGCTAGAAGCATGAAATTTTGCAAAAGAGATCTTTTTTTAAAGAAAAAATTAAATTTCTATTAACATTAACTTTTGCGTGACTTTTTGATACCCAGTAGAACCATTGCAATTTGAAACTTTCACCTTACTACCTCAAAATCATGTTTATCTCTAACTAGCTTCCGCCCGCGACTTCACAATATACTAAAACAACAGCCATATTTTATAAAACTTTTCTGTACAGTACGTTTGTAGTTGTGGTCTCAGCAGCCAAAATATACAGAGAGTCGTCCGTTTGAGAAGCAGCTCGTCCTAAGTTCGAAACCCGCAGCCTTCAGTAGCAATTTTCCATTGCTTGTTTTTCGTTTTTAGTGAATAAATACTCGTAAACGCCTGTTCGTGCCATACCTGTATTTAATACATAATGGCACAACAGTGATACACTGAGTGATTCTTACAGATTATTCCTGGCGAACCCGGCTATCGCTAAAAAATATAACAGTAGATTGTACACACGGGATTTCTCATTAATACTGTCAGCTAACCAATGATATTTATTTTTATTATAACCGTAGATGATTTAAAAGGAATAAACTTCATGGATTCTGTGTACTTTCTACGAACTATCAAATAACAGTATAACAAAATGTAAAAAAAGAATCGAAAAAAATATCAACAGTTGAGAATTGAACTTTTAACCACCGGTGTGCAAAGAAGTCGTCGAACCACTAAGCTATTTGCTTGTATGAATGTTGACTAAAATAGCCGTTCTTATGTTATTATTATATCACGATTGACATCCTTCCATCCGCTAAGCCTTAACTCCATAATGATTTAGCGCGATGATAATCATTTAAACGTTAAATCTGAAACTATGTGCTATATTCGTTTCCTGCTCCGCCCAGTGAAGTAATGGAATAATTCGCTTTTACATTGTGTTTTATTGTCACCTATATCGTCGTAGTCAACGACAGGCACCGATCATCTACATTCTCCTGCCCTTATCCCATTTTTTTTCGGGTCGATACAACTTGTTTTTATCTTCCATACTTCTCTGTTACTTAGTTGTTATCACGGTAGTCACTCCCTTTCTAGCCATATCATCTTTCACACAGATCATCCATCGTTTCTTTGGTCTTCTCTTACTCGTATAGCCATCCAGATTCATAATCAAAACATTCCAGACGACATTTTCTTCATTCTCCGCATCACATGCCCATAACATTGTAACCGGTTTCCACATACACCGACACCGATATCGGCACGATATCCACCGGCGAAGACAGTGCGGGGTGAGAGTAGCGGGCATTCTTTCACTTGAGCAAAATTTTTAGCACTGCCGGCTTCGAGACGTCGATACATAGTAGTGTGCTTGTTTGTCGAGTCGCGATGGTCATCGATATTCAACAATATCATGGGGCCGGTAATAATTGAACCTATCGCTATCGAATCGTGTTGGTATCGTTATCTGATAATGTGAAAACAAGTTCACGACATTTTATGTAATCATCTTAGTTCACTCCACCGTAGACACCATAAAATGTAAACCTAAGGAATAAATATCGACCTAAGAAAAACTAATTAAGTTAATCAACTGCAAATATTTTACACTGTGGCATGGATTTTCTGCGAAATCGTCGGCGGCGCGTCGTAAATAAACACGTCGCGCTGCATTTGGGGGAGGCGGAGGTAGCGTTTTAAAGGCCTACAGGCCCGAACAACCTGCCGTTAACGAGCCTCTTTGTTAACCAGCGCGAGTTTAATAAATACGTATGCCAGCAGTATTCGTTAGCATGTCTTGTGGGGATGTATTATTAATTTAATGATATATTATTTTGACTATTAATCATAGGCCTGGGGTATTATTATAACATCGTAATAAAGGAAGTAGAAAAGGAGTATGAATAAACATTGAACTACATTAATAATATTGTTTTAAACTCAAACCAAACTTAAAGTTCATCCTATTTTATGCAGTTACTTGTAAGTAATTTTTTTCCAACTTCCATTTTTCACGTATTTCGTATTGAACTAAGAAAGAGTGGGCAGCAGTTTCCTTTATCTACCATCAACATACTGTGATTCTATCAATCTGTTTCACTAGCCTGTTGCTCATGGCAATAACTTCACGATTATTTATTTTAGAAGTAAACTGCCATATCCAACATTATAAAGTACTCAAGGATGTCTGCCTAGTTTGGAATCCGACCGTACCTACTTACTTCGTCAACAAACTAACTTAATTAAATCCCGTTATTACAACACAAAATAGAGAGAATATCTCACAGTTTTAAACTATAAATTGTACCAATTTCGTCCCAAATAAATCACCGGAGTTTGTAATTGAATTGTGAACAATTTGAAATATTAAGGGCCTATATCACGATGTCCGAGTAGCCACTACTCACCGAATTAATTCAAAAATGGAACAGAATCTGTATCAAATTATCTGACAAGTAAGTTAATAGGAACTTAATCGTAGGTGGAGAAACAGGCCCTTATAGCCTAAGTACTCGACTAATCTTTGAGTAGTAATACTTAGATTGTTTTACAGTATACCAAATTAGACTTCGTACGAGTACCAGGTTCTAATACAATCGAGTTGTAGAGGTGCACCAAAGTGGTGCACAAATTAAGTTGTAAAGTCCAAAGGCCAGAGTCCGGGATCCGGGGTCCGGGTCCGGGATAGTTAGGTTAAAGGGCTGTGTTCTGTGTTGTGAGCTGGGAATATAACTGGACTTTCGTGGACTGTGGTTGGTAATCTTGTTTCGTGTGGTTTGCATTTATTGGACAAAGTGGAGCGGACATTTTTTTGGAAGAGTAAATTGTTTCAATTTATATGGTTTTAAATTAATTTTAACTTATCTTATTTTTATTTATACAATATTTATGTTGTATAGATACTGGTATTCAATTGCGTCCGGTTAGACTAGAACCCGACCCTAACGTAGTTGGGAAAAAGCTAGGCAGAGTGATTTTTAGCCGTTCTTTTGGCTATTCTAAGGATATTTGATTGTTAATATTTATATTTAACTTTTTGTTACTTATTCACCTCTGCTTATCCCCTGGGGGAACACTAGCGTGATTTCATATTACAAGTTATTTAAATTCATAGTAACATTCGCATCGAAAAGTGCGTAGCCGCGTAGCTCCAATCGCGTAGAGGATGACAAATGTGCTACGACGCGTAGCTCCAACTGCGTAGCGGATGACAAATATGCTACGACGCGTAGCAGCCGTAGCGAACTGCGTAGTTACTTCGTAGACCTTTTTCCAACAATAGGTATAAGGAAAGAAACTGCGAACAATGATGTTTTCTTCAACATTGTTCTCAGGATTCCTTTGTTAATAGCTATAATAGCTATACAAGTGTAATCTGTCTTCAGTTCTATTGTAGATGTATTAGTAAAGACTTAATTACATCGCTAGTCCATTTCTCATCACTTTGTGTGATTGATGAACTAAATACAGCATTTATTTGAGAATCTTGTGATTTACTGTGCAGATGAAATATGACGTGGAGTTAGGCCGAGCTCGATCTAGCCTGCTGTACTGCGCGACAGTAATAAGACTGTTATTTATGATGTTGCGGTGAAACAAAGAAAAATGGATGTATTTTATTACTTTTATAAATGGTGGGGGTTTTAAAAAGTTTAGACGAAGTCAAATTGATGAGTTGTTTAACACCTACACATAAGTCTGTTGTGAGTTACATTTTATAAGTAGTTATGGGTACCTGAAAAAGGTCAGATCAATTTTGTTCCAATTGATTTCAGACGACTGAAGTTTCACTATGTAACATTAAAATTAAATGTACTCCAAACCCCACTTACAAATACATAAACAATGAAATCAAAATTGAATTCCGAATAAACATAAAATATTCATGACACATTACAAACTCGTCCGGATATGAAGCAGTAACACAAGTAATTAAGGATTACCTCAACATGCCCGGCCGCAACCAGCGCTGTGTTGCGGTCGCGTGTTTTTTGTTTAAAATTCCGAGCTTTCTGTTTTCGTTTACATTTTTAAGGAGCGGCTAAACGTGCTTGTTTATGGCATAAAGATAAGTAAATATTGAGCGGTGTTGTTCATTCATTATGTTCGGCCGACTGAAGTTTGTTTCGGGTAACACTGTTTGTGGAGATTTCAAAATGAAGTGTTAATAAAATATTTTGGGGCTGTTTTTGTTGATTAATTTAGAAGTTGTTTTTGGAACATCGATTGGGGTGGTAGTGATTATGAAATAGTAGATTGTAATGCTCATTTTTTGCCAACAAACAGCAAGTAATAAAAGGTATAGTGTTTTGTTTTTCAGAATGAATACCTAAGTTATTCATAACTTTTTTTGTTCTTAAAGATAAATCTACGTAAACAGCACTGGAGCCTTAATCAATTTACATTAACACGTCACGTTTTACGTCTCTTCTGAAAAGTTAAGCTAATGTTTAATTATGTAGGTATATGCTATTGATGTACCTACTTATTGAAAAAATAAATAAACTAACCAAAAAAATATCTTCACGAAATAACACGATTCCTAAAGATTGCTTCAAAGTAAACATCGATATGTTATCAGTTGTCAAGTGATAAGCACTTCTCTGTTGACTCACTCCTCAAGTCGGTGGAACCTCACTGTGTCGAAGGATCTGTAGCTGATATATTTGCCCCCCGACCCTCTACACGTGGCGGCTGGAGGTCGCCGATGTACCTCTCATATTTATTTAATGTAACCTTACTGTCCCCGGAGGGATGAGGAATGTGTGAGTAGGCAGTGCTTAGCTTACGCTTTTGTGATTCCGTTTGAGTTTGCGCTGGTTAAGTTAAGGTGAAATGGTGTCGTAACAGGGTTCGGAGCATTGGTATGCGCAAACGGAGCATATAGAATTAAAAAAAATATTTCTTACTAAAATTATATATGCTCGATTATATTAAAATAAAACCATAATAATCCACTAATGCCTTTAATAGTGAACGTTTAGATGAAATTTTATTGAGATTGCTTTAATAATTATCGAAAAACACAGTTTTTTCTCATAAAAATGGTAATTTTGAGGAAACTGCGATTTTTTTAAATCCAGTCAAATTATGTCAATCTTGTTTTGGCCCTCATAAAAAGAAAATCGTAAATTTTTATAATCATGAAAAAGAATAAGGAAACTAGTTTTTGAGGACAAAAATTGATTTTGCATGGAGCCGAAATGCGTCAAACTTACTTCTTTGGGATCTTTTTCGCCTTAAGAAGCAATTCACAGTTCTAAAAATGTATTTACCTGTGTTTTTTTAATTTATCAAAGAAGAAGTTTATACAATGTTGGTTTCCAATGTTTTGCGCGACTAGTTTTTAATTTCGTCTTTATATTTTTATTAACTTTATATACTGTACAAGAAGAGAGCTTGGATTTCTAATGATCTACCATCACTTTCGAGTAGTCGGCAACCTTGATGATAAAATCCTAATTAATTCTCTCATAAACAAACCAGTATATACAAGGCAATGTTCTATCTCCCCACCTTATTACTACCAAACCTACATCACTCGAGATCATTATCTCGTCCCATTAAAACCTCCTATATCCTAAGTCCACACAATTATTTATGTTAATTACTAATATATCGCTGTTAGCCAGCAATATCTTCCAATGAACACCATATCTCACGTTGTACAGGCGCTGACTCATCTAATTACTCATAACCTCCATCTTTCAAACCAAACTCACCTTTGAAACCCCGCTCCTAAAACCTACATTCCCATGGATATAATTTGTGGATGATTTGGATTTGTGCGGTGTACTGTGAATGCATGTTTGGCAATTACGGCTCTATAGCGAGCGTGCAATTAGCTGTAACTGTCTAACTTTGACACTAGGCGGCGCTGTTGGCTTGCTTGGTACCTTTATTGCCTGCCAAATGGTTGTTCGAGTGTTATTTTGAAGTAAGTATGTACACTCCTACCAACTTATCTGTGAAATGGCGAAAATTGGAACTACGGCCGTCATGTTGAAATCTCATTCGATTGTGCCGACGCATGTCATTCGATTGTGTCGACGCATCGACGGTGCCGATCTCTTTCAGTTCACAGATAAGTTGGTAGGACTGTAGTTTTGACAACATAAATATTTAACATACTAATTGTTTTTGTACTACCGTTTTATAACGTTTATACCTTTTGGATTATTCAACACATTCTGATTTCATAGTAGAAGCAAATTATTTATCTGCGGTTTCAACTACAAAATGAATTCACAAACTTTTTTGCAGTTATTTTGTTAACAATCACGTTTCTGCAGTGACGTGACCACATTTACTTGCAATGAACAACTCGGAAACTACTAAAAAAAAAACAAAAAAAAAAACAATAAGCGGAAAGTTTTCAAAACAGCTGAGTTTGAAAGTTGCACCGCGGCATGCATAAACCGCGCAACTGCACTCGACAATTCCATTACAAGTTGTGTGTAGCGTTCTAACAATACGTTGCGGGTGAACTATAAACTCAGACTTTATTGCTTTTTTCTAGAACATAAAGGCAACGATACTTCTTGGAACCTCTATCTAGAAAGTTAGGCGTATCGTAAACTAGATAGAATGTGTATTGGGCCTGCATAGCCATATCACTTTGTGTAGGCACTTACACGTAAAACGCTAAAGTCTAATCCCAGGCAATAAAAAAGCTTTCAGACTATTACTTGAATTGGACTGGGGATTGTGCAATTACGTTAATCTATAAATGAAAGTATTCTTTCGAGTTCTTGTACAGTCCGCACGTCAAAGCTAACATCAGTTTGAACTTGAAACCGTCTTTATTTGTAAGCAGTGAGGGTTGTTTTCATAATGCAAGGTTTAGTACTGACGTGCGATTAATCCAATGATTTAAAAAAAAAAGAAAAAATGTTTAAGTAAAATGTAGGTAAGTTTAATAGAACTATATTTCTGCTATAATGTACAGTCAAGTCAGCCCTCAAGTAATATGGGATAAGGGCAGGAAGATGAATGTACAGTCAGGGAATAAATAAATATGTTCAGCACCTTAAGGTTAATTTTTACGTGCACTTTATTATTTTTCCGACTACGCCATTGCCAACATCTTGAATAAGAATCACGGTTCGAAAAGTTGTCATTCGCCCGCTATATGAGATTTTTTTTTAAATTGCTTATTCTTATTTTTCTTTGACCACCTACCTAGCTACGTAAGTACACGTGGATGAACGTAATTAAATGTCTTAAATCTTCTTTTCATAGCTTACAAAATGAACCTGCCATAATATACTTCTTTACTACCTCCAGCCTTATCACCGCCTGCACATGTAACACCACAGATATCGCTGCAGTGCACGCCACGTGTAAATCGTCCCTGCGGCCGATTTACACCCCACGACGCGGCGGTCGTTACCGGAGGTAGTTATGGCCGTTATATTAATATTACTGGGAATTGCCCTGTTGGTTTGTGTGGTGTGTTATGGGTTTAAGACGTGCTTAGAAGGGCTGGGCGTTATCTTAGTGTATTGATAAGGAGATAATGGATGATGTGGCGCCTGTAGATAGATGCAATTTCATTGATTTAATGTTAATTGTTAGTGGCCTATCAGCAATTGCAGTTTAGTCCTGTTCCTTCTAAAATTTAACCCTTCGTACGTGAACGTGCATCCCCGCGAGACACAATGGCTATTTAATTGTGTCTGTAATTACGGCATTCGACTCGTTAAGGCGCAATTAATTACCACGCTCAGTCGAAAAAAATCTTGATAGCATATTCCTTAACCTCGTGAGGATCAATGGCTGCGTCAGCAAACGATATTGGCGTTGCTGAATTTTGCCCCAAATAAATTAAAAAAACTGCATTTTTTTTTCAAGTTATTTTTTCCTTCGACACGCTTAGAAGAAGATAGCTTTTTGATGTTTTCTGAAAGGACAAAAGAATGTCATAATGGCAACATTAGATGCTTTTAAAACCATAAAGAAATATGTTAACATTGATTGGACATTTTAAAACTGCAACAGTACACATTTTTATCTCGTAATTATTTTTAGTCCAACTTTGTGTCCTGAGAAAGTATAATTCCCCCTTTGTCTCCTGTCTGCACAACTTATGAGTGACATTACTCTAATATGGCGGCCGCAATTTCATTCAGCGCATTGCGACCAGCGACCAGCAGCTGTGGCGGCCGTGAGCGGAATCTTTAGCACATACATTTGTTTCTATTTACTGCCGCCATGTTATACAACTGGGCTTTATAGAAGGCTATTCAGTGTGAAGAGAAAATCTAAAAAGTTTTCTTGCGTCATGTGTCAAATGCGACAATGTCAATTGAACTACATAGCTACTCGCGCATCCATGCGACTGGAGCCGCCCAAAACGTAAACGTCCAGGCGACTAGAGCAGTCTATGTCATGTTCACTTATAAACGTGTTTGTACCTTGTTTACTATATTATAACACTTCTAAAAATTATATGATCAAAATAATTGATTATTAATGATACAATAATGATTGTTTGATTGATTGATTAATAATAATGACGTTTGCGCGTGCGTACTTGCACTCTAAAGCGACCTTCGAGTGGTTTATATTCCGGCTGTCGAGAGATTGCGTTTCTGACACCTGAAGGCCAATTCTCGTAGGTAAAAACGTTCAAATTCAAGTCGCAATCTCAAGCCAGCGACAATCAAATGTCAAAAATGTAGCTAAAGTCTATACAATTTTTGACAGGTTGATACTGAGATGAGATTGCGAACATTGTTAAAAATACGGGAATTATCAGTTTGTTAGTTGGACACTATCTCCTAATAATGCATTTGTACAATGACAGAAGGTAGTACCCAACACGAAAATAAGTCAAACAGTCTTTAAATGTTCAATTTTTATATACCAATTTTATCGTTTGAAAGTTGAAAAAGTTTGGTCTCGCAAAACTTAACTTGAGAATGAATGCCTAGGCAACGAATTAGAAAATCACTGCAGAGAATTTATCACGCTTTGAAAAAGGATCGATTTTGAATAATAAATGTTTTTTTTTTGTTAAGTATACTTTTTCATCAATTTTGGTAAAACTTACCCAACCAGAACCTGAACCTTAGCAGTTCAGTTGTAAAATTGAATAAAATACGGCTCGAATAATTTGGTAAAATATGTACTTTTCATAACGAAAGGGAAATTTTAATAAAACATCAGGGATCTACAAAATTAATTAATGAAATTAAATAGACACAAATAACATCGAAATTGTATATTGACACAGGAAAATTGTCGGTGCGTGACAAAAAATATTTGATTTCATACGTGTCTGTTTAATATTTGCCTTTGTTTAATAAATGTATTGTAGCTATATTTGATAAATAAATATTTTACATATTTGATGGGCGTAAATTAAGAACTTCTATTTAAAAAAAAAAAAAAAACACTGATAGATCCGTGAATTTATTTATGAAACTTAGCCGAGAGAGAGATAAATTATCTATATTGAAATTATTTTAAAAGATAATCTGGCAAGCTGCTGCACTCTCCTAAAGTTACTACATTACCCATTCTAATTCTATATTCTCCCTAATATAAAGCTTCCGTACATCCTGCTAATACTAATCATATGCACCCAATACGCCTGTCTTCGTCCACATCACTCTCTGATATACGGAATTCGGAAACCACATCGTACTCCACATACATAGGTTCCCATCACACAGCTGGGTTCAGTATAAATGTGGTTGGTGCCAATGATTTATCACAGAGAGTTCGACATTTGTATGGTCCGCCCCGCCGCTGTGTAGCCTCCCCCCCTGACCCCCAGACGGAACCCATTCGTATTTTAAACTACTCAAATATGTTTGTCGGACTTATAACTCGAGTTTTCATGTTGAGACTGTAATTTAAAGTCATAAATACCTAAAATTTACTTAGGCCTACTTAAATCGTGCTATAGTTTTATAGGTCACTAGGATTTTCCTGCATCTCAGATGCATTTATAGCCAATTCCACATATTTGACCCAAGCTCAGGACATTTACTTAAAGCCACTCAGTCAGCCATTGCGGAAACCGTGCCATCAGTCATCCTACAAGCTCAATGCTACTCACACGTGCTTTTCTTAATTCCAACTAACAGACTCGTAGGTAACTCTCTCCCCGATGTCACAGTGAAAGGTTCTGCTCTCTTCGTAAATCAGCACACAGGCGGAAAGCTCTCCGACGTGATTTCCCGCGGTTATCGGCACAAAGCCTACTTCCGGCCGCTTCCTGCCGATCGCGGCCGGAAGTCGATCGCAAACACGTGCGCTTTGCTTTATACGAGTCTTTTCAGTTTTCTTTTTATTTTTATTGTTTGAATTATGAGAGGTGAGGTTGGATATTTAAATGTGATTTAGGATATTTGTTTGGTTTTTCGAATACAAGGTTGGATGTTCTTGTGATTATTTTTTATTTGTTGTCTACCAAAATCATTAATAGTTGTTCAAGTAAGTTTAATACTTATCAATACTTATTAGTAGAACGTCAGTAGGTCGTACACCTCTTCTCATGTGGAGGAGAATAGACCTTTGTCCCAACCAGACTTACCATGAGATTACGATGTAAAGCTATACACCGATAAAATCTCTTGTAAACTTTGCTCGTTTTGTCGAAGTTAGATTTAAAACTTTTAAATTGACACATAATCCCATCCAGATCATAATCCCACTATAGTACCGCGAACGATAGTATGTCTTTACGACAGAAACTTCCTGACTTGAGCGAGAAGTGCTTAAGAAATTGTACCCGGTTTACGAGTAGTATTTTTTGCTGGTCAAACTGCAACTAGAGACTGTTTAAAATAAATGTTGGACAGTCGATTGAACCTTGTTTGAACCTATTTTACAAATAAAGGTGATCCGACTTCAAAATCAAAATATTTTATTTCACATAAACCTACATGGGCACTTACGTACTTACTACATGGGCAACGTTAGAAGCTAGGTGCACGGTTCCAATTGGTCGTTTCCTATGGATAAGAGCCGGCAAGAAACTCAAATTCAAATTCAAATTTAACTCTATGGTTACTCTTTCAAAAATAATTGGATTTTACAAAATTTTCAAATAACAGTGTTAATAGGTATGGGAGGACAATGTAGGCCTGTCAACAAGTATCAGGTAATTAACAAAATAGAAAATAGTCAACAAATGTACAGTCTACTAGGCCTGCAAAGTTCTCACATTCACAAAATAGAAAATAATCTATTTAGGAGATTAATAAAAGAATAAAAATAAAAACCTATGACATGACACAAATGACACGGTTGCCAAATTACAACTACAGTAACAAATCTGAATAACTTCTACTACAAGCACATACATACATAGTTGGAAATGCTAGAAATACTTGTACACTGTGCACAGTGTTACTGTGTGTGCCAATCACAAAAAGCAAAAGCCAAAGTTTGTCAACATTTTAATAAAACATAAAGAATGTTACGTTTACGACTTCTTTAGCAGAAACAGACACAACAACGGGCCGGATAACTGATAACATAAAGAAAGCGCCGAGTTTAGTTCAGAATATATTTTTAGGAAATACAATGTAAATGGAAAATGTGTTGCGTTATATTTAGCTGAAGAATTAGTTGGAAGCCGGCCAGCTAGGAGTCGCAGCCGGCAACTTAGCTACTATAACTTATAAGTAATGGTACCAGCTTTGTACTGTACTTGCTACTATGTATGGACGTTTTTGAAACAGGTCCTTCCATTTTCTATTTCTTAATAAAGTTTTTTGCTCAGTTTTAAGACTTTCCTGTGCTACTGTGCAAAATTAGCAAGCTCAATTTGTATTCAGTGTGAGAACAACGTTTAGATTCCGAAAATTGAGTGAGAAAACAAGTTAGTTTTTCCGGACGGCCTATCTGTGTATTTGTAAGAACAAGATTTTAAATAAAGACAACAGTACCTACTACACTATTCCAGAATTATTTAGTAGGTATTCCTATAAATACACTGACGATAAAAAAGTCACACATGTTATATCTTTGCCGCCATTATTCAAAAGTATGGTATGAATGTAAAGTTAAACCAGTCTACCTCTAAATCCTTTTTACCACCACACTCGATTTAGAGAGGTCTATCACGGCAAAGTATCGATAGATTTCGTGGGTTCTGCGTGATTGTCATGGTAATTTTATGTTAAGATGTCTTTCTACTTAGGTGTGACGTCACCGCACAGGTACATTGTGATAGAGAGTGGATCATTGTCACGGTCTTTGTGGACGTGTTGTGGTGGGCTGTTATGGGAAAATGAGATAGGTTATTATTTAGTAGAAGATACTTGATTTGTTTATGTTTCTCGGCTTTCACGAGGTTCCCGTCATGTGGGACCGTTATATCAATAATCACTGCGCGCCACTCTATTCGCTTCACCACTATATCAGACTTATTAGTAACAATGGTCCTGTCAGTGTTGACGGAACGTGATATTTCCATTTTTGAGAACTGGGTCGGACTCTTTAATTTTATTATTATTTAATTTGACCAATCACTCTGTCCACCCAATGTTTATGATAGAATAATCGTATCGAAGTGCAATCATTTCTAAAATACAATTTAAGATAATAAGATAAGTCGCTGCAACAAAATTGCACGTCTCATATTCTTAATAAACTTGAAGTACGTGCACTTGTTAAGCTTTAATAATTTAAGTTTTCTTTGAGTAAAATTTTTATTATTGCACTTTCGTCGCTTCAGCAAATGAAAAATGGAAATAAAATGGGAAAATGTTTGAAATATTATTAAAGACGACATCTTCATTTCAAGAATACCCAAGCACTATTTTTCTCGGAATTTTGTAGTAGAAAATTTTCTTTAGCTGAGATAAACATAATTAAATATTTTTCATCAAAAGAGGGTAGTTTTGTTGGCTTGTTAGAGACGTATTCTAACAGTATTTTTCAGTATATTATTTTATAATTTTATAATAACCAACAGTGGAATAAGCATAATTCGAATGTAACAATATTCGTACGTACAAAGGGAAATTCCTGTGTGTCTGAAATATTTCAGTTTTCGCAGAAACCGTGAAACGAAACAGACAAAGCAAGTCGGCCGCGTTCTCCTTTACATACGCGAATACTAACGTACCTAATGTATTTGTTTTTGAATTCTTTTCGCATTATAATTATAATGTTTCGTTCTTTTTTGTGTACCTACTTTGTTGTGTGTGTTTTTTTCTTGCGTACTGTGTATTCACTAACAAAAATGAAAAGCAGTTTTTCATTTTATAATATCGTTGAAAATGTTCATGTCTTTATGTAAATATTTTCCCAAGTGCCTCGTTAATCTAGTTCTCGCAAGCGCTACTGCTGAGCATGAGGTCCTGGGTTCGATTTCCAGGTCGGGCCTTTGCCCGACCTGGAAATCGAACCCAGGAACCACCAGGAACCCACCTAATAACTCTTTAGTTATTAGGTTTTTCAATCTGGAAATTCTAAGCAGCACGGAGTCTGCCCGGTTGATGGAAAAAGGCTCTCCCTCCTATAACATTGGACTTAAACATGACTGGTGAAATGTGGGTGTATGTACTATAGGTGTACCTATAGTACATAGACCCCCCCCTGCCTAACCCTTTGGGGAAACAAGGCGTGGTGTTATGTACATGTTCAGTTTATTTTTCTCTAATGTATGGCTCTTCCTGAAAAAGTCCTTAATAAGCTCTTATCGCGAATATCATAAGATTACACTGATAACGAAGTTAACTATTCCAATCTAGTTTTTTGGCAGCAGTCGGAGTAAAGCACAATTTCCGCCATTTTGTGTTAAAATGGTAATGTCTTCCCTAATAACCGCACGTTGGAACTGCTTTTAATCAAGAGCTTTGGCGTTCCGCCAGGAAATCGCTGGAAAGTGCTTTATTTATGATTTCAACCTTATTACATTGTCAACAAAATATTCGTAGCAGCTAATTATAAGATCATACTCCATTTTCAATAACTCATGTTTTGAAAGAAAATGCAATAAAACTCTCAATGGTTTAATGAAAAGATTGTCGTAGCCTCGTAGCACGTAGCGGCGTAGTCCGTAGCACGTAGCGCTCTGGCTACGAGACTACGAATCTACATTTGATGTAGATTTGTTACTATCGATAATAATTACGTGTAAAAACTTAAGAAGCTTCAATGAAACTTAACCTTTCGTGTCTTTCGACCCGAACTTCTATTTTTGTGCAACCTTAGCACAATTGATACAATACACTTTCGTGTATCGTCCTCAGTTATCGTCTATTCACTTGTAGTACCGTATTAGTACCAGTACCACGTACAATTACGCGATCCATGTCACTAAGTGGTGCCGCAACAAAAGTAAGACAGAAGGACAACACTCGTTACAGGCAAAAAAAAAATAACTGGTTTGGTTCCGTCAAAGAGATGATGATGATGAAGAGACGATCTAGGAATGTAATGATAAATAAATGGTTCACTTAGCCTCTCCCCAGTTGCACAACAATTCTCAACCTGTAATTATCCCACTCCTGTAAAACAGGAACAAGCATTGATTACAGCGCTCCCTGCGCGCGCGCTGCGAGTTAGAAATCTCCTCACGACGTTTTCCTCAACCTGGATAAAATATTGGATTTATTTAGAAAATAGATTCGTTACGACAGGATTTTCCTTTTTAACCAACTTCAAAAAAGGAGGAGGTTCTAATCTATATTCGTCAGTATGTCATTTTTGTTATGTACGTTCATAGATATTTTCGTCAATGAACCGGCTTTGAAAATTATTTTATCATTTGGTAGAGGAAACGTGTGCGGTGGTTTCTTGTAAATTATATTAACTTTGCTTTTTGGTAGTTTTTGAGTTAGCTTCAATAATACGTATTTTTCCCACTCGGTCTACGTGGATCAATCAATCTGCCTAGCCTTTTCCCAACTATGTTGGGGTCGGCTTCCAGTCTAACCGGATGCAGCTGAATACCAGTATTTTACATGGAGCGACTGCCTATCTGACTTCCACAACCCAGGAACTGGGTAATCGATACCCCTTGGTAAGACTGGTTGTCAGACTTTCGGGATTCTGACGACCCGTAACGACCGTCAAAGATCCACGAATGACAGCCGGGACCAACGGCTTAACGTGCTTTCCGAGGCACGGAGGAGTCTCGGTATGTAAAGATAGTCAGCCATCCACGGACCAACCCCGGTAAGCGTAGCTTAACCTGATGGCTCGATCCGTCCGGCTGTTATTACTTAGCCACGAGCTCCTGCAGCATCCACGAGTGGATGATGTTATAATAACTCCCTGTCACTGTTATTTACATAGCAGGTAGTGGTATTCGAATTTGTGTGAGGTATAATGTACCACAACTAAAACTGAAAAATTAAAATATATTTTTTTTAAAGTCAGTTGCTTTTTTTAAATAAGTAGTTTTTTCTTTTATCGGAGCGTCTACCTGTGTGAGTTCTTCACAGAGCGAGATGTCAGCTGGTCCTTCTGCAAGTTAGCTTTTTTTAGATAAACGGCACCTTCTACGTGACATCATCCGCACGTGTTTTTGTAAAGCGATCGTATTTATAGCGAGCGTTTAGAGAATACGGGTGCGATTATATTGGAGGGTACAAGTTAATGTTATTGTCATTGGATTGGCGGGTAGCCGTGAAAAGTTGTCATGTGGCAGTGAATAGAAATGTTCGAATTTGGTGGGGTAGTTCAGGAAAGAGAATAGGGAAATGAATTGATTGGTAAAATCAATTAATTGTATTGTTTTAATACGAGTATTTATTCAAATGATCATTGACAGTAAGGAACGTCTTGTTGTCGAGGGGGTACTAAAAACACTAATTAATTTCATTTGTTTTCAAACTTTAAAATATTTTCATTACAGTCCCTATAATATTAATGTAATTGTTTTATCATTTATATTTGCTAAAACAATTACAAAATGAGTTTAACTGAGTTTTCATAGCTCCTAGAGGTACAATCGTGTTATAAGAGAAAATGGAATAATTTGATAAATTAATTTTCATTTTACATGAAGATATTAGAATACAACCAGACTTATAAATATGTAGATTTAAACCTGACGGTGCGACCTCACTCGGCGGACATGACGTATTCATGGAAATAAACAAGTCATCTGATTTAAAATCTACACTGAATAAAACTACCTGAATATTTATCTTTAACTTGTCTAAAAAAAAACTAAGTTATCGATATTATGTCGTTTCTGCGTTGGATATATTCATACAACCAGTGCGCCCCGCAGTTTTACCCACGTAGACCGGGATAAAAAGTAACCTATGTGTCAATCCAGGGTATAAGCTATCTACATACTAAATTTCATTCAAATCGGTCCAGCCGTTTGAGCGTGAAGAAGTAACAAATATACACACACACGCACTGACAAACTTTCGCCTTTATAATATTAGTGTGATATTGTGCCAAAATCTTATGGTTATTCTTTTAGTCATTTATACACATACACATAACATCACGCGTATCATACACATAACATCACGCGTATCTGTCTTCCCCGAAGGGTTATGCAGAGTGGTGGGCGTTGTATTGCTGTAATATATTGTTCCTTAAAAGTTGTTGAGTCGTTTACTAATAATAATGTTTCTTTTGTTACAGGTATGTTCCTAGAACTGACTTCAGATGGAATGACACAGTTTACACCGGTGTAAGTAAATAGTAAAGTTAACTCAGTCATACCACCGAGTGTTAAGGTGATATGTAAAAGGCGAACTGGGCGAGAATAAGAAAGTTACAGACACAATTACTTAAACATGCGAAAAAAAAAGAGCACAAAAATGCGTTGGAGCCAAAATACACGCGCCATACCAAATAAATATTGTTTGAAAATAAATTAAGCTGTCTATCAAAAATATTTTTAGACAGAGTTTTCAATTACCTAATACTCACATTTTGAATGCAATTTTGCATTGAAATTATTTAGGAATTTAGAATTACAGAAAAAAAATTAAAAAAGTAGAGGTCTTTTCGGAATTAAATTATATCGAGGAAATTTAATCCAATTGCGTTTTCCTTCAGTCAGTAGTAATCAAATATTCATAGAATTGTAAATTATTGCTATACAAGGTGGAGACGACTTCGAGACAATAAATGAACCTCCGTATATCTAATGACGTTCCCAGTCTGCATACGGAAATCAATCAAATATATCCAATAGCTTTACGATAACTTGCACGTAATACGAGTATATGTACCTATATTAGTTCATACGAATACCTCTTATTGATACATAAATACCACTAAGAAACAGCTGAATATGAATACAAGTTACCTGTCAAATCCTTTTAACAACTCAATAGGGATGCAAAAACCCGTAAATAATAGGTTGGGGAAAAAGTTTCTTCGCATTTTTTAAGAAAATTCAAAACATTTTTTAATATACATTATTTACATTTATCTAAAGTACGTAGGTACCATTTTGTTCGATAACTTTTTGCCATCTTGCAGGTAGGGACATGATCCCATTGCTATAGAAATTTTGGGACTTCTGATCAAAATACCGCAACAAGTGGTTTTGGCAGTCCTCTCGTGATGTTAACCTGACACTGCCTAAAGAATCTGAAGAGACCGAAACAGGTGGAAATCTGGAGGTGCAAGGTCAGGACTATACGGCGGATGCATTAACACCTCCCAGCCAAACTCTCTTAATTTTTGCTGAGTGGCTAAAGATGTGTGAGGTCTAGCGTTATCGTGATGAAAAACCACACCCCTTCTGTTGATTAATTCCGGCCACTTTCTCTCAACTTCTTGCTTTAATCTCATCAGTTGTTCGCAGTAGAGTTCAGAATCGGTGGTTCTGCCTGGTGGTAACAGCTCATAATGAATAATGCCCTTCCAATCCCACCACACACACAGCATCACCTTGTTGCGAGTTAACCCGGGTTTCGCCACAGTCTGTGAAGCCTGACCGGCCTTTGACCACGACCTTTTTCGCACGTTCTTGTCGTACGTGATCCACTTTTCATCACCAGTTAGTAGCTTCTTCAAAAATGGTTCGGTTTCATTACGTCGTTATAAAGAATCACAAATGAGTACATGGTTCATTAGGTTTCTTTCAGTGAGCTCGTGAGGTACCCAAATATCGAGCTTTTTTGTGTACCCAGTTTTTTTCAAATGCGCCAAAACTGTTTTGTGGTCAATTCCCAGTTCTTCAGCTACGTTGTAACTACTGATATGCCGATCTTGCTCCACTTTTTCAAAAATGGCATCCATTTTATCCGTAATAGGGCGACCAGAGCGTCGTGCATCTTTGGCATCAAAACTTTCGGATTGAAAACGCTTAAAACAAATTTGTGCTACTCTCACAGACACTGCACTGGGTCCATAAACATCGCAAATTTTTTTCGCGGCTTGCGTTGCATTTTTAACTTTTTTGTAGTAAACTTTTAAAATGTATCGAATTTCTTCATTAGATTCACTCATCTTGACAGTACGAAAAACAAATGAAAATCACACTTTTTCCTAATTTGAATTTGGAATTATGTTCTTTAAAATTTAAACTTTCAATGATACCAAAACCAGCCAGATACAAATAGTATAGCCAAAGATATTTTATTTTAAGTTAATGCATACTATAATGCGAAAAGACTTTTTCCCCAACCTAATATCTGAGGCCTACCGCGGCCTGAGACTGCTGAAAATCGACCTTTTGTTGTATAT
This sequence comes from Cosmia pyralina, assembly GCA_946251885.1. Taxonomy (NCBI): domain Eukaryota; kingdom Metazoa; phylum Arthropoda; class Insecta; order Lepidoptera; family Noctuidae; genus Cosmia; species Cosmia pyralina. The sequence goes on from OX276353.1 coordinate 26,506,267, forward strand.
TTATCTTGAGGGTGGGCGGGAAGTAAATCAGCCCAAAAACCGATAGGTACCTCCGCATTCACGGTTCCCGCTGTCTCACCGGATGTATACGTTTTACTGTGATTTTTGGCCAACAAGTCGGTTTTAGGGTGAAATAAATTCGACATGTAGACAGATTTGTGTTCATATGTATATTTTATTTGAGATAATATATGACTTTGTAGTTAAGGGCCAACTTATATGTTTATGTTTTCCAAACAGGTGCACTGAGTCATCTTTCAACATCCTGGGAATCAAGTACATAGTCAGCGAGGTCTATATTGTATAGCGAATAACATACAATTTTTATCCTGTGGTATTTCACTGCTGGACAATAACCTCTCTCTTTTGTAGTGACTGAAAGCTTTTACAAATATATATTTCGAATATTTGTATACCTGCACTATAATCCATTGTTATACAGCGTAAGCGTTCGTGACGTTGTACGTAAACTGTTTGTTAGCGATCGAGCACACACGATAACTGCACCTTGTACAGCCTCACAAACAAACGCAATTGCTCGCGATGCTCAAACTGTGCTCAACTATGCTCAACGTGCTCGACTATGATCGTTACTGTACACGTGTTGTGCATACCGAGTATCGATCAGCTCGGCTTCAGCAACTTACTGCTGTTTGGCATGCGATGGATTGTGATTTAGCGGCTCTCAGTAGCGTGGTAGCTCCTTTTGTTATTCTCAAAACAGCTCGCTTTAGTGTAATAACAGGAACCGACTCCAAGTTAAGTTAACATTGTAATTGATTTTCTAGATACAGAATCTTATAAATTATAGCTTTTATTTCGATCTTCTAATGTACCTTAATATTGCATGGAATATTAATATTCATGTTACCTTTATCTAAAATATGTCAAACTTGATCATTCTGAAAGACACCATAGAGTCGTCAATATAAGTAAAAATTCTGAGACTGTTAAAATGCATCACAAAAATGTTACCTTCGATATATTACTTAACCACTGTCGACACGTGTACCAACTCCCTTTTACAACTTACAAAAGAGCAAATAAAACCACCGTACATAACGTAATATACAAAACTACGACTACCTGATAAAACCCGACACCCAGATCAAACAGCCTCCATTCCTCGACTTGACGTTTCGCCGGCCGCAGCGCCGGATGAAAGCCGTCTCGTCCAGCCGTGTCCGGTGTTGTTTGGATACGGCCCGACACTTGTTACGGCCGACACTCTCATGTTGTCTGCAACTATTGTGACAGACAGATATAAGTTCTCTTGAGATATGTAGGCCAACGGACAACGCTATTTGTGGGGAGTTACTTTGTATGTTTGTCTTGTAGTTTTGAGACTATTTAAAATGTGTCTAATTTTAACTTTCTTGCTTATGGTTCATTTTTAGGTCTCTTGTATATTTGTATGCATAAGATGGTACATAATTTGGAATCTATAGGTATTTGTTAATATTGCTAAAATTACCCCAATCTCTTACTTTGTTGATATTATTATAATTATGTGAATGAGAAGAAATTGACGAGTAAGTTTCAATTATTGACAACATTATTGTTAACCGTACGTAAAAATAACTCACAAAGTTTTTCTCAGCAGAAAACGAAAATTGTAGGAACATTTTCTTGTCATATAGGGGACAGTGCAACTTTCTTTAAAAAGTCGATTTCTTCCCAACTGTGGATTAATTAAAACTTCGCCGTGTGCACCTCCGGCCATATTCTTTAAGTCTTGGGCAAAAAAACGCTAACTTTGCTGTCTAGTGGACTTCTTTGTCTATCGTTAAACTGGGACAAAAGAGTATTCTGTTTGTTGCAAATTAACTGTGTTTTTATTTGATGTTTGAAAAATATTGCCTACCAATTTATATTCAGATTTAGGTGGCGATTTATCACATTAACACGATGTAGGCCTATTGGCGAAATGATTTTGTAATCCGTTGTTTACGATATTAGCAGTCAAACATAATAATATGCTCTGTTTCCCCTATTATTCTAATATATTCTTGTTCCATAATCTTATGTTATTGTGTAGTAAAAAAAACAACAATAATAAAAAACGTCCCTTAAATCTAAGTGACTGCCTCAAACTGATTATATCCACTTTTATCCGGCATAAGCCAGATGGATGCGGTTCACGTTAGTTATATTAAAAACTGTTTAAGATCGTCTTATTAAACAGCTGCGACTTCGCCATATTAAATGCTGCTTTGATATATTATTTTACTTTATATTAACATATTATATAATGCGATGTTATTCATTGGAGAGCTTTGAAGTATGGTAAATTAATGTGATTTTGTAACATTATCTTTGTTATAAGATTTATTAAACATTCTTTATGAAATATGTAGAAAAATTAAATTTTAACATGAGATGGAGATTGATTAAATATTTATCTTAGTAACGCTTTCAATATTTAAAGTTATAACCAAAGTTATAATTGTAACAGAAATAGTTAAAGTTACAGTTATAGCGGTTAGTTATAATTAAAGCCAATATTGCGATAATAAGTTCTCTGAAGGTAAAGACTTGCTTGTGTTCTCTTGAGAAATTGTAGAAGCAAATCTTCAACAATTTACGTCTAAAAATCTCAATATTTATTATCTTCAACACGCAAGACTTGTTAATTAAACAAGCACGACGTACGATGAGTTTGAATGACGTGCGCTGAACTCAGACAAGGAGCCGGCTCCATGAATAATCAACCATCTGAATAATTCAACTCCCAGACCTTTTGAATATTGCGACGTCACTTTTTGATACAACCGTCATTTTTTGCGAGGGAAGGAAAATTATTTTAGGTAACGTTGATTTAGTGATCCCGATCTCCCGGACTATTGGTTTCATTTGAATATTAATTGAAAGCGATCGTATTTTTTACGTAGAATTTGTACTTTTTTGTGTCAGTTTTTATTAAAAGAACGGTTTTTTGTGAGATTCATAGCTGTCAGTTAGCAGGCGATTATTTAACAAAGTATTTAATTTAATTGAAGCGTACAAAAAGTAAGTTGGCTCAACAATTATAATATGCCATGAATTAGTTACCATTATACCTACTTCGAAAACAGCTGTTATTTATAGGAAAGTTTCACTTGTGATTTTTTCATTACTGATTCTATTAAATTTGATGTAATGCCGAATAATTGATAAACATTGCTGTATTATGAACACGGCTACCAGAAACAATACTTGATAGGTCACACAAGTAGTGGTTTTTATATAACAATGTACCGCACTATATTATTTTTCAAACAATTTTATTACTGTAGAGAACTCCGCAGTCTACACTAACAAAAACCTTAAGCTTGTTGTAATCCTATTCAGTCTAAAGTCTTAGTAATGAAGTGTTTCCGAACTAAATGCCTTCTCAATCCAATCGTTGGGAGCGACTTACAAAAGTCGACCGTTCAGTTCATTCGTTCATTCACTAAACTTCGACTTCAACTTCCAAGCGAACGTTCGAAATTGATTTATTATTTTATGAAAGCCTTTTGAAAAAATAGTTTGTCGTTTACAATTTTGGTGCTAACAATTATGAATAATTCAAAAAGTTTTGCTTGAGTTTGGGAGTCGAACCTATGTTATGTCAGTTTTCAGCGTGTTTAGTTTTTAAATGTTACTTAAAGCTTATACTATAACAAGCTCGTTGGTCTACATGAGGTCACTACCAACACCACCACTACAATAACACTTTGTTAGGTTTTTCTATCTGGAATTTCTGTGGCAGCCCAGCCCGGAGCTCAGTTGATGGCAATTGGCAATAGGCTCGCCCATGTGGGTGTACTATACAGTGTGAGTCTTTATAATGTGCACATATCGAAATGAGGAGAAATTATGTTTAATTTTATCGACGGATAAAATATTTGAAAAATCTAAAAAAAAAAAAAATTGTTTCTACTTGCTGAAATATTGAACGTAGCAGTGTGCAAGGCCTTTCTTTAACAGCTGATAGTAAATGTTGTGATTGAGTTATAAACGTGATTTTTTTACTAATAGAAAGCTAATACAATGTTAAATAATTTAAATTGATAAAAAAGTTAGGTAATACGGGTTTTATTAAGAAATTTTAGAATTATTGTTAAAATTTATGAAAAAATATCTGATGTTTGTTAAAAAAAAAAACACTTTAATTCTCAATTGGGCGGTTTTTTAAATTTAATTTGTATTTTATGAGGACATCCTTTTAGTTTCAATTATTACTGAGTTTGTTTCATCGTGATAGGTTATTTAGTTAAAAAGTTATACCGTTTTGTTTACACAGTAGTCACAGCAGCAAAAAATTAAAAAAATGCTATATATTTTTTTTTATATTTTTTCCGTTGATAAAATTAAGCATAGTCTCCCTCATTTCTATATGTGCACATTATAAATACTCACACTGTTTAGAGGAGCACCTCTGCTTGACCGTTCGGGGATTGCGAGCGTGATGTTATGTATGTTTGTTAAGTTTAGTCAGTCACAGACTGGTGAAGACAGGTATTACATAGGTAAATGTTAGAAAAACAGGAAGATGTGTGTGAGATTATAATTTATAACTTCATATATTATAGTGTTAACTTCCTGAACTACTGGATCGATGATTACAAATGAGATGTCGTTGATTTTTTCTTTAATTATGTTTTAGACTATAATGAATGATAAATAACGTCACGGGAATCTAATTATGGCGGACGCAAGACGTCAAAATGACGTCTTGCTTCCGCCATAATTGACACATTGTGATTTCATATTTTGATGTTAATTTTCCCGTAGTTACATAATAATTTTATTTGTTTTTTGTTACACAAAAGTATATTATGTCGGCCGACCCGGCTAAGGTCTCTATTCATCAGGGAAGCCGGAGCCGCAGATGAAGTCGGAGTCTAACATGAATATAGCCTAATATCGGCAGTTGAAGACGTTGAGCGTCAGCGGGAGCCTTGCGTGTGCTCTTATTGGTAGTGTGGCTGATAATCTATCATAAGACACACGCGGCTCTTGCTGTCTCACTCACGCGCTACGAGAGCGAAGAGGACGGAAGATTGAAGAGACAACTTCATATTTATATTTTCATTTTTCGAAGTGTATTTATTGTTGTTTCTGTTACAAATTGTTGATATGTAATGTTTCTGGTTATAATGTGTTACTGTTTTGCTGACACCTGTGATATCCGTCTTTATGTAAACTGTAAAAACATACCAAATAACACTATTACCACTACTTAGTGGTGGCCTCACGAAACAAACACTTTTCAACGAGTATTCAGAGAAAAACAACATTTTGTTGAAAGTGATTTTCATCCGGCCCGTTTAACGAACACTGTGAGGATTACCCGTGTGAACATACAGGCAATATGGCGGCGATATACTCGCACATTAGTGTTCAGACTAACTCGAATGAACTGATTAAACGTTGTGAAATAAGGGAATTAATTTTTTAAATTGTGCTACACTACAGGCTCAGTTTTTGTAATGAGACTTGTCGGCACTTACAAAGTTCATCTTCATACGAATAAACGAGACACAATAGATTTGTAAAGTTAAACGCTTGAGTTATGTAAAAAAACAAAAATCTAATAACTGTTATCAAAATCAAAATATTTTATTTCACATAAACCTACATGGGTACTTATGAAACGTCGGAAGCTAGATGCGGAGAAGAGCCGGCAAGAAACTCCATGGTTACTCTTTTAAAAATAATTGGCTTATCAAAATTAATTTAAAACCACATGATTTTATTTTGTTCTTCGTATAAACTTGTTTACAAATGTAAAAATGTTTGTTCATCCTGAACCAATTTTCAACCCCAAAAGCCTAAAACCAAACAGACACGCTATTTGTAAAATGAATTTCGCATCGAACAGCACAAAATGGTATTGAATTTGTGAGTGAATTTCACAAAATGGAGTTGTGCCCGGGGCGAACTAGTATGAACAAAATTCTTTAATAAAATGTATTTGTAGCATCCTGTCAGCTCCGCTTTGTCCGTCCGTGTGTTGTATGGCATGTGTTGTTGTATGTACACGTGGCACTGCTCAATTAAGCGCCAGGGTATTCAGCAAAATTTAATTTTTCTTACGGTTTTTGCAATTTGCAAGTCAGTATTAGGTTGTATGTTGATTGTATGTTGATTTGGGCACGCCACAATTGCGGCGATAAGTCGCCTCTTTGAGGAGTGGTTGGAGAGGCACCACGGCATCCTCACCTTCCGCCTGACGCAGGTCCTCACCGGACACGGTTGTTTCGGGAGGTTCCTGTTTCGGATAAGGCGGGAGGAAACGCCCGGGTGTCACCATTGTGTGGATCGCCCGGAGGACACGGTGGAGCATACAGTGGAGGTCTGCCCGGCTTGGGCGGAGCACCGCCGTGTTCTCACGGAGGCGATCGGCGGCGGCGATCTCTCGCGTCCAAACCTTGTCCAGGCCATGGTGCGGAGCGAGAGTGCATGGGAAGCCGTCACCTCCTTCTGCGAAGCAGTAATGCTCGCGAAGGAGGAAGCGGAACGCGTGAGGGAAAGGCAACAGCCGCGCCCTCGCGCCCCTAGCCACCGTAGGAGACGCCCTGGGCGGCGGGAATCGATTGCCGATTCCCGGCCACCGTAGGCGCGGGCTTGCGGACGACGAGTAATGGGCAGCTCGCCGTCCGGTAAGGACCAGGCCCGGGTCGACGGCGCGTTGTGTTCCACGCGCGCCTCAAAGAGATGTCAGCAGTGACGGGGTCAATTGAGCTGATGCCGCCGGGGTCGCGGGTAGTTCAAAAGAGATACCGTGGCCCTGGCACGGGCAACTGAAGGAACATGGGTGGGTTTTAGTCAGTAAAAGTCTGACACGCCCTCCCGCTCTGCCCAGAGCGGGAGAAGTCATTTGATGATTTCCCATCCACAAAAAAAAAAAAAAAAAAAAAAGGTTGTATGTTGATTAAAGTATGTTTCGCGACCGTAAAAAATTAGAATTATAATCATTAGAATCAGTAGTACAACTCAAGTTAGTATAATCCTCAAATGTCAAGATTTCATGAAATAGTCATTCATTAGGATTAAGTATTACCTGGTCTTAAAGAGATGTATTGATGACATTAATGATTATAATTCTGTTTTATACATACTTGATACGGTCTTGAATCATATTCATATCAACGTACAACTTGATACTGACCTTCAAATTGCAAAAAAGTAAGAAAATTTTAAATTCGCAAGCTACCCTGGCGCTTTCGCTTTATTATTAATTACTAAAAAGTTTTACATAACATCACTGGTATGGAAAATAATTGAGTTTAGACGCTCTAAGGCCAGTTTGCACCACACATTACTAAATAACGTAAACGTTTAGTGGTAAACGAATGCAAAACATCGTTCTGTTTTGTCAGAAAGACAGAATTCGGTACTTAACCGTCTAAATAGTGATGTTAGTGTATTTAATCTCAAAGCTCCTTTTTTGTTAGAAGTAGGTAGTACCTACTAGAATATTCATATACACATTCATGAATATAACAAAACCGCGCAGAAAGGTAAATGCAACCTAGCCACCAAATATTAAGCCTCAGTATATTAAATTCTGGTTAATGAACGTATTAATCAGCAGAGGTGAGTCAGGAATACTGAAACCGCGGGTAGTTGGAACAAATTGCGATTTGTATTGAAAACCGATACATTGCGGTCTTTCAGTGAGCGAATATATGAGGGAGCGGATTCGGCAGATTTTGCCGAATTACTGCGAAATAATTTGAAACGAAAGGGGATGTTGTGGTCGAATTTGAGGGTAGTTCGTCGTTACCGGTTGTGTTTATTATTATAATGATGTAATAGTGACACGATTTTGATTTTAAGGATATAAAACATAGACAGTAAATAAAGGGATGTGGATCTTGCTAACATATTAAAGGAAACCTTCATGAAGGATGAGTTTTGGCCGAAAGGTGTGGCGTACCGACGTTTCCGTGGAAGGTTACGTGACACCACGCAGCGCAACTCGACGCCGACACAGTCATCACTTCGTGCACAATAGTTTGTTTTGATAATTAAAATATGTATGTTTAGGTGTGGATTATTAATAGAGGGGCGAATATAGTATGGTGCGAACACTGATACAGCGTGTTCGTAGGTTGTAGTTGCTTTTGTAAATGGGTGTTTTTTGCCGTCCCGCTCATCTAAGTAAACCTTTCAAAAGTCCATTGGCTTAGTTTAAATGTAGTTATCAAAAACCTCATCGAAGTTTTCATCTTATTTTCTGCACAGTAACCCGTCACAGCTCGTCAATCAATAGACCTTAGACCCGGGCAACTTTCACTAGCTAAACTTTGAAAAGTCTTCAAAGTTGTAATCAAAACGCTCTGTATTTTAATAACCCATCATCCTTTGAGATGAAACTATCATTTGGCAGTATTGATTTTTATCTTTTACATTAATATTTATCAGCTTTTGATAAATATTAATGTAAACGATAAAAATCTTTTGATGAGAAGTAAATAAAGGTAAATATTTCGGAAATGTTGCTTATTTTACTCAAGGTTAAATACTGTTATAAAATATTTATTTCCAGTCTTCAATTAAAAGTCAACAGCGTTCTACAAAAAGACTAAACAAATAAAATACAAGTTGTACCTTTGATACCCAGAATTCTGTACAAAATAATTGGCATTTGAAAACTGGGTTGAGAAACATAAAGGCTATCAAAAGTCACTTCCAATTCATATTTCGGGTTTCGGCGCCGTATTTCCACGAAAACGAACGTTCATTCGTATTTCGGCTTCTACGAATACCAGCGAACTGTTTCCAGGAATACGGGTTAGTAATCATTTTCAGGTAGAAGCGGGAGATGTGTTCTAGGAATATTACTTGTACAGAATATATCTGTGTGATGGGCAGCTGTCTACTGACCGTGTGGAATTGACCTTTTACAAAGCTGACTTACGAGTATGTAGGTATTTAGTGTCCGAGTCTATAATTTTGATGAAACTAGCGTTTGACTGCTCCAGTGATTTTTCCGTTCCTTTTGTTAATCTTCAGCCCATAAGCGAACTTTATGGTAACAATCGAATGACCGACATCTGTCGTTTCGTTTGCTGCGAGAAACAACGACAATCGAACACGGATGTGTTGATGTTGTTCGCATTTATAATATTAGTAGAACTACATTATGCATTTTTTTGAAGTCTAGCTCCAGTGTTCAACAGTCCCGAGAACAAATTCATTTCGAGCTAGTTTCGAGTATAACTTGGAACGATTTAAAGTGGATTTATTTATATCATATCCCCGTCTTGTATTATTGTGAATTTGGAAACAATTTCTGCACAATAAAAGGTGCGCTATAATTAACAAAACTAAACTAATTTCTGCATAAATGTAAAATGAGCTTAAAAACATAATATAGTGACTAATATTAAGGAGAGAGAACGTTCTCATATTCTGTAAAAACAGTGTTTTGTAGTGTGTTCATAAGAGCTGCGCGCGCTAGGGCTGCGCGTAATAACTTTGATAAATAAAAGGACAAATTTTATGATAGTAGAACAAAACTGTTTCTCGTGTGAAAAAAAGGTTGCTATTCATTTAAAACTCTTTGTTTTTATAATACAATAATTAATTGTCCTGTTGACAATATAATATGAAAATATTGGACATGAACACTAAAATGTTTTTTTATCATCATCAGTGCTCGCACACCATAAAATAAATAGGGTCTGTCCACCACCTGTCTGGTTAACGGACAGATAGCTAGAATGCAATTTTTTATCAGTACGGCTTACCTAATGGTAAAATGGGCACTGGAGCTTCTGTGTTATAGGACGACTGGTAATTAGTCACCGATACTTAAACTCGTGATTGTACTCATGATAACAAATAACTTTTACTATGGCACCAAACTTGAAATTGCAAAAAAAAAAAATCTAAATGATTTTTTTTTTTTTCAATTTCAAGTTTGGTCCTCATAACTCGTCAAAATGTAAGGGACAACTGATTTTTTTCGTGATTTCAGGTTTGGTCCCATAGTAAAAGTTGATTGATATCATGAGTACAATCCTGTGTATTAATTACCAGTCACCTATATACGGAAAACAACACAAAGATTTTAATAGGTCTTTACCTATGAAATTGCCGTTTTGTATGAAAAAATTTAAACGAATTTTTTTCATGCATTTTTTATTTGTATTAATCGAAGTAATCACCCATGCAATCAATGCATCTTTGCCAACGTAGTGGCAGTCTATTGATGCCCTTCTTAAAGAAATCAGCTGGACGGGAGGCAACAAATTCTTCAAAGGCATTTTGTACTGCCTCTCGGGTATTGAATATTTTTCCCGCCAAGAAGTTATCCAAATTCTGGAAAAAGTAGTAGTCTGTAGGCGCAAGGTCTGGTGAGTAGGGCGGATGACGGAGAGCTTCCAGCCCCAGTTCTTGCAACTTGGAGACCGTCTGCTGTGCAGTATGAGGTCGCGCGTTGTCGTGCAGGAGCAGCAGAGACGAGCGATCGACCAATGCTGGTTGGAGCTTCTCCATCATTGTGTTTAGTTCTTCACAGTACACATCTGAAGTAATGCTCACCCCGTTTGGTAAGAAGCTGAGATGAATCACACCGGCGCTAGACCACCAAACAGTGACCATCACTTTTCTAGGGGTAAGTTTTCGTTTAGGGCATTGTTTAGGTGCTGAACCAGGATCCAACCAACTTGCTGAGCGCTTGCGGTTATCAAACAGAATCCATTTTTCATCGCAGGTAACAATGCGGTTCAAAATTCCTTCATTTGTGTGTCTGTTGAGCAGTGCAAGGCACGTCTCGACGCGTACTTCGCGCTGGCGATCATTGAGTTCGTGGGGCACCCATTTGTCAAGCTTTTTTACCTTGCCAATTTGACGCAAATGGACCAATATTGTTTTGACGCTAACGTCGAAAGCTGCTGCTAATTCAGCCGTAGATTGTGTATCATCAGCTTCCACAATCGCCTTTAATTCGTCATTGTCGACCAAAGTCTTCGGACGACCGCGAGGTTCATTTTTCAGGTCGAAATTTCCAGAACGGAAGCGAGCAAACCAATAACAAGTGGTGCTTGCAATGGTGTTGGTTTGTAGTGTTAGCTCCGTAAACGTCGTCGATGTTGCGTGCCGCTTGTGCCGCGTTGCTGCCATGACGGTACTCATATTCCATAATTACTCGAATTTTTAACGTATCCATGATGAGGAAAAAGATTGAAATGCGATGAAAATGTAACACTTATCAATAAACAAATGACTACTTTTGGAAAAAAAAATCCATGTAAAAAAAAAAAATTAATAAAATTAAAATAAAATTAATTTGAAATTAGAATTCTTAGCCAAACAAAAATATTTTGATTTGAAATGGCCAGTACTGCAGAACGGCAATTTCATAGGTAAAGACCTAAAGTACAGTTGGTAGCCCTGTCGCCGTGCCAGCGGGCGCTTGAATTAACATGCATTTTCTAGAATATCGCTTCACATTAGAAATGTTCTACGTTACTGTAATAGCTCGGATGTCACTGTAAAACATTTTAATTTCACTACTATTTAAGAAACTCTATTCACTATCATTATAGTAAAGAGTTTGTGATGGCTACCTCCGATCCACTTAATTGAAAAGGGAGTCTAGAGGTTTCACTCTAGGCTTCCTGTTAGGGACTTACCCCAATTTATCTAGAATTACGTTGAAGAAATACGGCTTGATTTTATATACGAATAAAATTGGTTAGTCTGTACTAAAAATATACTTTATCTCAAATCAGATTGGCAAGTTTAGTGTTCTTTTTGTCGAGAATGAAAAAAATCTAGAATCGTATTCGTAGAACACGTTTTAAGAAGCTTTTTTACGTTTATTACAGCGGTATTTTTTTTTTTTATATTAGAAGAGAATCAAGAGACGGCCTAAGTAACTTAAAAAGCGGCCAAGTGCGAGTCGGACTCGCGCACGATGTTTTCCGTACCATTCCCATCCGTACCATCTATAAACGGCAAAAAAGTCATGTTTGTTGTATGGGACCCCCCTTAAATATTTATTTTATCCTGTTTTTTAGTATTTGTTGTTATAGCGGCAACAGAAATACAACATCTGTGAAAATTTCAACTGTCTAACTGTCACGGTTGATGAGATACAGCCTGGTGACAGACGGACGGACAGCGGAGTCTTAAGAATAGGGTCCGTTTTACCCTTTGTGTACGAAACCCTAAAAATTAGCTATGTATATTATTTTAGGAGGCTGAAATAGCTTCAGCAAACAAGTCAGCCTTTTTAAATGAACAGCCAGTCCCGGGATACGCACAGCGGGCCAAAAAAACTGAACCTCACAATTTTATTTACGACCCGAATAAATTTGTTTAAGATAGCCCTCGGATAATAGGATATTTTGCCATTACGTAGATCCTGTATACATTTTGTCGTAATTTGTATGACTTGGCCCACGGCTGGTCTTTTGTTTTCATGTAATTACCTTTTTAGTACTTTAGGTGACTTGGTATTTATGTAGCCGGTTTTTAATGTGATGTAGATAGCACTTGTTCAATGAGTCCGTTGAAATGTGTTACGTCTGAGATATACAACGTACTGAAACGGAAATTAAAGTAGCTGGACTACGTTATAATGTAAGTTTAAGTGTGACAGATAATGTTACTTTCTATGGTTTAAACCTTTTAAGATATTTAAAGCTCAACTCAAACTCAAAGCATTTATTTCATATAAACCAATTACAGGCACTTTTGAATTGTCAATGGGTCGGTCAGTCAGAAAGATGAAGCTAGTTGCCCATTCCAAAGCGTAGTAGATCCCTATGGAGAAGAACGGGCAAGAAACTCCACGGACACTCTTTTAAATCATAATATTTTTACAAAATATTGGTTACACCGTTCATGTTGAAAATATACATGTGAGAACAATGTAGAAAGACGTGCACGTTAAAAAGCGTCCGTAATAAAAAGATAAACACTAAAACAACTAAATTAAATATTAAAATTAAAAATAAGCCATGGCAGCTAAGAGACGACCAGGCCCAACTGACGGCGCCCGTTCACGAACATGACGCATGGATCAGCACCAATTAGCTCAACCATTTTGAAGGGAACTTAATGATCCAACACACACGCCACCACCAGCGAGACATTTGAGTGAGCATGACATACTCTCAACCGCCAGGGCACACTCATGTCAGTGAAAGACGTACCCAGTAAAAGGTAGCTTAATAGTAGCTACATAGTGCTCACACATGTGCTATGCAATTATATAATACTAAGAGATTGAATCTAAACAATGCAAAGAAAGTTTTCTCTCATCTTAATCTTCAGCAGCTCCAACAATATATCCGAATGCTAATCAATTAATTAATGCGTCCTTGTGGAGCAGGACAAGCATTCAGTCAAGCATTTTTGTCAGCGATGTAATCCCCCAACTTATAATATGCCCGGCTGCATAGTGTGCGTTTTATACAAGATTTAAATTTCGTTTCATTCAGCTGGAGTATGTGGGGAGGTATTTTATTATAACATTTTAAACAGCACCCCATGAAGTTGTAAATAGTCTTTATAGACGTCGTTGCATAAAAATAGAGATTACATTTTAGAGATAGATATTTTAGAAATATACCTACATGTCAATCTAATAATTAGATTCTAATTAATTAGATTGACATATAGGTATATCTCTAAAATATCCCAATAAATACAATACTGCAATATGTTACGCATTTCGCTTCCCTTACACAAAAATATCCTATCATACTGATCCCTTTAAATAAAAAGACCGTAAAACCTCTAACTTACAGTATTTACGATACTGCTCTCAAATAGCAGTTTCCAACAAAAAGTGACATTAAAATGCTAAACATTGTGAGTACTTTAATTGGCCCGCAGTGTAAAGTTGTCCGGTACAGTCGGCTCCGTGTTACTTGCTCAGTTCAGATCGTTTGCATACTGATCAGCTGTTCTTCCCGGAATTGTAAAGGTCACACTATTTTTGTGAACCTTTTATCGATCAAGCTGACTTCGCGACACAGATCTTGCTAAAGTCGGCTGTACTGATCTAGCTTATGTTTGGCACGTAAGTATTGAATCTCTTTAAGTAAAGTCGATTCTAGAAAGAAACATTCTAGAAACCGTTACAGAAAAAAAGCTGAAGGTTAGTGTTGCCACAAATTATAATAAAAACACGCCTACAATAATAACAAATCGACACTCAGCAACAAGTTCTCATTACAAAGAATTGCAAGCCAAACACATCCGAATGCAAGCCGAACACTCCCGAATACCAGCCAGCTGCCAGCCTACCGCAAAACCAAACCAACGCAACGCACATACAGGTATTTGTGCGATCTACGCGGCCAAAATTATTTTAATGCCTAATTGGTATCTAAACAAGGTAAATAAACAAAAAAATTACAAAAAATATATATATTCCAAAATAAAAAATATATGTATTAAAAATAAAAAAAATAAAAAATATTCAGATCGCTTTATTGATTGGTACAAAGGGAAAACATAATAATGCTAAGTTTCTTGAGTTTCTTCGTCGCTTTCTGATGAATTTTCTGATAATATGTTGGATTCCGCAGATACAAACATTGCCAAGGTTTCAGGCAAAAATGTTTCCGCTTTCCTTTTTTTTACAGTTCGCATGCTACTGAGCAGAGGATCTGAACTGAGCAGAAGGCGGTTAAAGATATCCTGATTACAATTTTTCCTGGAAAATTTCCTTGCAAAATCTTGGCGGTAACATCTAAAATGTTTGTTGCGAGCCTCAGCTGCTTCCTCGGAAAGCTGTCCGATTGGTAATAATGCCTTTTCAATTATGACTGCGCCATGGACTAAAACCTTGTGCATTGTTGGCGTCATAGGATGCCAATTATACAGGTTTACATAAATACGAGCAGTTTCTGAAGCATATCTTTCATATTTAGCGGAATCAATTTTGAACCCGCTTGAAATTGCTTCCAATATGACTTTCAGCCTATAAATTAGTTCATAACTGATGCCAGTTATTTCAGCGGCTAATCTGGGGTTCTCAAAGAACCTTCTGCTGGTATTTCCATCATTTGTGTTCCCAAAATTGGATTTAGGCATATCTATAATAAGACCTGTCTCAATGCGAAACCTTCTTTGTATCTCTTTTTTGGTTTGAGCTTCTAGGTCTTTCTCCTCTTTCGATTTTCTTCCCCTGTATTTTTTCACCTGAAGTTTGTAGGCTAAATGTAGGATACATTCAAATATCCGAATTCTTGCGTGTAACACTGATATTCCGAATTCAAGGGCTGCAAAATTCACTTCCCTTGTATAGTCCAATTTATTAAAATCTTTCGAGGTTGCTCCACAGATGTAGCACCTACTTGTAGACTTTGTGCCTGTGGCTGCATTGCAGACCTTTCCGTCTACCATGGTCATTATAAAATGGTGCTTAATGAAGAATTTTTTCCCTGATAAGTCGACCTCTGTTGGGACTAAAGAGTCAATAGCGCTTTTAACGTGTCTTATTTCTTCTTCAGTGACATCATTCGTTTCCTTGATAAAACGGAATCTTATTGGTCGACAAAATCGCGGCAAAGAGGGCGTTGGATTATTCCATAAAACTTTTTCATTGTTATCTCCACAAACCAATTGAAGAGGCACAAAGCAGCTTTGGAATAAGTTTGAATCAGAATCGGTATTTTTTCTAGTTGTTGCTTAAACTGTGATTGTTGGGACCCATCACAGCCCCATTTATTAATTATAGTTAAGCATTCACGCTCTTGCTCCTTTAAAGTTAGCAATACCTCTTCTAGGTACTCCGATAAACGCCTAACGGTAACATCCATTAGAGGCTGTAACTGAGTTTCGGCACTGGTACTCGTTACCGTACACGATTCTTGAGGTGGGTAACATTTCTTCTTGGCTTTTTGTAAGGCACTGTAGCACGGAAAAAACTTCTTATTGGTCTTTCTTATAATTTCGTACTGTCCTTGTGTCAAATCGGCATCTATAAACATTTGCAAAGCTTGCATTGCTGTCAAGGAGGGTTGCTCTTTACTTGATTTAGTAAGATAAAATGCCTTTTTATATTTAGTTGCTCGTGTCGGAGTACTAGTGATATCTTTTAGGACATTTGATGCATCTTTGTTACCAGATTTCCCCAATTCCACTTTCGCAGCATGTATTATGATCTCCTTTTCAAAATGAGAACGAAGTTCTTCAGTCTTTCGCCTTTTGCTCCTCTCACTTCCGTCTGCAAACGACTTGGATGGTCGACCTGGCCGTTTTTGTGAAGTCTCAACAACAGGTATTTCAAAAGTACCTTCCAGCCAAGACCGGTTGTATTTTATAAAATTATCTTCTTTGTAATGAGCTTTGGTCCACCTTCGTTTGATTTCTGATTTGAAATGGGCAAAACCACGTTTCAAATTAGCAATTTGGTCTTCATTGTAACCTTCACATGACAAAAGTTGATCTTTTAGATAATTTAATTTGGCATCTAAATTAGGCAAATTTTCGTTTTTCATGAGGTCAAACAAGTATTGTCGGGTCAAAATCCTTACTCCTGATGTACCCTCTGAACCTAAAACAAACATATACTATGTTAAAAGTCGCTAACAAATATTTCCAATTTTAGACGAAATTTCGCTGAATATCTTTAATCCCTCAAAACTGTATAAAGCCGGACGTTTCCGGATATGTTTTTGATAGTATTTATAAGGAAAAGGATCAAATAATAACCTATAATAAAAATTATACCCCGATCTACCCCGATACATAAACAAAAACACTAGCAAAGAAAAAATATTGAAGAAAATCACGGTATGAAAATTAGTTTTTTATTATAAAAAAAAATAATGTAGTTTTATAGTTGATCATAACTTTATTTATGTAGTTTGTAAGTCTCTTACCTTGTCTATCAGAATCCATCACTTTCAATTCGTAAGAAGAACTCGATAACATAAAAATTCACTTTGAAAGTTTAATTTTTAGAAAAGCGCCGAGAACAGATACGTACACTAGGTGAAACGGTCAAATTTCGACTGACGCTACCGGAGTGGGGTGCGCGGTAGCAGGTAGATACAGCATGGGTATTGTTCCCGGGTTCGTACTCTGTTCCCGGAACTCGTTTTTATGAATATTATTGTTATTTTGATAATGGGATTTTTGGCCGCGTAGATCGTACAAATACCTGTTTGTGCAACGGCTGCAAGCCTGCACCTGTTAATTAAAGTACTAATAGTTTGAGAGCTCACACACGGAACAGTAACTCAGTTACACTTTAATCACAATGTTGTTTAATTAGGGTGAAGTTTGGTGTCAATGAAATCGTTATAATGCGTGCTAAAATAGTACTAAATTAATTGTTATTAGCCATAATTACCTCACGTCGAAGATGTAGAGCAGTGGAGATGGTCTTGGCGCGGCGAATCGCACTTCGTCGTAGTAGCGGCTGAACATGAACACCAAGGGGGCTTTCAGGGGCTTTAGTCGATTGAACAAGTATTTGGATACACAACCCTCCATTCTCCTGAAACCCCAGAGAAAAGAAAAAAAAAAAGTGGGCGCAGTTCGAGCCTACGCTGTTTATTTTCATGAAAACGTTTGGTTACAGCTGTAACCAAACCTAACCCGGTGATAACAAAGTGGTATCCTCAAATGGCTGTATCACAATAATACCTATCAGCTGTAATGGATACAAAAACAAATAACTAAATGTTGTAGAACAAGCGATAATTCTGCAGTATGCACTGCGATAAGTTGATTAATAGTAACCCCTCATTAATACGAACGCCTGCAGCGAGGCAGATAAATTGGCGCGTTATATCTGCCTACCCTACCTAGTCTAACTGCCAAGCGATGTAATTTGCATTGAACAGCAAGTGGGCGGGGCGGGGGCACGCGAGTCACCCTCACGCGATGACGGTAATACGGCGAGCAGAAGTCAGCTGTTCAAATTAAATGGCATTTGATGACCGAGATTTTTTATAAATAAGTAATGGAAATTGTAAACGGAATACCTACTACCTATCTGATATTGAGGTTCAACCGCTTACGTCGGATTAATCCGACAAAAAAATAATAATAAACCGCTAATCGGATGCATCACCCACGGTCATCGGTGATGAGACTGTATATCCCGCGGAAGTGCGGAGGTCGAGGCTTCAAGACCCTGCACAACCGTGAGGTATGAATTCTCAGGCAGTACTTCCTAGACGCCGACGTGGGGATGCACCGAGATGTGGTCTCAGTAGACAAGTGCCTCACTCCGCTCTCCTTAGCTAACGAGAACTAGCGCAAACCTATGGTATTAGATACTAACGACCGCAGGGAGATATGGCAGAGCAAAGAGCTTCATGGGCGCTTTTACCGGGTCCTACATGGGCCCGATGTAGACCTCTTAGCGTCCGTATCCTGGTTACGATTCGGTGATCTCTTTGGGGAAACCGAAGGCTTTGTCTTTGCGATTATGGACGAAGTTATGATGGCGAACAACTACCGGAAATATATTGTGAAGGACGGCACGGTTGACATCTGTCGGGCATGCTACCGTCCGGGGGAATCAATCCGTCACATTATTTCTGGCTGTTCTCGTCTGGCTAATGGAGACTACTTGCACAGACACAACCTTGTAGCCAGGATCATCCACCAGCAACTTGCTCTGAAATACAGTCTTATGGAATCGGAAGTACCGTACTATAGGTATGTGCCTGACCCAGTTCTCGAAAATGGCAATATTACGTTATATTGGGATGGATCTATCATCACTGACAGGACTATTGTTGCCAATAAGCCAGACATAGTGGTGATAGATCGATTAGAGCGTCGCACAATGATTATTGATCTAACGGTCCCGCATGATGAGAATCTCGTGAAAGCTGAAAAAGATAAGCAGATCAAGTATCTTGACCTGGCTCGCGAGGTTGTCGACATGTGGGATGTGGACGGCGCGTTGTGTTCCACGCGCGCCTCAAAGAGATGTCAGCAGTGACGGGGTCAATTGGGCCGATGCCGCCGGGGTCGCGGGTAGTTCGAAAGAGATACCGTGGCCCTGGCACGGGCAGCTGAAGGAGCATGGGTGGGTTTTAGTCAGTAAAAGTCTGACACGCCCTCCCGCTCTGCCCAGAGCGGGAGAAGTCATTTGATGATTTCCCATCCACAAAAAAAAAAAGCAATCGTTGTGCCGATAGTCGTGACGGCCAATGGCATAATAGCCAAGATCCTCGATCAACACCTGAGGAGGCTCTCGTTAGGCAATTGGATCAAGGGCTTGATTCAGAAAGCGGTACTTCTAGATACGGCGCGTATCGTTAGGAGGTTCCTCTCTCAGCAGCCCTGACCACCGGTAGCTTGGACCCTGTTCCTGATACCGGTGGGAAACTATTTTTTTATATTTTTAAATGGTTTTATATTATTTTTATTCTAATATTTAAAAATGTAACCTATATGTGTAAAATGAAATAAAGGAAAATAATAATAATGTTAGGTTAATCGTTAACGATCAAACATAATTAATAACTGCTTTTTACTAAATATGTATGCATGGAGAAAGAGCCCTTAGGTGTTATTTATCACACCGTCTACCATCTCTTGATAGTCGTGAGGTCTCAGCCAGAAAACAAAATACATAATATCTAACAATACAGCACCCCTATATGTTTGTTTATGTTAATATCCACTCCACTGCAGACACAACAAATAATAATTAAGCCTCTCAACTACCCTCGGGGCTTGTAGCCGGACAGTCATCATTCCCCCTATTCAGTTAAGGCTCCATCAGACAGGCGCGACACGCAACACGAAGGCACCGCTCGTCGCGCGATACGCAGTGCCTTTGTGTCGCGTGCGATTCGCATCGCGTGTCGCATCTGTTTGTACCTGCCTTTACACGTGCAAGAAATCAAACAATAATCGCTTGCATACCGCCGACGTCCAATTATTACTGCCTACCTCTTTACCCATCCCAAAGGGAGGTGTGAATATAGACTCCAATAATTCCGTACATGCGAAAACAAAATGACATAACTCTTGAACAATGATTTGCGAAACACAACCATAAACTCATTAACAGCTTCGGTTCAATTTTAAATGATAGAATTCTCGGACCTTTCACGGACAGTGCAGTACTATGATACTGTTTTCAAATTGTTGGTAGTGGATGAGTTGGTTGCCATGGTGATGAGGGAGCACAATTTATTGTCTGAGTATGAACGGTAAGCCGATTAATTAGCAACAGCACGGGGCAGTGGCTGATTGTTGGAGCGTTGTTGGAAGCTCAGGGGACCAATTTTCCATAATTCTATGTGAGTGGAATCCGTTCCAAGGTCTGGCTCTTGGCTGTATTTAATTATTATTATGATTGCAGGTATCGCGTAAGTACGTATTTTACAAAATATAAAACTGGCCAAGTACGTGTCGGACCACGCACAATGAAGGGTTCCGTAGTTGAAAAGAATTTATCCTAAAAACAAACTTAACATTGTAGTTGAAAAACATTTTCTCCCCTAAATTAATATACGAGTAGGTACGTTATGTTCAATTATCGAACTGCAAATTTTCGTAAAAATATTTGTTTTAGGTGATAAAACTACAATTATCATGCAAGCTTTGAAGCGCTGAGGAGCCGGGCTGGCGCGTATAAGGATTTTCGGACCTTTTCCTTTACTCGTGCTGTGGGACCTGACTTCTCGCCAAATTTCATGATACTAGGTTAACGGGAAGTACCCTATATATATTTTGAATTATTTGCGAGTTTCAAAATATGTCGCATAAATGGGCGTATTTTTTATTGCGTTGTTTTTAACCGACTTCAAAAAAGAGGAGGTTCTCAATTCGTCGGAACCTTTTTTTTTATTTTTTTTTTATGTATGTTCCCCGATTACTCGAAGATGGCTGGACCGATTTGGATTTTTTTGTTTTATTCGAGAGGGTATACATCACAGTTGGTCCCATATAAAATTGATTAACTTTGCTTCGGTAGTTTTTGAGTTAGCTTCAATAATACGTATTTTTCCCCTTTTATATGGATGATGTTCTAGTTTGTTTTGCAGGTAGTGGTATTAGAATTTGTGTGGGGTAGGTACACAACTAAAAAGTGAAAAATAAAAACTTTTTTACAAAAAAATACAACCGACTTCTAAAAACAACACTACAAAGTGAAAAATAACTTTAATTTCGGAAGTCGGTGGCAAAAAACGAAAATACATTTAACTATACACCGACTTCCGAAATTAAAGTTATTTTTCACTTTGTAGTGTTGTTTTTGGAAGTCGGTTGTATTTTTTTGTAAAAAAGTTTTTTTGAAGCTTGATTTTTTTAGAACTCTAAGGGACTATAGACCTACGCATTTGATATTCATTTCAACTTGATACCTCCACGCGTTCCTGAGAAAAAGGGTCTTGACAGACTGACAGACAGACGGATAAAGAAGTGATCCTAGGGTTCCTTTTTTGAGATACAGAACCCTAAAAATCATTAAAAAAAAAAACGGTGAAGGAGGAAAACATCGTGAGGAAACCCGTGCCTGAGAGATATCATATTAATTCTCGACGGCATCTGCAGCCAAGTCAGAGGCCCATTTCATAAATAAAACTCTGACACGCAGCAGGTGTTCAGGTTCAGTAAACAAGCACACGAGAAAGAAAGAGCACGTTGGTTCTGTTAGATTTTACAGGATTTTATTATGTGAATATAATATTTATATTTATAAATACAATATCAAAGTCACAATACAGAAAGGATTTCAGATAAGTTGAGTCACGTGACGTGATACACTTCACTTTGAATGGGATTCTTCTTGTTACGAGTTCATTGAAACTTAGCACAGTGAGCTTGCAGATGAGTACACCGTGTATGTACAACACGACTTGCTAAAGTTAGGTGTCATTATTAGTAAGTACAGGTTTTTTCAGTCTCTAGGATCTTTCTTTAGAGATATTGACTAAATAGATGATGTCACATTGAATGTAAAGTCTAACTATATCGTTGAAGTACAGACAGCGATAAAAGTGAATTAAAACTTCAGTTTTTTAAATCTTAATTATTGAGTTAAATATTTAATTGAAGTTGAAGCTAAACTAAAATTAAAACAAATCAAAACTCTGGGCTCTTGAATTGAAATACAACAATATTGTGTAGGTACATTCATCGACAAAAGTAGATTAACGCTTTGCAGGACACCAACGAGACACAATAGTAGTTTTATTGTTATTACTGCTATGGCCATATCTCTTACACGAATAATTTTGTATCAACTTAGATGATGTGTAAAAGTCAATCAATCAGCCTAGCTTTTTCCCAACTACTACCAGTATTTTATATGGAGCGACTGCCTATCTGACCTCCACAACCCAGTAACTGGGTAATACCATACCCCTTGGTAAGACTGGTTGTCAGACTTTCGGGCTTCTGACGACCCGTAACGACTGTCAAAGATCCACGAATGACAGCCGGGACCAACGGCTTAACGTGCTTTCCGAGGCACGGAGGAGTCTCGGTATGTAAAGATAGTCACCCATCAAACTCAAACTCAATGCATTTATTTCAAATAAACCAATTACAGGCACTTTTGAATTGTCAATGGGTCGGTCAGTCAAAAAGATGAAGCTAGTTGCCCATTCCAAAGCGTAGTAGACCCCTATGGAGAAGAACGGGCAAGAAACTCCACGGACACTCTTTTAAATCATAATATTTTTACAAAATATTGGTTACATCGTTCATGTTGAAAATATACATGTGAGAACAATGTAGAAAGACATCCACGGACCAACTCTGGCAAGCGTAGCTTAACTTAAGCTTAACTTCGCCAGTAACTGTGATCGACTACGTAAACACTAAACCACGTTCTCGCAAAAGGGACGCATCGCAAGGAGAGGATGTCTCATGCCCACCAGATGACGGAAACTATGCTCAAGACCCCTGCGTCTCAAAGACTTTAGCGGAACAGACTGCCTTGATTAACAAACTACTGTCTGATGTAGGGGAAATTAAGTCCCTAAACACACAAATACAGGCGTCCAATGCTGAAATTCACAAGACAAATGGAAAGATAGTCGAATCGATGTCTTTTATGAACAAGCAGTTTGAGGACATGAAAAAGGAGGTCGAAGATTTAAGGAAAGAACGTCTGCAGCAAAAACAATATATTGAAAACTTAGAGAAAAAGATACTTGACCTACAGCACAAGTCACGGTCGTCGGGTATTGAAATCCGGAATATTCCGCAGGGGCACACAGAAACCAGCACCTGCCTTATAAAAACAGTGCGCAAAATCTGCGATGTTGTTGGAGTCCCTGTCCAGGAATCAGGCATACGTGACGTATACCGGCTACCAGGGAAGGCTGCTGGTCCGAATGCCTCACGCCCGATTATTGCAGAATTTTCAATGGTACAGACGAAACAGTCAATTTTGTCAGCTGTACGGGCTTATAACAAGGAGAAAGGAAAGGACGATAAAGTAAACACCATTCTCATCGGGATACCAGGTAAACCCCAACCGGTTTATATCGCCGAGCAATTGCCTGCTACTACCAAAAAACTATTTTATCAAGCTCGAGAATTTGCCAAGAACAAAATCTATAAATACTGTTGGATTTCTAATGGCAATATCTTCCTCCGCAAGAAAGAGGGCGACAAGCAAGTCTTAATACTTTCAGAAAAGTGTCTTCTTGATCTCGAAAACCTAAATATGTGACTAATTTTACTGTTTTTTAATGTACTGTTTAAATTAAGTTTAATTACCTTTACCTGTAAAACATCCCCACAACACACACCTTACACTTCATATACATATGCTACAAATGAAATTCTAACCACACCATACACTAAAAATATGATATATGCACAACATCATTCATTCCTACACAGATACATGCGATGTTCCATCTATTCACAGTCCAAACCAAAGAAGTCACTCATTTTTAACACAATTTTAGCGATAATTCCTATTCCAAATGGCAAAAACATAATTTATGACTTAAACAAAGAATTTTACCACATATACATAGGCAACCCTTTTAAGTGTAGTCCTAATGACTGTTTTAAATATATCGACACAGCCGATTGCAAGTTAAACTTTTTACTTATACGAAACTTATTATTCTGCATACAAGTGCGAAGAAACGTTTCTACTTTAAATTGTATACAATTGTATCACAATTTGTCATTTCTGATGATTCCAAATGGCTATAATAAATAATATATGCAGTGAACTAGATTCGCTAAACGTAGGTAACTCTTTGACTTGTAGTCCAGAGGATTGTCTGAAGTTCGTAAAAAATTCCGATAACAATATAAAATTCTTACATTTAAACATACGCAGCATAAACAAAAACTTTGAACAACTACAGGTATTGCTACACTTAACGAAAATTCACTTTGATGTCATAATATTGACAGAATGCTGGCTTAGTAAGGTTAGTAACCTACCTGTGCTGCAGGGATTTCAATCCCATTTTACTGAAATAAACTCTAACCAGAATGATGGAGTCGTTATCTATACGAAACATGGCCTGCAAATTTCTGTGTGGGAACCTAACTTTATGAGTGGTAACTGTCTAGTCTGTCAAATAGATAATAAAAAAATTGCCGTGGTAGTAGTTTATCGCTCACCTTCTTACAACTCCCGGGAAAGTTTTGACAAGTTTCTAGATAGCTTAAACAGTGTCTACATTAAACTCTCCACATGGAAAAATATTGCTCTAATAGGCGACTTAAATATTGATATAAAACCGAGTAGTAGAAATGACCGGAGTCTTGAATATCTCATACTGAATACATCACACGGGCTTCTGCCAACCCACCTATTTCCCACTCGGATTGAAAACTGTCTTGACCACGCTTTCATAAAAACTAACTTACCTATCACCACATTAGTACTAGACTCTCATATTACCGATCACAAACCTCTCCTATTTACTATCGCCAACGCTAATCCCGAACGTAACACATGTCACATCTCTACCGCTGTAGATTACGATGCAATTAAGTTAGACCTACAAAGCATAGACTTTTCAGCCATATACAAAATTGATAACCCTAATACATCAATGAACAATCTCATAACCATTTTAACATCTGTAGTTACCAAACATACTCACCAAACCATAATTCCAAGGAAAAAAAGAACTATCAAGCCCTGGATAACCCCTGGCCTTTTGAAATGTATCCGAAATCGAGACAAAATGCACACAAAATCAAAAAAAGATCCAGAAAATCCTATACTACAAATTACCTACTCGCGCTATCGAAATTTTTGTAATGACTTACTTCGGAAATTAAAAATTGCCTATGAAAAGAATGAATTAGAGAAAGCAAAAAATAACCCTAAAGCCCTTTGGAAGACAATAAAAGATATAACTAGCACAAGTAAAACTAAAACAAGCCCTGTTGAACTTCTGAAAATACGAAACACTCCTAAATCTTCCATAAATGAAGTGTGCAAATTTTTCAGTAATGTAGGTAAAAACCTGGCTGCTAACATTTTATCTCGGTGTCATTTTCCCTCGAATCTGCCAACTAGTCCGGTGCTGAATACCATTAGCAATACCCCTTTTTCTCCTGCCAACTCTCTTGTGCTCCTGGAGGTGGATGAAACTGAGGTCGAATCCCTTATTCTGCAACTACGCAACGACTGCGCAATTGGTTGGGACGGTATTTCGCCCCTCTTACTGAAAGCATGCCTCCAGTCTCTCACGAAGCCACTAACGTATATCTTTAATGGTTGTCTACAGAAAGGTGTTTTTCCGGATGCTCTTAAAAGAGCAATAGTATATCCAATCTATAAGGGAGGGGACAGAAGTAGTGTCAACAACTATAGACCAATCTCGGTTTTGACTGCACTCTCTAAGGTCCTTGAAAGAATCCTCAGCAGCCGTCTCAAGAACTTCTTGGATAGGTATCGCATCGTAGCTGATAATCAGTATGGATTTCGTACTGGGATCTCAACTGAGGATGCGGTACTGGATCTGACGCAAATGGTTGCTGGGAACCTTGATAATAAAATCAAATCTCTAGGTATATTTCTAGACCTTTCTAAGGCATTTGACACCGTTGCTGTCCCCATACTTATCGCCAAGTTGGAACTAATTGGTATAAGGGGTATCGCTCTTCAAATCTTCAAAGATTATCTCAATAACCGAACCCAAAGAATTAAAATTGATAAGTTCCTTAGTGACGAGGAATCCGTGTCTTACGGAGTACCTCAGGGAAGCATTCTGGGTCCTATTTTGTTCCAAATTTATGTAAACGACCTGTGCAGAATGACCCTCCCTAATACTAGGATATTTGCCTATGCTGATGACACCGTGATTGTAGCTTACGGAGCAACGTGGGATAGCGTTAAATGTAATGCAGAATCTGCTTTATCCAAAGTAATAAAATGGCTCAACTCAAATCTGCTTACTCTCAACTATAACAAGACATCCTACATCCCATTCTCTATCCGCTCTAACACCGCACCAGATCACACTTTCTCGATAATAGGTCACACTTGCCCACAGCTGTCATCTACATGTCAATGTCCACCACTCACAAGAACTGATAGTGTAAGATATCTTGGCGTACAAATAGACGCAGGGTTACGTTGGGATAAACAACTTAACGCCCTCACCTCTAGAACAATGAGATTGATTCATATTTTTAAATCTCTTAGAGAGTCGGCAAACCCTGATACACTGAAAATGGTCTTCTATGCTCTGTGTCAATCCGTTATTGGGTACTGCATTACTGTTTGGGGTGGTGCAACCAAAACTAGTCTAATTAAAGTGGAAAGGGCACAGAGAGCTATACTGAAAGTGATGCTACGAAAACCATATCGTTATCCTACAAAACAGCTATACTTGGATTGCAAGGTACTAACAGTCCGTCAGCTCTTCGTGCTTCAATCTGTCCTTAGAAGACACGCTAGCGTCCCCCCGTCTGATCCCAAAAAACGTACCAATATTCCCTCAGGCACTCGGCACAAAACTTCTTTTGCCAGACACCAATATTATACAATAAGCACACACATTTACAAAAAAACTCATAAAGAACTTAACATACTCGACCTGAATAGATATGAATTAAAGTCCAAGGTCACAGAATGGCTACTTCAACAGGATTACTCACAAACAGAATCACTACTTACATACATCGCTTAATAATAATACTAATATATACACTTCTGGACACATCTATTGGCCCACCTTAGAGTTTAGGTTTCGATGGCCCCTACCGAAATATGATTGCTAGATGGAACAAAAACTGTTGATGCAGTTTTAAACCTGATACATTTTACCATCTTTTTCGATCGTATTGTTTTAAATTTGAATTCAGAATACCATACGACATGGAGCTACGCCTAACAAGTCGGATATGCGCCTTGTTAAAGGCAATTGATTTTTGAATAAAAAACATGTTTTATCAAATAAAGGTTTAATTTAATAACGCGTGTTGCCTCCATGGGCATCTACCACAGCTCTCATACGATTAGGCATAGAGTTTATCAACCGCTCTATGAAATTTTGAGGGATCATCTCCCATTCCTCTTCTATGGCAGTTTTCAACTCCTGCATCGTCTGGGCAACTGGCTGACGAGCCCTAACACGTCTTTTTAGCTCGTCCCACATGTGCTCAATAGGGTTCATGTCTGGGCTTCTGGCTGGCCAGTCCATAACTGTGATGTTGACATCTCGAAGATATTCCCTGACGATGCCGGCCGCATGGGCTCTTGCATTATCATGCATAAAAAGGAAATTTGGGCCCACTTAGTCCGCGTATGGTATCACGCAGTATCACGTGAGGTTCTAAGCACTCACGAATGTACCTTTCAGCATTTAATGTTGGCAGCCGTGGTCCTGTAACAACCTCAAGTTGAGTTTTGCCGCTCGCGGATATACCGCCCCAGACAGTCCATGAGCCACCGCCATAAGCAACCCTCTCATCAAAGCAGCATTGTGCGAAACGCTCTCCCTTACGTCGGTAGACCTTCGTCCTTCCATCATTGCCATGTAACACAATTTTAGACTCATCAGAAAAGAGTACACGGCTCCAATCTTGCTGTGTCCAATTTAAATGACTGCGTGCGAAATGAAGGCGCGCTGTTCGGTGGGCTCGCGTTAGTTTGGGGCCATTAGCTGGCTTGTGTGGTACCATATCGCGTTCTTTTAACCTTCTTCGAACAGTTCGAGCGCTCACAGATACTCCGTGGAAGTCGTGAAGTTGGTTTTGTATCTCAATGGAGGTAAGGTGACGATTTCTCAAGCTGGTCGTCACGATGAATCGATCCTGTCTTTCAGTTGTGACCCGAGATCGTGGCCTTCCTTGGCGACGAACAAAGCCGCCAGTCTCTAGGTACCTCCGATAAACATTTCGGACCGCAGATCGACTTAAATTAAGTTGAGAACTCACGTTTCTTTGGCTGTGTCCGGCCTGAATAAGTGCCACAGCTTGGGCGGCGACTTCAGGTGAAGTATCCATAGATTATTGATAGAACCTCACCTTAATGTTAAGAATAAGTAATGTTCGTTGCAAAACCAAAGATATCAATCACTTTTTCAAGAATTAAATCCAAGTAAACCAATAAAACCAAGTTTTCTTAGTATTCGATTGTTTGATATCAACAAACAGGCTCCAAATTGTCTTTTGTTTCTTTAAATTCTGTGTTCGAAATTCAAAAAAAGACTATTGAATGAAATTGTGAATGTGCCAGGTTCAAAACTGCATAAAAACTTTTTGCTCGACCTAATATAAAATTTTAGCCAGGACCAAACGAAACTGAAAATACAAGGTGGGCCAAAAGATGTGTCCAGAAGTGTATATACTAATATTAATATATTAGTTTATACTCACAAGCTACCCTCACCAAATCTCACAATTTACACTAACACACTATCACAAACATACACACACATACATCCACACACACACATACATCCACACACACACACTCTTGCATGCATTAAATTGTTTTCCCTTCTTTATTTTAATTATAAACTTGTAAACTAAACTAAACTAAAAATTATAATCACTAGGTAGATCGACACAAACCACAAGTTGTATAAATCTTATTGCATTAACCCCATAGCTGAACACTGTCTCTTAAGATACAGGTAACCCTAGTTTAAGAGGCAGGGCTCCCCAATTATTGTTTACAGATTTCTACAGCATACCTTATTCCTCCGTACTTGCTTCCTACCACTACCTTTTTGTTAACCAAGGTTTATATATAAGTCTGTAACCTTCTCTTTTTTGGAAATAAATAAATTTTATTATTATTATTATTATTAACTTGAAGGATCGACCTGTGCGGCTGTTATTACTTAGCCAGGAGCTCCTCCTCATGATGATGATGATGTGTAAAAGTAGCAATAGTAATTGACTTCTGTCGCTGACTGTACCGCACTTATCAATCATAAATGTTCTCCTCCCACCTCGATTCATTCACTATTGCTCAGTGTAACGCGCCTGCGTGCTACACACTGTTTTGTTCAGATTTTGGTACAGACAAACTTGTTGAACTTTTTGTGTGGGTAGGGTTGGACGGAGGTGCTGGACACGAGCCTCAAACTGACATGTAAAGGCTGAAGAAAAGTTATCGAACGCTTTGTCTAAAATACAATTGTGATGCGAAAGTGTTTGTATGGAAATAAATAAAGTTTTGTCTCCTCAGACCAGAATGAAAACTCAATCTGCCTAGCTTTTTCCAAACTATGTTGGGGTCGGCTTCCAGTCCAACCAGATGCAGCTGAATACTTGTACTTTATGTGGAGTGACTGCCTATCTGACCTTCAGAGTGAAAACTAGTTTTCAGAAAAGTCCACGTGCTTTTTTTATCTGATCAAGGATTAACCAAAAAAAAGAATGTCTTTTTTGGCATAAACAAAAGCGACACGACTATTGTGACTAGGTTATAGGGTCTAGTGTACAACTATCCTTTCCTATTCATTTGTAGTGAATCTTGGGGCTTGTTCTCGTGCCACACGTGACACAAGATAATAAGCCAAACTATAGCAACATACACAAATCCGGCGCATTAAAACCTGAATGTCTTTGAAACCACTTCTTCTATTAGAGTTTCAGGCCATCTTGATTGACCGCTGAAGTTCATAAAAGCACTGTGCTCTGCACAATCCCTGTTGAAAGTAAACGCGTTGTTTATTTCTATTGTTTCTTTATAGAAAAAAGTCCGTACAGATGTACAACGAAATTCAATCCTACAAGCTTTACGTTAGCAAAAACACAGTCGTATTCATACGTAAACATGTCTGCACCAGGCCGGTGACAAGTGACAACACTGACAGCATTACATGACGTGATACGTCAATGACACGGCGCGCGGCGTGACGTCAGCCGCACAAAACGAATGAACACGTCCTGTAACGTCTAATGCATGTAGGTACACGTTGTACACGTACCCTGTGTTGATTTGAACAAACAACGCAACATTTTTATTTCAGATTTAAGTTGTATTCTAGTAGCGCCCCGCGGTTCCACCCGCATGGAGATTCCTACAGGAACCGTTTATTTTTAGTGTCTCTCTCCGGATCGTTATCTTTCTCTATGAAAAAAATGTTGACAAAACCAACAGACACGAGTAAGTACGTCTCTCATCCAACTCAGAAATTCCGAATGAAATAAGCAGTACCTTTGCGCTCTTCTGTGTTGATGTATTTTCTCTTTTAAATGCTATACATAAACACACTCTCACATTATTTACTTATTTACTTGGATTGAAAATTGGAACAAAACGATTAATTACAAAACTTTAGCACAGTTTTAGTAAGAGAGAGAGAGACGGAGTTTTTAACAAGAAGAATTGTTTTGATATTCGCAGCTTGGAATAATCATAGTAAATCTTCTTATATAAAATGCAAAGTATTTTATTAGTGTTTTTAAGTACATTTACACATTAGGGCTTAGCGCCGTTTCCCAGCCCGGGCACTAACACGCTAAC